>JAPDNY010000007.1:33122712-33742904 GCA_029375565.1 Gekko gecko
CTTGCTGGGTGACCCTGGGCTTGTCACTCTCTAGGACTATGAAACCCCAGCTACAGCCTTTGGCCTGTTCCATCAGATCTCCATTTAAATAAGCAGAAAATACACACATTTCACAAGAAAAACTGAAATAAAAAATCCAAAATGTTAATTTAGCATGTCAGTCAAGGTACATATTTGGGATTAAGAGGGAGAGAAGGTACCAAGATGAAGGATTCTAGGCAAATGTCGTATGTAATTATATTCCTTGTGAAGTGTGCCATCTACTGGCAATAGGTGAGACATAACAGTATCAATGTCATTTGGTTTAAAATCACCTAAATTATAGAGAGCCAATGTGCACTATTTTACTCACTAAAACCTTCCTCTCTTTTTAAAAACCAATCATCCTTACAAAATGTGGAAAATTAACCAACGAGGAGAAAATAATTAACAGGTCATTTAAAAATACAATGAAATTCAAAAAGTAAATTTCATTTTTATCAACCTATCCAATTGTATCTTTATCGATTAAATCCATCATAGTCGAACACTGAAGATGAACTACAGTTTCATAACAATAAGCCTCATCTAAATTCCATACCCATGGGCCTTCTCAATACTGATCTAGCATATTAAAGCTGTGATCCTTAAACCAACTGTTTTGAAACAATTCTACTTGACTGTCTCAGTCTAATTGCATTCCGGCTGGTCAAGAATAGCATGGCAACCAAATCCCCTTATGCTGTCAGAACACACAGTTCTGCTGGTTTATGAAATCTATCTCTAGCAAGCACATTGACATAAGCAGGGTGATGACACCCTCTCTGTTAATCATATCCAATCACAAATTTTTCAGTTAACCGGGTGCTAATTACTCATTGCTATCCCTGTATGTCTCCTCCTGACTCTTCATGGGCAGGCAGACTACCATCACGGGAGCCACAGATGTCTTCCACCCAGTGTCACAAGGCAAGGTATATAACAGCATTAGCAACCAGTGGAAACAGTCAGTGCCTCTGTGAGGACTGGATCATTTTTTGTCCCATATTTCTGTGTCTTAGAAAAGACAGAAACACAACAGAAATGCAATATCCAGCACAAAGATGCAGAGATGGATTCAGCTGTACCTAAAAGGCTTTCATGAACCTTCCCAAAGCACAGATGCCCGGCAGGGTTGACAACCCAGTTTCTAGTTAAGGGCTGTCACAGACCTTTCCATAACTGGTAAGTATTTGTGCATGTTATGTACTGTTAAGTCAGTTCTGACTTATGATGACCCTAGGTATTAATGACCTCTAAAATGTCCTATCATTCACAGCCTTGCTGAGGTCTTGCAACTGATGAGATTATGGTTAAAGAGAACAGCACACCTATGTGTGTTCTGATAGTAATCAGCAGACAGTGATCTCCTTTCAGGAGCCTTCATGATGGCACAGAGACGGGGTGGGGGCGACAATGGCACTAACATGACTATGTCTATAGGCTTCCCATTGGTGCATAAGGGATGAAACAGCTGAATGGCTTCTCACTGCCCTGTCTCCGCGGCTGTTGCCAAGAGAGATGAATCAAGCAAACAAATATGGGGGAAATGTGATGAGACAGGGCGAAGCAGCCAAAATTAACAGCATCTTAGAGTCAATCACCAATTGGCTGTAACAACTATGCTCTTAGGCATATATGTGGCACTTCTCTGTGCTTCTCCTGAGAGACCACAGTGAGGGAAAACTTGTTGTTGAGTCCAACTCTTCGTGACCCTACGGACCACATCACGCCAGGCCCTCCTGTCCTCTGAAGTTTGCTCAACTTCATGTTTGTTGCATCAATAACACTGTCTCATTATCTCATCTTTTGCCATCCCCTTCTTCTTTGACCTTCAATTTTTCCCAGCATCAGGGTCTTCTCCAGTTAGTGCTCGCTTCTCATTTGGTGGCCAAAGTATTTGAGCTTCAGCTTCAGTATCTGGCCTTCCAGGGAACACTCAGGATCTCTCCAAAAATCAGACTGTGCTGGTCCACTGAGCTCCAGCTCCATGTAGGATCCCTTGAGCACTGGTCTCTATGACAAGGAATCCTGGGTCCTTTAAATGGGTTAGGTGGGGTGATGAGGGGATGAAAAAGGGAGCATGTCATAGTCTAGGTCCCCCAGAGCGTGGTAGTTCTCGGGGGGGGGGGGGGGGCTTGCATTCTATTCTCAATAATTCTCCCGAAGTGGGTGGGGTGTCAGAGAGAACAGCACACATAGGATCCCAACTATATTATAGCAACTAGAAGCCCTCAGTTAATATTACCCATTGCAGGTGGCATTTCAGTGCCATTATTTCAAATATTGTGTGAAGAACTGAATCACATTCTTATAATAGCACAGGCATGATAACAGCTTCCATTTTCTAAATTCTCAGCTGATAACACTGTATCTGTGAACAAGTTTCAACTAAAATTTTAGTAAGGATTAAAAAAAGTGTTTCTCAGTATTATAATAACTCACTTATGACAAAAAATCCCATCACATTGGAACTTTACTTTGCGTATAGGTTAAAGTACTAATACCAGAGACCAGAGATAGTGAGTTCACAGATAAGGCTAAACCTCAGACAGGTTTTTGTAACAGAAAAAGGAAATCAAGTAACAAAACAAACTGCAGGTATGGTTTAAATACAACTAAGGCTTAAAAACAAAACAGGGGTGGTCCAATTTTAAACTAAATCTAAAATTTTAAGTGAATTCTCACATTCTTTAAAGAAGAGGGTTGTTTCCGTACAAGATAACAAGCAGTTATGTACCTCTGTAACTGTTGAGGCTACTCAGCTACAGTTTCCATTAAGCCAAGCCTAGAAGGGTGCTCTCATGGATCACTGCCTTGACGTGGCAAGGGGGCTTGCGTGGTTCGATGAGCCTGCAGGCTATACTGTGGAGGGCAACCCAGGATGGAAAGGCACAGTGGAGAGCTCAGACAAAACATGATCCACTGGAGAAGGAAATGGCAACCCACTCCAGTATCCAAGAAAACCCCATGGACAAAAGGCTAAAAGATATGATGCTGGAAGATGAGCCCCTCAGGGTGGAAGGTGTCCAATATGCTACTGGGGAAGAACAGAGGGCAAGTACAAGTAACCCCAGAAAGAGTGAAGCAGCTGGGCCAAAGCCGAAAGGACGCTCAGCTGTGGATGTGTCTGATGGTGAAAGGAAAGTCCAATGCTGCAAAGAACAATACTGCATATCATATGAACCTGGAATGTAAGATCTATGAATCAAGATAAGCTGGATGCGGTCAAAAATGAGATGGCAAGACTGAACACTGACATCTTGGGAATCAGTGAACTAAAGTGAACAGGAATGGGAGAATGTAACTCAGAAGACCATTATATTTATTACTGTGGCCAAGAATCCTGTAGAAAAAATGGTGTGGCCTTTGTATTCAACGAGAAAGTGAGAAAGGTAGTAATAGGTACAGTCTCAAAAACAACAGAATGATCTTGGTCTGAATCCAAGGCAAACCATTCAGTATCACAGTAAGTCTATGCCCCAACCACTGACGCAGAAGAGGCTGAAGTGGACTGGTTCTATGAAGACCTACAACACCTCCTAGAACTAACACCAAAAAAAGATGTCCTTCATATCAAAAGGGACTGGAATGCTAAAGTAGGAAGTCAAAAGGTAAACTGAATAACAGACAAGTTTGGCCTTGGAGAACAAAATGAAGCTGGGCAAAGGCTAATAAGAGTTTTGTCAAGAGAACACACTGGTCACAGTGAACACCCTCTTCCAACAACCTAAGAAGCGACTCTACACATGGACATCACCAGATGGGCAATACCAAAATCAGACTGATTGTATCATTTGCAGTCAAAGATAGAGAAGCGCAGTCAGTAAAAAAAAGACCTGGAGCTGACTGTGGCTCAGATCATGAGCTACTCATTGCAAAATTCAGATTTAAACTGAAGAAAGTTGGGAAATCACTAGGCCATTCAGGATTGACCTAGATCACATCCCTTATGAATATACAGGTGAAGAATAGATTTAAGGGACTAGATTTGATAGACAGAGTGCCTACAGAATGGGAGGGACTAGAGCTCTCTTCAAGAAAACTGGAGAAATCAAGGGAACGTTCCGTGCAAACCTGGCCATGATAAAGGACAAAAATGGTAGGGATCTAACAGAAGCAGAAGAGATTAGGAAGAGGTGGCAAGACTACACAGAAGAACTATACAAGAAGGACCTCAATGTCCTTGACAACCACGATGGTGTGATCACTGACCTCAAGCCAGACATCCTGGAGTGCGAAGTCAAATGGGCCTTAGGAAGCATTACTAAAAACAAAGCTAGCAGAGGTGATGGTATCCCAGCTGAGCTATTCAAAGTCTTAAAAGATGATGCTGTTAAAGTGCTGCACTCCATATTCCAGCAAATTTGAAAAACATAACAGTGGCCACATGATTGGAAAAGATCAATGTACATTCCAATCCCAAAGAATGGCAATGCCAAAGAATGTTCAAACTACTGCACAACTGCACTCATTTCACACGCTAGCAAGGTCATGCTCAAGTTCCTACAAGCTAGGCTTCAGCAGTACGTGGATAGAGAACTGCCAGAAGTACAAGCTGGGTTTTGAAGAGGTAGAGGAATGAGAGATCAGATTGCCAACATTTGCTGAATTATGGAGAAAGCACCAGAAAAGCATCTACTTCTGCTTCATTGACTATGCTAAAGCCTTTGATTGTGTGGACCACAACAAACTATGGCAAGTCCTTAAAGAGATGGGAGTACCAGAGCACCTCAGATGTCTCTTGAGAAACCTGTATAAGGGTCAAGAAGCGACAGTGAGAACCAGATATGGAACAACTGATTGGTTTAGCATAGGAAAAAGAGTATGACAATGATGTCTATTGTCACCCTGCTTATTTAATTTATATACAGAGTACATCATGTGAAATGCCGGCCTGGATGAATCATAAACTGGAATTAAGATTGCTGGGAAAAACATCAACAATCTCAGATATGCAGTTGATACCACTTTAATGGTAGAAAGTGAAGAGAACCTAAACACCCTCTTGCTAAGAGTGAAAGAGGAGAGCACAAAGATTGGCTTGAAATTCAACATCAAAAAAACTAAGATCATGGTATCCAGCCTCATCACTCCTTGGCAAACAGAAGGGGAATTCATGGAAGCAGTGACAGACTTCACATTCCTGGGATCCAAGATCACTGCAGATGGTGACTGCAGCCATGAAATTAAAAGCGCCTGCTCCTTGGGAGGAAAGCGATGGCAAACCTAGACAGCATAATAAAAAGTAGAGACATCACCCTGCCAACAAAAGTCTGTATGGTCAAAGCAATGGTATTCTCAGTAGTAATGTATGGCTGCAAGAGTTGGACCATAAGGAAGGCTGAGTGCTGAAGAATAGATGCTTTTGAATCATGGTGCTGGAGAAGACTCTTGAGAGTCCCTTGGACTGCAAGATCAAATCATAGAATCATAGAATGTTATAGTTGGAAGGGACCTTGCAGGCCATCTAGTCCAACCCCCTGCACTCTGCAGGAACACAGCCGAAACCCCTACATACCTACAACATACCCAAAAGATGGTTGTCCAGTCTCCTCTTGAAAACGTCCAGCGAAGGAGCATCCACCACCTCCCAAGGCAGTCTGTTCCACTGCTCAACCACTCTTACAGTCAGGAAGTTTCTCCTGATATTAAGCCGGTAACGACTCCCTTGTAATTTCCACCCATTAGATCTAGTCTTGCAATCCGGAGCAAGAGAGAATAGATCCACTCCATCTTCTACATGACAGCCCTTCAAATACTTGAAGACTGCAATCATGTCCCCTCTAAACCTTCTCTTTCCCAGGCTAAACATACCCAACTCCCTCAGTCTTTCCTCATAAGACTTGGACTCCAACCCTCTTACCATCCTGGTCGCCCTCCTCTGGACCCGCTCGAGTTTGTCAACATCCTTCCGAAAATGTGGTGCCCAAAACTGGACACAGTACTCCAGGTGGGGCCTGACCATAGCAGAATACAACGGAACTACCACCTCCCGTGATCTGGACACAATGCTTCTGCTAATGCATCCTAAGATTGCATTAGCTTTCTTCACAGCCGCATCACACTGCAGGCTCATGTTTAGCTTGTGATCAACCATAACACCTAGATCCCTTTCACATGTGCTGCTGTCAAGCCAAATCAGTCAATCCTAAAAGAAATCAACCCTGACTGTTCCTTGGAAGGACAGATACTGAAGCTGAAGTTCAAATACTTTCGCCACAAAATGAGAAGGGAGCACTCACTGGAGAAAACCCTGATGCTGGGAAAGATTAGGGCTCTTTAGCTTGGAGAAACAACAATTGAGAGGTGATGTAACAAAGGTTTGCAAAATTATTCATGGGACAGAGAAGGTACAGAAAGAAGTACTTTTCTCTCTTTCTCACAGTACAAGAACATGTGGGCACCCAATGAAATGATGAGCAGTAGGTTTAGAACAGATTAAAGGAAGTACTTCTTCACCCAAAGAATAATTAACACATGGAATTCACTGCCACAGGAAGTGGTGGCGGCTACAAGCATAGACAACTTCAAGAGGGGATAGGATAAAAACATGGAACAGTGGTCCATTTGTTGCTATTAGCCATAAGGTACAGATGGAACACTGTCTGGGGCAAGTGATACTCAGTATTCTTGGTGCTTGGGGGGCTACAGTGGGAGGGCTTCTGGAGTTCTGGCCCCAGGTAGACCTCCTGATGACACCTGGGGTTTTAGCCACTGTGTGACACAAAGTGTTGCACTGGATGGGCCACTGGCCTGATCCAGCATGGTTTCTCTTACGTTGTTTTTATATGTAGACCAAATGAAAGTACAGTGTTTAAAGGAAAAGCCACGCAATTAATAAAGTGAGCATGCTGGGTGTACAAAGTGAATGAGGACAGGAATAGCCCCATATGAGTCAGTGAATCTCAAGTAACTCAAGAAAATTCTGCATTCTGAGAGGACCCCCAGCTCCAAAGGGCTAATTATGCATGCTGCCCTCATGCTACCACTTAACACTGGCAGAACACAGCAGTATGTGCATGCAAACCCTCAGTTATTAGGTTTGAGGAGAGCTTCTCTTTAGCCTGGAACTTAACAGTGATGGGTGGGGCAAGGAATAGAAATGAACTCGTTCATCTTCACATTCCTGCTGCCTTCAGCCTACCTCAGGCCCAGGCTGTACAGTGGATTCAGAACAAGAGAACACAAGCAATAACTACCCCAATGGAAAGGACAAGGACATCTTGAGCTTGCTGCAGGTGTCCTCAAACATCAGGCAGGGATGTCCTTTTTTCTGGACTGAAGGCATAGGGGAACAGGATTGTGCACATACTCTTTTTAAGACCCTGAGGCCAACTGCCACTATGGCCCCTGTGCTTCAGCTGGGAAGAACCCTGCATGAATTGTGGGAGATCTCTCTAGTCTGGGATCCAATTTGGGATTATCGAAGAAGGTATCTCAGTGAACACTAGCTTGAGCCAGGTGCTTTCTGGCCCTCTTTCCCACATCTCAGAATCTTTGAATCTGTGGACAGGTTTTCTCCTTGAGACTTTAAGGACTATAGGTTAAAGGAAGGGGGATAGAGTAACTGACTTCACAGGACAACCAGCCTCTAAGGCTAATTGCACACAACCTTCAATTGTAAATAATCAAGTCATTTCTTTCCATATAAAATATGCCATTACAGTCACAACATGAGCAGCATAGCATAAAAAATAAACATGTTTAAGATCATCTATATTGTGTGAAGCCAAGATTTAAAAGACATATGACTTGATTTTCAGCTGAGCCCTCTCAAGATCAGTTGTTTGTTCTCATTTCTATTCGGAGAGCCATTGCTGTTTCATCATAAAATTTAATGCAAAATACCCTTCAGTTTGGATACTAAATGAAATTAGGTCATCAGCTTCTTTTTCATCAAACCCAGCACAGGTAGGAGGAAATTAGCAAATGGTCTGAAGGGAGATCTGCCCTTAAACCTACTTCAGTTAGAAAGGTGGCATAAAATGTTTTAAATAAAGAAATAAAAATAAAGCCTCAGGCCCACCAAATAACCAGAGTGCAAATGTTAATGTACAGCAGAAGATTACAATGCAATCTAACCAAGTATACGCAAAAGTAAATTCCATTGAGCTCAATGGTACTTACTCCCTAGTAAGTGTGCTTAGAATTGCAACCGTACAGTGCAATCCTAAAAACACTTTCCTGGGAGTAAGCCCCACTGAACAGACATGAGCAGGAATCTGAGTAGACATGTTTAGGGCTGGTCTCTTAATATATTAACTCACATGAAGCAAACAGTCCTAACTACTGGTGTAAAATAAACTGTCCATAGACTTCCCCTAAAAAACCTCTGTGCAACATTAAACATCAATATTTCTACTAGTCTTTAGAGTGAACAGTGATGCACAAATATTCAGTGTTATATAGATTATGAAGTTGTGGTTCTGCTTACCTTTAATGAAAATGAGCCAGCTAGGATAAAGTGATCCAGGTCAATCACAGAGGAGAGGAAACCAGCAAAAATTACTTCCAAAAAGTCGCTTTTCTTCTTGAGTCCAATCACTATTGCCCAAGACCACAAACCCACAACACCATGCACAGTGTTATCAGAGAGTGCCCGCAACCAGACATTTTGCTGAATGAAAGAAAACTGCAGAAATCTATCTGCTGCAAAGCAGAAAATCCCCAATCCTAGGCTTGAAACAACGGAAGCCGTGCTGAATGACTGGAGAAGAGCATGGGCCTTTTCAGTCTCAGATGCCATAGCAAGCAACATGTCTCTATACACAAAATGCCATCAGGATACATATGGCCCATCGTCTGTTAAATCTTCAGTCATTCTGTAATTAGCATAGAGAAAACGTAATGACAGCATTTATCAGCATGGAAAATCCCTCTTTAAAAGAGCAAAGTGATGACAGTTCTTTTTTTTTGTCCTAATAAATAAGAGCACTCTGTAAAAAGCAAAATCTGTATATGTATAGAGAAATATCACACTGTAGCTCTTGCTGTTCCAAGGACAATAAGATCAGCACCTGAAGTTATCAAAACAATCTGGTTTTGCAATATTACCAGCAGAGAACAACATACTGCATTAACATAATACAAATGCGAGGCACATTTAATCTTGGTTGTTAATGAGCAAGTAACCTCTAAACCAGTTTATTTTTCTTCAGCCACATTGTACCAAACAAAACAGGGAGAAACTGTCAAAAGCTGTATTTGGAGCTAAAGTGCAGTCCAAAACATTGCGTCTGAAAGTGGATACTTAAGAGTATTTGAACACTGGTTTGCGATGTGGACAAATTTCATTATCAAAGCTCTGAAGTGAAGAAACTTTTGGCTCAAAGGACCTTCATATTATCTCAGCAGAACTGGAAGGCTATTGGTAGCAGTAGTTTTTTAAAAAAAACTGAACTGGAGAATATGGGGGCAGTTAAAAAACACTGGATTCTCAGTAGACAAAAAGCTGAAGTCAGAATAAAGGAAGCAAAAAGTGAAGAAATTGAGCTACTGGTACACGAATTTGGGGTTATGTTGTATAGAGACTGAGGGTTGAAGGAGAAGGAGTTATAGCTTTGCTGTTTTATAAACCTTGCTAGCAGAAGCAATAAGAAAGAGACATTTGGGGACTATGCAGGGATGCATGACTACAGGTGACAGAAGCTGAAGGGGTATGCTGGATCAGACATCTAGTCAGCATCCCGTCTGACACAGTGACCAACCAGTTCCTTTGGAGGGCAACAACACGGTATAGAGGCCAAGGTCTTCCCCTGGCATTGTCTCCTGGCTCTGGGATTCAAAGGATTAGTGTTTCTGAAAGTGGAGGTTCCCCTCAGTCACCATGGCTAGTAGCCATTGGTAGACTTATTCTACATGAATATAGCTAATCCCACCTTTTAAAAACTGTCTATATGTGTGGCCATCACTACATTCTCTGGCAGCAAATTCCACTTTGTAATCACTTTTCCAGCTCTCCAGAGCTGGCAACCCTGTCAGAGAAACCCATCTGGGCTGTACTGGACAAGAAGACCCATACCTCAGTAGTCCAAAGCTTGGAAAGCTATGTCTAGTTGGGAGAGAGACTGCTGGCCAGAATAGGGTAAAGGTAAAGGTTTCCCTTGCTCGAAAGCCAGTCAAACCTGACTCTAGGGATGTGGTGCTCATCTCCATTTCCAAGCAGAAGAGCCAGCGCTGTCCAAAGACGTTTCTGTGGTCATGTGGCCAGCATGACTAGATGCCGAGGCGCAAGGAAGTTGGGGCTTCAATACCAGCCATCTTGCACATTATGGAACCACCCAAAATAGTGGTTACTAGATGCAGGAAAGTTTTCAACCGCTTCCTTGATCCCAGCAATATGAGATTTTATCAAGTTGCTTAGGGAACAGTCACACATTAAGCTGCAAACGAGGCCTGTCACCAAGCCTCCAGGGGGTGAAAAGCAGGAGTCTTGAAAGCTCTCTGTTTTTCCAAATCTTGTCAATGAAAGCTGATGTTCTGAGCGCACTAAAGCTTATGCTGAGTCTTAAAACTCGGTCGGTCTTCAAGGTACCAACCAGACTGCTGTTTGTTTTTGCTGAAAAAGGCAACTCTACTGGCATTCTTTCCACTGCTTAAACGACGCGTCCCTTCAGCTAATAAAGGATGGGGGAAGAAAGCTTCCCCTGGTGAACTCCTGCCTATCAGATCTCTGCTTAAAAACACTAGAATTCCGCAGGAGGAGGAGGAGGAAAATGGTCTCTATACGCGGCAGAAGGAGGGAGGCTGAAAGGAATCGGGCAGCCAATGACTGACCTCTCACGCCTTTCCACCTCACCTCGCCGCCATACCAAGCCTCTCTCCCGCTGCTCGTGTCCCCCGTCCCCACAGCCAGAGCTGCACTTCGCCCCTCTCCAAGACTCCCCGACCCAAAACGCCTCAGACTCCCCCTCGAGCGCCACAGCCACTTCTCAGCCCCCTTCCCTCCGCCCGCCGCCGCCTCCTCCACGCCGATTGGGGTCTGGGCGCAGCATCCCTCCCCTCCCCCGCCAGGCTCTCCCCAACGGCCCCTCTCACCTCTGGAACGGCGCCCGAGGCTGAGAAAGAGCTCGCGCTACAAGCCCCCGCCCACCAGCGCGCGCAAAGCATTCTGGTTCGTTTTCTTTTTTTCTAAAAGAGGGTTCGGCCCATCGCCTCCTGCGCGGGGCGCTCGCCTCAGCTCCCTAGTGGCGACAGGGCTTTCTGCAGCTGCCGTAGCCACCTAGTTTTAAATCTTGGACGAACTTCGTTACCTGCGTGTATGATTTACGGCAGTGTGACGTGGGTGAAATGCAAGACATGACACCCGTTCTTCAAAAAAAAAAAGAATCACACACCTACGTGACTTCTCCATATATGAAGGGACTCCAAACCTCCACAAGAGGGGATTCAAAACTAATTTTGAAGAGGGGGCTGGTGGCCTGCTCTTCTCCGGAATACAGGAGGCTATGCTACCATTAGAAAGCTTTGGCTAATTTGCGGTTACGTTTTGTTAATATCTAAACTGGTGCCCCACAAATAAGATTCTGTAAACAACTGCAGGGCTGCTTTTGGAATGATTGTCACTTTACTGCCATTTACATGTAGTTTGAAGAAAATGTTTTGTAACATTGATTCTGGTTTCACTGAAGAAGTTTAACGAAACAACTTGTGAGCGAGCGAATTGGCTACTGCATAAATCAGTTTGCTCTGGAGCCATCCTTCCTGAAGTAAGGCAAAAAGTGTGAGCTGGAGGCTAAAAAGCTGTGAGCTAGCTCACACTAACTCAACTTAGGGGGAACACTGCTCAGGAGGAAGATTCTTAGCAGGGTATAATGCCAGAGTCCATTCTCTAAAGTGGCCATTTTCTCCAGAACTAATTTCTGTAATCTAGAGATGAGTTGTAAGTAATGCTGGGAGATCTCCAGGCCCCACCTGGAGGTTGACAACCCTAAAGGAGTTAGGCAGCCATGCTGGTCTGCAGTAGAAGACCAAGACTCCAGTTGTACCTTAAAGACCAACATTTCCAGGGTACAAGCTTTTGAGAATCAAAGCTCCATTTCTCAGATTCGTATCTGAAGGTAGCTTTGCCTCTGGAAAGCCTATATCCTGGAAATCTTGTTGGTTTTTAAGGTGCTACTAGACTTGAAATAGGAATAAAGACCCATTCAGCCTTTATAGCCAGGCCACAAGTTGGGAAGAGCATTACAGAGACTCCAGGAGGCCCTTCTTCATCCCTATTCGTATCTGATGGCAAGCTCTGATTTGCAAAAACTTATACCCCTGGAAAATGTTGATCTTTAAGATACTTCTGGGCTCAAATTTTGTGCTACTACTACAGACTAATGCTGCTACCCACCTGAACTTAATTCTAAATAGGTAGCTGTCTGTCTGTTACAGTGTGACCCTAAACTGAGTTACACCCTTCCAAGTGTAGTGAAGTTAATGGAGTAAGAAGGGTGTGACTCTTGCATAGAACTGCTCTATTAACCTATTGCAGCAAAATCAAGCAAATCCAGTGGCACCTTAAAAGATAATGAAATATTTCAGCATGAGTTTCCCAAAGCTCACTTCATCAGATGCTCAACATGTACATCTACAGGAGATAAATGAAGGTCAATATATGGATATGCACACTATGCATCTGACGGAAATTCTCACAAAAACTTACGCTGAAATAAAATTTCTGCTCCTGGACTTTTGGGAATTTCCTTAATGCACCATTACAGGGAAAGAATAGTGGGATTTTCTTCCCTTTCAAAAAACACTGGACCAAACTAAACAGTTGTAGAAGATGGTTCATTACTTAGCACAGTAACAAATAGGGAGTCTCCTAGAGCATTCACTTTGCAGGCAAAAGGACCCAGGTTCAATCTCTGGTATCTCCAAGTAAATTATTTCCTTGGCACAAGACCAAAGGCAGTTAGACAGCTCGGTGATCTGCCTTCCTACAAGTCAACTTCTTGTGTCGCTGGAAATGACATTGGTGTGGCACTACAATAGAAAGCCTTGCAGCAGCAAGCACAAAATATCCTTGGGCACTGGAGAAATCTTCCCCTGCAGGATGTTGGTTACTCAGAATAGCAGTAGCTTTCTGCTACCTCATCCAAACATCCAATAATACAGCTGGAAAACCAATATCAGGGAAGTGACATTTTCTTCTCTGTATCGTTGCAATTTTAATATGTGTTGCCGAAGCGAGCACAAATGAAGTGACATTTTCATTCATATAGGAAACTATGATTAAGTCCCACATTTTAATTCAGTACAGAGGCTTTTCAACAAAGCAACACTGAAACAGAAACGATCTGCTATCATATGACTTGTATATAAACTACAAGTGGGGAATTTACCAGGACTCAAGGAGGGAGGGAAGTTTAAATCTTCCCTATCTTTCTCTCTGCCTTCTCCACTTTCTCATCCTCCTGGTGGCCACTGCTGCCATGCCATTCTAGGTTGCATAGGCCTCTGGCTCATGTTGTGCTCCAGGGAATTAGTGGCAGAGGTTCACTATGTTCATGAGAATCCCAAGTGACTCAGAAAATCAACTCTCTGTGGCCTGAGGCTACTTGCTTTATCGTTTTATTAATGAAATGGTAAATGAAGAACATTAAAAACTTTTGTGCTTTACCGTGCTTCGTTTGGCCGAGGAAGCTAGAAGATAGTCAATTTCATTGATCACTTTTGAAGTTTTTTCCAAAGTCTCAGCTATGTTATTTTTATTGATCTTCTCAGGTAACAAGATTTCTTCTGGGTGGTTTTGCCTATCAGTGTTGGAGGATGGACTTTTTTTCACTGTTGAAACCTTACTTGGAATATTGCTGTTCTCCACTAAAACTATAGATGTAGTTATTGTTAAGGAAACAACACCTCTTTGCACAACAGGATATATTTTAGAGCTCCTTTTGCAGGAAAATAGATTGACAGCGCAAATGTGCAGCCTTATTCCAGTTGAAGCTCATTTGAACCAAGACCATAGATTTCAAGGGGCTTAGACTGGAATAACTGTATAGAACTGCCCTGTTAAAAACTTCCACTGGCTATTTCAAGGTATCACTAAGGTTTCCCTTGCTTGAAAGCCAGTCAAATCTGACTCTGGGGGGCGGTGCTCATCTCAGTTTCCAAGCCGAAGAGCCAGCGCTGTCCAAAAACATTTCCATGGTCATGTGGCCAGCATGACTAAACGCCGAGGCACATGGAACGCTGTTACCTTCCCACCAAAGCGGTACCTATTTATCTTGCTTTCAAACTGCTAGGTTGGCAGGAGCTAGGGCCAGAGATGGGAGCTCACTGTCACATGGCACTAGGGTCTCAAACTGCCAAGCTACCATCCTTTTGGTCTGCAACTCAGCATCTTAGCTTCTGAGTCACTGCGGCCCCTCAAGGTATCACTAACTATATACAAATACAGCAGAGTCAGAAAGAACCAAGGAATTAAAACCAATATTACAGAGGAAGTATATGTATATTAATTAAGATCTAACTATCACACACCAAAGATGGTAACTAACACTGTAATGTACACAGATATTTTTTGTTGTGTTAAAAGACAAATTGTACCACATTAAATAAGAAGGCTTATTACTGGTTGTCTTCTTGGGCCTTCAGGAGAGTATAATCTAAATTTCAAATGGTTTCATATGCCTCAGAAACACTGCAAAATAAAAAAGGATACAGCTGAATCTTTTTATTTTTTCAAGCTCAGCAGCGACTGACCTGTATAAAAACAAAAAGGTCCTATTTCTCAGTTGCTGTGTAAAGGTACTGTTCTAGTTATTCAACAAAGAGACCATGTTTCTCCAACCACACAATTTCATATAATAGCACAATTTTAAACAAAAGTTAAAATGAACCTTACAAAAGGGCAGAAAGATCATTCACTCATCACTACATCTAACACCAGTCAGCCCCTGTAGGGACCAAAGGTGTGGTCCCACGGCAAACCCTCTACATTCTTGAGGGCCTTAATAAGTATTCCAGGGGGAAAAAAAACAGTTTTGTCAATTTACACCAAGAGAAAAAAAAGGGGGAGGGGAGAAGTAGTAAGGGTTGAAAAGGTTCCAGAAAGGGCATCATGTTGAGAGCCGCCAAGGGAAAAAAGTGTTTGTGTGGGGAGTGAGAGATCAGCCTGATCAAATGCCTGTGAACTTTAGAGAATCCTGGAATCGGAGATTTGGGGAAGGACAGGAGTTCAGTTTTTCCTCCTCTATAATTCCTCAAGGGCCACCAACTTCCCATGTCCTATTTTTGTGTTTTTTGAATAGATAATTACAGTGAAAGGTATTGTCTGTAAACAGCACTGATATCTTTGGCCCTAATGCCTCAGATCTGGAGAAAAGAGAATGATGATCTACAATCTACAGAAAACTGCCTTATTTCATTCAGTAATTCTTACAGGCTTGCATACAACTGTGCTGCAAGGAACACTGATTTCCCCCCCCCCTCCATTCCTTTCTGCTCCTGCAATCCTTTCCAACTCCCAGAAAGAGTTGGAACCCACATGGATGAATAACTGGGCAGGTCTGGGGGCTGCAGTGAGGAGAAGGAAGGAATCGCCCTCTCCTGTCCCTCCCTCTACAGTGGAGTTGAGCTTGCAGAAGTCACAGACAGAGCAAGTTCACCCCTTTCCTCACTGTGCCCACCTGCCCTGAATAGCTAATCTTCCATGAGGATCTTGCATCCCCAGCAATGATCTTTTCAGCAGCTGCAGAGACAAATGCAGGACAATCAGCATTCCATGCACTGTGTGTGCCTCCTGGACATACCAGGTTAGACACAGGCTTTGGTGCTTTAAGTCCACAGGTCAGCTTCAGAAAAGTTGAAGTGTTCAGTAGCCAACAAAGCAAATCACAAGCTTTTCAAAAGTTAACGTCCAGTGAGTCAAACTAGTTTGAGCTATCCTGTTTTGGCAAAGTGTGAGATGTATGCTATGCTTTTCAGCTCACGTTCTGTCTGCTTCAGTTTGATTCCCCAGCTGACCCAAACTGCGGCAGAATCCAAACAGTATTTGAATGTCTAACCAGAAGGGATGACCCGCTGCAAAAGTCATTCACAAAACTGTTGAGTTTTTCTGCCGTTTTAATGCAAGCCGTCTTGCTACTGAAATGCCTACAGCCTTAAGGATGCAAATTACAAGCAAGACAGAAAATTTCTAATTTGACATGGCACATTAATCCCAGGCCCTCTTTACTCCTAAGAGCCTTAATATGTCACAGATTGGCACCTCCATACTGTACCATACACCGGTGCTCTCTGCAATGTAAACCTACAACAAAATGATGTGTTTGAAGTATTACAATGCTTAATATCCTACTGCTATAACCATATGCTATACAACCCCAGTAGAGGAAAATCTAAGGAAATGGACATTGTATATGTCACTTGATGGCAAAGCACCCCATATCTTTTATAAAAATCTATTGCTGTAGCAAGACCTTGAAGGCCTGGATCTTTCAAAATGTCATTAGAGCTAGCAAATTATGAGAGATAAGTACCAATGTTCTTCGGGAAGAGGCTGTGGAGTAGGAGTACACACTGCTCTGTCCCTGTTCAAGCTTGTGCACCATTCCACCACTGTTCTGATGTACCTGTGTAAGAGACGAAAAGGTTTTGTTACTTGTGCTGTGAGTGGTTGACATCCTCATAGGACTCATAGCACTGTCAGCATCCTGTGCCTAGCAAAAGAAAAATATATAATCATTTCTAGCAGATGGTTCTTGTGGTAAGTCCAGAGGACAGATTCTCCTGTATCTGCTTGGGCAGTGCAGCATGCAATTTGGAGTATGGGGAACATCCTGGGGAAAGCCAACCATCATTAACCAAAGATTCCCTGACTGTGTGGTAGCCAAGCAAGTCAGCTGTGCAGGCTTGCTAATTCCCAACAACAATGAGGTCTTTGTGGACTGACAAACCATGCATATCTGTGCTGAGAATATTAGAATAATAGAATCAGAGTTGGAAGGTACCTTCAGGGTTATCTAGTCCAACCCCCTGCACAATGCAGGAAATTCACAAATACCTCTCCCGCACCTCCCTGTGACCCCTGCTCCATGCCCAGTAGATGGCAAAAAGCCTCCAGGATCCCTGGCCAAACTGGCCTGGAGAAAAATTGCTGCTTGACCCCAAAGTGGCAATCAGCATTTCCCTGGGCGTGTAAGAAAAGGGCCACAAAAACTAAGCAATGAGGCATCCCTTCCTGCCCTTCCTCTCACGAACTACCTAAGTTCACACAATCAGCACTGCTGTCAGATGGCCATCTAGCCTCTGTTTGAAAACCTCCAAAGGAGAGCCCAACACCTCCTGAGGAAGACTGTTCCATTGAGGGACCGCTCTGTCAGGAAGTTCTTCCTAATGTTTAGTCAAAAACTCTTTTGATTTAATTTCAATACGTTGGTTCTGGTCCGACCTTCTGGGGCAACAGAAAACAACTTCACACCATCCTCTATATGACAGCCCTTCAAGTACTTGAAGATGGTGATCATATCACCTCTCAGAAGGCAGAGAATCAACTGTTGGCTTTACAGAAGTCCGCAATGCTAGAAAAGGATTTACATCAATGAAATTATCCTTATTTTTAATTATTATCTGGAGCACGTGCATTACATACGTATGGAACCTTCTTAATGTACAAAATGATTTACCTTTCATAGAGCCCAGGATGATCTACCTGGAGAAGCTGGTGTGTTCCCTCAGGAAAAATCACTTTAAACCACCCTGAGTTAGGATCTTCATGTCCCTTAGAAGACATTAAAAAAAAGGGGGAATCAAGAAAAGTGCCCTCCTTATCACTCCACTAATGAATATCTGCCTTCTCACTATAATGAGATTCAGCTAGGGATTTGTCTTCTCGTTTCCTCCTTCTACTTAGAAGCAGAGATGTGAAGGCCTGAGGGAAAAAATGGAAACATTCAGGGAAAACACTCCCTCCCCCGGATTTTTCCAAGCCCCCCCCCCCCCATTTTTCTGATGGAAAAATTGGAAATTTTGAGAAGTACTTAAAAAACCCCTCTCAGATATTTTCTCTTCTAGAATCAGTGAAATACTTTTAAAGACAATGTGGGCATGCTGTAGACATATACAGCTCTTAAATCCATGATGCATTTCTGCACCTAGAAAGATACCTAATGTTCATGAGAGGAGTATGCAGGGCTTTCACTACTTCTTAACTTTTGCCTCCCTTCTGTTGTCCTTTTGACCCGATTGTTTCCTTGTGGTTGATCTTTTCACTTCTCCCTCACTGTCAGACATATACCCATAGACTGGGCAACAAATAGTTTGTTGCCCCAAGGTGGCACAGGGTGCATCAGAAGAATGCAGTTTTATCAAGCATTGGATATATTTGCAATTTTGCTTACAGAAAACTAGGGCATTTATAACTTTTAAATTCCATAACAATGTCAACTATTCAGGTGGGTAGGCATGTTGGTCTGAAGTAGGAGAACAAAGTTTGAGTCCAGTGGCATCTTTAAGACCAACAAAGCTTTACTCAAGGTATGAGCTTTCATGGGCATGCACACTTCCTCAGATACATTGAAATGGAAGTTAGCAGTCGTAAGAACATAAGAGAAGCCAATGTTGGATCATCCAGTCCAATGTTGGATCATCCAGTCCAACACTCTGTCACACAGTGGCCAAAAATACCAGGTGCCATCAGGAGGTCCAGCAGTGGGGCCAGGACACTAGAAGCCCTCCCACAGTCCATACAGATAGGTAGAGGGCAAACAGCAAATTAGCATACAACAAAATGTTTTAACAGATGCAAGTACCAAACAAGAATAATGCTTGAGAGGAGACGGATAGAGCATAACAGGGTCTTAGTTAATTGCTCTTAGCATTCCACATTTAAGGATACATTTACAGATCAGTCTCCAATTTTGACATCTTTATTTGCTTCACTGTGTCCCCTGCCCCCAGAATTAAATACAAACAAATGGTGACCATGTAAACTTAGCTTGTTACTCCTCTTTGGTCCTTGCATCTATTAAAACATCTTCATTACACTGTACACTAATTTGCTGTTCAACCACTACCTATATGTATGGACTACTAACTTCCATTTCAATCTGAGGAAGTGTGCGTGCACATGAAAGCTCAGGGGTCTTTTTTGGGGGGAGCGCAGCTCTGGGAGCTCAGGAGCCAAGCCCCGCCCCCAGCCGGCGTCCCGGGGAGTCTTTCAGGCAGCCAAATGTCAGTTTCAGCTCCATTATATCCTATGGGCCATTGAAGTCAATGGTGAAAACATAGGGTATATTCTGGGGGCTGGAGGGGAGGGGGTTTGAGGGAGACGCTCCAAACTCACAGGGTAGCTGTTGGAGCCTCTCCCCAAGATACCCACCAAGTTTCAAGAACATTGGATCAGGGGTCCAATTCTATAGGCCCCCAAACAGGTTGCCCCTATTCCCTCCATTGTTTTCTATGGTGGGAAAAAAGTAAGTTTTTCCCTACCATAGAGAACAATGGAGGAATAGGGGCAACCTGTTTGGGGGCCCATAGAATTGGACCCCCTGGTCCAATGTTCTTGAAACTTGGTGGGTATCTTGGGGAGAGGCTCCATCAGCTACCCTGTGAGTTTGGAGCTTCTCCTTCAAACCTCCTCCTCTCCAGCCCCCAGAATATACCCTATGTTTTCACCATTGACCTCAATGGCCCATAGGATATAATGGGGTCGAACTGCCGTGGAATTTCTTTCATTCCCTCCTTTCCTTCTCTCTTTTTCCTCTTTCCCTCCTTCTCTTCTCTCTTTCTTTCCCACCTTCTTCTCTTCTCTTTTTTCCTCCTTTCCCTGTTTCCCTCCTTCTTCCCTCTCTTTCTTTCCCTCCCCTCCCCTTTCCTTCTCTTTCTTTCCCTCTTTCCTTCTTCTGTGGCCCAACTCTCATGAGAAGAAGTTTAAACTTTAAACCCCTTCTCTCTTAGCTCCCCCACCCAGACTAGCTGGGGAAGGGAAGGGGAGGCTTTTGAAGATGCCTCCCCCCCTTTTGCTTCCCCTTCTGACATCACTTCCGGTGATGTCAGGGGGCGTGGCATATGCTAATAGCCTAATGGCTCATTAGCATACCATATGCTAATGAGCTCCTGCAGCTGTTTTTCTACAAAAAGACCCCTGTGAAAGCTTATACCTTGAATATAACTTTGTTGGTCTTAAATGCTTCCAAATCTTCACTTTGTTGCATCGCTATTACTTTTGTGTAAAGAGTTACCTATTCTTGTTAGAGCCTAACAGCTTCAAAATGGTTGTGTGACATTAGCCACAAATAAAGGGGAAAGAGTTCCCACAAAGTGATTTTTCTATTCAGTTGTCATGTGATAAAGTGGTCTTGTGAACCCATTCCTGCATGGGGAAACTGAAGCAAAATGGGCAGTCATTAGGATGTAGCATTTCAACCATACATTTTGCATGTACGAGATATGATGAAGAAGTTTCCCCTAACACAGACTTAAAAACAAATGACTTAGTACTCACCTGGGATTTTCCACAGTAAGAACTGAAATCCCACACTGTGTTCAGGACTACTCCATCATAAAAAACAGCATGTACTTTACTATCTGAATATGCAAAGAATCTTCCAACATTAGGAATAATGTTTTCAGCCAGAAGGACTGGTAGTATTTCTCTTCCACCTGCCTCAAACGACTATTATAAAACAAGCAGAGTGGGACAAAATTAAATTTAGTTGAGTTATACATCTTCAGACTAGTACCTGGAGAATCATAAGGAATTTCCTTCCTCCCAATGATCAGGCTCTTGGGAAATCTACAGCCCAGACTGTGCTAAAGATTCCAGAAAAGCATCTCGTAAACATACCAGGCAATTGCCTTGCACAACATTTCTAGGAGTCTCATTGTGTAAAAGCTTATTTCTGGACCTCATCAGGGAATCAAAGAGACTTATGTATGTAGGAGAGAAATTCAGCACATGTTACCAGAAATCCTCTTTGCTGTTTTTTCCCCCCTTGCAGCAGTTACTGCTGAAGGGATGCTGCTGTTACTGCTGAGTTCAGAGCTGGCCTGCCATGTCAAGTGGCGAGAAATGTTGAGGCAAACCACTAGGTAAAGCACCTGCTAAGGGCATGGTTTGCTCCCACAATGTGCTCAGCCCCTTCTTCAGATTGAAGCCTATATTTTTAGTGTTTACAAGTTTTAGTCCATCACTTCCCCATCAGACTGTAGTGGTCTTTCCCACTGCCATGGATTTATTTATAGTTCACCTTTCTTGAGGAAATTCGGGGGGGGGAACCCTTCAGATGTCACAACAAAGAATCTAAATGTCCAAAGTTTGCAAATCTTAGTTTTGTGCACTATTATATTTTTGTTCTGTTCAGCTTATACTAGAGTCTAGTGGTACACTTGGAGTGTGTACTCTGGAACTGGTAGCTATTAGGAGCTGGAACTAATTCTGCAATCGTAAGCAGACTTATACCCTTCTTTGGCCAGCCTACCACTTATGCATTCTTTATGTAAATCAAGCAACTTTAAGGTTTTATCTCATTTTCACTGACCTTTATCTTAAAAATATTGTTATCTGCCCAAAATCTCCAGATTTGCACAAATAAATGTGCTCATTTCTTACTTTCTGGAAAATGAAATGTATCCACACCAGCAAGAAAACTTGCACAATATTTTACAGTTGTCAGACTTTCAATACACATCAACATTTACATACCACCTTCCAACAGCAAAAACTGTTACTGGGTGTTAAAGAAAGCAGGGCCTCAAGATCATGCTGAAGAACTCTAGGCAGAAAAAAAAATCCGCATTCCATAAATACTTGTAGAACCTTTGGGCATAGTTAGTTTAGGGTTTGTTTTTTTTAAGAGTTCTATTTCCCCCTTTCTATTAAATGTTCAAGGTGGCATATAAAATTTAAAACTCAATATAAAACATAACTTTAAGCAAAAACTGTAATAGTGCTTTTTTTTTTTTTAAACCCATCATTGTCGGAAATCAAATTAAAAGCATCCATAAATTAAAAGTCACCAAAGTCTTGGGATAAGTAAGAACAGTTTTCATCTAATATCTAAAAGAAATCTATACGGGTGGAACATGAGAACATAAGAGAAGCCAATGTTGGATCAGGCCAATGGCCCATCCAGTCCAACACTCTGTGTCACACAGTGGCCAAAAATACCAGGTGCCATCAGGAGGTCCAGCAGTGGGGCTAGGACACTAGAAGCCCTCCCACTGTTGCCCCCCCCCCCGCACCAAGAATACAGTGCATCATGGATAAGGAGGGCATTCATACCAAGGGCAACCCTGTTGCTGAAAGTTTACCAGACCTGAATACCTAGAACACCCAGGGCAAGGACTGCAGTGCTGATATTAGTAATAAATAAAACTGTGCTCCTTGAATTTCTTTTAAAGGACAGCCATGTTGGCCAGCAGTGAAAGAGCTAGATCTGTGTCTTTTAGGACCTTAGAGACCAACAAGATTTTCAGGGTATAAGCTCTCAAAAGCCAAAGATTGCTTTGCCAGGTACAGATCTGAGGAAGGGAGCTTTGACTCTCAAAAGGGTACACCTGGAAAATCTGTTTGGCCTTTCAGGTGCTAGCCCTTAAAATTCTGACAGCCAAGACAGATTACTGAATGAATTAAAGCTGGAAGCAGCCTGTTTTACTTAGCTCCCATGGGTTTACTTTTATACCAGGAGAGTGAGCACTGGCTACCATCAAAGGAGCACACCCTCTAAGCTTCTGTGTGAGTTCTTCACATGTCCTCTCAATCAAAGTGAGCAAACTCAGAGAAGTGACTCACACAGAGATGCATCAGGCAACCTCCTCCAGCACACGTAATTCTGCTTTTTTTTTTTTTAAATGAGAAGTAAATGGATATTCCAATCACATCTGATGCGGAGATGGGACAGAATTTCTCAGAGAAGCTTACTGGAAAGAGGAAGAAGTTGGTTTTATTACCCTGCTTATGATCTCCTTCCCTTCCTTTCCCGACCACAGTGGCTTATGATCTCCTTCCCTTCCTCTCCCCACCACAGGCATCTTGTGAGGTAGGCGGGGCTGCAAGAGTTCTAAGTGAGCTATGAGCGGCCCAAGGTCACCCAGCGGGCTTCATGTGGATAAGTAGGGAATCAAACCTGGCTCTCCAGGTCCGAGTCAGCCACTCTTAACCACTACACCACGCCAGCAATAGTAGTAAATCATGTAGAGACGTGGCAAGCAGCCTCCTGTATGTGGGGGTAATTTTAGCTCAAAGGAGGTTTCAATGAATAATTTCTCAGAGTACACCAAAAGATCTGTCACAGTACACAAAATGGGAATTACAGCAACAGGATAATTTAAAATCTCACTTGAAATAAAATGTATACATCTCCTTGGCTGGGAATTATGCACGCTTCTGATGCAGGAATAGTCTGAGCATCTCGCACATGGGAACAGTTTGAAGCACCAAGAAGCACAAAGCGATTTTGCTGCTTATTCACTGCACAGTATCATTGGAACCAAAGCCACTTTCACCGAGGTTAGGATCGGAGTGATCTCTCCTTCTGCAACCAGAGAGGGTCTACTGGACAGAATGCTCAGATCCGGGTTCCACCTCCTGCTCAGGAGTGAAATATGCTGGGTGCCTTCAGGCAAGCCACTATTTCCCAGCGTACATATAATGATGGGTTGCTGTGATGATTCACAATGTTAATGATTGTAAACTAAGCAACAGTACATCACATATTACACCAGTACTCTAAAGTCAACAGTGTATCTCAGTCCTTGTCTGGGCACACTTCAAAGTGCTTAAAAGCTTAGTTCCAATACATGCTGTGGTTGTGCCTTAACATAATCACTGCTGGAGACACTTTAAGTATGCCAATCAACTGAGCATCATGCTGCATCCGCAAGGGGACAAGGAGAGGTATTCTTGGCAGCTGCCTTTCACCTATGGAATTTCCTCCCACTGCAGACTCATCATATTCCTTGCTGGGATGTGTTGTAAGTCAAGTAACGAATAAATATATACTGCAAGAAACTTTTGCAAATTAAAGTGTTCTGTTTATAATTATCATTCTATAAAGTGCATTGTGTATTATTATAACATCTTAATCAGGTATATATATATTCAGTACTTTCAATATAACAATAATGTACAGTGCTGCGTCCACGAATTTTAGCTGCACAATGCGTCTTTTGTAGGACCGGCAATAAGCATCAACACAACTATAAATGAAAGCTTTCCCCCTTCTGGAAGACTTCATGCAAGTAGAAGCGAGTGTGTAATTCTGGATACTCCCATTGGGGTTTGACTGGTAGTTGTTATATTGTATGAACTGTACGTTATTGTTATATTGAAAGTACTGAATATACATAAACCTGATTCGGATGTTATAATAGTACACAATGCACTTTATAGAATGCGAGTTATAAACAGAACATATTAATTTGCAAAAGTTTCTTGCAGTGTGTATTTATTCGTTACTTGACTTTCCTAACACTGCAGCTCGGGAAGTGTTGTAAGACATACTGGTTAAAGCTGGGGTTTAGGACAGGGGACGGGCTGTGGCCCAGTGGTGGAGCGTCTGCTTTGTAAGCAGAAGGTCCCAAGTTCAATCCCCAGCATCTCCAGTTAAAACAGCCAGGTAGGAGGTGATGAGAAAGACCACTGCCTGAAACCCTGGGGGGCGGCTGCCAGTCTGAGTACACAATGCTGACTTTGATGGAACAAGTGTCTGATTCGCTATAAGGCAGCTTCATGTGTTCATGTGATTAAGGTACCAAAGGGTATGAAGTTTTTGGAGACCTTCAGCAGACCAAAGCCACATGCAGACAAATCTATCCAGAGTGCATGAATACCAATACACCAAATACACTTTCAATGGAATGTTGGCACGAAGCTTATAAGCATACAACAGTTGATCAGTTCTCACTGGAAAAGGTTCCTATCAAAGGTAGAAAGCACTGCATTCATACTGATTTATGCACCTAGGTTCTATGCAAATGTTCAAGGATGTACAGACCACTCTTTTCCACCACCCCTGCTCCTACCTCATGCGTGCCCTGTAATGGGTAGCACATACTTTCTGCAAAGCACAGCTGAGCTAAATAAAATAAAAGAGAACCCAAACATTTCACCTTATTGCTTGAGTAATAATTCCACACACAGAGTAGAGACTCCCTGGCACATCAGGTGGCAGGTTGCTTACAGAATACATCCTTTCTTCTCTCTTGAACACACAAGGAAAAAAAATCCATTAGCAGGACTGTTCAATGAAGAGGCCCAATCGAGTACATTATTAAGCCATTGCATGTAAATATCTGGAGTTGTGTGACACTGTTCTCACAGTTTAGTTTACTCTCAAAAGGAAGGTGGGGGTGGAGAGAGGGAGATGCCACTTCTGAACTGCAAGAAATTATGTAAGCAAACTGCTGATTAAGAGATAACTTCCTTCAGTGTCTTGATTTGCAAAGGGAGGAAACCTGTTGCAGACCTGGAATTCTCACACATACACGTGGCACCACCTGCATGAAAGATGGTGCTTTGGAAGTTGTAGGAATCCCAAAATGAAGATAAGGGACCACCAGGAAAAGACATAGCTCCTTGGCAGAGCATAACCTTTAAATTTAATAACTTCCCCAGCTGATGAATGAGAACAGCAGGATGGATCTGAATAGTGCACACAGAAATCTTTCTGGAGGAAAAATTGTACTCTGTAGTGAAAAATTCCAATTTTCCAGGTTTTCCCCCATATCTCTAAGCGTAACGAAATTTGATCCCAGCTGCTGGGCTTGCCAGTCCTTCTCCCCCGGGCCCACCAACCCTTCTCCCACTCCCTCCTCCCCCACAGCAGCGGTGAGGCCTGAGCGGCTAATGGCCATCGGCCCACCAAGCTTTCTCCTGTCCCCCTCTGTGGTAGCAGTGAAGCCTGGGCAGCTCACAGCCACTGGCCCATCAAGCCTTCTCCCGCCTTCCCCTCCTCAGTGGCGGCCATGGTTGCCAGGGCATGTGCAGAGAACGCTCTTTTACTTTTGGGGGGATTTAAGTATCCCTCATATAGTTTTTTAAACTTTTCAGATTTTCCTGCACACCTGCGGACTGCCCCAAGTGTGCAGGAAAACCTCTCTGCCCCCAAGTGCTCTTGGTGTGTGGATTTAGATGTGCGGATTCAGGGTCCCTGGCAAGTCAACTCACTCTTCACATGAACTTTTGGTTTTGAAAAGTTTATTGGAAGATATGAGATGTGCAGGGAATTAATCTCTTGTCAGGTCTGGAGACTTGAAGGCAGGAAACTTGGATATAGTTACAATCACACATTCCAACCACTCACGTCAGTGATTCTACATAGACCCAGATATATTAAGGTCCACCTCTAGCTAATCGAAGTTGTGTCTCTCAAGGATACCTTCCCATGAGAAAGCATCTCTTAAGGGCTCACTAGAAAGTTACATTTGCAAGCAAGCCTACTCCTACACACATACACTCTTCCCCCTCCCCATAGGAATGTAGTGTCAGGCGAGGGGTAAGATAAGTGCACTCATACCAAGGAAAAACTGGGGAGACACGATTTCAGAGTAAAACATAAAAATGGAGACCAAGTTGTCAAGGCACAATCCAGAAATACACATAGTCAGCCCGAGCCTGACAGGAGCGTCTTGGCTATTAGTATATAGATGGTTCTACTTAGGCCGATTCAGTGGGGTTTACTTCCAGGAAAAAGTTCTTCGGCTGACACCGCATGTCACTTACTTGTTTCGTTCCTTCCTGAACAGAATAACGAGTGAAGTATTTTCCAAAAAATGAACCTTCAGATTTGAAAACTGATCCATCCCCAGGGTAAATTTCTATACTTTTAAAACCAAGGAGAAACCTAAGAGAAAGAAGCTGTCATTAGGCTCACTGAGTGTTTTGAAAACTTAGGTAAGATATTATGAAACAATTACAGATAAAATACTGGTGTTGATGAAGTACATTGAGTTGAATCCAAAGCTGCCCTTACCCAAGCTGAACACACTCCACTGGGGGGGGGGGGGGGAGGGTGCCCTGTGATTTCCACAGATTTCCTAGCCAAGATGCAAACCCCATGCTTCATCCAAAACTGTTCCCAAGGTCCTAACCTTCCTGAGCAGATTCTGGAGTCACGTGGGGCAAGGGGTGCTATGGAAAACGGAGAGCCAATAAGATCCGTTTTGTGAATCGAGATGCGATTCTTAGGATTTAACCCGCTGGCTACAATCCAGTACACGGTTGCACCAGCTTCAGATCCATTACACTCAATATGATTTATGTGCATGTAATTTGCTCCACAACTGAGTACTACTTTTGATATATTTTTACACATATACAGTAAATGTTATATATGCATAAATCCTTGATTTAAAAGTACATTTGTTTCTATGAACCTATTGATTCCTATGTTCTTGTTAATTTAAGTATAATGGCATGATCACATTTTTCCATTGCTCTCCTTGCTAACATAGCTCCAGAACTAAAAATTAATGTGTGCTTTCCAAGAATTATTCATTTTCAGCAGAAGAACACATGCATATTTACTTGTAAAGGACACCCTTGCTCCAAACAACTTTGATTGGTTGGGAATGTGAATAATGTCCAATATCCTCCTTTCTCCGAGAGAATAAGTGACTGAAAGTCCAGCTGTTGGGAGAAAACAACAGGAAAAAATTACTAGTCAATATCTAACTGGAATCTTTACTGTATGAAAACCCAGGAACCACACGACATCCAGATACTGCTCTTAAACACCCAGCAGCCCGGTTTTATACGTATCTTGTCAAAAACTAGTCCCACTGTGGTCAACTAGACTTACTCCCAGGTTGGATGTACAGCCTCCAAATGAAATCTTAAGCAGAGTTACACCCTTCTAAGTCCACCAAAGTCAATAGGCGTAGAAGGATACAACAGCAGTAGAAACAGAAGAAGAGTTGGTCTACCTTAAGGAGCCTCAAAGCGGTTTCCAATCATCTTCCCTTCCTCTCCCCACAACAGACACCTTGGGAGGAAGGTGGGGCTGAGAGTATTCCGAGACTGGCCCAAGGTAACCCAGCAGGCTCCAAGTGGAGAAGCAGGGAATCAAAACCGGTTCTCCAGATTAGAGTCCACGGCTCTTAACCACTACCCCATGCTGGCTGTAGAGGTTTACAATGCTATGAATGTGCTTTAAACTCTCTTTCTTAGTGTATGTATAGCATAATAAGTGAAGGCAAAGCTGTATTTGGTACACTTTGTATCTGCAGCCAGGGCCATAGCCAGTGGTGGGAAACACGGGGTGGTGCCCCCTTTTGTACCTGCAGTGCCCCACCACAATTGTTTAAGCCGTGCCAACCCAACGTGATTTCGCTAACCCTCCTTCCTCCCTGCGGCTCCTCCTGCTTCTTGGCAGGTGGAAGGAGGGTTAGTGAAATCGCTTCGTGCCTGTACTGGGTTGACTCCCCAGACAAGGGATCGAAGGCAGCCTGCCAGCAGCAATGGGCACTCGGTGCACTTGTTGGGGGGAAGGGGAGCCAGGCTTGCTGGGTTTGCCACGCTGCCCCTTCTACTAACAAGGGACGGCTGTGGTGCCGAATGGAGGAAACCAGGCAAAGGCGCAGGCTCGAGGATTAACCGAGGGGCTCCATCTGGAGGTGGGAGGGCCCAAAGGCAGCAGGAAGGCTGGGGAGGGAGCCCCCGGGGCCCATGGAAAAGTCACCTGGCCAGCCTCCCTCTGGTAACTAAGCATGGGGACTGCAGCCACAGACTGCAGCCCTCCTGTGGGATCGGAAGCACATGTGTCCCCTAGATGCATCCAGTGTTCCCTCTAAGCTGAGTTCGTGTGAGCTAGCTCACAGTTTTTTAGCCCCCGACTTACACATCTCTGTCTTGGCTCAGGAAGGACAGCTCCTGAGCAAACTAATTTATGCAGCAGCCAAATCGCTCACTCACAGCTTTAATGCCAGTAGCTCACAAAGTAGAATTTTTGCTCACAAGACTCAACAGCTTAGAGGGAGCATTGGATGCATCTATTGGAATGTAGGACATTTTGAGCCCAAATCCCCACTAGAATAGCCTAGAGTTTTTAAAAATGTCCTTTTACCATTCCTTACCCCATCACTATATATTTCTCTCCTTATATGTAAATGTATTGTCACCTCTTTCAAAACATTCAGTGACAGTTACAGTAAAAAAACGTAACATATAGAAATTTCAATTACAAGCTGAACAGTTCTATAAAGTTGATTAAAATTACCCCACCTGTGTTCAAGCCCAGCTCTGACACAGAAGTCCGAAAAACCTATTGGGACGTTCTTAGTCCTGAGCTTCGGCCGTTTTCTAGGGGAAGGAAGTCCCAGAGTTACAGGGGAGCTATCAAGAATCCTCCCCGTAGAGGGCCTTACATTTTGAACTGGGCATATATTTGTTATAGTCAATAGGGCCAACCCTCTGAGGTTGGGAAGTAACAGGGGGGAAGGTATGGAATATGCAAACCATTTCCTGTGAAATACATACTAGCTGAATCTTTGTGATCCCACGCTACTTGCAAGGGAGCGCAGCAAGGGCACAGCAGCCACCGTGGAACAGGAAAAACTTCAGAAAGGGCTCAGTCACAGAACAGCTGAGTGGGAAACTATACAGCCTCAGGGGCCTGGGACTGAGGTGGTCTCTGGAAAGGAGGCCCACACAGCAGGTAGCTGACCAAAGAGAAATCGATGCCCTGTACCTGTTCCCTGCTCAGCACCTCCATGCGGGAAAGCAGGCTCTCTATCACCATGGGAATTGTACACCAGGTGGAATCCCTTATGGGAAATATTATCCACTAATATTTCATCCTGCAAAATATGGATGGAGACAAATTGGGAAGAGTATTTTTTATGCTAAGCTGCTCACTAAGCCAACGTTCATATCTGAGAAACTCTTATACGGTAGATGCCCTTAAAGCATTCAACTTCTTCTATTACCTGTGAAAATACGGTGCTTCACAGCTCAGCGGCAGTGCCAAAGGCAGGCAAGTGACGGTCCTAGAGTTTTCAGGTTCCAGGGAAACTTCAGGCCCTCCAACTCTATGGTCTCCGCTTCCCTCATTAGACTCATTACTAGCACATGTATGATAAAACATAAAGGCCAATGACAAAGGGTATTTCCATTCTTTTGGGCAGGAGGACACAGAAAAGTGTTGGGTAACCCTGCAATGTTCATAAGAGCAGTGCCGGAAAGGCCCACAGATCTCATCTTTTTCATGGGTGGTACTCAAACGACTCTCAGATTTGTTCACTTGGGTATGATTTTCAGCCTTCCTGCAGCGTTCATGGGCCCTCTCTTCTGTTTGCAACTGCTGGGAGACAGAATTTGGGCTGGATCCTGCACAACAGCCCTTTGTTGATTTTTTACAGCTGCTCCGCAAACGAGGCAATGGTGCTGACGACTGCTGGCTAACTCTGCATAGGAACTCCACTGAAAATTCTTGCTGGAGCTCTGACAAGAAGAGACATGCGTGACCGTCGGAAGAGGAAACTTTCACTCCACCGTCGTGTCTACATATCAGCCCACTAGAAGCATCAGGACGAGGCCACTTGGCTTCACAGACATCTGTGAAAACAATCTGTAAAAAGCGGAAGTACAGAGAATCGATCTCTAGCACAATATGATCCTCACTGCACTCTATGCTTTGATAGGGGCTTTAGTTCAGTGGTACAGCATCCAGGGCTATTTTGGGGCAGGAACGCACAGGAACAGAGTTCCGGCTGGCTCCTAAGTTGGCCACACCCAGCAGGAACTCATTAGCATAATAGGCCACACCCAACAGCAGAAATGCATTAGGATTGGCTACATTAGGGCTGTGTGGCCTAACATGCAAAGGAGTTCTTGCTACAAAAAAGCCCTGGGTTTTGACAACAAACAGGGTAAACAGAATAAGAAGCAAAAGGTGGGTGGACTGGATGACCACACCTCTGGTAACATGGGGGTGTGGCCTAATATGCTAATGAGCCGTGCTGTCAGGGTCTGTGGCCTAATATGCTAATGAGTTCCTGCTGTTGGGTGTGGCCTGTTATGCTAATAAGTTCCTGCTGGGCTTTTTCTACAAAAAAAGCCCTGACAGCATCTACTTGGCATGCAAAGCCCCAGGTTCGATCCCTGGCATTTCCAGATAAAGGATCTGGCAGTAGGTGATGTGAAAGCCCTCTGCCTGAGACCCTGGACAGCTGCTGCCAGTCTGAGTAGACAATACTGATCCTGATGTGCTGATAAGTCTGATTCAGGCCGCTTCATATGTTCGATTTAAGTTTACCAGTACAGAGTTAAGAATAAATACAGACTGCAATTTTGCAAGAATAGATACATTCCTGGCTGCCACCAGATAGCCTTGCTTCTTTCAAGTCTAAGGCTTTGAAACTCGAACATCCATCAGAACTTGGCTTGCTATTATGAGGCATATATCATAATATGAGTTTTCACATGCCCTGAATTAAGGTGTTAAAACTACTATATGATTATCACATTTCAGTTTGTTCTGTGTTGAAGTATCCTAACAAAATTTTATATCCCTGGTTAGGTAAACTAAAAGAACATTTCTTTTTCTGGCCAGCTGCACAAACTCTGTCCTATGAAGTGTAATCTTTAATCAGATCCAGTTCAATTTGCGTGTTTTCATTTGATAATTAAGACAAAACGCTATCATTAATTAGAACCTTAGTCAGAAGAATTCCCTTTTCTTCGCAAGAAGCTTACATTTTTTCTTTCAGGAGGTATAAGATTTGAAGGTACATAAGGGCGATCAGAATACCGATTCCTGAAATCTACTGCTTGTAGAAGCTGTTTCTAAAGGGGGGAAAAAAACAAATTAAGTGCAGATCTGCATATGCATTTCGATACTCTCCCCCCTTTTCCTACAAGAACAGCAATTAAAGGTAAAGGTAAAGGTTCCCTTGCTCGAAAGCCAGTCGAATCCGACTCTAGGGTTGCGGTGCTCATCTCCGTTTCAAAGCCGAAGAGCCAGCGCTGTCCGAAGACATTTCCGTGGTCATGTGGCCGGCATGACTAAACACCAAGGCGCACGGAACGCTGTTACCTTCCCACCGAAGTGGTCCCTATTTATCTACTTGCAATTTCTTGCTTTCGAACTGCTAGGTTGGCAGGAGCTGGAACTAGAGACAGGCGCTCACTCCGTCATGCGGCACCCGGGTCTCGAACTGCTGAACTACCGACGTTCCACAGCCTGCAGTTCAGCGTCTTAACCACTTGAGCCACCGCAGCTCCAATTAAAACTCCACCATTAATTCTGTTACTATAATTATCACAGAAAAGAGTAGGAGTCCAGTAGCACCTTAAAGACTAACAAAATTTATGGTAGTGTATGAGCTTTCGGGAGTCACTGCTCTGAAGAAGTGAGCAGTGACTCACAGAAGCTCACACCCTGCCACAAATTTTATTAGTCTTTAAGGTGCTACTGGGTTCTTACTCTTTTCTACTGCTACAGACAGACTAACATGGCTACCCATCTTGATCTATAATTATCATATTCACTGTAAACTGTTTTATGTATTTAAGCCGTGACAACTGTACTCTGGGGGCTCTGAAACAATCAGGTTACAGAAGGAAGAAACTCTGTGATCCCCTGGACTGGCCAAGACAGGGTCATCCATCTAGTACATCTCCACCTAGGAGCCACAAAACCAAGAGCAGAATGCCCTAATCAGAGGACAGGTACCCCAGCTCTATCAGCACCCGCCAAATACATGGCTCCAAATGACCCGAGCAAACATCTTGAGAATGGCTAACCCAGGTCATTTTATTCCGTATGCGGGGCTACCTTCCGAAAGAAACTTGGATAGAAATTTCTTGCAGTGCTGGTGAAAATTCATCACCTCTTTAACCCCTCCCCCATGCCCCCTTCTCTCTCTCACATGCTCTTTAGTTTTTTTGTTCAATAAAAAGGATGTTCTCATGTACCCGGTAGAGACTAATAGCGAACTGTGTCCTCTGGTGAACCCTCTCAGGTGGCTGCATCGGGTGGGCAGAAGGAGGGACAGCCTTCTCAAATAAAAACTCAGAACCGCAAGGAGAAAGGAGCAATCCAGATCCGTCCATATAGTGCACTTCTACAGAATTGTCCTCATAAAGGATCATCAGGCTTTCTGTTTCCATCGCGAACAGATAGCTACCCAAAGAAGTCCTAGGAACAGAACCACAAGCGAAGAATGTATTTGTTTTTCTGGACAAAGTAACAAGCCACCCATGCCAGACCTAACAGCACACATTTATGTAGCATTCCCAGCTGTGTGACCCACTCTGCAAAATAAAGGAATAAGCAAGGTGCTTTTTTTCTTTTTTCTTAGCAGGATCAGCATCTTTGCAAGCCAGCCTTGCGCCAAAGAACTGATCCTCACAACTCCATGAGGAAGATTTGGCTGAAATGGAATGACACTAGCCCACTTGGGGAGGGGGGGAATCCAATGGGCTTGAATGGAATAGACAAAAAGCAGAAAACAAATAAACACAACCGAAAAACAAACAGCAAGCTTCAGGTCACTTTCCATCTGTTGACTGACTCGTAAAGTGCTGAGGATACCCTGGACTGGTGTGTCATAGTCATCCACCCTTAACTTGGCCAGAGACCGTGATTTCATGTCCCCAGGACTGGCATCTCTTACTGTAACCACATAGCAGCTTGTTTTTGGGAACTGAAAACAAATGGCAAAGCAAAGAGGCAGAATGACCTCTTTACCCTGCTGTAGGATTCTTAAGGCAAGAGACATTCACAGGTGGTTTTCCATTGCCCGCCTGATGGCTCTGCTCCAATGGCAGACTGGCCTTTCTATCACCCCAAAACTATTTTGTTGTAGCATCCATTACTTTCTCATTTCCAAAAGTGCCTCCAATGCAACAAGTTTGGGGATCCCTGACCACTTCTGACATACTCAAAGGTACTACGATGGTTATATAAACAGCCTATACAGTGGGGTATGTCTGAGTGTCAAGGTTGGTTATATGTTGTTTCTAGTTGCTATTCTGTGTTCGGGGGTGGGGGGAGCTGACTGTTTGTTTTTAAGATCTGTGCTGGAGGCAGTGAAGTTTTGTTTTGTTTCTTGCCATCAAGTCGCAGCTGACTTATGGCAACCCAGTAGGGTTTTCAAGGCAAGAGACATTTGGAGGTGGCTTGCCATTGCCTACCTCTGCATAGTGACCCTGGCATTCCTTCATAGACCCCCATCCAAATACTAACCAGGACCAACACTGCTAAGCTTCCAGGAGCTGATGAGATCAGGTTAGCCTGGACTACCCAGGTCAGGGCAGGCTGTGATTAGACCCCCTGAAAACCTTTGTTGGTTTTCTCAGTCAAGCGTATTACAGTACCTTGATGACTCCTTGACAGAGCCACTCCATAACCTCAGATCCTTTCTTGAAAACATTAATCTGTGCCAACTGGTAACAAAGGCATGGAGTGAGGATTGTTATCTTTGTCTGAGACAAGCGCTATCACCTTCCAGCGATCCAAGACAACAAAATACTGTGAAAATAAGCTAAGCCAATTTTTATCTATGACAAAGACTGTATACACTCTTGTTGAATCACTTGTTTTAACAAAATACACTATTGCTTTTGTTATTAAATAACTGTTAGTGATTGTTGACGGTGGTCTCCAGAATGTTCTGCCGTTTCGATAAACTCTCTTTCTCCAAATGAAGATAAACATTGAAGAACAAAGTAACGTTCATGAGTAGTGTCCCGGCTACTATGGAGCCTTACAAACACTTGTGTCTGGTTAATGTTCTTTGTCAGTATTACATCAATGGTCAATTTATGGTTGTATCACCACATCCTCATGACAGGTTTACAAGATCATCTCAGGCGAGCAAAATGCTGTCTGAGACAAGTGCTAACCAACAGCTCACTAGATATGCAGAACATCTTTCGCTGCCTTGCTGTTGCAGTGAAGGATTCTGGGAACTGTAGTTCTGTGAAAAAGGGAAGGCTCTCATGTTTAACTGAAGGCTCTGGGTAATCCTTACATTTGATTGCTACTTAATTTTAGAAAGCTGTGGCAGTCATGGTGAAATATTAACACAAAATAGCTAGCTTATCCCCTGTTTTAGAAATAACAACTGCATACACTGACAGGCACAGAGGCAGAAATTTGACCCTAAGAGTACAGGAATCAGACAGAGTTCCTAACGTTATGACTGAGGTGGACAGCGAACACAAAAACAAACTGCTGCCTTGAACTCCATGACCCCTTTATTGAGGGGGAAAGTGTAACCCTGTTGGGATACGTGCTATTTCCAGCCTAGCCTACCTGACAGGATTGTTGCTAGCATGGGGAGGGGGCACTGCCCTGATCTTCTTGGAGGAAAAAGGGATAAAACTATTAGTGGAATAAGGGATGGGGGGTGTATGGTACTCACAGAGAGATAACCAAATATGACGCTAGTCACACATGTCATACCATTTGTTTTTCAGAAGATTATTATGGCTGGATTTGGGGAGGATGAAGAGAGATAGCAGAGGCTGTCTTTAGAGAGAAAGAAGAAGAGATTGGATTTATACCTGGCCCTCACTACTCAAAAGGAATCTCAGAGCGGCTTACAATCCCTTTCCTTTCCCCTCCCCACAATAGACACCATGTAAGGCAGGTGGGGCTGAGAGAGCGCTCCCGACAACTGCCCTTGAGAGAACACCAGAGAGAACTTGTGACTGACCCAAGGTCACACCAGCAGCTGCATGTGAAGGCATGGGGAATCACACCCGGTTCTCCCAGATTAGAGTCCGCTCGCCTAACCACTACACCAAACCAGGAGTGGTGGTGGTGGGCCCTTGGAGGACTCGTATTGATCTAGTTCGATACAGCCAGTTTGGTGTAGTGGTTAAGTGTGCAGACTCTAATCTGGAAGAACCGGGGTTGATTCCCCACTCCTCCACTTGCACCTGGCTGGATGACCTTGGGCAAGCCATAGTTCTGATAAGAGCTGTTCTCGATAAAAGAGCAGTTTCTGTCAAGAGCTCTCTCAGCCCCACCCACCTCACAGGGCGTCTGTTGTGGGGAGGGGCAGGGAAAGGAATTTGTAAGCCGCTCTGAGACTCCTTTGGGTAGTGAAGGGCGGAGTATAAATCTCTCCTTCTTCTAGTTGTTGCAATCGGTTGCCTTTTAATGGTAGTTCGGTTTAGTGTTATTGAACGTTTTAAAAGCCTTTTTACAAAAGCTAGACGAGATCTTTTTGCTGAGGAAGCAGGACTGGAAGTAAGCAGCACCGCAACCCTACACAAACTTTATTGGACAAAGCTCCATTGAATAGAATGGAGCTTCTATCTGGGTAAACAGGTAAAGAATTGCGCTGTGAATCTATTTCGGGAAGAAGAAGCCAATGTTTTGGGGCGACCCGTGCAAAAAACGGGCCTGTTTCCTAAATTACAAATTGCACCCCCCTCCACCTTCTACCCCCAAACAGACAAAAATACTCGGAACGGAGGCGACGCGCGGGACTCACCGTGCCCGACCGAGAGCCGACCGACGAATCGCTTTGCCGCCGGCATTCAAAAGAAGGCGGGAAGCCAACCGGAAAGCGCGGGACGAAAAGCAAGGGGCGGAGCCAAGAGGGGAAGTGGGTGGAGTTCTGCAGGTTTCTTGCGGACGCCTCGCGAAGGATGGGACGGCTCCTCGTAGAGAAGAGCCCCGCTGGATCAGACCGGGGGTCTATGTAATGCAAGAGCCTGGCTTATCCAGTGGCCGGGCCGCCCAGTTATGGGCGTGTGTGTGTGGAGGGGGGGAGCACAAGAAAACAGGACAACGTACGACTGAGTTCTTAAGCTCCGTTTTTTAAAAAAGACGTTAGCTGCTGTTCTCCTAGTCCTGACTGCAAACCATTTTGAAATTTTTAGTTGGAGTAGTTTAGTTTTTCACAAAGGTACATACATAACTATCCTGAGAGCGGCTGGTTAATATACTCTCGGAACGTACCTCATCCTTAAATACTATCTTTTTTTTGTGATTCTTTGCATAACCGGCAGAAACAGAAATAAGGAGATGACTCTTCCTAGATTTTCATGTTGGGTTGTTGTTGTTTTTCATTCCATGAACATTACCAGCATCTTTTAAAAATGCTTGCCTATTTCCAATCACAATAGAGAGCTTAGGACCAATGGGAGTTGTTGCCGCGGAAGATCAGCGTCTTTCCTGACTGGTCTCTCAAATCCCAGCGACCAATCCTACTCCATGTTTTAGAATCCTAAGAGTCTATGGAGCTTGTGTCTGAAGCTCCGGCTCGCTAACTTATGCACTACAGCTTAAGCAAATACATAACACAGAGAAAAGCGAGGTGCCCCTTTTAAGTCCTTTTAGGCTCAGTATCACGCACCTCGGTCTGGCCCGGCAGCTGGCACTTCACAACTGGACCATAGTTGTTCTATTTTCTTGGGTAGAGGCTGCCAGGGGGAGGGAAGGAGGGGAAACGGAAGATTGGAGGGGGCAGATAATGGTAGCTTGGCTGGTAGGTGTGAAGGAGAGAAAGAATCGGGGGGGGGAAAGAGGCTATGGGGTTTTCAGAGAAGGGAAAGAGGAAGGGGAGGGTAGTGGGGAAGTTATATGCTCCACAGAGGTCATTGAGGTCTCCTGCTTGTATTGGTCATTTCTCAAGTTTTTGCTATATATAACACTTGAGGCAGCTTTCAAAGAATAGCATTTTAATAAAATAAAATAAATACAATATATGAAATAATACAAAGTCAAAGAATAATAATAAAGTCAAAGAACAACAGATAACAGAACACCAGCTCGTAGCCATAAAACCAAAAATCAACAGGATCACAGCCACCTAATTCCAAAGCTGCCCAGAAAGGCAAAAAGGGTGGCAAGGCCAGATGGAAGTGGGACAAAGCAAGCTGAACTGGCAAAAAATTCCATAGCCTGGGGACAATAACCAATAGTGTATTTAATCTCATGTCTAAAAAGATTGGCTTGCTGGGCGAGTTTGTTTTTGGCCCCTTGCTGCAGGAGTTGGGTGGGTACAGGAGTGGAAAGGGTTCAAAACAAGGGAGCAGTAGCAGCTGCAGCAGCATGTAATACAGACGTCCGTTTGCTGCCCCCAGTCCAGAGGGTGAGCTCTCCTCTGCTCATGATGCAAGGATTCGGGGGTTGCACTTATGGATGGCAGCAAAGTAAGTAGTCTTGTTTGTGGGGGTATTTCTGTCTGTTTCTGTCTGTTAAGACCTGGAAAGGATGCTAGCAAGCTTGTTCAGTCGCACTGTCGAGTCCGACTCTTCGCGACCCCATGGACCACATCAGGGTAGGCCCTCCTGTTCTCCGCTGCCCTCCAGAGCCTGCTGAATCCCATGTTCACTGCAAAGTCTCCTAAATACGTTTTGTTACTGAGACTGCAGATGACATAACAGTATATAGTGTTCTATGTAGCACCTGTTTAAAGCACTCTGTGTACTTTGTTGTGGTAACCCTTACAGAAGGCCGATGGGGTATATCAGTATTTGTGTCCTACTCTTGTAGCTGAGGATGGTATTTGAAAGAATAGTGCCTGGCCTTAGACCACCTTGAGGATCAGTGGCTGGAATCTGATAAGAGAAAGGACTAGGAGAAAAACAGAGTGCCTGAGGCCACAGAAAAGTTCCCAGCTAGGATGCCGACAATGCTCTTTTCTTTTAACATTCCACAACCTTTATTCCTGAGCAGTCTTTTTCTTCCCCCTGTTGCTGAAGTGACCCTTTGGGCCTTCTTTCTAGGTCACTGGAGGCAAGGTGAAGAAAGCGAGGCCGTAAACCAGCCAAAATAGATTTGAAAGCCAAACTTGAGAGGAGTCGGCACAGCGCACGAGAATGCTGGGCATGGAAGAAGCTGCGGTACCAGTTCCTGGAAGAGCTGGTGTCAAGTAGATCTGCAATCTGCACGCTGCAAGAAGAGTTGGACATGGTAACTGCATTTCTCTCTCTCTCTTTCTTTAAACCTTAACCCTAGTTTATAATTCCCAAGCCTTTTGTCATCTGCTCAAAAGTCTTCGCCAAGAACCTGGCCCACCAACCACATCCTTGAGTCTACAGCCGAGCCAGCCCTGCCTCTGATGTGTTTAAAACATTTTCTCCCCACTTGGGAGAGCGAGTCTGCACAGATAAGAAAATTACCCCTCGGGTGTGTTTGTGGACTTCAGGGTAGAGTGGTCACCTGTATCCTCCTGCTAAGCAGCATAAGTAGAATTTTGCCACGTGTTAACTTCAGGGTATGTTTAGCCTGTAGAGGAGACGACTGAGAGGTGATATGATAACCATCTTCAAGTATTTGAAGAGCTGTGTAGAGAATTGTGCGAAGTTGTTTTCTGTTGCCCCAGAAAGTTGGATCAGAACCGACAGGTTGAAATTAAATCATAAAAGAGTTTTTGGCTAAACATTAGGAAGAACTTTCTGACAGAGTCTTCCTTGGGAGTTGGTGGGCTCTCCTTCTTTGGCTTCTCTTATGTTCTTATCCTGACAACCATTAGTGTTAGAAACTTCCTCTTTCGTAAAAGGAAAGGGGAGCCAATGCCGCTGACTGATAAACCCAAGTCCCCATCCTTGCTTCCTCTCTCCCACTTGTGTGGAAGTGTGCATGCTTTGGAGTAAAGTGGTAGATGTACAGTAATCACAGCTGTGGGAAAGCTTCTGCAACTTTTGATCCTGCTGGAATTCATCTTCTGCTTCTGCAGCACAGTCAACTTACAAGTGTTTGTTCCATTGGTGTGTATTTTAGTACAAACAGTGGTGCACGGCTATGGACCAAGGGAAGATCCCCTCTGAAATCAAAGCGCTCTTCAGCAGGGAGGAGCAAATCCAAGCCCAGCAGAACTCCACCAAGCTTTCCAAAGCTGTCAAGGCAGACACAAACAGCCACAATCCGTGTGTGTGTTGACTGTGCAGCTTGTTCGTCTTGCCTTAGGGATGCCAGGCTGGGTGGGTGTCTAAGGAGGTCAGGGAGCCACAGTTTCCAGTGAGTAAACTAATAATAAGAGTTGGTTTTTATACACTGCCTTTCACTACCCAAAGGAGTCTCAGAGCAGCTTCCCTTCCCTTCCTCTCCCCACAACAGACACCCTGTGAGGCAGAGGTGGAGTGAGAGAGTTTGGAGAGACTGTGACTGGCCCAAGGTCACCCAGTTGGCTTCATGTGGAGGAGTGGGGAATCAAACCCGGTTCTCCAGATTAGAGCCTGCCGCTCTTAACCACTGCACCACATTAGCTCTAGGGTTGTAGTGGCTTACAATCGCCTTCCCTTCCTCTCTCTGCAACAGTCACCTTGTGAGGCAGGTGGGGCTGAGAGAGTTCTGAGAGAACCGTGACTAACCCAAGGTCACCCAGGTGGCTTCGTGTGGAGGAGGAGTGGGGAATCAGGCCCAGTTCTCCAGATTAGAGTCTGTTGCTCTTAACCAGCAAACCGGCCACGACACATAATAAGTCATCTGAACCGCTAGAACCTGTCCAGGATTGGAGTGTAAATAATTGTTCTGCTCATGCCCCAAATAAAGAGAGCACATACAAGCAAATGGGTTGGGCTGGGATTTACTGTGGCTGCGATCACACAGACTAAATAAACCACTTTCAGTGCACTTTCCAGCTGGTGGATTTTACTGGGTGACCTGGCAAAATGCAGCTGGAAAGTGCATTGAAAGTGGATCATTTAGTGTGTGTGACCCCAGCCTAGGTGATGCAGATCTGGGTCATATAACCACGGCCCCTCCAGCGTGGGCACCCTACCGGAGCACCCAATCCGGAGCCTGCCTGAGGCATGCCATTACGATGGGCTCCCGTGCCCTGCCGATGATCCCCCAGAGATCTTCCTAGCCTGCTAACCCAAGGGACACTGTAACATCACCATCCTCCCCCCATGCTGGCAGAAACAAGGGGCCAAGAGGATGAAGGAAATGTCACTGTGTGGAGACCACTGGAAGGACACCCCTGGGGATGGAAAGACAGCCCAAACACAGCTGCCTGATTCCCTCGAGGCAAGAGTTGGTCTGGACCCATGGAAAGCCACCATTCACCTTACAAAACTTGCCCAAATAGGACTCCATTAGCCACGATCATAGGACTGATGGTGGCTACGGAAAACAAAGTTACGATTTATGGAAGCAAAAGAGAAAGGAATCTTATCAATGTGTCCTGGAAGAGCTCTGGTTCAAATGACACCACAATATTACAAAGATTTCAGCTAATGTAGCAACAAGAGAAAATATAATAAAAATCATATACAGATGGTGTGGCAGCTGTGGGGTATAAGCTGCGTGTAAGCGATGTACTCCCTCAAGGTCTCTTATTTGAGACCTGCTAGACGAAGGCTTTAATCATCTGTGAGGTAAACAAGATCACTTTTTCTTAAGACATTTGACTTGCCAGACACAGATAGAGATAAAGAACAAAGCTTTATTTTACAGAGAATAAAGTACTTAGTAAGGTAAATATTATGTGTGGATGACTTCAGAATTAAAGGGCTTTCCCCAGCCTGTGTGTTCCTGTTGCTTTGGGGTTTTTTTAGCCTGTTCTGCAGATGTTTTGCACTCTCTAGTGGGCGATTCAATATTACATCACAATGTGTCTGGCATATCTCCCTGGCAACCTGACTGTGATACCTATTCAGAATGTTAGAGTCGGAAGGGACCTTGCAGGTCATCTAGTCCAACTCCCTGTACTCTGCAGGAGCACAGCCGAAAGACAGCCCTACAACATACCCGAAAGATGGTTGGGTTCCCTCATGGACTGCCGTGGTGCTGGAGACGGGACTTCTCCCCTGTTGAGTAGTGGCTGTGTGGGAGGGGCCACCACTTCTTCTCCCAACTCCAGGGCTGGAGGTGCTGGTGGCCACTCGTCCGGCATTTCCTCTGGGATTGGGGCTGGCGCGTCGTGTTGGGCCGCTTCCCTGGGGTCCCGTTCCCTTTCATAACTCCTCTCAGCTACCGGGGGTTCGCGCTTGTCCCCTTGATTTGGGAGCTCACCTCCATCCGGAAGCAGGTGCTGCCTCAGCTGATTCACGTGGCGATGCAGTACCTGGCCACAGTCTGTCGACACCTCGTAGGAGATGGGTCGGTGACGCAGATGACCCTGCTGGCGACCCATTCTGGGCCCCTGCCATAGTTCCTTACAAACACCGGGTCTTCCGGGAAGAACCCCCGTGGCGCCTCCCGCTGCTCGGTCCTGTTGCGCACCTTGGGATCCCGGTCAGGGTGCAGGCGGTCCAGGAGGATTGCAGGGCTCTGGCCCATGAGGAGCTCCATGGGGCAGCGGCCACTCACTGGGTTGGGCGTAGTCTGGTGTGCTAGGAGGAACCATGCGATGCGAGAATCCCAGTCCCCTTCGGTTAGGTGGCTCAGTGCCTCCTTCGCTGTGCAGACCTTCTGCTCCGCTTGGCCATTCATTGCGGGGTGGATTGGCGCCGATCAGATATGTCGAATCAAATTGTCCTGTAGGAACTGCTGGAACTCCTCGGACGTGAATGCTGACCCGTTGTCTGAGATGATCGTATCTGGCAGACCGTGCGTCGCAAAGATTTTGCGGAGGGCCCGAATGGTGGCTCGGGAGGAGGTAGTGGAGACATGACTAACCTCCAGCCACCTAGAGTACGCATCCACGGTTACCAGGAACGTCAATCCGTGGAAGGGCCCAGCGAAGTCGATGTGGAGCTGGGACAACAGGGTCCTTGTTGACTCCCAGGACTGCGTGGGTGCACTCGGTGGGCTCGGCCGGACCTCTTGGCAGATCTGGCAACGCTTCACCCAGGCCTCTATTTCCCTGTCCATGCCAGGCCACCAGACATAGCTCCGGGCGAGGGCCTTCATCGCCTCGTGAAGAGCCTGCAGAACCTGGTGCCAGAGCGTGCTGGGAACCACCACCCCATCCCCCCACAGCAGGCAGCCCGTGTGCGCCGACAACTCCTCACGCCTAGTAGCGAACGCGCTGAACTCCGGGCCTGCTGGAGCCGGCGGCCACCCCCTTACCACCCAGCCAAGAACCCGGGAGATGATGGGGTCCTGGGCCGAGCAGCGGGTGATGTCCGCTGCTTGGAGGGGAGCGTCCAGAAGACTTTCCATCTGGAGGATGTGGTGAGCGGGGTCCGGGTCCTCCCCTTCGTCCGGCAGGGGAAGCCGGCTCAGTGTGTCGGCGTGGCCCATCGCCTTGTCCGGCCGGTGCTGCAGTATGTAGTTGTAGCTCACCAGGAAGATGGACCATCACAAGACGCGAGGGGAGAGTACCTGTGGCGTCCGGTGATCCGCCGCAGAGGCCCAGCAGTGGGTGGTGGTCCGTGGCGATGGTGAAGGGTCGGCTGTAGACGAAGTCATGGAACTTCTTCACCCTGGCCACAATTGCCAGTCCCTCGCGGTCTATCTGGGCGTAGTTCCATTCGGCCGCAGATAGTGTCCGCAAGTAATACGCGACCAGGACCTCCTGCCTGTCCGGGAGACAGTGCGCCAGCACAGCGTCTACCCTGTAGGGAGACGCGTCACAGGCCAAGACCACAGGCAGGGATTTGTCAAAGTGGGACAGGACCGAATTCGATATCAAGAGGTCCTTGATGTCCTGGAATGCGGCGGCTTGGCGGGGGCCCCAGACCCAGGGCGCCCTCTTGTTGAATAACCAGTGAAGGGGCTCGGCTACCGCCGCCTTGGGGAGGAGAAAGGCATAGTAGAAATTTAAGAGTCCGAGGAAGGCCTGGAACTCTGCCTTGGAGGTCGGGGGTGGAGCCTCCACGATGGCCTTCACCTTATCCCGTGCCGGGTGTAGGCCGTCCGCATCCACGGTGAAGCCTAAGAAGTCCATGGATACCACCCCGAGCTGGCACTTCTCCCGCTGGACCTCGAGCCCGGCGTCCCAGAAGCGGCTGAGGACCATGCGGAGACTGGTGGCGAATTCGTCGGGCGTGGCGGTGGCGATCATCACATCATCGAAAAACGGTGTGGCGCCGGGTATTCCTTTGAGGAGAGAGTCTATTAGCTGCTGGAATATCCTGGGTGCCATGCTCACCCTGAATTGTAGCCGATTCACCTGGAAAGCCCCCCCCATGGGTTACAATCGTCTGGGCCTCTTGTGGTCGGCCCGTCGACTGGCAGTTGCTGGTAAGCTTGGGCTAGATCTAACTTGCCAAAGATCTTAGCCCCTGCCAAGGTGGCCAGGACGTGGCTTACCACCGGAACCGGGTAGGAATGGTCCTGCAACGCCCGGTTGATCGTGCATTTGTAGTCCGCGCAAATGCAGACATCCCCATTAGGCTTTACTGGGGTCACGATCGGGGTCTCCCACGCTGCGTGGGAGACCAGTTCCAGGACCCCCTGGGCCACTAGGCAGTCTAGTTCTGCATCTATCTTGGGTTTCAGCATGACCGGAACTGTCCTGGAACGCATACATATGGGGGCCACCTTGGGGTCAAGCTGCTGCGATACCGGGGGGCTCGTGTACCGGCCCAGCATTCCGTCAAAGACAGATGGAAACTCCTGACACACCTCTTGGAAGTTGCGAGGTGCGCAGAGCTGGACCCCCTCTATCGTGATTCCGAGGGGTTCGAACCAGGCCATTCCCAAGAGGCTGACCAAGGGAAGAGCAAGGGCAGGGCAGGCTCGGAAGCCAGCCGGAATGCCATTCTGGTGCGTTCCAGCCCCCAAATAGCCCTGCCTAGAGTAGTTCAGATAGCTTTGCATCTAGGCTTGGGCATCAGAGCAGTGCCACAAAAGAACAGTCCATGGTCACAGACGCAAGCAATGATTTGACAGCAAGTATGTTAAACCCTTTATTTTTTAAACCCTTAGGTAAAACCTGCAGTCAACTAAATGAATGGGAGTAAGCTGAATCCAGATGAAGCACAAGATATTTGGATCGGGCAATCAGACGTTCCGGAAGGAATCAATTTACTGATTTTGAGGGTGTGAAGTTATCTATCGCAGGTCAGGTAAAAGCATTTGGGAGTGTTCTTGGATTTAACCTTACCCATGTGAAAGCTGGCTGTAGGATCACTTCCTTTTCATCAACATCTGATTTGGAATCTGCCTCCCCGTCCCCCACCTACTGATTGGTCCATGATTTTGTAACTAGAAAACTGGATTACTGTAACATGGTTTACATGGCGCTGCCCTCAAAGACAACCCAGATGCTCCAATCAGTGCAGAATTGAACTGCCAACAGGATCCAGCTTCTTTCCGTCCAGGGCGCCCCCCCATTTGGAAGCTTTTTTCACTTGCTGCCCCTGTATTATGAAATGTATTGGCTGAGGCAGTTTGGAAAGCACCAACGTTTATGGGAACCATTCTTTTTCAGTAGACTTTCTCCTGAGGGACAGGTTATAAACTGAAGGTTTATTGACCTCTTCTGGCAGGTGATTAATTCGATGTCACTTCCCCTTGGAAACTTTGTGATTTCAAAGTGCAGATCTATTTTAACTGTTATTTAAAAGGAAAAAAAAACATTTAGTAAGCTTACAATTAACTCCAATGGGATTAGGCTGGAGTAACTCTGCACTCTAAATTTCTTAGAATGGGACCTACTCCAGTGCTGTTCTGGCCTCAAGCAGCTCCCTCCAAGGCCTAGAAGGCTCAGCAGTATTATTGTGGTTGCACAGCAACTTCCAGAATGGCCACTGAGGGCCCCCTTTTCACATTTTTCTGAGAACCTGGAACTTCCTTCAGGTTTATAGAGAAATCCCATCTGTTCCAGCGCCGTTTTATGTATCTGTTGATCTACACTCCACGGCCAAGTTTGGAATGAGATATGGCAAGCAGGGGACCCACAAGGACTTGTGGGGGGCATCTTATTTTTCTCCCCTTCCCCACTTTCCTCTTTCCAATCCTGGAAAGTCTCTACCATTTTTCTGCTTCCTTCTTTCCTTCCCCCCATCTTCAGCTTCAACTCCTTCCCTCTCCCTGGCAGCCTCTATCTGGGAAAAGTCTGACCCAGTTATGCCATGTGAGCCCAGCACTGTGGGGAGACTGTAAGAACGTGCAGGAAACACCTTATCTTTTCCCCTGTATCCCTCTCCCCACATTGTCTTCTTGGCAACCCCCATATCCTCGCCCCATTCCTTCTCTTCTCTCCTTCCCACCTACCTAGTTTTTATTTGCCCTCTCTCTCATCTTCAGCTATATTAATTAATTCATTTATACTCCCACCTTTCTGAGCAGCATACATCATTCTTCTCGTCTCCATTCTATCCTCAGAACAATCCTGTGAAGTATTGTTAGGCTGAGAATGTGTAACTGACCCAAGGTTTTTTTTTCCAGATTTCAGATTTTTCTGCAAATTTGGGGGTTTTCGCATGTTTGTAGAAAGATGTCTTGTCTGCCCATGGCCCTAATCTCTAGGTTTAGGTATCCATGTTGAGAATTAGATATATTGATAATAGTTTGCAGTAACGGTAGTGTGACAAGGTACTGGACTGTCAAGCAGGAAACTAAGAAGAAACTGGAGTATGGAAGGGAAAGAGAGCACATATGAGTGCACAAAGCCTGTTCATGATGTTAGTTTGTGGTGCCTGTTATCAGGCCATAGTCATATTTCTTTCACATATTTTAATTTCAAGTGGAACATTTTATACTGTTGCATATTCACTACAGTATCACCTTGCTATCTTATACTAGCATATAAGTAGATGGATATGTGCATTTGACAGCAAGTATATGTATGCTTTTCTTATGCATAGAACAAGGAAAATCTAGTAGGGTTAGAGAATACAAAAATAAAGGACGTACAAAAGAAAGATGAAAGTATACCCAACAAAACAAAGTAGTTTATTTTCAAAAATCTGATGTTAATAAGCTAAACAAATGAACAGCCAGAAGATGTAGATGACGCTAACTGCACTGACACAAATTGTACTACGTTATAACAGTGCAATATTAAACAGCACTATTTACATGCATATTTACAATTTGTGTTATCTTTACATAGATTTTTTTTTTTTTTACTTCTTGGGAAGTTCTAACGTACATTTGATTTTAAGATGCCATGAGCGGAGCAAAAATGTTCAAACTGCTCAAAGACCTCGCCCATTTGAAAACAGTCCTTGTTTGCTTGCACATTTTCAAAGTTTTTCTGGGAGGAACAGGGGGAATTGCTTACAATGTTTATTTTAAAAAAAGGTTGGCTAACTGACCTAGGAGCCTAAAAGTATGGGATGAAAGCTATGCTCTGTACAAAGGAGAGGCAGTACAAATACATACCAAAAAGCAAGTCAAAATGTACTTTATGATTCAAGGGATTTTAATCTCAAAAAAAAAAAGAAAAAAAAAGAAGTGTGGCTGTTTAATAAGACAACCCTCATATGTATATTAATGTGACGTTTCAAATAAAATTTGTTCCAGGCAAAACATTGTTTATTTAACTGTACATAAAATAAACTATGATATATACATATTGTTTAAGTTACAGGGTTTTAAGTTTACACTTTTTTGGCAGATTCTGTTTAACAAAATTAATATTGCATAAGTTGCGTACTTAGAGAAACTTAATTTCCTTTGTTTGGTATGGATATGACAAGACTTTTCCACCTTCACTACTTGCTATTCATACCTATGCTGGTTGCTTAAAACAATCGGCGTGCATGGTCTCATTGTTTTCTTTTGCGCTCTGATTCTAAACAAAATTTCTCATAGGCTTCTTCGATTTCTGGGTCCATCTCCTCATCGTCATCATCATCATCATCGAAATACCTATGAAAGAAGTCCAATTGTTACAGACATTTGTACGTTTTGGTAGAATATCACAGTCCAATGCATAGATGTAGCCTTGAAAATGACTAGAAAGTGGTAGTGCAGATTTGGAACAACAGCATTCTGTACTACTAAATAACATCCGTCCAGGTAAAATATTATAAAAGGTTACCACCAGATGTCCTACATAAATGCTCAGAAGGATCCTGTGCACCGATTTTTCAGTTCAATGTGTTGCAGTGGCTAGAATGCTTTTTTTAAAAAAAGTTTATTTATACCCCTGGCTTTGTTCCCAATGGGGACTTCCCGAATGTGGCTTACATTATTCTCCTCTCCTAAGAAGGGAGTTGCAAAACATGAAGAGTACTTTTTTAATTACCAAGGGAAGTTTACAATGGAGACATTTTGAGGAAAGCATGCAAACCTGGGTGTCCTAAATTCGTTTCTGAATTACATAATTACAGTTGAGGGCATGTGCTGAGTGAGTGTAACCTGTACTCCAAATCCACCCACAATCCTAAAAAGGTCAAAATCTCTGACAACGTTGGCTATTCATGTCTCCATAGATGGCTAGTTGATCATCTAAAACAAGGAGTCTCCCAAATACTATCTGGTGAGGAAACCTAGTTAGTTGGACCTAGCATTGACATGGACGGTGAGCCAGCTACAATCCCCAAGGGATAGTATGGCAATTAAGAAATAAAACTGGATTTATTTCAGGAAATATGAATTTACATGGCCCAATTAAGATTGCTGGGAAAAACTTCAACAGCCTCAGATATACAGATGATACCACTCTAATGAAAGAAAGTGAAGAGGACCTAAAGAGCCTCTTGCTAGGGTTGAAATAGGAGAGCGTAAAAATTGTTATATTTATTTATATTTATTACTTTCGATTTATATCCCGCCTAGCCAGGAACTGGCTCAAAGTTGGCTTGAAACTTAACATCAAAAAAACTATGATCATGGCACCCAGCCCCATCACTACTTGGCAAATAGATGGGGAAGTAATGGAAGCAGTGACAGACTTCACATTCCTGGGGGCCAAGATCACTGCATAGATGGGGAAGTCATGGAAGCAGTGACAGACTTCACATTCCTGGGATCCAACATCACTGCAGATGATGACTGCAGCCATGAAATTAAGATGCCTGCTCCTTGGGAGGAAAGCTATGGCAGACCTAGACAGCATAATAAAAAGCAGAAACATCACCCTGCCAACAAAAGTCCATATGGTCAAAGCAATGGTATTCTTTCCCAGTAGTAATGTATGGCTGCAAGAGTTGCACCATAAGGAAGGCTGAGCGCCAAGGGATAGATGTTTTTGAATTATGATGCTGGAGAAGACTCTTGAGAGTCCCTTGGACTGCAAGGAGATCAAATCAGTCAATCCTAAAAGAAATCAACCCTGATTGTTCCCTGGAAGGTCAGATACTGAAGCTGAAGCTCAAATACTTTGGCCACCAAATGAGAAGGGAGCACTCACCGGAGAAGACCCTGATGCTGGGAAAGACTGAAGGTAATAGAAGAAGGGGACAGCAAAGGTTGAGATGGTTAGACAGTGTTATCGATGCAACAAACATGAAATTAAAACTCCGGAGGACAGTGGAAGACAGGAGGGCCTGGTGTGATGTGGTCCATGGGGTCGCAAAGAGTCAGACTAAACTAAGCGACTGAACAACAACAACAACAACACCATGACTCCCCTTGAGCTCTGAGGACTTCAACAGATGCTTTGCTCTTTAATGCTAACTCTTGATAAAGACCGAAGGCAGGCAGAATGCCACTCTGCCGGTCATTACAACCCAGGCTGTGCAATGGTTTGTCTCAGAAGGGCATTTTCTGTTGTTGCAGCTTTTAGACGTTTTAATGCATTTTGATTTTATTCAGTCATATCCGACCACCCCCCAAACTCTGTTTCTGGGGGAGAAGGGATCCCCAGGAACAGGACTTGGGGGGGATGGGCATTTTCAGCTGCCATAGAAGACAGAAGGGAAGACTAGAAAATCACAGTCTGGATCCAAGCCCATGTTCAAAAGGTGTCATTTCCCCACTTTCTTCTGCATTGCTACAACTTGTTCTAATCCCAGAAAAACTCAGACCCAGTGTTGCAGGACTCACATGAAGGAAGAGGAGCAAACTGGGGGTGGGGCCTGTAGCAAGGAAGGACAGAGAGTTGAAATTATTCTTTCTTCCTCTACAAGTATAACTCTGCTGAGGGGAGGGGGCAATTTCATGTCATGTACCTCCTTATTTGGGGAGGGGGTTATAAATAGGTTGTAAAATTATGCACGGGGTGGGGAAGGTCCTAACCAATATTTTAAATTGTGGTCTTTTTTTTACATTTTTTAGGATTGTTGTTTTCGTGACACTGTAAGCTGCCTCTAGTTCTGCAGGGTAGAAAGGGGGCTAATAAATGTTTTAATTTAATAAAATGATTTAATTTAATAAAATAATTTAATAAAATGGGTAGATGGAGCTTTTTATCCTTCTCCCATGATACTAGAACTCGGGGGGGGGCACCCAAGGAAGTTGATGGGCAACAGCTACAGGACAGACAAAAGGAAATACTTCTTTACTCAATAAGTAATTAAATTGGGGGATTCACTGCCAGTGGAGGTAGTGATGGCCACAAGTACAGATGGATTTAAAAGGGTGTTAGAGTCATGGAAGACAGGTCTATCAATTGAGAACCCGGGTGGTATAGTAGTTAAAATGTCACACTAGGATCTCAGAAATCCAGGTTCAAATCCCCACTTGTGCCACTGGAGCTTCCTGGGTGATCTTGGGCCAATCACACACACTCAGCCTCAGCTACCTCACAGGGCTGTTGTGAGGATAAAACAGATGAGAAGAGAATGATGTAAGCCACTTTGGTTCCCCATTGGGGTGAAAGGCAGGATATAAACAAATAAAATGGTCAATAAAAGGGAACCCCTATATTCCGATGCAGTAAACCTCTGAAATTCAGGACTAGGAGGCAACATCAGGAGAAGGCCTTGGTCCCTCTGCTCTGTTTGCTGGCCTGGCCACTGTGTAAAACAGGATGTTGGACTAGCTGGACCACTAGTCTGATCCAGCAGAGCTCTTCTTATGTTTCCGGCCACTGATATTCATGGCTATTTCTCCACATGGATCCTACAACACTTGGAATGATCATTCTGAGGGACAGAGGGAAGTGTAGCAAAGCAGACTAATGCAAGAGAACGCCATATGCCTTCCTGAGCACAGACTGAAGAATACTGATCATTACGATATATATGGAAATGTCTACTTGTTTGACACCCTCGATATTATTGCACAGAGGAAAGATGGGGAGTAAGTGTCTTAAACAGCAAACAGCAGAGAACTTCTAAAAATAAGAATTCAGGCTTTTTTGCCCAGACAGGTTAATACTTGCACAGTTTCAGGAGTGTTCTTGGTTGTAAAGCTATCTTCAGGCATTATCAGTATTTGGGGAACAAATGGCTGGCTGACACGTCTCCCAAGTACATATAGTACCAGACCGAATAAGGACATAAAAGCCATGTTCATAACCTGTTCCAACTGGGTGCTTGCCAGACTAAAGAGAATTCATTCAGGATCTGCATAGAGATCTTTATTCATGCTGCAGGACTCCAACTCTGCCTAGACTGTACTGGCAGAATAAGCTTTTGGCTAAAAGAACAAAGGTTTGAAAAATCTGTTGACCACAGAAAAATAAGAAAATTAGATTTTTTAAAAACCTGCATGCAAATATAGGGAGAAATGACCAAATTTGGCCACCTGGTCCTAAACTTACATACTATCTGTGTGAAACAGGAGTCTACAAGAAATTGGGCACACACGTTTATATACAGTCAAACAGGTTGCTTGAATGTGGAATGACAAACACTTTGGGGCCTCAAAGAATGGATTTGGTTGAGCTACGATGAGTAAACTTCTGGCTAAAATAGGCCCTTTCTATCACAGGAACATCTAAATAGTACAACAAAGAGGAGTAGCCAAGTTAATCCCTTTTAGGAAGCACAAAAAGCACTCTAATGTGTCAGAAGACTTTTTGTTTTCATTAAATCAGAGTAATGATGTGTGCACCCAGAAGTCCGTTTAAACTAATAACTTACGGATCTCCAGCTCCTGATAAATCAGCTCCATTTTCTGCATACTCTTGAAACAGATCTTGTCTGTCAAGGAGCTCTTGATATTTTTCTTGATAATCTACAGTAAATGTAATCAATTATTCTTTTAAAATTAAATTGCAGATTCTCAAGCTTACTTGTTGCAGCCATAACAAAAATACCCTTTAATAAGCAATATCCAAATAACTGATTGAATGCATTTCAGCAACTGACAGAAGAGTCAGTAAAATTTTGAAATACACGGGCGCCATTCAGAAAGTCTCTTTAGGCATATCCTTTTGATGCATTCCATTTCAAAACTGGTATTTTTCTGCACTTACAATATACTTTGTTTTCCCCCAGTTGCTTTCCCCTCAAATAATGCTGAATATGTACTAATACAAGTCACTTAACCCAATTTATCAGGTACATTATATCAAAAAAGACAGAGGTAGAATTGTAATACCAAATCTGTGAAGGATTTAAGATTACAGCTCATATAACAGAAGCTTCTTTTTCATACCAGAGTTTCGTATCAGAAACTCACTCCAATGCGGAAGATGCAGACATTGAAGATAACTTATACATATGGGGACCGCCTTTCCCCATATGTTCCCCCAAGGGCACTTCGGTCTGGGGGCCGACATCTCCTGGAAATTCCAGGCCCCAGAGACGTGAGACTGGCTAACACAAGAGCCAGGGCTTTTTCGGTGGCGGCTCCTACCTGGTGGAAGGAGCTCCCGGAGGAGATCCAGGCCCTGCGGGACCTTGTCCAGTTCCGCAGGGCTTGCATGACGGAGCTCTTCCGCCAGGCCTTTGAGTAGGAGCTGCCGCCGCCACTATTCCACCATCGATAACCCTGTGCCATCACACCACTGTCATCGTTAGGTGCTGGGTGACCCTGGTGGAGAGGGGACAAGCTAGTAGTATGCAGCCAGGACTAAGATCTGCCCCATCTTGGTTTTATACGTTGATGTCGTATTGTATGATTTTATGATTTTATTTGTTTTATACTGTTTTATGCTGTTTAAACTGGCATTTATGCCCTATTGTTAGCCGCCCTGAGCCTTCGGGGAGGGCGGGATACAAATCGAAATAAATAAATAAATAAATAAATAAATAAATAAATAAAACATTACTGGGGAGAGCTGCTTTGTCAACTGAGGTCATTTAATTTCTCTATGGCTACTTTGCTGATAGGGTATACTAGCAGGGGACCTACAAGGCCTGGAAAGGTTGCTGCCCCCTCCCTTGCCTTTAATGACAGACACTAAGCCTTAAAGGCTGGTAACATTGTTGTTGCCTAGCAACCCCAACAACAGCCACTGTACAGGGCGCTAGGTTTTTAAAGGTACAGGTGCTGCTTCTATTATTTTGGGGGTGTTTAACCTCCCCCCCTAGTGTTTTGTTTTTTAATTTCAGGTTTTTATGTAAATCCTGGGCTTTCCTCTGGTTTGCAGCAAGATGCCCATGGCTCCAGTCTCTGGATTTAAGAATTTACAGACAGAGCCAAGCGTTAGATATATTGATTTCTATATTCTGGTATCCTCAGGTCAGCAAGAGCAAACAAACTAATATTCCATCATCATAAAAATAAGATACCCTCACTGACCCTCATACGTGGAGATTATATATAAACAAGAGGGGGCTCATATCCCTGGCAAGTCCTTCTCCACAGGCTACATATACCTTCCTTCCCCCTTGCAGCTGCTGCAGCTTTCCCACTTTTCACCTACTTTAGCTTGCCCCTATCATCTCCAGCGATGTGAGGGCCCAGAAACAAACTGGAAAAATTCAGGGGGAAATGCTTCCCCCATTTTTCCCCTAAGACCCCCCCCCTCAATTTTTCCAGTGAAAACATTTCCAGCAGTGAAAGCTGACAAGTAACTTTTGCTATTCAAATCAGGCTAGAATCCTTTCACAATGTGTGTCTTTTCTGAATTCTCATCTGTGGCATGCAATTTATTGAAGCCTTTATTATTCCTTTAAACTTCCACATCTCCCGTAAGGACTTGAGCTTCCCAAATGAACTTCCAGGGTCTCTAAACGAAATCTTTAATTAATGCTAAGGATATGCTAGCAAATTGTGAAAAAAAACCAATTATTCAACTTGCGAGTAACACTGTTACCAAATTTAGCTTTGTTAACATTAAACTTGATTAACTACTCAAATTTGGAGCAAAAATCTGCTCCCACCCCCAAAATTGAAACTGTTGATGTACCTGGATCTGCTGCAGTGAAAGGCACACCTTCAGATGTGTAAAATGTGGGTTCATTCTAAAATTAAAATACAAGTATTACTGATAAATGTAATTAGAACTTTCACCAATCATGCTAGGGTCAGATATATATATATAATATATTCGAATAAATCTATCTGAAAGAAAACTGCAAGATGAATTACCATGAAGTAGTTAGGGTCATTTTCTGGAGTCGCTTCCCTATATGTTGAAGTTATATGCACCCTTCCCCAGTTGCTTGACCGCAGTTCGACAAGTTTCAGAAGCATATGCTTTACATCTCTGTAATAGATACAACCAAATAAAAATCTCTACACCTCCAATACTAGAAGTAAGTTTTCTGTTTTCTCATGTTGCTTACAATCAGTAAAACACTCCTTATAATCTCTGGTGAGTCACTGAAGGCTGCTTAAGAATTTAATTTGAAACTGTACCTGAAATGCTTTTGGTGAGTCATTAAATGCCTTGGTTTGTTAATCAATCTGGAAGCTCTACTAGTTCAAATGCAACTCTGAAATCCTATGCAGAGTTCCTCTATCAATGAGCTTAGACTAGAACTAACAGTTCATAGAATTGCACTGCAAAAATCTTAAATCAACTGATATAGCTTTGTAATGTTCATCAATAAAGGCTGTTGAAAAGAAAGACAACAACACATAGCTTTGAAGATCTGAGGTTTTGGGGCTAGTTAGGAACAGCTATTTACTTTTATATCTTGTCCTTTTTCAAATTTATATTAGAAATAATGTATAAACACTGATGATAAACCTTAACCCAATATGAGGTAAAAAACCCTGGCCTTACCACTGTCATCTATCCCTGTAAAGGCCCAATTCCCAGCCCTGAATTTTGTCAGAAGGCTATAGGGAATGAAGACAGTTTGCTACCACCAACCTACATGTATCAGGTGGTAAACCATCAGATCACATTTTACTGATTTAGTGCTTTTGCTATTCTTGTATATTTTTTCTACACAATTTCAAGTATTACATCTATAAGGCAGTATAGGCATTTAAATATATTAACTGAATTGTCCTGAAAAATTCTTACAAAATTTCAGGGGGAAAGCAGTGGGGATCCCATCTACACATGAAGCTGCCTTACACTAAATTAGAGCACTGATGCATCAAGTCAGTATTACTTGTTCAGACTAGCAGCAGCTCTCAAAAGTCCCAGGATAGATATCCTTCTTCCATATCATCTATCACTCAATCCTTTTAACTGGAACTCCCGAGGACTGAATCTGGGGGCTTGTCAAGTAGATATTCTATGTTAGAGCCACAGCCCTTCTCTGTACATCCTACAGGACTCTCAACAAGCACTTGCATTAGGGTTTTGCAGTATGTACATTTATGATGCCGCTGGACTTTTGTTTTATTAAGCAACTTACAACCCAGGAAGCTAAGGATTCAAAGTATTTTAAATGGTTGAGAGCCATATTACTTAAAAAAACCAAACAGGATATTTTGGCCTAACTTGTGCTACCAATCCAAGATGATACTCCTCAAAGCCTTGCTTTGTTTGACTACACAACTTTAAGCAATGGCAAGAAACTATCATCGTGCCTGAAGACTTGAAAGCTTAGAAACAGTTTTCCTAGTACCTGCTGCAACTGGCATCCAAGACAACATTTTCAATTTTCTGTATTATGTCATCCATGTAAGTCTTTCCTTTTTCTTTCCATGCGTCTTCCAGCACCGACCCTGTCAACTACAGAATGTATGCTATTAGTAAGGGCATTTCAAAAACGACTTTAGCATTGATAACATTTCTGTCTTCACTGGATGTAGGATAAAGCAATTTCACAAGTACTTCCTGATTATCCCTTGCTAATATCCCTTGCTTTTATTGTGATAAGCTGAGAGACCTGGGCAGTAAATTTTTAGCAGGCCATGCTAGAACTTTTAGCAGTGGCTCTATTATCCTAGCTCAAGGAAACTGGAAGCTGTTTAGTTATCCTCCTGGTATTTATGACATACCTATTATAGTTAGGTACGTATAGCGGAAGAGCTGCAGTTTTTCATGACATACGCCTTACAAAGTGACTTAATGTGGTCATAAAATAACATACACTACTGTTAGTGGGCACCAATGGAATGTATTTCTTTTTACGATTAAATGTATTTTAAAGAGTCCCCTCTGATTTTAAGTTACAGATGACAGGAATAAACTTTTAACCAGGCTTAGCTTGACCTTTTACCTCCTAAGGAAAACAAAGTAATTATGTAACACTTCTCTAAAGAAGTAATAAAACTAAGCTCCACTTTGGATAAGACACTGCAATTAGATAACTGGGCACATGAAGCTACTTTATATTGAGTCAAACTATTGACCTACAGTATTGTCTACAATGACCGGCTTTGGCTTTTGGAGGCCTCAGGGCAGAAGTCTTTCACATCATATACTACTTAGTCCTTTTAAATGGAGAGATTAGGAATTGAACCTGGGCCCTTCTGCATGTAAGGCAGATGCTCTATTACTGAATCATGACCCAGTCTCCATAACTGAAGTTTATTTCTTTTTACAAATGCAAATAATTTGTATTAAAGTAAGCAACCCTCCACCACAAAATAATTTTATTTTAATTAGTGGTAGATATACTCACCTCCTCCCCCCGCCCTGCTACATTAAGTGATCCTGTTCAATAGATTAAACTGATTCAAAACAGTGTAATGAATCACAGGAATAGTTCGTCATTTACCACACTTCTTATAAGAAGCTCAAAACATACATGGGATCATCCCATTTTATCCTCACAATTCCATTCAAAAGCAGATTAGTCAGAGGTCATGACACAGTGTAGACTAGGGATAGCATGAACTGAACCATGAAACAAAATTCATCATGAAATTTACCCTGTTTGTGGCATGCTACTGAAGTTTGTGTTGGGTCTATCATCACAAACTTTTACAAACCTTTAAAGCAGTTTGTGGTGGTTTGTGGATAGAGCAGAAAGCAGGGGTTTAAAGGGACTCTGAGTCCCTTTAAACCTCTACTTTCTGTTCCCCACAAAAGCTGCAAAAGCAGCTGAGCGGCAGGGATCACCTCCCTGCCACTTATCTGTTTTTTGGGCTTTTTTGTGCAGTTCCTATAAAGGACAAGCTACTCCCTGCCACTTAGCTTTTTTTCCAGGCTTTCTGCAAACTTCATTTAAAGGGACTCCAGTACCTTTCAACAGGGTTAGCAGGGTCATAAACTGGTTCAGTTTGTGAATGACCCTTCCAGTTTGGTTTGTGGTTCGAATCACATTTTTCCGATTTGTGCCCACCCCTAGTGTAGACACAGAGCTTAAAGCAATGAGCAAAAATTTGGACACCCTCACCCCCCATGACATAGATATAAAAAGTTAATAAAAATAATCTGAAACATTGGTAGAATTTTAAAATAAAAGTGCTTACATAAACGGCACAATTAATGTACAATTGTGCCTTACTTTTAAACAGGATACACACACATGCATTATGTATTATCTATAATAGGATAATGGAAATGAGTGTTAATTGCTATATTAATGAGCTTTAAATATGCAGCTGTAATATTGCAATGATTCTTTTTTTGCAATTGATTGAGGGTGTGTTTCAAAATGAAAAAATGTGACAGTGTATTGTATTTTTTCTAAAAAAATTATCTTTAAAAACAGTACTTAATAATGAGAAAAAGATGGAGAACAATTAAAACATACTTTCAGTAGCTTTACTGCACAGATCAAATTGTTGTCCACAGGATTAGAAAAAAGTGTGTTTAACAATTCATGAAGTCCAGTCTGAAGAATTTCTGCTCTTGTTAGCTGACCTTTAGTTCCTTTAATCTGTAAATATATACATATATTAAATCCAAATATTTACAATCAATTAAGCAAGCTCCTCCATTTCCTTAGACTATTCTTGTAAATTTGGAAGCACTGGATTAGGTCACCTTGACCAGAAAATATTTTAAAATACTGTAGGTTATTAAGCATGAATCTAGAGATTACTCAACACAAGTCACACCTCCCTTGATACCACAGCAGTAAGAAAATGAAATTAAAAAATGAAGTGTGCTATTATTGTATTTACTCCGTATATCATCTTGACCATTTAACCTATCCACTGAAAGAATGAAGTTTTATAATCTAGGGAGATACTGCACTCGAACGAAGTTGTGGCAATTCAGGGATCTCCCTGGAATGCAATTCCTGATGAAGCTTTATTATTGGAAAGAACTTCCCATTGTCAGCATTAGATTAATTTAAATAAATAAATAAATAACTTCTACAAAGATTTGCAGTTCACAGCAGGCAAGCTTTGTGCTCACTATCATTTGAATGGCAGTTAAAGGCTCAACCCCAAATGTGGAGTTTTGCTAGGTAAATATTTTTTGCATGTTTTATTTCTATTTCTCTCTCTCTCTCTTTTTCTCTGTGTTGCTACAGTTAAAAGTGGGGGCTGGATGAGCGATTGAAAGGTGTTATGACTGGGTGGTAGCTATACCTTATGGGGTGGAGTTGACTGAGTTAGTTTACTATGCATGAGAAAGGGAAGAAGAGAGCTGAGTAGAGATTTGATGAAGTGCTGTAGAGTGTGAGAGAAATCTGGGAGGAAAATAAGCCCTTGTGGCTAATTCTATTTAAGGAACTTCAGAGAAAGGAGAACTGTTCCTATTTTTAACCATTATCCTTATACAGAAACTGTTACACTTCTAAATAATCTTTTGACTGCACAGATCAAGAGAAAACAACTGTTTATTTTGAGTAAAGGATCCCCTTTTACCTCAGAGCCACCCCCACACACTGACCATTCTGTTATTCTCCCAGTTATAATGAAGTCATCTTGTCCTTTGGGACCAACTAATAATTCTGCTGAGAACCTTTGGTGGCAGTGAAGATTAAGTATGAAATGCAAAGGAAGGCAAGAAGGCAGCACAACATACATAATCTCAGAACACTACTGAAAGGTGTCATTACAGGTGTTACATATAAGGGGGTCTCAGAAAGAAGCAAAACATTTCATCAAATACATTGGTTCCATTAACAGGAACTTTTTTGGGGGGGTGGTTACAAAAAATGTTCAAGTCACCTATCTATAGGAATATGCATACCCAGAGGTCTTTTCGTAGAAAAACAGCTGCAGGAGCTCATTAGCATATGGTATGCTAATGAGCTATTAGGCTATTAGCTTATGCCACGCCCGCTGACATCACCGGAAGTGATGTCAGAAGGGGAAGCAAAAGGGGGAGGCATCTTCAAAAGTCTCCCCTTCCCTTCCCCAGCTGGTCTGGGTGGGGGAGCTAAGAGAGAAGGGCTTTAAAGTTTAAACCCCTTCTCATGAGAGTTGGGCCACAGAAGGAGGAAAGAGGGAAGGAAAGAGAGAGAGTAGAGAGAAGGAAAGAGGGAAAGAAAGAGAAGGAAAGGGGAGGGAAAGAAAGAAAGAGAGGGAAGAAGGAGGGAAACAGGGAAAGGAGGAAAAAAGTAGAGAAGGTGGGAAAGAAAGAAAGAGAGAAGAGAAGAAGGAGGGAAAGAGGAAAAAGAGAGAAGGAAAGGAGGGAATGAAAGAAATTCGGTGGCAATTCGGCCCCATTATATTCTATGGGTCACTGAAGTCAATGGTGAAAACTTAGGGTACATTCTGGGGGCTGAAGGGGAGGGGGTTAGAGGGAGAGGCCCCAAACTCACAGGATAGCTGGTGGAGCCTCTCCCCAAGATACCCACCAAATTTCAAGAACATTGGACCGGGGGTCCAATTCTATGGGCCCCCAAACAGGTTGCCCCTATTCCCTCCATTGTTCTCTACGGTGGGAAAACAAGTTACTTTTTTCTCACCATAGAGAACAATGGAGGGAATAGGGGCAACCTGTTTGGGGGCCCATAGAATTGGACCCCCTGGTCCAATGTTCTTGAAACTTGGTGGGTATCTTGGGGAGAGGCTCCACCAGCTACCCTGTGAGTTTGGAGTCTCTCCCTCAAACCCCCTCCCCTCCAGCCCCCAGAATATACCCTATGTTTTCACCATTGACTTCAATGGCCCATAGGATATAAAGGAGCTGAAATTGACATTTGGCTGCCTGAAAGACTCCCCGGACTCCGGCTGGGGGCGGGGCTTGGCTCCTGAGCTCCCGGAGCTGCGCTCCAGTGCGCTCCCCCCCAAAAGACCCCTGTGCATACCAAACAAGCCTACATTTGATGTAGTAAGTCCAGTCCATTCTACAACATTGCACACTGCCTCTATGTGCTATTATAAACACCTCTCAATTGATATGCATGGCAAGATGGACTGTTGTCAAAGATTTTAAAAATATTAATACTTAGTACTAATGGTTAAAACACTTCCAAAAACAGGAGCATGTAACAATCCTTCTCTGTTTTAGTTTCCACTTTGGAAAGCTGCCTACCTGTGCAATCTGGGAATTTTTCTACACAAAACTTTCAATAACCATTTTTTCTGTACTCCCCCAGATTTCTCAGTTTCTCCATTGGAAAAATTGAAAACAGGACCCCCACCCCATTTTTCTGGACCATCACATCACTTTGTATAGAGACAAGTATTTTTTATTAAAATTAGATATTAATAAATAAAATTATGTAATAAACACTATACAGTAGATATACTTTAGAAAAATGCTGACTGTTTTACATTAACTTACAGTGCCTACTTAGGGCCACCCATTCAACTAAAATTCTTGCTTCCACCCACCAACACCATATTGGGAATAATATGAGGAACAAGTTCTTTTACCTCTAGGTTTAGATAGAGTTCAGCTAAAAATAGCACAAATGCATGAAATCTTTTCCGTACAGCTTCATCGCCTTTGGCGGCTTCATCTCTATTTTCATACTCTTTTCGACACCTAAAAAAAAGATTCACTTGAATCAACCATTCCCTTTGCAGCATTCATTCATTAATTCTAGCTTTAAAATGTGATATTACGGCGTTAAAGGCAAAGTGTGTATTAAAATGGGATGCAGGCAAACTGTATATTAAAATGGGATGGTTTATAAAGGAAATAATTATGTACCCAACAAAGCAGCATGGTTGCTGAAACAGCCCAGTGCATATGCAAGCGTTTCCATATTTTCATGAGTGCCAGTGAAAGCATCATAGTCCATACGAAACAAGGGATGGAATGCAGGGTTTTACTTAGGGAGAACTGAATTCAACTGTCTTCTCAGCTGTGAAGCTTACTTTTGCATTGCCACCATTTCCTACACTATTCTATATCTAAATGACTATGAAGGTAAAATCTATACCAGGGGTATCAAACACAGGGCTCCGGAGGCTGGATCCGCCCCCTGCAGGGCTGCTATCCTGCCCACGAGCAACTGGCTCTCTACTGCTTTCTGCTTCTTGTTCCTGCTCCCTGTTCCCTGCATCACAGCTCCTTTTGCCCAGACTCTCCTATTTCTTGCTTCGCAGAGGAGAGAAAGGAAACCAAGCCACCCTCCCCTCAGTTGGCTGAGGGCTCCTCCCCCTCTTCCTCTGGGGAGGGACGGGGAAAGAAAGAGCCAGAGAGAGAGAGTCCCGTGACACTTTAAAAAGACCATAACATTTTATTCCAGGTAGAAGCTTTCGTGCGCCTGTACACTTCTTCAGAGAGAGGGAGGGAACGAACCAAAGAGAGCCTACGGAAGAGAGAGAGAGAGAGAGAGAGAGAGAGAGAGAGAGAGAGAGAGAGAGAGAGAGAGAGAGAGAGAGAGAGAGAGAGAGAGAGAGAGAGAGAGATTCCCCTTTCCAGTTCTAACACATGTGGGGGGGGGAACCTAACAGCACAGCTTGCAATCTTCATTAGTGGAAGGGGGCAAGAGCACCTTAACAAATAAGAAAATTTGTGGCAGGGTAGGAACTTTTGAGTCACTGCTCACTTCTTCCAATACAGCTAAAATGTGAGTCCACCTGTCCTTATATCTTGGAGAGTGAACTGATTTCAGATGCCAACTGACAATAGCAGGCATTGGTAATGAGAGAAGAAGCCTAGGATTCAATTCAGTCCAGGAGAACACATTGTCTTGAATTTCATTATCAGTTGCAGTTCAGCAATCTCTCATTCTAATCTCCCTTTGAAATTCCTTTGTAAAAGAACTGCTACCCTTAGGTCAGCAACTGAATGTCCTGGAAGGTTAAAATGTTCCCCCATTGGTTTATGAATGCGGTGGTTTCTAATAGCAGTAGAAAGACTAAGAGTCCAGTAGCACTTTAAAGAGTAACAAAATTTGTGGTAGAGTATGTGCATTTGTGAGTCACTGCTCACTTCTTCAGACTTATTTCCATTTATTCTTTGCCTCCTGGACAGAACCCTTTTATACCAAATCGAGATCTAGGTTTCCTGTCTCATTACCAATGCTGATATCTCCACGCCTACTCCTCCTCTGCATATCACACCTAATCCAGTCAAGTCTGCTATAGCCACTGAAACCATCTTTATGAAGTTTATATCTCCAGTACCTCATGTTACATTTTATGGCACACATGGCCCGGCCCGACAAAGTAACATTTATGTCAGATCCAGCCCTCATAACAAATGAGTTCAACGCCTCTGATCTATACTGTCCTAAATTCTCCGGATTTGAATGAATAAGAACATGAGAACACAAGAGAAGCCATACCTACTCACGGACCTCTGCTACATATGTTTATCCAATTCCCTCTTGAAGCTGTCTATACTTGTATCTGGCACCACTTCCTGCCATCAATGTGCCTAGTCCTAAGTAAAAGCTAGCAAGGGTTTCCCCAAGTAAGTAGCACACTTACACCACCTGCTATATTGAGGGGCAACAGGGGCTCACATTAATGTATCTAATGCATCAGAAAGTATAGCACTAAAATATGCAAAAAAGTTAATTAAAATGTGTAGCAGATGATAAGCACTGAATAAGAAAACAACCATTTTCAAGCAGGATATTTTCTCCTCCCCACCCCCGAAAAAGGGTTAGGTACTGACCTGTGAAGCAGTAACTGTCTAAAGTTGCCACTTTGTGGATTAATGGTGAGATGATGAGAAAGATAATTGCACAGTCTTGCCCCCATATAGGAAAAATTTGGGACAGATGTAGCCTTCCAAACAAACAAGAAAACAGCCAGAATTAGAAAAGATAAAGTTTCTTGTGTAGTGATTTTTTTTGGGTACTTGTTTGAAAGGCTCTCTCAACTAATCCATTTCAGTAATTTCACGTGAACAATCTGCCAAGTCACCTGAGGTCACTAGGAGACTACTCGCTTTCTCAGAGAACTCATATCATCACCCTTCTAGTTTGGTTTCAAAGGAATAAACTATTTCCAGACATCTGTATATAACCACTGTATATAACCACAGGACCTTGCCCACAAACACTAAAGTAATTAAGCCTTCAGAATCTCACAAAAATGGCCTGTAGTTTCTTCAGAAGAAAAGTCTTCAGAAGAAAAGTCATAATTTCTTTATATTAGCACATAATTCAATTTCATAATGTATCCCTTTCTTGTACTTTTGGAACAATTTTGGGGTTTAGAGAAGGTGACACTTTGAACTTTCTATTTCTCACTACTTCGCTTTTGTAAACAGAAAGTTAGAAATGAAGCAAAGGAACAAGTCTGAAAATGTATCCAGGAAATATAAATAAAATTTGCATAAATCAATTTAAAATATACCTATGGAACACATGAACAGTTTTCAAAATCAAGTGATTTACACATGATTCATCTAAGCTTTAACAACCTTGATCCTTCAGCCAGAGACGCAAACAACTTTCTGGCCCAAGAAAGAAACTCTAATGCAGATTTTTAAAAGGAATCTGAAAAGCTATACTAGTTATTTTCACTGTCCTTTAACAAGCAGCAATTAAAACCTGCACTGAAAGAAAACAAACTAAAAACAATTAACGTAACTCACAAAAGGCTATTACATTGGGAACTCTGGTTGCTCTGCTGTCTCCAGTTCCCCTAATTGACAGAGTTCAAATGAAGGTCTCCGTCCTCATTTTTAAAGCTTCCAAGATTTTAAAACTTCCAGCAGAAAGAGATGTCTTTTTACAATCCTTTATAGAAAATATTATCTAGTTGCACTTATGGAACACCAATGCAAGGAAAGGGGATAAGTGTAACGACAACTACATGATGCAGTGTAATGTAAGCAAATGGTTTCTTTTAAACTTCATCTTTTGTTTTAGAAACTGCGGCCTTCTGCTTTGATCAGATGGATAAATGAGCACAAAGTAAGGGATTTCTGTGTTTTGAACTGAGTTTTCCATTATTGAAAGTTTTTGATGCAGTTTCAGACCCTGTGTTTCAGCATCGCTTATTTCACTGTCAAAAGGACTAAAATTGATTATGGCTGCAATCTATGAATACTTGACAACAGACTCACTGAACTCAGTGGAACGTGCTTCTGACGGTCAAGAGCAGCTTTTCAGGGGGCACGGGGGAGCTGCAGAGCTTGCAGATCTTATGATCCAGCCCTATATAATACATACTGGCAGTAAAAATGGATTACTGACACCACAGAACATTTTGTATCTTTGTTTCCTACATGTTTTGTTTCTGAAATATTTGTACTAAAACCTGAAATTCTCCATCGGCAAACAGGACTTTGTATAGAGAATACAGCATGTGCATTTCCTAATAGTCTCAGATTAAATTCACATACTCTTTCAATAAAACCTAACAATAGGAGTATCGCATATACTTGGAACCAAGATTTGTCTGTACTTTGTAATTTAATATTTTAGAAATCTCCCCAAAACATGACGGTTACAGGATTAAAACGTTTTTGTTTTTCCTTAAGTTTCCTACTACCTTACCATTATTTATATTATTAATATTAATAGTCCTTTTTAGAAAGAAAGAATTAACCAACCAGAAATAATAAAAAGATTCTGAATTACATCCAAGACTCCCTTCTGCTCAGTGAGGAGTCACGGTTGTAAACAGACAGTGGATCCAACCTTTTCTACATATGAAACGTCAAAAGGGATTTTATCACTTTTGCTTGGGTCAGTGCAACTACCTGTAATCTTTACTCCTCATTTGGTTTCTGTACCCAAGTTTTTTACGGTAAAAATTCAGCAAACCTAATATATATATTTTATTTTTTAGCAAACCTAGCAGGATATCACAGAACAAAGGTTTTCATTCTATCCGACACAAGATCTTTTTTATCAAGCTTGAAAAGGAAGCTTAAAACTGGTAGTCAGAACTGAGAACATAACCACTTGGCTGTCTGGTAATTGAAAGAATGACTCTCCAGATTCTCAGAAAATTCTGATATAAGCCTTTAACACTTCAAATAAAATACTTTTAGAAATTCCTTATTTGTTTTATTGGCTATTGTGATACTGGCAGCCTATGCAAATATGGCTTGATATAGTGTGCAGCTTGCATGTTATATCACAGATGCTCAACCTACCTGTTGGTAAATGAGTTCAACAAGTTCTTGTAATGCTTCATCTGTAGTGACACAGCCATTTAAAGTTTCTGAAAAATGTGCTATTTCGTTTTCAAAACAGGCTGGCTGTTCTGCAAGGTGATTTAGAAAATCCTGCACGTATTCTGTTAAGGATCCATATCCATCGCAACCATCGTCTAAAGAAGATTCCTGAACGTAATTACAGACATAATGACTCTTACTTATTAAAATGACCTTAACAAAATCTTTTTAGTTTCTGACACTGCGATGTTAAAAAAAATGTAAAGGAAGTTTCACAGACGCGCACCATATAGAAGTGTTCATAAACATAAAGTTTTATTTTACAACCTAATCAATAGTCCCACTCTTTTGTAGAGCTAACCCACCCCCTTAAAATCTCCCAAGGTACATGGGGGTGGATAACTATACAGCTGCCATATAACCAGGGCTTTTTTTCTGGAAAAAGAAGGGCCAGAACTCTTAAGAGGGAAATGAAGTTTTCAATCCATATACTGAAAACTCATGAACTTTTAAATATTTTAAAAAGAATTTCGTTGAAGAGGTTCCAGAACCCCATTCCAACGCACTCCCCCAGAAAAAAGCCCTGTATATAACTATCAACAATATTGCTACAACTAGAGCAGCTGAATTAGCTTGAAGCTATTCCATTTCCTTCACCAGTGGCAGAAGCAGTAGCAATTGATATGTGACAGCAAAACTTCTAACTTGCACTGTTCATTGTAAATAGAAGGAAGCCATGTCATCCATCAATTAAGATTTTCAAGCTATCCCCAAAGCATGTGAGCATGCAATATCCCAGCATAATTGAACTGCTTATTACAGGCTGCCCAGCTGAACTAGCGCAAGATTTACAAATAAAAAGTTTCAGACGTGTGACAGTACTGGATTAGCTGAAGAAAGGAGGGTTCTTCTTTTAAATACTTTAGTGTTTTAGGACCTCCACAGATGTGCAGTTCACAACTCCTTGGAAAACATTTGAGATGTAGCTTTCAGGATAAAAGCCATTTGATCCACAGAAAGACTGAGAATTCTGCAAGAAGACAAACAGGTGCTAAATACTTACAGGCAAATTAGGGGAATATCCAGAAGGGTAAAATTCAGGCGCATCCACTGACAGCTTTGACATTACTACTGGCGCCACAACCACCTGAGGTTTAGGAACTACAGATACGGAGCAATTTTTTTCTGGTAAAGATGCAGCTCTTGGGTGCTCTGAAATGTTATTATAAACACAAATTAGAAAAAAAAAGAATGTTGTAACACAATGTGCTTCAACTAAATAACAGTTAAAATCCATGTATCTTTCCCCTTTTGTTTTGAGCCCATCTTGACAGAGGGTATACAGTTATGACAATTTACTCTGGCACTTCAAAATTACCAGCCAATCAGTTTTAATAAATAAGCAGAATGTATCATTTTACTTAAAACCCTCATCTGAATCACAACTGCCCATCTTCCACAGCACTTTTGACAAAAGAAGCTGTTACTGATATATTTTACAAAATAACAAAATAACCTCTAAGTAGAATTGTGTCAAGAATCCTAGCTTTTCTTGGGAACATTTTGTCAGCTTTCCAGGTTCACTGTAGGAACATGCATAAAATAAAGTGTTACTCTTCAGTAAATATGACTTTGTACCCAACATTACAATACAATACTTTACCTTTCAATAAGTGTGTGCTTTATACACAGCAGTACAATACAATTCTCTGAAAAGGTGGGATTTTTCCTTTGGTAGCTTCAAAAAATATTTTGTTTTACTGAAGTTCTTTCTTTGGGTAGAGGCATCTTGACACAACACCCTTCCCTGCTCTTGCTAATTTTGCAACTTTGACTAACTGTGTAATGATTCCATGTTTTGGTGTGTGTGTTCCTTTAAATGTTTAGTTTGACTGCAGTAATACAAGAAGAGTGATACAGGGTGACAAGTGTGATTTGATTGGCTGCTGACTGAGAGTGTGGGAGATGTTCTGAGAGGATTCTGTGTGTGTCTATGAGATTCTGTGATATAAGAGAGACAAGTATGGGAGACTTCTGAAGAGAATCTGTGTGAGTTATGAAGGATTCTGTGTGTGGAGAGAACATAGTCTGGGTGACTACGGAATTCTGAGTCTAATTCTGTGTGAATAAGAGCAACAGTTTAGTCTGTGTGACTAAGACAGTTGATTCTATTCAGTGTGAATAAAACAAAGAGACTAGCCTGTGTGCCTATATATATATAAGAGACAGAGAGAATACTGAGTGTATAAGCCTGTCAAAGTGGAGTTTGGAGTCTGAGAGACTGTTTGTGGCACCAAGCTTTGCCAGTTATATTTACAAGTTCCTTTCTTCAGCCACTGTTCATAATAACCAGAAACCTATTTTGTTCTTTATTAAATAAATCAATTTTTGTTTAAACTTATCCCAGAAATCAGTACAGTACTTCCTCAGGGCCACATAGTCCCCTGAAGTGCCCAGACCCTAGGTCATACTACCAAAAGGGAGAGATTTGCAATTTTTAATTCCTGGTGGCAGCAGAAAACTACCAAGTTTATGTACTCAGAGAGTGTTTAAAGGTAAAACCACTTCCCCTAAAAGCAAGGACGTCACAAACTGTCATTTATTAAAGTTCATTATATTATATCTGGAAATGGGACAGTGATAATCCTCACACTTTCCAGTCCTTTGCCACTAAGATAATATAAAATGGCTATCTTATGACTTCCTCACAAAACACATGGCCCTTTCCACCCCCAAGGTATGCCACGATAGTTACCATTCCTCATCTCCTGACACAGCAGGAGTATTTCATGTGCCTGTTCAGGCTAGGAACTCCAATGGGGACACAGCTGTAACCCCAGCAGAACCCTGTTTTAAACGGGACAGTACTATACTGCGGTGGCTCAAGTGGTTAAGACAGTGAACTGCAGGCTGTGGAAGGTCAGTAGTTCAGCAGTTCGAGACCCGGGTGCCGCATGACGGGGTGAGCTCCTGTCTCTAGTTCCAGCTCCTGCCAACCTAGCAGTTTGAAAGCAAGAAATTGCAAGTAGATAAATAGGTACCACTTCGATGGGAAGGTAACAGTGTTCCGTGCGCCTTGGTGTTTAGTCATGCCGGCCACATGACCACGGAAACGTCTTCGGACAGCGCTGGCTCTTCGGCTTTGAAACGGAGATGAGCACCGCAACCCTAGAGTCGGATTTGACTGGCTTTTGAGCAAGGGAACCTTTACCTTACTATACAGTTTGTGTGTGATGTTTGTCTTGTTAGAGTTATAGGGCCTTAAACTGGAGAAGAGAATGAGCTGGCTACACAATGTTCCTTTAAACAAGTCATAGCTTTAGGAAACTGCAGGCAAGGCCCATTAGGCTTTCAGCCCCAGAGCTGGTAGATAAAAGTGGGAAATAGAGCACTTGTGTGCAGCCTTCATAGCCCATCCCACTGCACTCAGGTTAGTGCTAGAAGTTTTGAACTCATCTGTTATAAGGGCCAGATCTGACATAAATGTCACTTGGTTGGGCTGGGCCATGTGTGCCATAAAATGTAATGCCAGGTACAAGAGATATGAACTTTATTAAGAACACAGACAAACCCAATTAACAATATTATTTTTTACTTAAAATCCAAACAAAAGCAAGCAATTGACTCCTAGCAGTGAAAGCTATTGATTTACTGGGGAACCCGGAAAAGCCCCAATGAATGTATTTAATGATATGCAAGATTAGGTTTTTTCCAAGGGATGCCATAAAAAAGGGAGTATCTTACATTTCCATACAAATTAGTTATGTTTTTGTATATATGGCACTTTTAGGAAATGAGCCATCTTCCTTGCGAGTAAATAAGGTAGTTTTTCAGCACACGCCCACCCTCAGCAGCCGAGCACAGCTACAATCCTTCTCTCGCGCTTTGTTTCCTCTTGTCCTCTGTCCTACCTCTGAGGATCTCAAGGAGGCACACTGGACTCTGCCCTCCACTGCCCCATCCCCACCATCAACAACAACTCTGTGAGGTGGGCCAGACTCAGCAACCAGCTCCAGGTGACCCAGAAGACAGAGTCCCCGCTCGGGGTGTGTGTGTCTGAACCTGGCTGTCTCAGACCCACCCACCTTCAGTTCTCATCCCTCCTGCATTTCCCACATAAATGGTGGGGCTGAGGGCAAGGCCCGATGGAGAGGCTGTTTCTGAAACCTTCAGGAGAAACTTTTTGTCCTCCTGTGATCCCTTTTCCCTCACAGGCTGAGAACGGGGTGAGGGGAGAGAATCAAGGTTGCTATCTCCCACCCACGCCAACATTCATTCTGCCTCCCAGCTCTGCAGCTGTTCGGGTATGCGGTGGCAACAGTGGCATCCCTTTCCCCTTTCACTCCTTCCTTAATTTCCAAGGCTGGGACATCTTTCCCTTCAGAGCAGCACGCACAAGACAGCCCAGTTGCCTCCCAATCCACATGCTGGTCCTCCTCCTCTTCCTCCCTCCCACACTGGCTATGTCCCTCCATCAGCAAACTGCTGCTCCGTGCCCTCGCTCTCACTAACCCCCCTCCCAGCCACTGTTTGAAAAAAATGTAAAGCTGGTTGGTGTGGTGGCAGCAGTGCCAGCCATTCAATTTCTCCTCCCCATGTAGTAGCTTCGCCAGTCCTCGCTGAGCTGTGGTCAGAGGAGGTGGGAGGAAAAAACACCACACCTCCTCTTTTTCCACCTTCGCTGCCATTCCCACCACACAAGGCAAAGCTATGACATCAACGAGCAGTTGTTGCTTACCTAAGCACGAAGGCATATGCTGCTGTTAAGGAAAATCTCCACTATACTGGGAAATCCACAAAAAAATTGGAAACAAAGTGAATCCAAGGACAGTCTGACCTCAGAAAAGAAGTCTAGATCATCACCGGCAAACTTCAAAAATATCTTATGCTCTCTAAGATATTTATGAATGGAGAAATTAACTCTATGAATGTGAGCACAAAAGTACATTTGTACTGTTATTGATGCACTGTCCATGATAAGGCTGACATCAAGTTGGAGTCAACCACTTCTTAGATCAGTTTGCTATGGTACAAATATCCACTACAATTGTTTGGACTGGAGTGTAACCAACTATCTTCCATGGCTATTTCAGGTCACAGAGGGGGTAGGACTGCAACTTTTGAAGTATTATGCAACTGTGGAGTGTACGTTATTTATAATTACTGATTTCCAAACAGACTAGCATTAGACCTCCAAGGTTCCAAACAGAGGTCTTTCTGTTCCAGCCTTTTAAACAGATCTTGGAACTTTAAATATATTCTACCACTAAATGACAGTCCTGCTTCTAAAGGTCCTACAACATTCCCCAGGGAACCAGACTGAGGACCCTCAAACATGAAAAAGAATCATTCTCCTAAACCTCATTGCAGAGGCTTCTCTTCTACCTCCAACGATAAGTATATGGTAACAACTCTGTATACAGGATTACATGATAACACTTATGTACACAAGATTACAAAGAATAAAGCAAAATGACAAACATATTTGTGGCCATCCATAGTAAGACTCTAGAACAGGGGTCCTCAAACTACGGCCCGCGGGCCACATGCGGCCCGCCGAGGACATTTATGCGGCCCGCCGAGTGTTTATGCCTGCCCCCCCCCGCCCGGAGCCGCCTCCTCCTCGAGGAGCGCAGCAGCAGCGTCCCCGCAGCCTCTTTCTTCCTCCAGCAGCCCTGGGCGGCAAGAGCGCCCAGGAGCTGAGGAGGAGGAAGGGGCGAGCAGGCTGGTCGTGGGGGAGGGAGCGAACGCGGCGGCAGGGCGAGCAGGCTGGGGGGAGGGAGCCAATGCGGCGGCGGGGCAAGCAGGCTGGTGGGGGGAGGGAGCCAACGCGGCGGCGGGGCAAGCAGGCTGGTGGGGGGGAGGGAGCCAACGCGGCGGCGGGGCGAGCAGGCTGGTGGGGGGAGGGGTGAACGCGGCGGCCCTCCAACGGTCTGAGGGACAGTGAACTGGCCCCCTGTTTAAAAAGTTTGAGGACCCCTGCTCTAGAAAAACTGATACAAACATATTTTGGATGTATTTATTAGAAAGCTGTCTTGTGTGTTTTAGGCAAAAAATAACTGAATGTCTTTTTTTATTTCTAAAATGCTTTTGAGTATTTCAGATACCACAACTGGCTCCATCTTGCTTGCAATTTACTATTCAGAGCCAGTGTGGTTCACAGCATTAGATTAGGTCTAGGGCAGGGGTGGCCAAACTGCGGCTCAGGAGCCACATGCGGCTCTTTCACACATATCTTGCAGCTCCCGGCAGGGCGGCTGAGGAAGTGAAGGGAAGGCTTACCTTCCCCAGCCAGTGTCTCCCTCCAAGGATAGGCTTGAGGTGGGAGGGAGCAAAGAAAGGAACTTTAACTTTAAATGTGTTCTCAAAGCCCCACCCTGTCTACATATATCATTGGATAAACAAATGTCATTATTAATATGTGTTTTTAGCCCCTTTTGTTTTTTATTTTTGGCAGTCTCATTTAAAGTTAATAAAAAGCAAATCTGCATATTTTCCAATAAAAATGTGTGTGTAATACTTGTTTATGTCTTGCAGCTCTCAAACATCTGACGTTTATTCTATGTGGCTCTTATGTTAAGCAAGTCTGACCACCCCTGGTCTAGGAAAACCCAGGTTTAAATCTCCATTTGGTGACCGTTGACCAATCATTCTCTTTCACCCAACCTACCTCACAGGATTACTAAAAGGATTAAACCGGGAGGGAAAAATCATGTACACCAGCCTGAGATTCTTGGAGAAAGGGCAGGATAAAAATGTAATAAATAATATTTCAAGAAAAGTCATATGGACATATCTGTTACAAAATATTGCTTCAGATCACCACATAGCCTACTTCTAAAATCCTAGCTTTTCACTTTACACAGAAGAGAACAATGCACTAAAAATTCTGTATCAAAATATTTATTGAATTATTTAAATACTTCTGTACCACTTTTGTTCACCTTAAGCAAACCTTCTCTGGGAAGTTATAAACAACTGGCCACTTAAATGATCAAAGCATGTGAACAATAGAGTGGATCAACTGTACTGTATGCATGTAAGATTGTTTTCTGGGAGACTGTGTATATCTAAGTTGTTCTTGACACCATTCAACGAGGCATTTTTCTACTGTCATTATTTATACAGTATTGTCAGTGTACATGACACTTTTCAGACGTACATACGCAAAACAGCCTCAGGTACTTACAGTCTAAAGATATTATCTGACCCTGGAATAAGGCAGGCTAAACATTCATTTAAACAGATAACATAGTTTGACCGCTTGTTCACTGAGCAACGATTTCTCTTCCGTGACAAGCACAAAATATAGACCTTTGTAGCATTGTTCTGTTTCCAAGTACAAGATATGCCAGTCTTTTCACACAAGACACAAATTGTTTTTTGCAACTCTTTAACTCAAATTAAATTAATTCAAATTAAAAATGTTAGGCTGAGGATTATTACGAAGGGGACTGAAAACAAATCAGCCAGTATCATAATCTGGTGCACCTCGTTTGGAACACTGTGCAGAGTTCTGGTTGCCCTACCTCAAAAAAGATATTATAGCACTGGGAAAGGTGCAGAAAAGGGCAACTAAAATGATTAACCTTCCTTATGAAGAAAGGATATGATAAAGGTTTACGAAATTATGCATGGGATAGAGAAGGTAGAGAAAGAAGTACTTTTCTCCCTTTCTCACAGTACAAGAATTCGTGAGCACTCAGTGAAATTAATAAGCACTAGGGTTAGAACCAATCAAAGGAAGTACTTCTTCACCCAAAGAGTAATTAACAAATCAAATTCACTGCTGCAAGAAGTGGTGGCGAATACAAGCATAGACAGCTTCTGGGCCTGCTGGTGGACCTTCTGATGGCATCTGTGTTTTGGCCACTGTGTGACACAGAGTGCTGGACTGGATGGGCCACTGGCCTGATCCAACATGGCTTCTCTTATGTTCTAACACTAAAATCCAACCTCTGTGTAAAAACTGCTCTCTTTGGTATGTGCATAAATGACACACAATGGCATGTTCACTGCTACATGCTGAACCACTAAATTCAGTGAAACTTTGGCGACATTTCTATGCACACCAATTAAACTATTGTTGACTGCCTTGAGCTGTACCACAAAGACAGCAAAGATTTTAATTAAATAGCTAACAGAAGAAACCATCACCAAACCCAGTGGGACTTATTCGGAGTAATCATGCTTTAGATCTGCCAGTTATTTTCTTATTTGCATCCTTAAGACTCCCATAAAAATAACTCACATTAATTCAGTGTTTTAAATGATTTATTGTATTTTATCATGTGTAAAATGTATATTGTCCAACAGTTTTGTGGAAGCTGCCCTGAGCCCGCTTTGGCAGGGAGGGCGGGGTAAAAGTTAAAGCAAGAAATAAATAAATAAATACTCCCACTGTAAGTAAACTGAGGATTCCATCCTAAGCGCCATATGAAAAACAAAAACACACAAATAAAAAAATGGATCCACAGCACTGTCTTCATACCCCTAAAAGAGTTTAGAACCCTGTATACAGCTCCATCCCTTCCATTTTATTGTAACGATAGTCCCCATCACAAGTTTCAGGAAGCACACATACAATCAGTGTACGCTATACACTTGATTGTCCTCTATACATGTTGAAAAGAGTAAGAGCCTAGTAGAACCTTAAAGACTAACCAAAGTTGTGGCAGGATATGAGCTTTCATGAGTCTCTGTTCACTTCTTTAGATATGGCCCATCTTCATCTATAAGGGTGCTTTCATACATACTAAATAATGTACTCTCAATCCACTTTGCAAGTGGGTTTTACTGTGTGAAATGGCAAAATGCACTTGCAAATGATTGTTGAAGTAGACTGAAACTGCATTATTTAGCATGTGTAACAGCACCCTATGTGTCAAGTAACTGTCATGTTACATGGCAAGAGCAGGAATAATGAACTAGGGACTTTACAGTTCTAGTTACACATTATAGTCTCTCAAATACATAAATCCAGAGTGTCATTTCTACAAATGCCACTCTGGGATATCAAGATTTTTTTCCAAATACAGACTAATGCCAAATCCTGTATATGCACACTGCTACACTACAGCAAGTGTCTCCAAGTGGATTTTCTTGCAGGGACAACGCAACCAACAGGCAAATGACTGCTACAGTGCAATGATACTGCACTATCCACCAATATGGCAATGGTCACATCCAAAAATCTGTGTGATTCTTCCATGCCATTTAAAAAACTGCCAAAGGGAGAAACGGTCAGAAGAAGTCATATAAACACATAATTTTTGGTCCGGTTAAAGCATGACTTAAATTCCACTCCTCCACCTTCCCACCCCCATGCCTTTTCACCGGCAAAATCGATTTCAACAGGGAAGATTCTCAGCAAGGCCATTCTTCACTATACTCACAATGAAACTGCAAAAGTAAGTGTGCGTGGGTACTCATTTTAGCAATCCCCGATGCCCTTACTCTTTTGAACTATAAACATATCACCACCACCCCGCGCAAGTCACGTAGGCCTTTAAAAAAAAATTTCAGAAAAAAGCAAAAGGCTCTATAGTTAGTGCAAAGGCCCGCTTTAGCTGGCTGCAACAATAGTACGTAGAAACGGGAAGTTGGCCAGAAAATATAAATACTCCTAAGCGACAGCAACATACGGATGCGGGTGGTGGTGACGCCCACCCTCGAAAATGTGATCCCCTGCAGGGAAGGGGCAAAAAGAAAGGAAAATATCCTTTTCACCGGCTCTGCGGTGGCTGCAAAACCAGGGAGAAGGTTCCCGGCGGGTCAGCCAGCCTCTTGGCCGTGAGAAGCCGGGATTCGGCCGCTGCGTTCCTAACCCGGGGGGGGAGACACACACACACGAGGAAACCGGGGGCGAGGAAGGCGTGGAGGCGAGAACTGTATACCTGAGGCGCCGCCGCCACCGCCGCTGCTTCCCGGCGGGGCTGTTTTGGGCGGCCGAAGTGGCTCCTGATGCCGCGGGAAGCCTTGTCTGAGCAGCTGGTCTGGGCCGCCGAAGCTCCCCCGCCGCCGCCGCCGCCGCCGCCGCCGCCTCCGCCGCCGCTCAGACCCAAGCTGGCACCGCTCTCGGGAGCCAGTGGGACGCCTCGGCCTCGACCCGCACCTGGAGCCCGGTCAAAGCCGTTGTCGGACATGTCGGCCTCCCTCTCCTCCTCCTCAGCCCTTCCTGTTCCTCATGAGCCAAGCCGAGCCCCTCCAGGCCGCGGATCCGGGGCCGCCGGTCCAGGCCGCGCCAGCAGCACCGCTCTCCCTCGGACCGAACCCGCCTCACTTTCAGTTCTTTCTATCTTCCCCCCCCTCGCCCCCGGCAAGAAGGACGGAGGGAGCTCAAACACGGGACTCTTGTTGCGTTTATTTACTCTCCTCACAGCGCCCCACCGCGCTCCGGAGGTCTGTCCCCCGTCCCGCATCACCATAGTAACCAATGGAGAGAGATTCAGGTTGGGGTGGTTTGAAGCAGCTGGACAAAGTTTTGAGTCCAGTGGCATAAGCTTTTGTGTGCATGCACACTTGTGCGTGCACACAAAAGCTCATACCGTGAATAAGCTTGTGTGTGCAAGCACGCATATGCTTTGGATAAAACTTTGTCAGTCTTAAAGGTGCCACTGGAATCAAAACTTTATTGTGTTGTTGTAATCAGTGCAGGGCCAGGTGGGACCTGAAAGGAGAAAGGTAATTTGTTGTGGGTCCTTCTACTTCTCCATCCTGAAGGAAACAGCAATCAGCCCGAGACCTGTACAAGTACCTGAAGTCCTCCAAGAAATACTGCAGCCGTCTTTCACATGACCTCTGTGTGGAGTTCACTCAAAATGTTTATGGTAGAGTTTCTTGCTGTCACATGTTCCTGTTATGCTTCCATTCTGTGCTAGGGTTCCGCAGTTGAAACCCATGGATTTCCATGGGGGTAACTCTTCATAGGACTGCACAGTTAAAGTGCCATCCTAAGCACAGTTCCACTCTCCTGAGGAAGTGTGCATGCTTATATCTGGAATAAACCCTTCTTGGTTTTAAAAGGTGCCACTGGACTCAAATTATGTTCTGCCTCTTCAAACCAACAGGGTGACTCACCTGAATCAATCTTCTAAACCTGTAATCCATTTAATAATTGACTGAAAAGGGTTTTTTTTATCATACTTTTAATTTGCCTTGAGTCTCCAAGTGAAAGGCAGGCTATAAAGGAAAATAAAGATAATAACAACTCTGCTTGGGATGGCATGGCATTGCTGGTCTGTTAACAGCAAAAACATAAAACAAGGGACATTTGTGTACTGAACAGATTTATGACACACAACTTTTGTGTACTACATCATACTTGATCAGATGCTTGCACTTCATCATTTGATGAACTGAGTTAAATTCTGAGTTTGTGCCATAATAAATCTGTTCAGTTCTAACAGTGCCATCCTAAGCAGAGCTATATCCTTCTATGCTCACTGACTTCAATGGACTTAGAAGGGGACAACTCTGTTTAGGATTGCACTGTCAAAAGACTCTGTCTTTAATTTTGCCAGAGCAGTCACCCCATTAGAGAAGTGTTAGTTGACTCATTGTTATTTGCTTTAATGGAATCAGTTAAACCAGCATACATTCCATATAGGGTTTTTTTTTGTAAAGCATATTTTCTATTTTCAGATATGCAAGTGTGTTGCAGCAAATATCACCTGAAAAGAGGAACCCTCCTACTTTTCCTAACACAAATTGAAAGCCTTATTTGAGACAGTGCTTGTCATCTGGACCTTTTGTAGTAAAGTTAATTGAAAAAAAAATCAAAATCTGCAGCCTGATTGATTACGAGCACTCTTTTAGTCCATCAAATGGCTAGTGGTGGTGGAAAGTTCCATCAAGTCACAATTGACTTATTGTGACCTTGTTGGGTTTTCAAAGCAAGAGACATTCAGAGTTTTTTGGGGGGGTTTCCTATTGTCTGCCTCTGCGTCATGACCCTGGTATTCCTTGGAGGTCTCCTATCCAAATCCTAGCCAGGGCTGACCCTGCTTAGCTTCTGAGATCTGACAAGATCAGACAAATGTAGTTTGTGTATATCTTGGATTTAATGACAATATAAAATCTGCACTCAGTTCATTTCAGGTTTAAAATGGAAGTACTTACGGCCTGACCCTAATTACTGACTTGTGCAAGCAAGTCCCATTAAATTCAGTTAAGCTTACTCCTCAGAAAGTGTTCTTAAGATTGTAGCCTGTGTTTTCTATACTCCTGACCATCCATACATATATAATCACAAACAACATGAGAAAGATTCAAAGAATCTTTTAAATGTCACATGCAAGAATTTAATAGATAATGCTCCCAATTACACACAGAGTACATTTCTTTAACACTGTGTAGTCGAACTGCCCACCCCTATGTAGAATTACGTGTGCCTATGTTACTGCTTTAGTGAAGAAATGCATTTTCTCTTTGGTGGTTTGAAATAAGCAAAACCTTCACTCTTGAGTTTTAAAAGCTTTTTTTCTCTCTGAGCAGAGCACGCAGGAAGGGGGTAGGTCAGTTCAATTGCTTTCTAGACATACCTCACCCCACCTTCATACAAATGCTAATAGATCTAGCAGGATAGATAATGGATGGGTCCAGCTCTCCTCCTTCCCCAAGCAGGGAACAGATTTGGAGAAGACTTCAGGAAGGAACTTTCTGGAAACTTGAGGAAAAGCTTCTCTGACTGGCCTGACTGGGTCAGTAGAAGGGGAAAGGGAGAAGATAAGAACTCCTTACAGCAATGAGGTGGTCTCTTTTGTGCGAACTCTTAACTGAGGAGGCAGCCATTCACCATGAGGTGGCCTAGACAGCTGAAGAATTCTTCAAGGTAATTGTAACTTGGTAGAGATCTGTAACTTCCTAAACTAAGGAGCTTGCCCTATTTTTTTAACATCTGATATAGGGCAGGTATAGAGAGGGGAAAAGAGGAATTGCATTTTACCCATTTCCTTTGGATCCCTTGCTCAATCTGGTGCTGTGCTAAAAGTATGCGTGTGAACATTTTCTCTTTAATAAATACTTTATAACGTTTGATGCTGGTAGTGGTTCTCTGTACCACATAGACCCCCACCATCTTGGACATGCTTTTTTAAGAGGAACACCAATGGGAAGGTGGTCAGTTAGCAAGCGGCTATTCCTCCAGGGGCACACAAGGCAGTAAACGGTTCTTGTGGTGACCAGGGGACGGACAACGGGAGACACAGAGGCTAGGCCTCAGAACTTGGAAGGGAAGCTGGGAGTCCTGACCCTCCCAGCAGGCAATCCCTACAAAGGGCAGGTGGTGGCGGCAACCTACCCAAGAGAGAAAAGCCTTTCCAGGTTTTGAGAAAATCTTGGAGAACAGAGTGGAATAAAGCCTGCAGGCCAGAGCAGGCCCGTTCTACCACAGCATTCAATGAGCTTAGAATGCCCATTGATACAATAGGCTTAGGATGACCGCCTGCATAGGATCAAGTCGACACGTGGTCCTCTTGCCAAAGCACAAGCTTTCCTGGGAGCCATACTGTCAGGAACTAGGCTGGGGGAGGCACAGACCACACCATCAAAGTGTGGAACAAGTAAGGCAAAGTCACCAATTCAAGCAGCATAGTTAAGGTCCAGTCCCAGGTCAAAACAGAGTCAGGAAGTGTCAGTAGTCTGGTCCAAGAGTTATCCATGGGCATGTTCAAAGGCGAGATGAAGGCAGAATCAGGGAACGGTCCAAAGAGTCACAGGAACAAGGCAGGATCTGATGCAGAGGAATTTCAACTTGCTGCTTCCACACCTAACAGCTTCCCTTAGCTGGTGTTTTTTAGCCATATGCTGAAGGGTCCTGCAGCTACTCATCTTTCTTATTAGCAAGCAGCTGGCATTGGGCCAGGAGGCATGCACTTTGCCAGTCTCTTCTGTAGCTCTATTCTTAACCTCTGTCTGCAGTGTTCTAAAGGTGTGGGTGATACCGGAGGGCTGGAAATAATCAACTGAATTTCACCTGTTGAATTGGGGCTGGAGGGTGGTGACTCTCTACCATCTATTGGCTGTGAACCCTGCCAAGCCTGCAAGTAATCTTCCTGTTTGCTGGCTTCTGGTGACTCAGAGCTGGCTACACAAGCCTCCTCCTGCAAAGACCTCTTCCCCTGAGGAGTCCTCGCTATCATTGAGCCCTGGCTGACCCATGACACGTATTCTTGAACCCCTTGGGGACGGTGGTAGAAGAGATTGGATTTATACCCTGCCCTTCAGTCAGAGTGGCTTACAATCTCCTTTCCCTTCCTCTCCCCACAACAGACACCCTGTGAGGAAGGTGGAGCTGAGACAGCTCTGAGAGAACTGCTCTTCAGAGAACTGGCTTGCCCAAGGTCACCCAGCAGCTGCATGTGAAGGAGTGGGGAATCAAACCCAGTTCTCCAGATTAGAGTCCACTGCTGTTAACCACTACACCAAACTGGCTCCATCCAGGTCTGAGGACATGGAAGTAAGCTTCATTCTTGGCACTCCAGAGTTTGCAATGGCATAGTAAATCAGGCAATTAGTTGCCTCTAGCAACTAATTTTCTATGCACACATTCACTCTAACTTGATAATGGACCAAACTAGCCCACCCACACAAGTGGTTGTATTAATTTGCTCCTAACTATGATCCTCCATTACTAAATCAGACCATTCCTAACCTTGCAAGGAGAGTTTCTTCACTCACCTGATGGCAGGTATCAATAAACATCCTACTCAACTCAAATCTAGCACATCTTAATGGTTTCAACATGCATTCATATTTAAAAAAATCAGTGTAGGTCCAAGGACCATGCTAGGTAATGGCCTGAGTACCCTTGGCTTGTTTGTTCTCTCAGGCATAAGCAGTCATACGAGCAAACAAGAAGACTGGATGGCTAATAAAAAGCTTTATTTGAGGTGCCTCCTTCTACCTTTGGGAGGGTAGGGTATAAATCAAAGTAACCTTTTTCTTCTTACTGTACGTGAGCCATCTATGCAAACCCCGCTCACAGGTGCTTTTGTTAACAGGGGGAGGGGGTTTCCCTCATATAGGTCGATGTCTAATTCTGTATCTGGTAGTTTGATGGCTGAGGTCTGGTGTGAAGATAACGGTTGCCAGCAACAACTTCTTCAGGGATCCCACCTTGGTCCCTAGCCTACTTTGCAGCATTGTTATTAGGACAAAACAGGAGGAAGTCTCATCTCCCATGCGAGCTCCTTGCAGGAATGGTGCAATTAAAAAAAGTGGGGACATACGTCCTTTAAAAATGTGACAGATAAAAAAATGTAGAGGACTATTACAGAAGAGTCTAATCTGCCACTTTTAGAATGCCTTAGTTCCTGCAAGTCAGAATGGGCCTTAACCCACACACACCTTGGAAAATCAAACAAAAGAAGCAAACCTGGCAATTTTTATTTTCCTTCTCAGATACAACTGGAGAGGGGGTTTCCACTTTTTAGCCCAGAAAGATGACACCTCCCACACTGCGTGCACACGAGCTGTTGTTTACCAAGCAGTGTTTAAGACCCTGCATACTTGGCAAGATATAATATATAAGGAAGGCCAAGCGACAAAGAATAGATTCTTTTGAATTATGGTGCTGGGGAAGACTCTTGAGAGTCCCCTGGACTGAAAGGAGATCAAATCAGATAATCCTAACCAATGTTCCCTCTAAGCTATGGAATCTTGTGAGCAAAAAATCTACTTTGTGAGCTACTGGCATTAAAGTTGTGAGTGTGTGATTTGGCTACTGCATAGATTAGTTTGCTCTGGAGCCAGGGCCGGCTCCAGGTGTCTGGGCGCCCTAGGCAGGAAGCCTGGGGCGCCCCCACTGGGGATGCCAACCTCCCAGTGGGGCCTGGAGACCCGGGGGCGACGGCGGAGCGCTGGCTTTCCTGGGGGCTCCGTGGCTGCGGGACCCCCAGGAAAGCCGGGAAGGGGGTGGGGGGTTTAGCTGCCGCCCCCTCCCTCCCAGCGCCGGCTGTCCTGGGGGCTCCACGGCTGTGGGACCCCCAGGAAAGCCGGGAAGGGGGCGGGGGTCTAGCCGCCGCCCCTCCCTCCCAGCGCTGGCTGTCCTGGGGGCTCTGCGGCTGCGGGACCCCCAGGAAAGCCGGGAAGGGGGCGGGGGTCTAGCCACCCCCTCCCAGCACCAGCTGTCCTGGGGGCTCTGCGGCTGCGGGACCCCCAGGAAAGCCGGGAAGGGGGCGGGGGTCTAGTGGTGGCGGCGGGCGCCTGGTTAGGGCTGCGAGGCGGGTGCTTTTGGGAGGGAGTGGGGCACCATTTGGCACCCCTGAGGCCGGGGCACCCTAGGCGAGCGCCTAGTTCACCCAATGGGCGATCGGCCCTGTCTGGAGCCATCCTTCCTGAGCCAAGACAAAAATGTGTGAGCTGGAGGCTAAAAAACTGTGAGCTAGCTCACACTAGCTCAGCTTAGAGGGAACACTGACCCTAACCCTGACTGTTCCCTGGAAGGCCAGATACTGAAGCTGAAGCTCAAATACTTTGGCCACCACATGAAAAGGGAACCCTCACTGGAGAAGACCCTGATGCTGGGAAAGATTGAAGGCCAAAGAAGAAGGGGACAGCAAAGGATGAGATGGCGAGACAGTGTTATCGAGGCAACGAACTTGAAATTAAGTAAACTCCGGAGGACGACGGAAGACAGGAGGACCTGGCGCGATGTGGTCCACGGGGGTGCGAAGAGTTGGACTGGACTGTGCGACTGAACAACATACTTGACAAAGGCACGGCACGCTACACAAGCGCCGCTCATTCCCCATCTGGAGGCTTTCTTCTTCTTCTTCAGCGTTCCTACCTCTCGTCTCAGGCGCTTTTCTAACTCCGTTCCTGCAGGGGGGAAAAGCACAGCAAGCCGCCGCAAACCTTCCGCGTCAGCTCCCGCAACGGCGTCATCACGCGCTCGGGGGAGAGGACCCTCCGCCGCCCCCGCCCTTTGCAGAGCCGACAGTGGCGCCTCCTCACGTGACCGCCTCCTCTCCTGTCTCTGCCGCGGCCGGGTCTGTCTCCCTCCAATTCTGGGTTGCAAAGGCGGCGCGCGCCGGTGTCCCGCCCCGCCCAGTCGGCTGGGGCCTGGCGCGCGCTCGCTCGGCTTCCCGTCTCGCGCCGGCTCCGGCGAGCCTGGGGAAGGTCAACGGCGATTGCGGCGGGAAGGGCGGTAAGTGGGTTGCTGCCGTTCCTCCTCTCCCTTTTCCCCCTGCAGGGTTTGGGAGGTGAGCGATTAACGCCGTTGCTTGCTTCCGTTGCTCTAGGGATTAAAAGCAGTTGCATTTCCCCCCGCCGTCCCTTTCTATCTGTTGCAACAGTGCAGTACGGGCTGAGAGCATTTTCTCTTTCCATCACAGTTGCGGAGAAGTCTCCAAGGAAACTGGAGGGGGGTGGGTGGCGGAGCCGGACTCTTACGGCTGAGAAAAGCTGCCTCGCGCCCTTCCTCTTTCATGGGATCTGGGTTGGGCGCAAAGGGTTAAACCAGCCACTAGCCCGATTTTCCGCCGCGCATAAGCCGCGGCGGGCACTTTGGCAAGCGGGGAGCCGGGAAGCACAATTGCTATTCTGGGCCCGCTGGAAGGACGGGGGCGGGAGAAGAGGGAGGCGAAACAGCTGCCTCCCGAGCCGGCCCTCATTGTTCTGAGGGCGGCAGATGGAACCGCGCGAGGCTGAGATCGGCTGCTGGCGAGGTGGTGGTGGTGTCTCTTGCAGCCCGATCTGATGCGGAGTTAGCCCGGTCTGAGCTCACGATGGGATTTAGACTCTTCACGGGAGTGCAGTGACCGCGGGTAGGAGGTGCTGGGTTACGTTTAGAGCTGGGCAGCATCTTCGCTCCTGAGGTCCCCCCAGGTGGACTCGGTGGGCTTCGCTGACCTAGGCGGGCGTGTGGCCTCCTTTGCCCTTGTGCCTGGAAAGCGGCCGCTACAGCGTCATTGAAGGAGGACTCGGCCTTAGTAGGGAGTGGAGTGTTAAAATGACGTGCCTGTTAAAAAAGCAGTAGGCAGAGCATCTGGTGGCATGGGGTCCCTGAGCATAAGCTAGACCCAGCAAGCCAGCGGTGGCTCCTTTGACAACGCCGTTGCTTCTCTCCTCTGAGTTGCCAAAGTCAACAAGAGCTGTCGGTCTGTCTACGTGGAGGTCAAATGTGCGGGGGGAGCTAAGTAGATGACCTTGTTTTTAGACTCCGGCCATTCATGGTTTAATGAGACCTTCAAGCACAGAAGTACAGAGGAGAGAAGGTAAACGAGAAGCTGGAAGAAGCCATTGAGATGAATGATAGAAGCAATTAAGGCTGATTCAGAAGCTGTGAGTCTATTCTGAGGAGTCAGGTTCTTATCTTGAGAGGGGTGTGTGGGTGTTCAAGGGCTGCAGGGTGAGAGAGGCAGCACTCTTTGCAAGCAGAAGCGTCTTCTCAAAGAAGCTGTGCCGGATTTATTGCTTGTTCTCTGTGTGAAAGTTGCTGCCTTTTGACTCGAGCATTGTACCCTCTTCACACTGTTATTGCCTAGGTGTGGCTTCAGACTCTCCTTGGACTCTCCTTGGAAGGCTGTTAGTGGAAAAGCCCTCTTACTGGAGGTATAGCAGATAGATGGAAGCAATACAGTCTGTGGTGGCTTGCTGTAGTTCCCTAGGCACAATTCAAGATGCTGTTCTTTTCATCTATAAGTCAGTCTTAATGTTCTGGACTTACTGTAAATATGGGGTCGTTTGTAGTGAAACGTGCAAGTGCTAAAGGCTTGGAAAAGGCGAGATGTGACCTGTGTATCTGAGCTAGGCCAGGAAGTTTCAGTTGATCTATAGTTCCCTGCTGTATGCTCACCAGCTGTCACCAGTGTTTTGGTGTTGCTTGTCTTCCTGTTACATTTTACCAGTACTGAGCAGTATAAATTGATCCTGAAAAGTTGTCTACTTCCTTATCTCCCATTGTGATCTTCAGACTAGTTTGCTTGAAGATGCCAGCTGTCTGGCAGGGTTGTGCAACAGCAGCCTAAGGTAGCGTAATCAGCCAGCAACTGTTCTGCAACTGGGGAAAGGCTCTTAAGGAGTGGAGACCTAAAAAGTCTGAACATTTTTGTGGAAATGTTACAAGACTTTATTTTGAGCAGGGTTCAAGGTTGATGGGTAAAAAGCGTGATTGTAGTGTTTTACATTCAGTGTAACAGTAATGAGCATTTTACAGATGTGTCTCTTTGGAGGTCGTTTGGGAACATGGCTGTCAGGATGGCATGGGGAGGGGCTGTGGCTCAGTGGTAGAACGTCTGCTTGGCATTTAGAAGGTCCCGGGTTCAATCCCCGGCATCTCCAGTTAAAAGGACCAAGCAGTTAAAAGGACCAAGCAGTGACAAACCTCTGTCTGACACTGCTGCCCATCTGAGTAGATGAAACTGACCTTGATGTTCCAGTGGTCAGATTCAGTATGACAGCTTCATGTGTCTAAATTCAAAGCTGAAATAACTTCCAAATATCAACACCATGTGCATTTGTGAGACACATAAAAATCTGCTTACATGTGAATGAATGAAGTTGCCCAAGTCTTAGTCTCTCCGGGTCAGTGTTGCCTGCTTTGACTTGCAGCAGTTCTCCAGGGTCTCAGGTGGAGGCCTTTCACAGCACCTGCTTCTAAATCCTTTTAACTGGAGATGCTGAGGCTTAAACATGGGAGATTCTCTATGCAAAGCAGATACTTTCAGTCTCTGCCTCCCTCCCCGGATTGTTAGTCCTTCCCATAAAATACTTTTCTGTGTTCTTCCAACATTCTTATTGGATATTAATTAATATTTGCCCAGCTTAGGGAAATTTAAAGTGGATGTTTGCTGTTGCTCTGAACAGAAATTGTACGTTTCTTAGCCTTGATTCATATTAGTGCTGCAACTTCCACTAAAAAACATACTTGGCAGATTGATATAAATGTGTTAGAGTGCCTGATAAAGAGTTTAAGTTTTAAAGTGGAAAAACAATTCTCCAAAGGTGTGACATAGTCAAGGGCAAAACGGAAGTCACAGGTGAGGTTGGAAATAAAACACTGGAGTTCTGACCTCCAGCTTCAAGCTCCAGCAGTTAACGTAGGCAGTTGCTTGCGGGCAGATCCCTTAATAGGTGACTGGGTGGTGACCGCATGCTGGGTTAATTAAATGTTTGAGAGTCTGCAGAAAGGAATTGTGGAAGCTGTTTCAATGAATGAACCTGACTCCAGATGGAGACTGATAAGGACTTGCCCTCCAATCCTGTGTGTCTGTTGCAAATTATGCATAGCGTCGCTCTCAGCAAGCAGCCAATCAGAACTTGCTAATGAATGGGGATTCCAGCTACTTGCATTTCCTGCAGACGTGGTAATGCCTGGGAATGTCAGGAGGGGGCCAGTAATGTGTTTGATTCCTTTCAGGGAATACTTTCATCTAATGACAGCCTTGATAAAGTGTGTTGGGGGGGGGGGATAAGTGATTCTGATTCTCTTTCTTTTGGAGGGAGTAGATTTGCGTGTTCTGAGTAGCTGAGTACGTGGCAAGAGTCTGACTGTGTGTTCCTGTTTCTATATACAGCAGCACTTGCCATAGAAACTCTGCCAGTTGGAAACTGTGAATTTGTATGTCAAGCTGGCGAAGGAGTTTTAAAATGCTAGAGCTGCATTTCTGTTGCACTTATAATGGGAATTCATTGTAAGTTTTTTTTAAAAATTGCTAGTTAAAATGTTAGATGTAAACGTAAAAAACTATCTAAAATGTTGCTCGTATCTCAGTGCAAATACAGACTCCCCCCCCCCGGTCCCCCCTCCATTGTTCCAGTGAGTGTTTCAGTTGTTGAAGATGAAACCACTATGGGTAGCATAATGGAGAGCTCCCTTTGTGTGTTGCAGGTACCACAGCTGCTGAATCAGTTCCTATAAATACATAAAATAGGGATCACTTCCTAGACTGATCACTTAGTTAATTTATACTCTATATTTCTCCCTAATGGGAAATCCAAAGCTGCTTACATCATTCTCCTCTCCTCCATTTTATTCTCCCAACAACCCTGTGAGGTAGATTAGGCTGAGAGAAGGTAACTGGCCCAAATTCACCCAGCAGGCTTCCCTGGTAGAGTGAGGGTTCAGATCTGGAGTCTTCCAGAGCCTAGTCTGATGCTCTAACCGCAACACCACATTGGTGCTAGTCTCCCTATGATTATCATTGTCTTAGTTGCAGTGAGATCTTGCAAACTACAGTCCCAGATACACTTATTCAGGAATAAGCCCTGCTGAAGTTTGTAGAACTGAGTAAATAAACTGAAGATTGGACTGGCAAGCATTAAAGTTACATGTACCCACATCAACAGACTGGGTTTTAATGCTTAATATTTATATGCCATTAAAGGTTTATTTATTGATTGATTGATTGAACAGACTGGGTTTTCAGTCTTTTTGATGTTGTGATTGTTATGCTAAAACAAGGAAGAGAGAATTTTCTGAGTGATGTATTTACAGGGCGGCATCAGCATTAAGACACAGCCTTCCGTATCAGCCACTTTAATTTTTTTTTTTATGTATCTACATTGTGTATAGTCCGGCTTTCTCACAAGGCTGATTACACATAGGGAGCCAGTGCAGTTGACAAAATGAGACATTCAGTAACCAATGCACTAGGATTTTATCGAATTAAGATTTTTATTGTTTTCACACAAAAAGTTAACTTGGCAAAAAAGCCCCATATAGCCTGCCCCCTTCCCTTATGTGTCGTATTAGCAGAGAAGGAGAGAGAGAGGGAGGGAGAGAGTAGTAGGGCAGGAGTGTATGTTAGGAAAGTAACCTGCAACATTGTGGATTCAATTAAACAAGGAATAAAGGTGAGGAGATATCATTGCTCAAATAGATATAAGAATTCATGCCAAGTAGAGGTGAAGGTTCTGGGAGCTTCTCGCCTGTTATATGCTGTTCTCTCTTTTGTACAAAGGCCTAGCATATCATTGACCCAGAGATCTATAGAGGGAGATACTTGAGATTTCCAGTATTTGCAACTAGAGCTGCTCTTTGCATACAAAATATGTGGTATTTTGAGAGTGCCCAAAGAGTTTGAATATATCCTAGAAGAAGAAGAAGAAGAGATTGGATTTATACCCTGCCCTTCACTCAGAGTCTCAGAGCAGTTTACAGACTCCTTTCCCTTCCTCTCCCCACAGCAGACACCCTGTGAGGTAGGTGGGGCTAAGAGAACTCTGAGAGAACTGCTCTTTCATGAACAGCTCTGACAGAACTATGGCTTGCCCAAGGTCATCCAGCAGCTACATGTGGAAGAGTTGGGAATCAAACCTGGTTCTCCCAGATTAGAGGCCACTCACTTAACCACTATACCAAACTGGCTCTAATCTAATCTAGGATTAGATTATTGGCCCTGAAGTCTAAATTAGCATCTGATTTGAGACTGATGCTGGATATAACCTCCTGCCAGAAATGTGTGATTTTAGAGCCGTTCCAAAACGTGTAAATAAGATTAGCTCCAGGCTTCTCACAGCACCAACAGGAATAATTCTCTGTGGGATCAATGTGATAAAATTTAGTAGAATGCCAGTACACCCACATGAGAGTTTTTTGATGGATAAACTTAAGTCTACAGAGGGGGATTTAATGGCTTTTAGTAGTTTGTTATTGGGTTGGTTTAGAATCATAGAATCATAGAGTTGGAGGGGGCCTCCAGGGTCATCTAGTCCAGCCCCCTGCAGAATGCAGGAAATTCACAAATACCTCCCCCCACACCCCCAGTGACCCCTGTTCCATGCCCAGAATTTACTTGGAATACTCAGTTATAACTTCCACTGGGAGTGGATATAATCCAAATTAAATTTGGTTTGGTGCTTAGAAAGTTATATATAAGGATGGGTTGTCTAGGAAGGGTTTTAAAGGATGGAATAAGCAAAACAGTGGCGGGGGGTGGGTGGTTCTGAGGCTGCAACAGCTTCTGGTCCTAGAACAAAAGATAGACAGTGTTTGAGTTTCATATATTGCCAACTGGCCATGGATGAGAGATTAAATTCTGTGGACAAAACATCAAATGGTTTAAAGTCGTCCCCTGGTCTAATTAGCTGAGCTAAGTGCACTAAACCACTGGAGATCCATTGTCTCCAAAAAGCACCTTTATTCCCTGCAGTAATCCTAGGGTTTTTCCTAATCATGATTTGGGTGAAGCAGTTTATGCACTACAGATCTGAGGCAAATTGCAAGAGCTGTTCTAAAGATTTTTTCATCAACATTTATTAAGAATATTGGCCTATAGCTAGAGCAAAGAAGTGAGTCTTTCCATGGTTTGGGGATCACTGTGATAGATGCTTCATATGTTGATTTTGGCAAGATGCCAGAGTTTTGAGCATCTTCTGCAACCCAAATCAGAAGCGGTATCAGTTCATTACTGAAGGCTTTATACCATTCCATGGGATACCCATCAGGCCCTGGGGCCTTACCATTTTTTATATTCTTGAGTGCTGATTCAATCTCTGGCAAAAATTCCTGTTGTTGCTTACTCAAAGCTGGTAGTTGTAGTTTACCGAAAAACTTTGAAATAGCTTCTGTAGAGGAGACATGGTCTATAGGGTAAAGATCTGAATAAAATTTGTTGAATTGCTCATTAATTGCTTTAGGGGTGATATGAAGTTGTCTTTGTTTATCTTTAATCGCCACAATATAATTGGGAGAACGAATTTGGTTTAATCTAAATGCCAGCAAATTGCCAGCTTTTTCTTCTGATTCCCAATAATTTTGCCCAATAGAGGCCGGTGTAAACTCAGTTTGTGATGAGAGCAGTTTGTGAATTTCATATCTGAATTTCATCATAGTGCTATAATTTTCAGAGGTGGGGTCGGTATTATAAGCAATTGTGGCATCTTTTAATTTGCTTTCCAATATACTCAGTACTTCATTATGTTGGCATTTTCTTGAAGAATGGCAATACTAGTACATTACTTTTTAAGACTGCATATTTGTTTATGCTTATTGGGGCTCCCAAGGCCTTTAACGTTCCAGATTATGATTGCCAGTTTAGGCATGGTTCAATACTAAATGTGTTATGATACTATTTTTTATAAATATCACTAAGTAAACAAACTCACCATTAGCCCCATTTAGAAATGATTTAGGATCAGTCTGTTGCCACTGAAGTTTGGGGAATGAGGGGAAGAGGGAACACAAGAAAGAAAAAACAACAAAGAAAGTTGCAAGAAAGACACATATAGATGTGGAAAAAATGGTTGAAAGCATTGTGAGATTTGTTGGTGAGTCTACCCTGTCTTGCCTGAGGCTCCAGTTTCTCAGCAGGGTTGGTTGATATTGGCTAGCAGTAGAAGTTTGAGTCTTTAGTCCGGTGTTAATAGAGGAGCTGGTCAGTAAATTATGCTAGCAGATGCAATGATTTCTTAGAGGGGGTCTCTTCTACATTGGTTATCATTGTTGATGTTCAGGTTTATTCTTGGTGCAGGACATTTCTAGAGTCAGTTAAGACATAGGATCTTTGCATCCATAAATGTTCCTGGGAACACTCATAGTCATCAACTCTGTAAAGTTTCATCAAACCATAAAGCGGAGCAGATACAGCATTTCCAAACAATTGTATTAAATATTCATTTCTGCAGTAAATCACTCAGGATCAGGAAGAATAAAACAAAATATGTTAAACTATAAGGAATTCAAAAAGGCCTCTGCTTCATATGGGGCTTGGAACTTCTTGATCCTGTTATATCTTCCACAAAATCCTGCTGGGTATTTCATAAAGGCTTTGACAGCTTTTCCCCAGTTGTTGATTTCTTAAGTAAAATCGTTGAAGAGGGAATTCCTGATGTGATCCAGGCCCCATTTCAGTTGGCCCAGCCTTCTAACTTGTCTCAAAAGGTTTTCCTTGGTGGCAAAGTTTAATAGACGAAAGATTATGGCCCATGAGAACATAAGAGAAGCCAGTGTTGGATCAGGCCAATGGCCCATCCAGTCCATAGGCGTCATCTTCAGGGGGGCTGGGGAGCTCAAGCCTCCCCCGAAAGTACTGAGCCCCCCCGGAGGCAACTGGTGTCAGCCAGAGCCTTACTACCCTCCCTCCCGTCCTCCACCCCATTTTGAAAGCGGAGGGTTTTCCCTCCGCTTTCTGAGACTGTTCGGCTGGGCTGGGAGGGAAGTCAAGGGGTGGGGGCTTGCTTCCTCCTGGAAGCTAAGCTCCACCCACAGTTCCCAGAAGCCCCGCTCAGTTCAACGTGGAGAGCTGCACGTGGAGGCTAGCTTCGAGGCAGCACATGCTGCCTCTGCTTGCTGCCGCTGCCAGCCTGAAGGGTAAGTAGGTGGGGGTGTAAGGAGTGGGGGATTGTTTCAGGTGGGGTGGGGTGGGGTGGGTGGGAGCCCAGGGCTGCAGCCACCCAGCCATCCTGCAAGTCCAAGCAGGGGAGGTGGGAGAGGATTGGAGGATTGGGGAGGGGAGCTGGGCAAGAATGGAAGGAGGGGAAGGTGGGGGGCCCTTCTGTGGCCTCTGGTTGCCCCTGCCATCGGTGAGTGGCTTGCTTTCTCCTGCAGTCCAGTTTAAACTGGGCTGCAGGAGAAAACAAAACCCAGGAACCCTTGTGCTGCACGGAGCACATTGCTCCAGGATACAGAAAATCCTGGGCTCACTTTCTCCTGTAATCGGGGGGGGGGGGCTGCGCTTTCTGTCCCTCTCTCTCTTTCTGTTTCTCTTTCCCTTTCCCTTGAGATGTGTGAGAGCTGGAAACGCTGGGAAGCTGCCCCACCCCCACTTCCAGTCTGACTTTCTTCCCTTCCCTCTGTCTTTCATTTCTCTCTCCCAATCTATATGTTTTTTCCCCCAGCTTCCCCCTCTCCCTTGCTAAAATAGCCCCAGTTAGGATTGCCAAGTACCCCCTGGCCACCTCTGGGGGATGAGGGGAGGGTGGCCCAATCCAGGTTAGGAAACTCCTGGAGATTTGGGAATGGAGTCTGGGGAGGATGGGGACCTCAGTGGGGCACAATGCCATAGAGTCCACCCTCCAGAACATCATTTCCCCCCCCAGGAAAACTGATCTCTTTAGACTGGCAATGAGCTGTAATTCCAGGGGATCCCCAGGTCCCACCTGGAGGCTGGCATCCCTAGCTCCAGTGCTGAAATTGGAAGCTCTGGTTCTGCTGTGTGACTTGGTGCATGCAAACCTCTGGCATTGGCTTACATTTGCCAAACCACCCAGGTGGAGGAGGGGAGGGGTGTCATTCTACCAAAAATGAGAGTGTTTGGGTTTCTCTGTGAGTTTGAGGACTGGAACTGGCACTGAAGTGAGATTGGAAAAGTTTGTGTGGCTTTCTTGTGTTACAGTAATAATTATGCTACAATACAGTTTGTTAGTCCTAAAGGTGCTACTGAGTGTTTTACTATTTTGTATGCTATGGCAGTGATATGAGAGCCAATTGAGCTGTGGGTCCATCTCATGCTACTGACAGTAGTTATACATTACACCTTGCCCAAATGGTTCTGGGCATTAAAGCGCACTTGCCCTGGTGTGATGTAAAATGCTAGCAAGTCATAGCCAACTCATGGTAACCCTGTAGGATTTTCAAGGCAACAGACATTCAAAGATGATTTGCCATTGCCTGACTGTGCATCATGTCCCTGGTATTCCTTGGAGATCTCCCATCCAAATACTAGTCAGAGCTGACTCTGCTTAGCTTCCAAAATCTGATGACATCAGGCTAACCTGAGCCATCTGGGTCCATGGCATGGTGCTGTGTGGGTGCTTCCCAGGCAATAATCTTCAACCTATTCTTGGAAGCCACAATCATTAGGAAAGAGCCATGTGATAGAAGTGTAATAATAATTTACTCATAGTTGCAAGAGCCAATAAGATTTGAGTTTGATGGGGGATTGGGCAAATTGATCTAAGGAACTGAAAGAAGAGAAAGTATTAGCAAGCTCAGTGGTTAAGGATTTGAATAGAGCTCTTTATAGTCCAATCCTGAGGACATTGAGAAAGAATGTCTGAAAATGTCATACAGGTTTCTGTCGACCTTGCAATAGCATTGTAGCTAACCCCAACTAAGAAACTTCCATGCTGTTTCTATAATTTCTCAAATGTACTTCACACCAACTGTGCATCTCCATTCCTTTCTAATTCCTCTCAACTATGTACAGCTTTCTATGTTGTGCTTCATTTGGGCTGCTTTGCTTTCTCAGTTCCTAGCCCCCTTCTTTTCTATAACCATGGATCTACATCCCCTTCCTCAAGCCTTGCTGCTTGTCCCAACTCTCTAAAGTCAGACCAGTTTGGCCAGTGACAACCGAAAATACATCTGTCCAGGAAGTTCAACTAAATGCCACTAGAGGTTTTGTCACCACTGCTACATCACTTAATGCATTACAATATAGGTTCATGTTCAGGCTATAATTTATGATGTTTTAGTTTGGGAAGATCTATGTTCTTGGTCACATCAGTTGGTGCTATTTTTTTCCTGTAAAATCCTCTTCCATCCCAATGGACTCTGCTGCTCACATGTTGTCTGTCAGTCCCCTCTTTATTCCACCCTTCCTCCAGTCTCCCTTCCCTTATATTGACCTCACAACAATGGCAATATCACCCAGCCTGATGAAGGGGGCTTTGACTCTTGGAAGCTTATTCCCTGAAACTCTTGTTGGTCTCTAATATGCTCCTGGACTCAAATCTAACTGTCCCAGTATCACCGAGTAAGTGTCATGCAAAATGTAGATCTGAACATGGGTCTCCTCAGTCCACACTGGTCTTCATGCCATTGGTCCATCTACTTCAGCATGGTCTGCTCTGATGCAGGTGAGCTCTACAGGCTCAGACAGAGAAAGATCCTTTCCAACAGCTGTTCTCTTAGACCTCCTCGGTTTAAACCTTTATCCTTTGGCACGCAAAGCATGGTCTCTCTACCATCAGTCCATCAGTGTCATCATTGTCTGCTCAGACTGGCAGTGGTTCTCCAGGGTTCTTTGCAGAGGATTTTGCCCATGCCGTGCTTTGTTTCTGAGCCATTGGGGCTGGGGGGGTGAGGATGCAGGCGGGCTGCTTTTATTTGTAATGCAAAAGTATATTACCTCTTTCTAACAACATATGTCCATGCAAGATGTACATATGTTCACTGTAATATGTAAACAGGGCTTTTGTTTCTCCGAGTGGTGAGCAGGAAGAGAGGGAAATGGCAACAGATATGTTCTTGGTATGTACACCATCCAGGGAGAATACTTAACACTTAACTCATGTTTATGCCACACATCATTATCCTTGATTGGCATGCAGATCAGAGGCCTTTTAAAATTTCCTTTTGCCCTGTGTGCAGTCCAGAAGGAACATTGGCAAGGAATGTACACTCTATACGTGTGGTACAGTTTCAAAGGGACAACTAACTGGGATGTATAAAAGAAATGACAGGATTGCCCATTACAAACAATGGGAGAGACTTGAAGGCCCACTGGAGATAATAGGAGCCAGGAATGCCACATGGCTCTGCCTCCATAAATAGTGACAATGGCCTGTGATGTCACTGGGCCTCGGTTCTTTTAAGGACCTAGCACAGCAATGCCTCTGGCCCAGCCCCAGCCCCCCTGGGAAATTGGAAAGTCTACGCCCTTGATCCAGTCTAACATTCTGTCACACAGTGGCCAAAAATATCAGGTGCCATCAGGAGGCCCAGCAGTGGGGCCAGGACACTAGAAGCCCTCCCACTGCTGCCCCCCCAAGCATCAAGAGTACAGAGCATTACTTGCCCCAGACTTGAGAGTTCCTATCTATACCTTGAGGCTAATAGCCACTGATGGACCTCTGCTCCATATGTTTATTGAATTCCCTCTTGAAGCCATCCATGCTTGTAGCTGCCACCACATCCTGAGGCAGTGAATTCCATGTGTTAATCACTCTTTGGGTGAAGAAATATTTCCTTTTATCCGTTCTAACCCGACCTTGGATGGGTTGCTGTGTCCTGGATCTGACCCAAGGACCTGTGAGCCCTCTCTATAACAAGATCATAATCTTCTGGCAGAGACAAGCTGTCTCTTAAAATAGATTGAACAAAGGCTACCAGGTCTTCCTCTTCTAGGCATTCTCTGACCCCCCCCAAGCGAAGATTATTATGGCGGTTTCTACTTTCTATGTCTAAGAGTTTGGATTTTCAGGCTTTTAGCTCGGATTGAAGTTGTTGGATGGAACCAGATGTAGAAACAGAAGAGTTTTCTAGGTCTGAGATCCCGCTCTCTGCATTTGTTAGCAGTTCACCTGCCTGCTTCTGAAGAGATTTCAGTTCAGTGAACTCAGATCTCATTAGGATTTTAAAAGTCTGGAACCACCAGGAAGAACTGAAGCATAGCATAGGTATTCATGTGACACATTAAGCGGTGCAGAAATTACATAAATAGGATCCTACTTACAATAAGCTAAACACAGCAATATAGACCACGGTCCTTAGAAATTTATGTGCTAGTCTGCTGCAGCCAACAAAATACTTTTGTGGTCCCTTAGAGACAACAAAGTTACTGTGGCATAAGTTTGTGTGAGCCAGGGCTTGCTTCATTAGATGTGTGAAGAAATGGACTCTGCCTCAGGAAAGCTTATTGTGTAATGAATTATTTGTCCTTATAATTCCCCACGTGAATGTGTTTTATTTTTCTTTTAGCTGTACAGCATGGTGTAGTGCAGAGGCATTGAACTCATTTGTTACGAGGGCTGGATCTGACATAAATGTCACTTTGTCAGGCTGGGCCATGTGTGCCATAAAATGTAACACAAGGTACCAGAGATATAAACTTTATAAAGGTGATTTCAGATGTCAAATGGCAATAGCAGGCTTGATTGGATTAGGTGTGATATGCAGAGTGGTAGTAGGCGTGGAGATGCTGGCATTGGTAATGAGACAGGAAACCTAGGTCTCAATTTGTTCCAGAGGATTCAGTCCAGGAGGATGCATAGAATAAATGGAAATATGACTAAAGAAGTGAGCAGTGACTCATGGAATCTCATACCCTACCACTAATTTTGCTAGTCTTTATGGTGCTACTGGACTCTTTCTCTTCCTACTGCTATTGTAAACCACAACATTAAAAAACCAGTGGGGGAACATTTTAACCTTCCAGGACATTCAGTTACTGACCTAAGGGTGTCAGTTCTCTTACAAAGGAATTTCAAAGGGACTGATGAATTGCAAGTGATAATGAAGCTCAAGGCAATGCATCCTCCTGGACTGAATCGAGACCTAGGTTTCTTCTCTTGTTACCAATGCCTGCTATTTTTATTTGGCGTCTGAAATCACTTCACTCTCCAAGATATAAGGACAGATGGACTCACATTCTAGCTGTATCTAAGGAAGTAAGCAGTGACTCATGAAAGCTCATGCCCTGCCACAAATTTTGGTAGTTGTTAAGGTGCTTCTGGACTCTTGCTTCCTTCCACTAATAAAGATTGCAAGCTGTGCTGTTAGGTTTCTTCCCCCCACATGTGTTAGAACTGGAAAGGGGGATCTCTCTCTCTCTCTGTGGCTCTTTCACTCCCCTCTCTCTCTTTCTCTGAAGAAGTGTGTGTATACACAAAAGCTTATACTTGGTATAAAACTTTGTTGGTTTTAAAGGTGCCATGGGACTCCCCCTTCTCTCTTTCCCTCCCTCCTGGACTTCCACTAATAAATATTGCAAGCTGTGCTGTTAGGTTTCTCCCCCCTATCTGTTAGAACTGGAAAGGGGATCTCTCTCACTCTTTTCCTCCCCAAAGGAGGGGGAGGAGCACTCAGCCAATTGAGGAAGGGGAGGCTTGGCTTTCTTTCTCTCCTCTGCAAAGCAGGAAGCAGGAGAGAAGAGAGCTGGGCAAAAGTGAGCTGTGATGTAGGAAGCAGGTAAGAGCCAGTTGCTCGTGGGCCGAATAGGAGCCCTACAGGGGCTGGTTCCAGCCCATGGGCCATATGTTTGACACCTCCCTGGTGTAGTGGATAGAGTGTCAGACTGGGATCCTGGAAGATCCAGGTTTGAATCTCCATTCTGCTATGGAAGCTTTCTGGGTGACTTTGGCTAGTCACGCTCTCTCAGCCCTAAAATACTTCACAGGGTTGTTGTAAGGATAAAATGGAGGAGGATGATGTAAATGGCTGTACACAATTTATGTTATTTTCTTATTGCCTGCTTGTCTGTCCTTCATGGTCGAAGGCTGCTGTGTGTTTAGTAATCTTATCATCTTTGTTTTCATGTGACTTTGTAAATGTGCAGCTGGATTTAACCTGATTGTCAGTAACAAGGACATTCAGATCCCATTGACAACATTGGCAGAATATCCTGGCAAAGCAGTACATCAAAATATTTTGAAATGTTGTTATTGTATGATAGTGGCATTCTTGACTATGGGGATGTTTGTCAATATGTCAGATCTGTATAAGTTAACAGTTGTTAATTCATTTATTTTTGCATTTGGTGTTCATCTGAAAGAAAGCTGAAAGTAGCTTAAATGCAGGGTGCAGAGATCCTTACCTCCTGAAAGTTCTACTGAAATAAGAGATGACTCAAATAAATTTGTCAAGGATTAGACTAGAAAACATTATGGAATTTGTTATCCATATAGAGTAAATTAAATCTAGTTACTGTGTGTTACCTAAAAATAGTCGCTCTGCAAGTATTTTGAAAATGCTGAAAGTCTAAAAATATGGCCCAGTGGTTCTTATTTATGAAGGAAAGTTCCTGGAGTTTGTCAAACTGTTTTTGAAATCTGGCCACAGTCTTCTCCCAGTCCTATAGTGTGGATTGTGTGAACATTTATTCACAAAATACCAAAGCATTTATTGTTCAAGTTACTGGAAGCTTTTTCTCCCTTATATTTACCAGCCCTTAAGAAAACCCAAGCATAGAAAGAGAGAGTTTATTTCAACGAAAGTGGTCTCCCCTGACAAAGCAATAATTACAATGATTAGTATTAAATACATTAAATTTACTTATATCCCTCTTCTGTCCTCAGTTGGGACCCAGAGTAGCTTACAACATTGTCTTCCCCTCCTCCACTTTCTCTGAACAACAACACTGTGAGGTAGGTCAGGCTGACATTATATGACAGGTCCAAGGTCACCCAGCAACAATGCTCCCAATAAGCTGGGGAGTCTTGTGAGCAAAAATTCTACTTTGTGAGCTCCTGGCATTAAAGTTGTGAGCAAGCAATTTGGCTACTGCATAAATTAGTTTGCTCTGGAGCCGTCCTTCCCGAGCTAATACAAAAACCTGTGAGCTGGAGGCTAAAAACCTGTGAGCTAGTTTACACTTACTCAGCTTAGAGGGAACACTGCCCAGTGACCTTCTGTGATCAAAGTGGAGGATTCATACCTGGGTCTCCCAGGATCCTAGTCTCTCTGTCCATTATGCCATGCTGGTGTAAACATTTTCTCCTCAATGACATTGTGGGTGGAGGGGGAACTACTTACAAATTATAAGTGGTATTCTGAAGCTGAAGTGTGGTACATGAGACAAAGGTTAAGTAAGATTTCAGACAGACTTCATTATGCCTGGCCTGTAAATGTTGATGCAATTTAGGGAAGGTTTGTCCCCTCCAGTTACTAGCATTCCATTAACGTGCTGGCCTTGGGGTGGCGTCCTTCCCAAGCTTTACAACACAGTGGCCTGAACAGAAGCAGTGCTTGCCAACATCTTAGCTGTAGTTATGTCCTCATGTTTTATACTTATGTCCTCCTCATGTTCCCTTAGCCTGGGCCTGCCTATGATTTTCTCTCCTTGCTTCTTGGCTTTCTAATTTAGATTTGCTAAGTCTCTAATTTGCTAAACGGGCTTCTGGTCTCTTTGTTACACAGCAGGACTCAGCAGTGCAGCTTTCTCAGGGGGTGACCTGGACGTCCAAGCAACATGGCGGGCCTCTTGCGCACTGTTGTCACCAGCTGCTCCAGCCCTCTCTTCAACAGTGCAATGTGTCACAAGGTGAAGACGGTCAAGACCCCGTGCATACGAACGTTCCGCACCCACCAGATCCTCTGGTGCCAAGCCCCTGTCAAACCAGGTATGCAGCTGCAATAGAAATGCATCAGTTCAGACTAACAGGATTGGTGTCTGCCCGTCTGAAAGCAAGTTCCGGGAGTCCCAGGAAGAAACAAAATCCAAATTAGGTCTATGCAGACAAGAACAGGTTTGTCTTGGAGGTATCAGAAGAGAGCAGGAAGCTTGCAGTGCAGTCCTGAGCCAGTGTGCTCAGCAGTAAATTGCGTTAAATACAGTAGGACTTCTTTGTGACTGTGCAAATGATGGCATTCTTATTCTCCATTCTAATGGCAGCGTCTAGTGCAGGAGTCCCCAACCTCTTTGAGCCCTTGGGCACCTTTGGAACAATGACGCAGGGTAGTGGGCCCAACCACAAAATAGCTGCCATAGGGATCTGAGCCAGGAAGCAAATGTGCAAAGGAGAAGGATAATTTTTAAAAAACTGGATATGGGAGTAAAAGGGGGAATAAAACCCACGCTGTGGTGGCGGCTACCACTGAAATGTGCTTAAAAATATGTGCAGCCATTGCGATCAGCCCCACCTGGCTCCACCCACTTTCTAAAAACATGGGCACCATGTTGAGGATCCTTGGTTTAGAGTGTGTCTTTCAGCACAAAAATGAGGGTCTGCCATTCTTTCTTATGGGAGAAGAGTAAAGACTTACATTTTGAGATGCAGTTGGCCTGAGCGTGACTTCTGTCCTGTACTCTGATGCGAGATAGGCCAGCCTTCAGCGGCAGGGATCCTGCCAGGGGTTGAACTGCAGCGCACTTAGGGTCCTTGTGATATACAATGTTGTTGTTGTTCAGTCGCACAGTCGAGTCTGACTCTTTGGGACCCCATGGACCAGATCACGCCAGGCCCTCCTGTCTTCCGCCGTCCTCCAGAGTTTGCTTAATTTCATGTTCATTGCCTCGATAACACTGTCTAACCATCTCATCCTTTGCCATCTCCTTCTTCTTTGACCTTCAGTTTTTATCTTACAATAACTTTTCTCTAATATACTCTGCTTGTTATAACCACAGGCATTTGGGTGGTGATTGATAGGGTTATGTTTGAAGGCAAATGCTTGTTTCTTGGAAAAGCCCTGATTAGTTACCTGCCCTTTCAGGTAACTATCTGCCCAGGACTTCCCTGGTGAGCAGCTTGCTGAACCTATTGCTCCGGCTCTTCTGTGTCTAATTGGAGAAGGAAAGGTTGGCAAAATACTTCAGCTGACTAGCTGAAGGAGGTGATCCAGATAGATCAGTGGGGCTGTGCACTTTGTGTTCAGCTTATAGCTTAGGTTAACTCTGTAAAGGTGCAATGTCATGAAGCGTGCTCTATGTGACTCCTTTATTTTTTACTGGTATGCACAGTTTTGAGGAAGGGGGCTGGAAGTAGCTAACTTACCCAGCCATTGCCCTAAGTAGCTAACTTACCCAACCATTGCCTTAAATAACTAACCCAATCATTGCTTTAAATAAAGTCGCTCTTTATGAGTTTAGCCATCCAGCATTACAAACTGACATTTCACAGCAGCATACTGTGCCATCCCCGCACCCTGTTCGGGGCAACGGGATGTCATAAATAATTTCCCTGGGCAGCAGGGATCCACCAGAAGCAGTGGTACTCCTTAAATGTCTCTATTGGAATCAGCAAAGTCTACACAGGCTTCCTCACAAGCACCATTCCCTTCACCCGCCCACTTCTGTCCCTTCAAAACCACAATGGGCTGAGCTGTGCACCTGCCTGGGAGCAGTTTTACCAGGCCCGCCCAAGTCTGAGAGCCTTACCTTGTCCTAGGTCCTTCCTTTAAGTTCCTCTTCCTTCCTTCTTTGCACGTCCTCAGCCTTTCCCAGCTAGCTCACTTTCCTCTCTTTCCCTGTCTCTCCTGATGTGACATCTCCGATTTTACCCCTGGGGCTCTTTCTCTTTTATCCCCTCTTTCTCTGAGCCTTGTTTCTCTCTTAACCCCTTCCTTGCCTTACCCTGTCCCAACTCAGTTTGCATAGGGTTAGCCAGTGGCCCTTGCTGTCCCCCCTGCCCCCAGTGAATGCCCTGGGCTGGCAAACCCTCTGCTGCTATGCTCAGCTGTTGCATGGCAGGAGGGAGACTGCCCTGCCGGTGGTGTGCCCCCACTCCTGGTGGGCCCATCAGGCTGCTGTTCTCTTCTCGTGTGGTGCCCCGCCCTATCCTGGAGCAGCTGCTGCCTTTTGCCCAGTAGGTGGGGTCTCTTTCAGCCTCTGCTGCCGCCCCCGTGCAGTTTCGCAAATGCATACTAGACCAGTCGTGTTCAGCCTTTCCTGACCCAGGACCCACCTTTAATGCTCAGGTGACGCAGTGGGGCCCACCAACCTGCAAGCATGTGACAGGAAGCAGAGGAACTGTAGTTATGACATCACTCACGGGGAAGGCATGTGCAGAGCATTTTCTGATAGAGGGAGGCTGGGCTGGGATGAGGGGAGAAGGCAAGGGAAAGCTTCTGTGGGGAGGGAGTCTCTGAATCTGCCTGTGCTAAAAGAAGAATTCACTGTTGGGCCATCTTGTCTCACCTTCCTACTGCAGACTGCTCTTGTTCTGCATGCACAGTAGCAACATATCCTTCCAAAAAGCACCTCAAAACAAAACAGGCAGGGCCTTTGTGACCCCTCCCTGAAGGTCCCAACTCATTGAAGACCACTCCAGCTCTCGAAGGGATCACCTGTACAATTCATCTGTCTTATTCTGTACTCCCGTCTGATTTTCTCTGTAGCTTCCATTGCAAAGAACACTACTATATACTTTTCTGTTGGACAGGATGCTGTAGCTAATATTAAATGTAAGCCAGCCTGTAAAAAGACGGATACAACTGCTCATTACTTCCCCTTGTGCATCTCTGCTACTCTTTGTCAATCTGACTTTTCCCCTGATTTCAGGTTTGATTGTCTATAAGGTACAAAGTCCTCTGGGCAGGCAACTGGTATCACTTCTTTGGTTTATGCCACACATAATGTGCAGTGTATTATAGTGTTATATCTAGTCAAAAGATATGTGCAAATGCTAGCCTGTTCAAGGCATATCAGAGAAAATTCTCCAAATTTGAGTGGGTGTGCATGTAATTACATGGCTCATACTGATATTTTACTGACGGTTTCGAAAGGAGAGTGAGAGAAAAATTAAAAAGGCATCTTGTGATTCCTTGAAGACTTAACTTTTATTGAAGTGTAAGCTTTTGTGGAGTAGAGCCCATTTCATGAGTTTTGTGAAATGAAACCCTAAGCAACAGGAATATATACACAGCAGAGGGGAGAATTTGTGATGAGTGAATCCAGCCGCTATAAAGTACAGGAAGTATAGCTTCCAACAGTTCTGTGCAAAAAGCATGCAAGATAAATTTACCATATATTCTTCTGAGTGTATCTTTCCCTCTGCTGAATGTATATTTATGCTTACTGAGGTTTCATTTTATCTGTCTGACAAATAGCGGGGGAGAGTGGGATACAAAACGAATAAATAAATAAATTTGACAGCATGATGTAGTGGTTAAGAGAAGTGGACTCTGATCTGGAGAACCAGGTTTGATTCCCCACCTAGGGATGGGCATGAACTAAACCATGAAGTAAAATTCATTGCAAATTTTGCCCTGTCCATAGTTTGCAAACAGAAGTTCATGATGTGTCTACCATCACTAACTTCCACAAACTTTTAAAGCAATTCATGGCTGTTTGTAGATAGAGCAGAAAGCAGGGGTTTAAATGGACTCCGAGTCCCTGTAAACCCCTGCTTTCTATTCCCTGTGAAAGCTGCAAAAATTGCTGAGTGACGGGGAGGCACTCCCACCACTCAGCTGTTCCAGGTTGTCTTGTGCAGTCCTTTTAAATTTTAAAGGGGCTGCAGAAGACAGCATGAAACAACTGACTTTCCCGCTGAAGCAATCGGAAACAACTCCCTGCCACTCAGCTGTTTATAAAGTTTAAAGGGACCACACAAGACAACCTAGAACAGCTGAATGGTGGGGAGGCACTCCCTGCTGCTCAGCTGTTTTTGTGGCTTTTGCAGTTTAAAGTTGGTGCAGTTCAAAGGGACTTGTGCAGTTTAAAAGGACTGCATAAGACAGCCCAAAACAGCTGAGAGGCAGGAAGCAGGCTGCTCCCTGTCACTCAACTCTTTTTCGGGTTTTCTGCGACCCTGTTTAAAGGGACTGTGGTCCTTTTCAACTGAGTTTGCAGGCTCACAAACTGCATTTTTCTGGTTCGTGCCCATCCCTCTTTCCTGCTCCTTTTCCAGATGAAGCCTGCTGGGTGACCTTTGGCCAGTCACAGTTCTCTCAGAACTCTCTCAGCCCCACCTACCTCAGAAGGTACCTGTTGCGGGGAAAGGAAGGGAAGGAGCTTTTAAGTCACTTTGGGACTCCTTAAGGTAGAGAAGTGGGATATAGAAACCAACTCTTCTTCTTCTACTACTCTACAAAGACACGTACATCAACATACCTGTTAATCTCTAAGGTGCCACAAGACCTTTCGGTGTGTTTTTTCCTAACCAGAGGACGTTTGAATACAATACAGTGTTCAGCCACTGGCTATGCAAGCTTTCTGCTTGCTTCTTTTTTTTTTTTGTTGTTGTAAAACTCTCTTAAAAAGAGAGAATTTTATTCTTTTTATAAGAAAAGGGAAGGGTAGACAGATGGAGAAAGAAAAAGGTGGAGTGAAAATTTTTTTCTGTTAGTGAGAGTTAGTTTAGGTTAATAACCAATACCAAGTTTTGGCATCCATCATGGTTAGAAGATCTTCTTTTTAACTAAAACAAAGTCCAAAATCACTCTGTTAATGCAGTTAGTAAAGTCCATTGGGGTTAGTAATTAAACAGCTCCTTCCGGATGTAACACGAACAGTCCTCAAAGTATCTTCTTCTTAATTTTCTTCCAGTTATGGATTAAGTCCATTTTAACTTTGAAGTCTTCCGTTCCATCACCTTCCCCTGGGCTGCTGTCTTCTGCACTTATCCCAATTTTGAATGCTGCATCCTTCTTCCTGCTGGCGTGTCTCTTCAGGAGTTTCTGTGTTTTGAAGATGAAATCCTTCTTCTTTCTTTTCTTTTTTTTTTTAAACTTCTGGCCTTCAAGCTTCCAGGGCTCCACAAACTCAGCAGATGAAATTAGATCTCCCGTTTGTCGCCTGCTATGCTCGACATCCCCTTCTACTGGCAGAGTATTTCTTTTTATAAAGGCGGAATAGGCTTTGGGAGCCTTATCCACCTCTTCTTTTAACTTTATCGCTCCACTGCCAGTTAGGGGTGCCAAGACATTTGTCAAGGTAAATCCGAGATCTTCTTTCTCCTCTTCTTTAGCGCCCTGGAAACCTGGAATCAAATTCGATTTCTGTTCAATCTCCTTCATCTTTCTAGTTGTTTCCAATATCTGTTTCTGTCGACTGATGAGAACACTTTCCATTTTAAACAAAGTTTGGTTGATCTTCTGCAATTGTTCCAGCAGGGGGCACAGCATCTCCTTTTTCTGTTGATTGACAGCAAGCTCTTGGGGGGGCTATCTGGACCGGAAGTCCCTCCTCTCTTCTCTTCCGGTGTCTGCAGGGCTTGTTCCATTATCGACATTTTGTTTTTTTGTTTACTTTTAAAAAGTTCGTGCCGCATCCCCCAGGAAGCTAAGATGAACACATTCTTCCATGCAGCCCCAACGGTACTTTCACCAACACTTTGTTTTCTTTCTGCCCCCTTCGCGCTCCCTTTGAATAACTTGCTTCTCGAGGGGGTGGGGACTCCTCCCTCCTCCCAACGCTTATACGCATGCAGGGGGGCTCCGATTTACGCTTCAAAATAGATCTTCAACTCACGATTCGATGCCACTACTTCTTTTTATGTTGAACCATAGCGCTGTTTTCACTCCTGGAATTCGGTGGCGCCGCTAAGTCCCATTACGGGCACGCCGCAGCGGGGCCGATTGGGGCGGGGAGAAAGCCTCAATTTCCCGGCTGTCTGCCGGCAAAGAGGCTACTCCCCAAGCGCCCCCGGTTCGGAGCCTTAACCTAAGGCTCACTAGGGTCTTTCGCATATGCGAAGACCCCCCTAACTGCGCGTGGGCTAACCGCCTCCGGGAGCGTCCCGAGAAGCGGCCGCCATTCGCGACGCCGGAAACCGAAACCCGCTTTCTGCTTGCTTCTGATTCACAAGGTACAGCCTGAAGGCCTCTGTGATTACAACTGTTCCAGCCCAGAGCATTTCCAATTATGTATTTTACTGGTATGCTATCCTAGGAGCTCCACAGGAAACGCAGCTTTGCCCTGTATGAGTTCGCTGGAAAGCAGTGTTCCAAAACTGGGAAAGCCTTTTTGCTGATACAGCTACACCAGCTGACTGTTTGCTTTTTCTATGACAGTGCAAGATTACAACTCAATAAAAACATGAAGGGCAAACATCTCTGACAAGGGGATGATAACTTTCTTCAATTATTTCCAATGCTTTCCCTCAGTTTGTTCTAGCTTTGTAGAGCTTAAAGTAAAGTAAGCAAATGAATCGATTTCATCTGAAATTATGCTGTGCACACTCACTGTATAAAAGCTAATTTTCGTTGTTTTAAATACAAAGCATCCCAAAAATAAGGTTTCTGGATTTTAAATGCCTTTTAATTGGCTTGCTCTAATCAGTGGCTTGGATGTTTCTTCTGGTTACAGTGATGCTATATCTCATTTTGTGCTGCCTGCCCAATTTTTTGTCATGATGATAGGCTTTTCCCCATTCTTCCCTTGCTTGCCAAAGTCAGATCCTTGGCTCAGTGAACTGAACCCATCACATTCTCTCTGTTTCACGGTGAGGAGCAAGAAAGAGAAACATTGCCTTGAGCGCATGTCACCCGATACGCTTGCCTGGGGCAACTACTTTCAGACATGTAGTGCTTGGGATATTGGAAGCCCTGATTTCCACAGGGTTTTTGCAGTAGACCATTACGCAGGCATAGCAAAACACATAATCTTCATTCATTGCTGTGCTTGGATCTCTTTTTGCTATAGAATGAGGTGCTGGAACAGTATCAATTTCAGACTGCTGGTGAAGGATGACGATTTTTCGTTCTGTGCTTTGCTGTGTCTTAAAACAAAACAGAACAGCAGATTTACCACGAGCCCTCTTTGCAGCCGGGATTGCAGGATATAAAATTCCCTGCACTACAGGGGGATAGGCTGATGAGGCTCAGTTTTCCCTACTAAGTTAGTTTTCTTCTGGGAAGCGTTTTTAAAAAAATGGGGAGGAGAATTGAACAAAATAGTATCTGTTGTGCAATATGAAATGTTGTAGAGCACTCTACCAGCTCAAGTTTACATTAATGCATAGTCTGCATTTTGCAATAGAGTGAAGTTTTTGTAGCTACGGTCACAGTTTGTATTGTGGGAGGACCTCTGCTCTGTACAGGAAATTCTGTTTTTTCCTTAAAGAGCCTTGAAGTTCAAGAGCCTGAGCAAAATGGGCAAGATTTTTCCATGTTGAATCACAGCAAGGCATGTTTATACTTATGCTCGGTATGTTTGCAGACAGTTTTCTGTGCAGCTTGGCACACGGGCAAGCGGCAGAAGGATGGCTCGGCATGACTAAGATTTAGCTCAGTGAAAACTCTGGGCGAAATAGATTGTCGGCAGAAATTGGCGGCAGGGTGGATTGATCTCAAATCAAGGTTACTGTTGAATCCCCAAGAAAAGCTTTTTAAAAAATTTAAACCAAGTTTCCTGAGGATACTTCATATTTTCTCACCAGTGACACACTATTTGGTTAACCTGGCCACTAAAACATGTTTTACTTAGAACAGAATAGTGTAAATGATTTACTTAAGTGGCGTATACTTCGTATAATAGGCCCTTTCTTGCAGCTGGCAGCCTGACGGTTTTCTTTTGTAGCGAAGTATGGAAATAAAGCTGCATCCTGAATAAGCTTGTCCTCCCGGCCTTAATTCTAGAATTGTTTCTGTTTCATTTTTTTCTCGGCTCCTTGTCCTGTATTGCATAATCTCCCAGCCTTAACCCAATTTCCCCCATGCCAGCAACACAAAGAAGCTGACCATCCAAAATATTTGCTTACAACAGTCCTTATGTGTTTGCATATGCACCTTTGTTTAATGACACCGCAGAGGCCAGAAGTTTCTAAAAGGAAGGGCTGGGAAGCTACAGGGCAGAGCAGTTTATTTGTGTAAGATGGAAGGAAAATAGTCTTTGTTTCTCCCGTAAACTACCAAGCGTAAAAATAGAATAATACAAGATAAGACGGGAGGGCATAGTGGGCACAGCTCCTGATGATGCTGTCTTGTAGGGGGAGGGGCCCTGGCTCAATGGAAGAGCCTCTGCTTTGCATGCAGAAGGTTCTAGGTTCAATTCCTGGCATTTCCAATTGAAAGTACTGGTTGGCAGAGGATGTGACATACCGCCACCTGAGACCCTGGAGAGCAACTGCCAGTGTAAGGCAGCTTCATGTATGATGTGTGTTATAATTTTTTTGGAGCAAGGAACTATATCCCAGTGCTAGTGGTGACTTGTTTATCTCTGGCCACCAAAGATCAAGCCCACAGTAACCATACAATAATGCAATCTATGGCTGTTGTGTCATATTTATTATTCTGGGCTTGGTTAGAAAAGTCAGCTTTAGTTCAGTGCTTAGAAGGTTATTAATTGAGTTTCAGCTGATGGTAGCATGTTGAATTAAGACTTAAATTTAAGCAAGCCATTTGAAAAAGAAATGGAGAACTTAACATGGTTTTGCATGTTTTTTTAAAAGTCCTTTCCACTGTGTTATGACTGATCTCCTTTTGACAGAGAACATTGGAGTTGACAGTGATCTGTCAAACCTCCTGGTCTGCCTTGGTGACAAATAAATGAAATGTTTAAGATCAAAAATGGATGCCACTGGAAGTAGTCTATAGATGAGAACCATCTATAGAAATGGCAGATTCCCTTTTCGTTCTTACGTATTATACCTCCTTGTTTCTTCCTTCTCCCCCCAGCACCCTGGATTTGAGCACTGTGCTCTCCCCAAATGACTGTTTTTGCTTAAAGGTGTTTTAAAGTTTTGGTATCCATACAGAGATGCATGCTGCTAATAGATAAGAGGCCATAGCTCAGTGCCAGTGCGTGCCGCTTAAACTTTGGAGCTCTCTCCCCAGGGAGACACATCTGTTCCCTTGTGTTGCCCTCTTCCACCATTGGATGAAGACTTCTTTGTTTCGCTTAGTGTTCCTTCAGTGGTACTTCCTTTCTTCCCAATGTTTTAATCGTTGCTCTTATGTTTTTGAATGTATTTCAGCTCTGGTTTTAATGATGCATTTCTTGTTGGTGTTAATGTTTTTTAAGATGTGATTTTATTATGTATGTTATAATTTGTTAGCGGTCTAAGGACAGAAAGATGGGATATAATTTTTAAAAATAAATAAAACAATGAAGTGATGCATGTGCAGATGGTTCCAGGTGGAATCCATGGCCTCTCCTGTTAAAGGACCTCAGGTAGAAGAAGTTGGGTGGGACCATTTTTTTGCCTGAGACCCTAAAGAGTTGCTGCTTTCCTAAACAGACCAGTGTGCTAACATATTTAGAGTCCGGTGGCACCTTTAAGACCAACAAAGGTTTTGTGTGCAAAGCACACTTTTTCAAATACATTGGAATGGTAGACGAGGTTCAAACTTATAGCCAGAGTACCTTTAAGTCTGAACCTGCCATTTTAATGTATTTGATAAAGTGTGCATGCACACTAAAGCTCATACCTTGAATACTTTGTTGGTCTTAAAGGTGCTATTGGACTCTAGATTTGTTCTACTGCTTCAGACCAACATGGCTGACCAACTAGACCAGTGGTCTGACTCTGTTCTTGTCAGAAGAAGGTGACAGAGTACTTCATGTAGGAGTCTGGGTGTCTGGTTCCTAGGTCAGACTTTTCCTTCCCCAAGAGAAGTGAGTCCCAGGCCTGATTAGCAATTGCCTGTGTTGCATATGGATCTTGGCTTCCTCATTTCATCCTTCTCCCTCTGCCCCCTGCACATTTTCTTCAGCTCTCCACTTGCAGCTGCTTAAGAGTTGTATGGTGGGCACAGTGGTGTACCTAAACCAGGGAAAACTACAGTTCAAGGTCCTGTTTGGCCGTGAACCACTTGCTGTGAGCAGTGTTCCCTCTAAGCTGAGTTAGTGTGAGTTAGCTCACAGTTGTTTAGCCTCCGGCTCACAATTTTTTGTCTTAGCTCAGGAAGGATGGCTCAAGAGCAAACTAATTGATGCAGTAGCCAAATTGCTTGCTCACAGGTTTAATGCCAGTAGCTCACAAAGTAGAATTTTTGCTCGCAAGGCTCCACAGCTTAGAGGGAACATTGGCTGTGAGCTCCTTTGAGAACTATAAATGTGATGTATTTTGGTTCTCTCAAGAGAGAACCATTTGCATTGTGGAAGCGATTGGCCCTCCTGATCAACTTTAGAGGCCAGTTCTGTGATGCATCCCCAGATGGTGTTTGAAGAAGGCAGTCTTCTTTCTCTTAGTGCTGATAAATGTGAGTGGGGGCAGGAAGCTAGTTCAGTTTACGCTTGTCATTGTTTTATGATATCTCTGTGGGAAGCCTAGCAAATTTAGAACCTGTGTCCTCAAGGAGATTAAATGGAGACAAAAATCTGTTCTATAGATTTATTTATCTGCAGACTTTGTAAAATTAAAAATATTGGTTTATTAAGCACATTAATGCACAGCAAATTTACCTAAGGATTTTGGTGTATGAGGCAACACTGGGGAAGGCTTTGGTCTCTGCATCCCATTGTTGGTCCTCCATCATAACTGGTTGGCTGCTGTGAAACAGGGTGTTGGACTAGATGGACCACTGGTCTGATGCAGCAAGGCTCTTCTTACATTCTTACTAAAAGCTTTGAGACTTGTGGGGCAATGATAAGTGGCATTGCACCTTTCTAAATATATTGAAGTTAATGGATGTAACTCTGTTTAGGATCACGCTGTGAGGTCTCCAACCAGCCTTGAGTTTATCTTGGTACAAAATGCTCTAAAGTGCCAGCAATGCCTTTAGTGTCTTTGGCTGTTGGTAAATAGGCAGTGTTGGTTCTTTTATATTTATGCCTTATAGAGTTCTCGCAGGACCAGGTTTTGGAAAAATACCCTGGATTGCTAATGTGGTTTGAGTGACGTAGGCAACACTAATCTCTTAAGAGATCTAGAAAAAATATTTTATGAAGAATCTTTGTTCGATTTAGTAGCTTACAGAATTAATTATTGTCATGTCCAATGTACTGTTGCTTGTGCCATGGGGGCCATGTAAAATGATTACTGTGAAGTTCATCCAAATGTATTTTAATTTGGATACAGTGCCTTTCGTGTTTCCCTTATATATGGACCTGTCTGTTTCTAGGTGTGGAGCACAAAAATGAGTGACAGAAAACCAACTTAGCCCTTTATCTTCTCAGAGATAGCAGCTGCAGTGTTCTTGTGTTTTTGTATTGTGGGGGCATGAATATGAAGTAATGGAACATATGTTTTTTGAAGGGGGATCGTTATCTTTTCTGATTGCTGTTGTTGAAAGAAGGCCTGGCACACCCTGTTTCTCTTTGGTTCACGGGTAGGGCAAAAGACACAAACCGCATGTTGGCTAAGCAGTTACACATCTCACTCTAGTGTGTACGAGGGTGTTTTTGCTGGGTTCAGTTGCTTCGCTAGTGAGGGCAGAACTAGATGTGATGGCTGCCTTGAGTCTGAGGAAATAAGGCAGGATAGAAATATTTTAGTTAATAAAACAGGGTGCCCATATTCCTGCATCTGTTTTGTTCATGGATATGTTGGGGGTAAAGAGCCAGCATGGTATAGTGGTTAAGAGTGGCAGACTCTAACCTGGATAACCGGGTTTGATTCCCCACTCCTCCACATGGAGGCTGCTGGGTGACCTTGGGCCAGTCACAGTCCTCTTAAAACTCTCTTAGCCCCACCTACTTCACAGGGTGTCTGTTGTGGGGAGAGGAAGGGAAAGCGATTGTAAGCTGCTTTGAGACTCCTTAGGGTAGAGAATAAATGGGATATAAAAACCAACTCTTCTTTTTTTTCTAAATGTATCAGTAGAAAGACACAAAGAAGGCAAGACCTGAAACCTTTTCTGCATCATGGTCTCTGAAGTTGGTGGCTCCAGGCAGTGTTCTCCCTTTCCTGCTTTGATTCTGGAAGTGAGCTGGGATATCCTGCCCTCCTTAGCACATGTAAAAAAAATGTGTGTGTCACAATCATGTTTACTTCGGTCCTGATCTTAAGTTTTGCTGTGGGGCCCAAGCAGAGGTTGAATATGTTGGCACATTTGCAAGGCCGTGGTATAAATGTTGATATAAATCTTGTTGGCTAATCATGTTATTCAGAAATCTATAACCTATTTGGCATGCTCTTGTGCTTCATCAGCTTGTAAGGCTTATTCACGCTTTTGGGGAAAATGGCTGCAAGGCAGTGAACAAAATTTTATCCAACTGTAAATCATAATGTCTTGTGTTTTCCTACGTGTGATCTACTTGGAATAAAATCCCAGTCAGTTGGGTTTGGTGTATTTGATTGCACCATGAGAGTTGAACTGAAATGGAAGAACCCGAAGAGAGATTTTTCTTCCTTCACTTTGTGGGAGTGTGGCTAAAGTGTTAGACTAGAACCAGCAGTCTGAAGCCATGCAGAAAGTCCCAGGTTGAATCCCCTGTCTCAATTAGGTCTCAGTTCAGTCTAAGAGGGTGCATTGTCTTAAACTTCATTATCAGTTGCAATTCAGCAGTCTCTCTTTCGAATCTCCCATTGAAATTCCTTTGTAAGAGCACTGCTACTCTAAGGTCAGCAACTGAATGTTGTGGTTTCTAATGTCAGACTTAGGCCCATTTATTCTCTGCATCCTCCTGGACTGGATCCTCCTGTATGGAATTTAGACCGAAGTTTGCTATCTAATTACCAGTGCTGGTATCTCCACGCCTACTTATCCCTCTGCATATCACACCTAATCCAATCAAGCCTGCTATTGTCATTCACCTGCTATTGCCATTTGGCATCTGAAATCGACTATATAAAGTTTATATCTCTGGTACCTCATGTTAACATTTTATGGCACACATGGCCCGGCCCAACAAACTGCCATTTATGTCAGATCCAGCCCTCGTAACAAATGAGTTCGACTCCTCTGCTGTAGGCATTGGATGGAGGACTGGGCTGCTCTGAAGAGAAAGCATAGTGAGTAATTGTGTTTGAGACAGTGTGCTCACTTGCAGAGCCTGTGCATGCCATTCCCCAGACTGCCACTGTCTTTCCCTTTGAACTTGTTCTTGCCTGCTCCCAGGGTTCATTCTGGGATTCACCTGCTGGGTGGGAATGATGAAAGCATCTGGGGAATGTTGTATTCGCCTTTTCAACGAAGTGAATGTTAGCAGCAGAGGATAGGACTCACAATAATGGGTTTAGATTAAGGGTAGGAAGGTACCGGCTGGATCTTAGGGAAAACTTTTTTACAGTCAGAGTTGTGCAACAGTGGAATCAGCTGCCAGGGGAGGTGATGAGCTCCCCCTCACTGGCAGTCTTTAAGCAGCGCCTGGACAAACACTTGTCAGGGATGCTCTAGGCTGATCCTGCATTGAGCAGGAGGTTGGACTAGATGGCCTGTATCACCCCTTCTGTGATTCTGTGAATTGTGTGGCTTGTGTTGTTGTTTGATCTGGGATGGATGTGTTGGCTTTGCCTTCAGCAGTGAAGGAACAGAGCAGATGGGAATGTTTGGTCAGCAGTGCCAAGAGGTGAGAAGGTTTGGCCACAACCATGACTTTACTGCTAACCTTAGTGGGAGAGGGGAGCTTTTCAGTGATGAGGTTTGGCTGCACCTTGTCTTCAAGACATGCTTACAGTGTTTCCCTTTGGAAACCACTGTTGATGCTTGTTCTGTAGAAGAAAGCTGTTAGACCCTTACCTGTGAACATAAGAACATAAGAGAAGCCAGTGTTGGATCAGGCCAATGGCCCATCTAGTCTAACACTCTGTCACACAGTGGCCAAAAATACTAGGTGCCATCAGAAGGTCCAGCAGTGGGGCCAGGACACTAGAAGCCCTCCCACTGTTGCCCCCCTCCAGCACCAGGAATACAGAGCATCACTTGCCCCAGCCTGAGAGTTCCCATCTATACCTTGTGGCTAATAGCCACTGATGGACTTCTGTGCCATCTTTCCTAATACCTTTGTGCATGCAGAGAAAGGGGAATGCTTTGGAGTACGTAGTATTGCAGCATGGAAGGACTGCTATCTTACAGTGCTTCAGAATAACAACACAATTATATAAATTATTTTGGAATAAAAACCTATGTGGCTTGATGCATTTAGTCTTCTGAGCTCTGGATTCAAATGCAAGTCCAGTTCAGCCATACTTGCCAATTGGCTTTGAGTAAGTTATGGAGTTGTGAAAATGAAGGGTTATAAAGAGAACTTTGCATTAAAAGTTGTGTGCCGAATGTTCTTTGGTAATAATGGCAAGGCATCTTTTAAAGAAAAGATTGTGCATGAATCTAAGTCCTGTCCCTGAAACCTGCCTCTTTGGAAGGTAGCTGTATGCTTTTGAACACAAGTTTCTAGGGCAAAGTTCATAAACTACTATGCTTGTCAATGTGCTCGAGGTTATACTAATTTATGCAGACTTCCAGCCCAATCCCATGCATGGTTGCTCAGGAAGTAATTCAGTGGTGCTTACACTCAAGTAAAGGTGGGTGGGTTTGATACTTTAGGAGGACACTTTATTTTTTACTTTGTTTTTTTAAAAAAATTACCTCTGTCACCTTTTGATAGCTGAGAAACGAGCTATTGATCTGAGTTCACACACATAAATGTATACTCTCCACAGTCCCATTCAACATTTCCAGAAAGACTTCATTCCATAGGAGGTCATCACGTTCAGTGGAATGTTTGAAGAAGAACTATGACAAAATAATTGCCACTTACTTCTCTCTGTTCACAGGCATCCCATACAAGCAGCTGACAGTGGGCGTACCCAAGGAGATCTTCCAGAATGAGAAGAGAGTGGCCTTGTCACCTGCAGGAGTTCAGGCATTGGTTAAGCAAGGCTTTAACGTGGTCGTGGAATCGAGTGCAGGCGAAGAGTCCAAATTCTCCGATGACCATTACAGAGATGCAGGGGCTCAGATCCAAGGAACCAAGCAAGTGTTGGCTTCTGATTTAGTTCTCAAAGTAATTATTATTCCTTTTATCCCACTAATATTTAACCGTGTTGTGTGAACATAGCCTTTCAACAGAAATATTTTTGTGGTGCTTTCTTTTTCTCACTTAATAAAGGGAACCTTTATCCAAGGGGCCACAACTGAATTGGTAGAGTATCTGCTTTGCATACAGAAGATCACAGGTTCAATCAGATTTGAATCTGGTAATAAGGTGATGTCAAAGACCTGTGCCTGAGAACCTGGAGGGCTGCTGCCAGTCTGAGTAGACAATACTGCCTTCAGTGGGCCAGTCGTCCAATTCAGTATAGGGCAGCTTCCTGTAGCCTTCTTTTCTGTACAAATTCAGAATGCTAAATAACCTGATCAGTGTTTCTTTTGGCTTTCATTTATGGACCTTGAGCAAAGAAAACAGGAGAGTAGTGTTTGCAATACAATCTCAGATTTTAATTATCACCAGGAGAACGTTTTCTTAACTCTTCAAAAAGAAGTTGTCATTTTCTAGAAGGCAACTGGGTTCTCGGTATAGATAGTACAAAGAAGGACCTATTCTCCACAAAGAGGATTAAATCACGGTGACATTAAAACTAGCAAATCAGCTCATTTTGATTTTGTAAGCAGTGGTACAGAGAGATTTTAAATCAGCTGTGTTGATCCAAAGCAAGATTCAAGAAAACAAAATTCATGTAAGAAATTTTATTAGCACTAACCAGAAGTAATGTACAACAGTGTGCAAGCTTTTTTGTTCTCCAGAACTCTTCAACAGGCTGGATGCATTTAAAAGAAGTGGTGGTGGAGACAGCAGATGTTTCAGGTTCTGGGCTTAAGGTGTCTTGGTTGCATCCTGCATAGAATGCCAGGCAGCTTCTTTGTAAGCCAATAGTTTGCCCTACTTACCATTGTAGCACATGACTGCCAGGTTGGCCTAAGGTAAACTCTTTAGTCCATGCATTGTTGCTGCTTTATATTCCAGGAGCTGCATTATATTAGGGTGACTTTTCCATGTTGCTTACCAGCATCCTGTGGAGGGTTTCTCTGCACCTGGGCCCTAATTGTGTAGCCATTCCTTTGTCTGTGACTATTGCAATCGCATATAGACCTACCTTAAGTCTCTGTATACCTCTCCCAAGAGGTGTGTGTCTGGTTCTGTCAAATATTATTTGTTCTGTTTTAGTCTGTGGTTAGACACTCTCTGAATACGATGAAGTGTATTGAATGTGAGCTGCTGTGTTCCCTCATAACAAATGTCGAGTCAGTTTTGCTAGCTACTTTTTATTGACTGAAATAATCTTGGGACAGAAAACAATATTGTTCAAATATCAGAGAGAGACAGCAGGCTTTCTTGGACTCAAGTGCTGCTATTACACATAGCATTATAATGCTGGTTCCAATGCAAGGGCCTGGTAAGAAGGCCAGAAGCACAGCTGCTGGGCTGAAGTCCTTCTCTCTGGTCCAATCCTGTGCTCGTTCTAAACCAACAAATGCACTAGGCTATTTCATACTGGCAAACTACTGAGCAAGTCCTTGGACAGAAAGCAGGCTTCAGCTGCTGTAGCACAAATGCATTAATCTTGAGGCATATTACCCAGCGAGCAAAGTCCTTTCATGCATTGTCACTTGAAGGAGAATTGTGTGCTAAGGCTTTACCTCCTTAAGCCTGAATCTTCAGTGACTTGGACATGGAGTATATGATAAACTCAATGACCGCTGGAGTCTTGTTTGAAAATTGTGAAATGGTTGAGAGCATGAGCAGGGAAGACCCAGGTCAAATATTGCTTCTTCTTTCTTATATTTGCCAGCAGTTTCAGGTCGAGGGCTATCTGCTTTCCCCTCCCAATTCTTAATATGAGGGATAAGACCAATTTACATGGTGTGATGGACAGCAAGCAATCGCAGGCTTTTAAGCAGTGCTGCTTGAGAAAGGGTGAGCTTAAAAAAAAAAAAAGATCGACGGCTCATGGAGCTCTTTCTGGTTGAGTGAAGGCAGCTTACTGTGGAATGAAACACTGAGCTGTTTAAAAAATTCAAGTAGGAAGGAGTTAGGGAGCCAGTTGGGGTAGATCAGTTGGAGTGGATCAGTTGGAGTGGATCAGTTGGAGTGGAGCTAGAGAGGGAGTTAACAGAAAGCTCCTAGGGAGAGACTCTGAAGAGAAAAAGGGTCTGATAAGCCCTGTCTGGAGCAGAGCAAGTGTGCTGTGGTCTCTGCAAGTAACAGACTTAGGGTGGAGATGGTGAGTCAGAACCTCACCTGTTCAAAGGAGCAAAGAAGTGTCAGAACCTCACCTTTTCAAGGAGTGGAGAGAAATCTCCTTGTGTGAAACACAGAAACACTACTAGAGTGGAGAATTAGACATTCTCAGTATGGAAGCTGATTAACCAGTTTACAGAGACTGTTTTTCTGGAAGATAGGGATTTGACCAAAAGGTTTGAGAAGTCCCCCAAGCAAGTCAAAAGAGGTTATTGCTCTTAAGGAGAATAGAATAACAATCTGGCCAGAGGAAGAGGGGGCAGATAGGAAAACCCCTGGTCTATAAACATAGGGTTACAGCATAATAAAATCTCAAATCTGTGTGACCATTCAGAAACAAGTTCAAAGGAAAGTATCAAGGACTCTAGTAAACTGCTCTGCCACTGTAGTAGCAGTGAAACATCTCCTAACAGCATCAAGCCAAAATAAACCAGGGAAAATAACTCACAAAACATCTCTAGTGTTGTATAAAAGCAGTTTTGGATGTATTTTTGAACCTCCTTACCAAACCTACCCAAAGTTCACTTGTAAATATAATTTCCCACTCCCTGCCTATTTATTCCAATAAATTTGGTTTCTGTTTCAGCTTTCAGTGTGCCTAGGTGCCTATTTCTGAGGGAGAATTTAGAGAGGTACAGACCCTCCTCAATCACAGTTCCTTATTTGGGGGTAAGCCAACAAAAGTATCAAACAGTAATAAAGTGGGACAACAGCATTATAATAAAAGTTTATTTTCCACATAAGGAGAGAGACACGCTACCTAAAGGCTACCCAGTTATCAGAAGGGGAACTGGAAATTCATAGGGAGGTTGGAGGGAAAATCTGAGGCCTTATAAAGGCAATTGTTTGACGGGAGAGCCCGTCTAGTACACATGATTATTGTAAAGAATGCAGAGAGGGTGTATATCAAGAACTATGTCAGCTAGTTGTCTGATCTGTGACCCAGTTCAAATCTTGTCTCTGCCTTCGACTCAGCTGGTTTGGGCTATTTATTTATAAACTGGAAGATTTTTGTTCTGCCCATCCCAGAGCTCAGGGCAGTTTACAGTAAGGACGTATAAAATTGCATTTTCCCCATCTGGCATATTTTAACAATTACAGCCTCTAACTACAACATCTTGAAAAGGCCTCTTGTGACATAGGTAGAGCTAATTCGTTGCTTTGGGGTGTCTGATTTTATGCTTTGTTTTCAGGTGAGAGCTCCTATGTTTAATGCTGCACTTGGCGTGCACGAAGTGGACCTCTTCAAGCCATCTGCTACCCTGATCAGTTTCATCTACCCAGCTCAAAACCCGGACCTTCTAAGTGAGCTGGCAGAAAGAAAGATGACGGTCTTGGCCATGGATCAGGTTCCGCGGGTGACCATCGCTCAGGGATACGATGCTCTCAGCTCCATGGCCAACATTGCTGGGTATGAAGCCACAAGTTTTTTCCTAATTCAAGCAAGCATTTTACTGTTCTTGCTTAATGCTAAAATGAGCAGCTTGGCAGCAAACAGAATTTGTCATTTTGTCATCTTCTGTGCGTGGAACAGCGGTCACTGGGGGCGTGGAGGGGGAGGTGTTTGTGAATTTCCTGCATTGTGCAGGGGGTTGGACTAGATGACCCTGGAGGTCCCTTCCCATTCTATGATTCTGCGTACCCACCAAAAGTGTGCATTTGTGTCTGCTTCCTTGAGCCAAAAAGGTTGTGATCTTGCTCTGCTCTGGCATGATATTTATGTAGTGCTCTTTCATCCTGCTGTTCCTCTAAGCAGGTCATTGTTAAATATTTCAGTCTTCCCCTCCTCTGTTTTATGCTCACAACAGCCCTGTGAGGTAGATTAGGCTGAGCCAAAGTAACTGGCCCCAGATCATCCAGCAGAATTCCATGGCAGAGTGGGAATCTGAACCTAGGACTCCTAGAATGGCACCCTAACCACTACACTAAACTGTGATCAAGGCTGGTTACACCTGACAAGCAGTCTAATCAGGGAAGTTCATGAGAAGCCATGCCTGTCAAATGATGGTCTTGGGTATCTAACTCCCAGTTGGCCCTTTCTTGTAGGACGCAAAGGGAACTCGAGCACTCAAAAGAACCAGGGTGGCTTGTAGTTACAGTGAAATTCAGAAGCCGGGGAAGCTGTGGTGGGGCTGAAGTGGCATTTTGCGTATTATAAGGAACTTACGAGCTTCTACAGGTTTAACTTGCACTTTTCATACTTGAAACCAAATGAGATCTTTTGGCACCAAAAAAATGAGCATATCTTTATTCCACCATACAGTTTTTGTGACCCACCACTATGGAATTTTAATAGCTGGAGACTGGAACAGTCTGCGTCATTGGGAACATAAACATTTATAAACGATGGTTCCTTTGGGCTCAGGGCAGTTTTTAAGTGGAGTGAGTGGGAAACATCTTTTTTTGGGGGGAAGGTAGAAATGTGTAGAAATGGGAAGTATGATGAACTTATATTTCCATTTCCTCTCCTCATCCCAACCTGTGTTATGGCCACAGTGGTTCTTGGTAGAGACCCAGTGTGATGTTGGTGGTCCGGTGCATTGGGCACAAGGACCTAAAAGAGCTCATGGGGTGATGGTGGGCCACTCACATATTGTCACTCTGAACCTATCCCATAGGGGTTTTGGGATAAAATGGTGGAGAGACTATGCCACTCTGAACTCTTTAGAGGAAGGATGATTTTAAAAATGTGCAGAGAAGTTACCTGTGTTTTTGATCAGTTCCATATGCAGGCCCATTTAAATTGGCCACTGTGCTGTTCTGTTAGGGATCAGTGGATAGGTGGCAAGGCTAGGGAGAGTAGGATTGCAAGAGCAAGTGTCATAGGCTGCATGTAGGCAACAGGACTGGCAAGCAAACATCACTGCTGGTTGTATAATCTCCCTTTTGGGGAATGGTCCTGACATTTCTCCCTTTCTTTCCCCTCTCAGCTACAAGGCGGTTGTGCTAGCGGCCAATCATTTTGGCCGGTTTTTCACTGGACAGATCACAGCAGCCGGCAAAGTCCCTCCAGCTAAGGTAAGGGGGAAGAATGTGTGATGGTGCCAGTAAATTGGCAGGTGCTGTTGCCAGCTAACGAAATGAGTCTGAATGTTTTGTGCTTTTGTATTTTTTTAATTGCAGTAGTGGTTTGACTGGGTTTCTGGTCTACAAAGTTGCACTGTCAGCTAGCCATTTGTAGCTTCTTCTGATGGCATCCTCAGGAGGGCAAGCAATGCCAAGAACCTTATTAGCATCTAACAAAATGAACCTTTAGGTTGTAAAATTGCAGACTTCAGTACAAAATTTTGGCTTATTGCTCCTGGAAGAACTAGAAATGCAACCTTTTAGCATATGCTTTGTCTCGTCTACCTCATACTGCTTCTTAATTTATTAGTTCTAATCAGATTACTAAAATGTATGTAAAAAATAGACACCATTTGAATGGCTGTGAAGATCTATCACAGATGCATTAAAATTTTGCAGCTAAAAGAATGACAGCTCTGCTATTATCTTCTTTAAAAAGAGGTAATGTCTCCATATGATTTATATTTTGGAACAAAAGAAGAATTAGAAGATTTCTAGGTTCCAAAAAGTAATTTATTTATTTATTTATTTATTTATTTATTTGGATTTGTATCCTGCCCTCCCCGAAGGCTCAGGGCGGCTAACAACAAGGCACACATGCCAACTTTAAAACAAGTTCAATAGTATAAAACCAGAATATAAACATATAAACAATACATAAACAATATAAAACATAAAAACAACATTCAGGCAATGAAAACAAGATGGGGCAGATTATAGCCCCCGGCAGACGTTAACCCCCAATAGCCAAACAGCAGCCAAACAGTAGCTCATCACCCCTCTCCTGCCAGGGCCGCCCCGCACTCGATGGTGACAATAGTGCGATGGCAGATGGCTAACCATGGCGGCGGCTCCTAATCATAAGCCTGGCGGAATAGCTCCGTCTTACAGGCCCTGCGGAACTGAGCAAGGTCCCGCAGGGCCCAGATCTCCTCCGGGAGCTCCCTCCACCAGGTAGGAGCTGCCACCGAGAAAGCCCTGGCTCTGGTGGCAGCAAATTTTACTTCCCTGGGGCCTGGAATTTCCAGGAGCTGTTGACTCTCCGACCGAAGTGCCCTTGGGGGAACATATGGGGAAAGGCGGTCCCTCAAGTAGGCTGGACCCTGGCCATACAGGGCTTTAAAGGTCAAGACCAGCACTTTGAAGCGAATCCGGTACGCTATTGGCAGCCAGTGCAGCGCTTTCAGCACAGGCTGAATATGATCCCTCCTAGAGAGACCCATCAACAGCCTGGCTGCAGCATTCTGCACCAGCTGCAGCTTCCGGATTTGTGACAAAGGCAGCCCCAAGTAGAGAGCGTTACAGTAGTCTAGCCTTGAGGTGACCGTCGCATGAATCACAGTGGCCAGGTCACCGCGGTCAAGGAAGGGGACCAACTGCCGAGCCAGCCGAAGGTGGTAAAAGGCTGACTTGGCAGTGGCTGCTACTTGGGCCTCCATCGTTAAAGAGGAGTCCAGGAGCACACCCAAACTCCTAACCTCCGACGCCGGCACCAGCGGCACCCCATCGAAGGTCGGGAGAGGGAACCCCAACCCTGAACCGATCCAACTCAGGCCCAGGACCTCCGTCTTTGCCGGGTTTAGTTTCAGCCGACTCAGTCTGAGCCATCCAAATTGCATTCAAATTGCATTCAAAGACCATGTTATATAGGGTGTCTACACTGCCTGCACTGCTGTCGTATACTCTGTCAGGGCATGGTATCCTACGATATCTCCCTTGCAGAACTCTAGATAGTAGGACATTAACAGTGTTATCCTAAGGAGGAAAGAGTTAAGAGTCCAGTAGCACCTTAAAAAGTAACAAGATTGGTGGTAGAGTATGAGCTTTCGTGAGTCACTGCTCACTTCTTCAGGTATCTGAAGAGCTGAGCGGTGACTCACAAAAGCTCCTCCCCTGCCACAGTTTTTGTTAGTCTTTAAGGTGCTGCTGGACTCTTGCTCTTTTCTGCTGCTGTAGGCAGACTAACATAGCTACCCATCTTGATCTATCCTAAGAAGAGTTATTCCAGTCGAAGCCCATTCATTTCAGTGGGATTAAACTGCAGTAACTTTGTTTAGGATTGCAATGTAAGGCACGCCAACATAAAGGCATACCTACAGAGAGGAACAGTCAAATATGAGCAGTAATCGGGAAGCTCTCCAGATGGAAGGATACCAGCAAATTGAGTAGAACAAACACGTTGTGCTCTACAGATGGTACTGTTATAGTTATACTAAAATGTTTCTTAATCATTCTCATGGTTTCCTGTCTGGTAACTGGATAAGGGGAGCTCAAGGAAAGAGCTGTAGTCGTTGTTCAGCAATTTTATATCAGTGGGAAACATAGCAGTCCTTTTTGACTAAGCTGAGGTAGCCCTCTTGGGTGTTGGAGTATATAAAGGGAAAAGTCCTTCATCCAAGTCCAAGCTTCAAGAGATGGTTGTCCTAGTCGGAGGATCACCTAGTCGGAGGACCACCCCCGCTACACAATTTGGAATTCCGCAGATGGAACACAGGAATTTTAAAAGAATTGAATCCAAGGGCTCCCCTATTTTATAAATCCAGATACCAGCCCCATATAAACTTTGCATGGCCACCTTAGCGTTAAACAGTTTGATGGCAGCTGGGAATGACTGAGCTCCAGATGAATAAAAGAAACCACAGATAATATTTGATGTTGCTGTAGCCAGTCTTTTAACATGAGCAGCTTGTACTGACCAAGTTAATCTCTAGTCAAACCAACCCCCCCATAGTATTTAAAATAGAGGACCTCCTCAGTATAATTTCCATGCATCTTCCACTTGTGGTGTATCTGAGATTTCCCCCAAAAAGCAATGATCTTGGATTGTTGGTTGTTAACTATTAGGTGTTCTTCCCAACAGTGTGAGACAAAAGCCTCTATCAGAGGACAGTCCTGATGTTGTTCTTGATAGAACTGCATCATCAGTAAAAAGTAGGATAAAAACTTTAATGTTAGCAGTGGATGGAGAATAACAGTCCTGGACAGAGACAGCAGAAATCATATAACTGATACATAAATACATAAATTAAACAACAGAGGGGCCAGCACACACCCCGACGTGCTCCCTGCTGTAGGGAAATTACATGGGAAGGTTGTATCTAACCCATAGCAGATGTGCAGTGGGATTAGAATACAGAATCTCAGTCAAAGCGAACTGTCTCTTTTCAATCAGTGTTAATTTTAGCTTGTGCCACAATCAGGTGTGGGGTATGGCATCAAAAACTATCTTCAGATCCATGAAGGGAACAGGAAGGATCCCCTGACTCTTGGTTGTGTTTTTGTTGATTAAAAACTGTAATGTCAGAAGATGATCATCTGTACCAGCCCCTCGCCTAAAACTACTTTGTCTCCCTTCTTATAAACTGGTATTTTGATAGCACGTCTCCAAGCCATTGGCATAACCCCTGTTGCATTTATCTGAGTGAACACAGTTGCTAATATGTCCTTCTACCTTGAAATATTGGCGCTGAAGAGTTCTGGGGGAATTAAATCTGCATGGGGGCCTTCCCATTCTTCATTTAAGAAATTAGAAAACTAATTTCAGGTGGTCAAACAGGGGGCACTCAAGTAGTTCAGCTACGTTCTAATTACTCTGATAATCCTAGAACAAAATTTGAGTCCAGTGGCACCTTTAAGACCAGCAAAGTCTGCAGAAGTGTGCCTGCACATGAAACCTTATACCCGGATTAAACTTTGTTGGTCTTAAAGGTGCCACTGGACTCAAACTATGTTCTCTTGCTTCAGACCAACACGGTTACCCACCCAAATCTATCTGACGATCATACTTACGACAAGGACTAGTGAAGTTATTAGCAAAGTGTTTCTTCCAGGTATGTGAGGAGCTAGGATATAAAACAGAGCTAACCAGCTTCCAGAATTCACTCAGATTTCTTATTATTTCTGGCAGCTCTGATTAGCTTTTGCCAATTAGTGAGGCAAACTTCTTTACTTTTGCATACACCTACTTACACTTCCTGTTTTGTTTACTGCATTTTATCTGCAATTATAGTTAGAGATGCTGTGATTTTTAACCTTACGTGCTGGTGCTAAAATTTTAGGTTTAAATTATTGTATGCTTCTTAGGGCTCTCTTGTGTTAACCCACTTCCAAGGATCCGTATTAGGAGGACTGGTGCTATTGAATTTAGGGGGGATGAACAGTAACACGCCCAACAATTGGTAATAATAGCAAACTGTTGCACGGTGAAATCCAAATTGGTTTGCAAAGAACTCCAGTATGATTTCTTCAAAATGGGTGAATGAGGGGTCCAAGTGGCAAGTGATATACCATGTATATCTATGGAGATCCTTGTTGGTGGCAAAAATCCTGGCTGCACACAGCACACTGGTCATACCTGCAATGGCTTGTGACTATCCAGAGGAAGATCTAGAGGTCTTAGTGGATGGCTTGATGAAAATGTCAATCCCTATACAGCAGTAATGGAAAAACAGCAAAGTTAGTGTTAAGAATGACTGATTAGGAAAGGGATTGGTGGCTAGTATAGAGATCTGTAGTGTGTGGTTGCGTTTGGAATATGTCTTGCTGCTCTGATTTCCATTTCTGAAAGGATACCAAAAGAGCTGAAAAAGACCCGAAGTGTTCCGAACTGTTAGAGCAGGGGTGTCTTCTGCTTCTATCAGGCCAGCAGTGGAACTGGCTGTCTTCTGCTTCTCTTTCCAGTTCTGCTGCTGCCGTGTCATTGTAGTAGTTTACAGATACCCAGCTGAGCAGCATACTCAAGATTGCAACAGCACAGACATTTTGATGTAGTAATTCAGAGCAAGAGGTGTCAGTTATCAGACACTGTTAAATAAACAAAATATTGCAAGAGTGCTAATGTTATAAGCATGCTTTTATTTTAAGTAAAAAACCCCACCTTTGTGTCCTTTATAAAGTTTATATCTCCGCTACCTGGCATTACATTTTATGACACACGTGGCCCGGCCCAACAAAGTCTCATTTATGTCAGATCCCGCCCTCATAACAAATGAGTTCGACACCCCTGCGTTAGAGGGCTAAAGGGAAACATAAGAGGATTCTAAAAATGGAGTGGTGTGAATAGGATGGTTAGGAAACTTTTCTTTTATTCTCCCTCAGATGAGAAATCAAGGTCACCCAGGAAATTGGCAGTAGATTCAGGATACACAAAAGGAAGGACTTTTCATCAAGCGCATAATTAAACTGGATTTTGCTCTTGCAAGATAGAGAAGGTGGCTACTAGCTTAATGGTTTAAAAAGAGAGAGAATTCAAGGAGGACAGGGTCTGTTGATAACCATGAACGATAACAGCTAATAGAACCTGTGTATTTAGAGGCAGCGTGCCTTGAATACCAGTGTGGTGGTGGGGTGTCTGGCTGGCTCCTGGTGGAAGCTGGATCCTGAACTAAGTAGGATTCTCTGATCTAATATAGCAGAGCTGTTTAGTGTTCTTCTGAAGCAGGATAAGGAAGTGGAGGGGCTGTGGTTCAGTTGCAGAGCATCTGCTTGGCATGCAGAAGCTCCCAGGTTCAATCCCTGGCATCTCCAGTGAAAAGGCTCTGTTAGCAGGTGATGCAAAAGACCTCTGCCTGAGACCTTGGAGTGCTGCTGCCCGTCTGAGTAGAGTCTTCTTTATGTACTCATAAAGTACATATGAATAGACGCTTCTTTATGTACTCAGGAGCAGACACTGGAGTACAAAATAAATGTTGCTGCAGTAGTTGTGAAGACTGTGTGTGTGTATTCGCTGCTTATCTTTCAAAATGCATGATCGTGGTAACTGGGAGAATTTGGCCTTCAGTTTAGTGTATTTCTAAAGGAAAGTGGTATGCAATGCGGTGCATGTGAGGTGTTGGGTGTGTATTCACAGTTGATGCATGGTACTCTGATCTTTGTGACTGTTCAAAATGATGATCTCATACCTTGCCCTTGTGGGAAAAATGGGTTTAGACATGTAGGGTCTGCATGGCAATTGCCTAAAAGCTGGGACTGTGGGTACTCTGTGCAAGCCAAGTCATTTGGAGGCAAAGAAAGCTGAATTCCACGACAATATAAACTTACTCAAGTTAAGCAAGCTTGCATGTATTTCCTCAGTTGGCATAGTGAATCCTGCTGCTTCTGGACCTGATGAAAAAAAATCCTGTTGGGCTCTCCCTGCACCTTCAGAGATCTTAGTTGGCCTTGTGCCTGTGCATCTGGAAACTGGTTGCACATCCCTTTTTTAAAAAGTTGGATTGACAAGATACAGAATTTACGCCCAGTATCCTTGCAAGGAATCACAGGAATAGTCCTGCATATGTACTACAAGGAGAGGCGGTCATTTGGGATCTCTGGCCTTACACTCTTTGGGACATTCCCTGATCCTCAGTTCTGGCTGTCTCAGGCCCAAACCATTACAGTAAATTTTTTTAATGCTGGGTCCAAGTTGGAGCTGCACATGGAGTATTCCCAGCACATGCAGCTCCAAAGTTATGCAGATAACTTCCCGCTTGGGCTGTTTTGTTGCTGGAAAATGGTAGGGGTGGCAGGAAACCCTCCTCTCCCCATGCATGCTGCAGTTCCAAGCTGGGTTGGGTTTCCACAGGCTTTAAAAATGACTTTCCCTGCAGCTGCCTTGTGGCCCCAGGAAAAACAAGTCAGCCTGTTTTAAAAATGTATTATGTATTTTGGCACTTAGTGGGTGCGGTCAGACGGCGTGCTGGGAGCGGTTTAAATTGCTCCGGTCCTGATTCGTTTTTTTTTAAACCCGGAGAATCGCGATCACACTCACCTCCTTGTTCTGGATTGCTGTGCAGCCACATCGCTCCCTGCCGTCCATATGCGGGAGTGTGCATCGGTGTGTTTTTTTCTCTCTCAGTTTGAGCGTGTGCACAGGCAGCCACCTGTAGAACTAAAATGTTTGTGCATGCGCAGAACAGCGATTTCCACACTCCTCTTTAAACTTTTACCCCAAAACTGGCCTCCGTGAGATCCTGAACTTGTCTAAATGCTAAAATGAGTCACCATTTAAACTTTGGTTTTATTAACTGAGGAGTGGAGCTCCGCCTATGCGCACACCGCCGACGCATAAAAAAAAATGGTGGACAAAAAACGGAAGCCTTGGGCTTCCGTGGCAGCTTTCCAGAGGGGAGGGGGTTGAAGCACCCAGAAGTGGCTCAACACCGCAGGAGCGATCAGACATCAGAAAAGTGCAGCTCGAAATGGAGAATCAGGAAAACACCACTTGGGTACCTGGTATCAAAATACTCCGGTTTAAAGGAGGTTTGATCTGGAAAGCGACAGCTGGGGATGGTGCGCAGATGTTGGGTGTGTGAACGTGCATATAAAATCTGTTACTGAAGCATGCCGAAAGTGGTTCAAACAGCGCGTCTGAACTCACCCAGTGTCTTCAGCTTCCGAAGGCACTTGTCTCTTTCCCATTGTGCCTCCTTCCTCTGTGGTTTCCCCATTCTGTGTTAAGGATTATAAGCTCTTTTGTGGCAGGGACCTGCCTAGTTTTGCCTGTGTTATCTCAGTAGGGAACCACTTATGCTGATGGTGCTCTGTAAAGCCCAGCTTTATCACCGCCTTCACTTCCAGAGATCCTGAGGTGTGTCAGAACTCACAGTCTTGTTCATACCGTAGGCTGTATGGGCTGATTGAGTGCCTCTGGGTCTTCTGCATCCAGCCAGACAAAGATAGGCTGTTTGATGATAGGCAGTTTGTAAATGGGCAATGCAGAGGCTATTCTAGTGCTGACCTGGCTTGGATCTCTGATCTCAGGTCTTGTGTGGTTTTGGGTCTCAGGTATGTTCAACATCTGATCCCTTCTGGAGCACATTAAGGCCATTTTTTGGGGAAAGATTTTTCTCTCAGGTATTTTTCTGCATAGCTGGGGAGTCTCTCACACATTCAGGGACCCCTCTACCTTGTTTGTTCAGCTTTTGTTATCCATGCTAGGTCCAGTTTACTATTGGCTATGCCAACAATACTAAGAGCTGACTGAAAGTTCAAGGGAGTGGAATGTAACCAGATGCAGAACAAAACAGTCCTGGAATTTCATTCCACAGCAGTGCACAGGTCAGAGAGAAATGGCATTGTTATAGGCCTGTGGTGTTTCTCTAGAGCGCAAGAGCAGAGTCCCATGGCGGGAGAGCAAAGATGAAAAATATTAGGTAGTGTCCCTTGGAAGTGGAAGCTTCCTTTCCTGTTTGTCCAAGTAGCAAAATCTTCTGATGCAGCAAACTCAGCTTGATAAAACGGCTTGTGACTGTAAATGGAACAGGCTAATTAGGATCAAGCAGCACCAGCCAGTAACAAGTAGAATATCATGTCAGTGTTAAAATGAAGTATTTTAATTCCCTTAAATGCTGTGTTCCTCTCCCATGTCAGTTCAGTCAGGCCTGCATTTTTCAGTAATGAAGAGCTGTTAATGCCTTGGGAGTTCCTTCATGAATGTTGTCACGTGTTACAGCTTTAGAGTCCCTGTAGGAGAGATCTCAGGGAGGTCAAAAATGAGGAAAAATAGGGCCTTGTCCCACTGATTTTGATTTTTTTTTTTGGTTTTAAATTTCATTTATTGAAGGCAACTTAGGCAACACAACAATATTTACAAGAGATATGAAAGTTACCATAATAAAACAGTAAACATTGTGGCAGTAATGCAAAACATTGATCAACTTAGAAATATTCCCATTGATTACTAATGGAAGAGATGGAGTGGAGGTTTCCATTTCTACTTTACTTGTGTGGATGAAGGGTGTGTGTGTGTGTGTGTGCATCTAGCACATTTTCCTGCCTCCTCTGTCAGTGCCTATATCTCTCTAGAAAGTGTGTTTTAATTTTTTTCCAAGAAAGCACTTCTGTATAGAACAGATTTAGATCAGCTAGCAAATGGATAGTAAAGGTTGCCAGTTTCTAATGGTGAGTGTTTAGTCGAGGCCAGTGCTGATTAAAGCCCCATTTACACCAGGTAAGCAAGTGGGTGTGTGTTGATTATGATATTGATTGTGAGCCGGGTCCAGAGAACTGAAGGGCTGGTGGGTGTGTACGAAATCATTGTGGATACCTGGAAACCCGTCTGTTCCTTTTGGCCCTCCTGCCAGCTTCTTGCACCAAGGGTTTAAGCTTTACGCGTTGCAGAGCCCTTGGTTTCCTGTGCCACAGTAAGAATATTCTTCTGAGCTAGCACATGTCAAAATGTTTTGGCCAGTGAAACCAGCAGGCGTTCTGTATTAATTAAACAGATGTGTTTTGGTGTACGACTCAGTTATAATACCTAGTGTGGCCTTTAGGTTCTGATCATTGGAGGTGGAGTTGCTGGGCTAGCTTCAGCAGGAGCAGCCAAGTCGATGGGAGCTGTAGTTCGTGGGTTTGATACCAGGTAAGGGCATCACATTTTAATTTGTTACTTGCCACATTCTTTTGATTTATATCTTGCCCTTCCTCAGATTGCGTGCATAGGGGTTTCTCCGTTTTACCCTCCTGACTACCTTGTGAGGTAGGATAGGCTGTTAGTGAGGTCTGTAGATGAAAACACAACTCTGTGTTGGTTCTCTGCCCTTTTGTGAAGCATCTTCCTACTTTGAATTTCTCTGGATTAAGCCCAAGTACTTCAAAAAAGATCTGAGTGTCATTTAGCAATTTGTTCAGTGGTACTTTGTGGTGGGACCAGTTGCTGTTCTGCTCGGTTTGTAATTGACTCCGTATTGGCTTCTTTTCAATAGCATCACCCGAAGGAATCCTAACAGTACCTGCCTGAGCAGAGTTACACCCTTCTAAGTCCACTTAAGTCAGCAGCCTTTAGAAGGATATAATTCTGCTTGCAGTAGCACTGCATGACTATATTTGCATAACTAACATGCAACAAGTGTGTCCTGGGGCTGACTGTAATGCAGGCGTCCGTGTAAACCTTCGCTGAACTTGGGACGATGTGAAACTGGAATAGCCCCCCAGTTAAAAACTGAAGCACATCTTTGGTTTTCCCCAGGGTGACTTTTATAGCTTTTGCACGCAGTCTTGGCTGCCTGAAAATTCAATTGCATGCTACCTACTTTGGTAGTAGCCTTACTAAATGAGTGCAAGGAATGTCTCCCACTTCAAAGGAAGGGGTTTACACATGATTAATTTGTCACTGGAGGCATCTGAAGCACTCTGCTGGAGACTTTTAACTTTTTGCATAGATTTTTAGAGGATGATGTGATTTTAATATTCTGAGCCCATAATACAACATATTTTCTGAGTGGTGGGATAGTCAATAGATGGCCCTGAGTGGTGGGATAGCCAATAGATGGCTGCCCAGTGACCATAGTTATCCTGTCATGACTTTGCTTTTTGCTGTTTTCCTCTTGTTGGTTCCTTACACTATATTCTATGTTGTAGAGCTGCAGCGTTGGAGCAATTCAAATCACTTGGTGCCGAACCTTTGGAGGTGGACATGAAAGAATCTGGTGAAGGACATGGAGGTTATGCTAAAGAGATGTCCAAAGAGTTTATTGAGGCTGAAATGAAACTCTTTGCCAAACAGTGCCAGGATGTCGACATTATTATCACGACAGCACTCATACCTGGTAAGTCTCTGGGGGAACAGACTTGCTTTTCCCTCAAGTGAAATAGAATGTATTGACTTGGCCAGATTTCCAGAAACTTTTGAATTAAATTGCTTTATTAAAAAAATGGGTCCAGGCATCTCTTGGCTGGACTTCTGCAACTGCAGGCTTGAACCAACTTTTATCAGGATTGCTAGAGAATCTTTCCATTTTATTGGGATAGATAACTTTGTTTTTAAAAAATAATTTCTTTAAGTAATTTTAAAACACTTTTAAAATGAGTTTGCATTTCTTAGAGAGCTGTTGCTGACTTAAGTGTATGTGAATTTGCATGCTGTCCCTGAGGCCTCACACTTTTTTGATGTGTTTGCCATGGCTGTATCCTTTGCACAAAATAAATTCATTTATCCTGTAAAGGACCTGATCAGAAGCCAGTTAGAGGGACTGTTTTCTGATCTGCAGTTTGGATGATCCAATTAGTCATCTGTGCCGAGTGTCCCAGGTTCAGTCCGTGGCACCTCCAGTTAAAAAATAGTAGGTGACATGAAAGGCCTCAACCTGAGACTCTGGAGATCCATTGCCAGTCAGAATAGACAAGGCTGACCTTGAAGACAATTATTTATAATGAGAACAATTATTAGCCATCTTTCTTCCTAATGAAGCTCAAGGTAGCTTACAATATAAATCTCTCCTTATATATAAAAGAGTTTTCATGTCCCTCTTGCCCACGGTCCCACAGTCTTTTGCTCCCTGACCTGTCATTCACACAGAGTGCCAATGACTGTGTGGCTGGATTCCCGCCCACCCGCCCACAGAGGCGGCATCCGGCATCTTCCGCTCAGTATGCTCAGAGCCGATGGAAGGGGTGGACAGGACTCTCTGTGGGGATGGGGATGGCCAGGGTCTCCTTCCCTCCATTTCATGCACACCATTAACAGTGGGGAGGGGAGCCCTTGCTTTCAGTCCTCTCCCCCCCTCGCATGCCTCATGAATGGGGCACGGACCCAGTGTTCCCCTCTCATGCTACCCCGCCGGCTCACCTCTCCTCCCCAGTGACAGCCGCTCAGCCTGGCTCTGCCTGGCTCCGCCTGGCTCCGCCTCATGTGCTGCCTCCATTGCCCACCTCACGCTCTTTACAATGGCTGAGAGCTGGGACGGGAGAGGAGGGCTGCAGAAAACCCGTGTGGACACAGTCAGAGCACGGTGGGAACCACCCAGGTGGAGGACAGCGGACAACTGCCTTCCACGCTGCCCACTCTGGAGCCAGCTCTGCAGCTTCACGCAAGCCCTGGTCAATGGGGAAGAAAGGCAGGCGCGGGGAGAGGAGGAGGTGGCGGTGACACACCTCCTCCTGTGGGGAACGGCGCACTGGTGTTGCTGACATGGGAGGATGCAGGGCTAGGGCCAGTTGGCCCACGGGACAACAGGGCCACCCCAACACAGAGACGACATACCGCGAGCCAGTGAGAGCCCCGCCGCCCAGCTGGATCGCTGCCTGGGGCCTCCATGAACCTCAGTACGGCCTTGCTTTTCTCTTACTTCCTTGCTCTTTCTAGGGCTTGTTGCATTTCTTTCCGCAGTGGGCCTTATTTCCTAGTAAAATACATAAAACACAGTGCATAAAAATACATACAATTCAAGACATTTATTCAAATGCAGTTCTAAAGTAAAACACACATATGGCCTGGATGTCTATATTAATTTGTATAGAAAAAGACAAAATATTTATTTAGTTAGAGGAAAGTATAACTACTGACCATGTCTCCAAGGCGTTACTATTTCTTTGTGGTACTGTAATAATTTCCTTTTTTTCCAGGTAAAAAAGCTCCTATCCTATTTAGGAAAGACATGATTGAGTTGATGAAGGAAGGCTCAGTTGTTGTAGATCTAGCTGCTGAAGCAGGGGGAAATATTGAAACTACCAAGCCAGGAGAACTCTACATTCACAAGGTATGGGCCTTCTGAATGGCTACATCTAGTTATATTGGCACTTGTAGGGTGGATAGCATATAAATGTAATTATAGACCTTATCTGTCTGTATTTCATCTTATTCTTGCATAATGTGTCTCTATTTCTGCAAACAGCTTTGGATGCCATGCACGGGGCTATTTTCTATCTTTGGACAAGCCCCCTGAGGGTAGGTTAGGTTGAAAGACGTTCAGTAAAGTTCATGACTGAGCAAGGATTCCAATCAATGCCTCCCTGATCCATGGACCAAGAGTGTGGCTGAATTATTTAAGCCTCCTTGGCTTGATATGTTCTACTTGTATCCAAGTATAAAATATTAACGGAAATTTATAGGATTGTGTGTGTGTGTAAAGTGCCATCATGCCTCAGCCAAGTTATGATGACCCTGTAGGGTTTTCAAGGCAAGAGACGTTTAGAGGTGGATTGCCATTGCCTGCCTCTGCATAGTGACCTTAGTGGTCTCCCATGCAGGTATTAACCAGGGCCAGTCCTGCTTAGCTTCCAAGATCTGATGAGAATGGGCTAGCCTGGGCCATCCAGGTCATGGCAGTAAGATGTCTGTATCATTTTGTTTTAAATTGGCAGGATTATGTTGTCTTCAAGTGCCTTCATCAAGTGCCTTCATCAAAGTATTGTAAGCCCTGGGAATGTCTGTTTTAACTGACAGTGGGAAATTTAGTTTACACTCTTTAAAGTTTTTGAGTTAGCTGTTTTCAAGAGGGCTGGTGTGACGGACTTAAAGATCTGGGACCAGCAGAAAGTAAACATAGAACACTGCTGAGTCACATGACGGAGTGAGAAGGGGGCATTTAGCTCGGAACCCTCAGTGATTGGCGTTTAACAGACCAAATGATCCGTTTGGAGTTGGCAGTTGAGAAGCAGCAGTTTAGTTAGTCGTTGGACAGAGAGCTAACAAGGAGTCTGTCAGCGAACTGGATCTCTGTAGATCTGTGGAAACAGCCTGTGAACAGTTTATGTAAAGAACTGGGGCTTAAGAGCAATCTGCACTGATTCTTCTAATATACTGAGGAGAGTAAAAGTATAAGACCTGCGTGGTCACAGACACCAAAGACACTGCTACACAGGGACTTATAAAGTGGCTGAGCAAAGGCTAGAGAGTCTGAAGAGAGGAGTCGGGAAGGCTGGTTAGGTGACCAGATAGACTCAAAAGGCCAGCCAAAAGTTAACTACTAAAGGAGTGACTGGAGAGTGAGATCTGAGGTGTGTGTTGTGAACTGATGAACATCTATGTATGAACGGAAAGTAATAAACATACAGCCTAAGTGAACATAAAGGAAAGAGCTAAAGCCTGAAAGGGAACAAAATATCCTCTGTACAACTTCCATCCCCCTGTTGTGTTGTTTGTAAATAAAGCCTGTTCAGTTTTAAAGTTAGCAAGCTGTGGTGCCTATCTATTTCATAGTAAATACACTTAGCAGTGGTCCTTACAAATATCCCTGACCAAGAAGTAAAACTATTACCCCAAAGAGACTATTATAGATTTGCATGGGGGACTGGTCATAAAAAATCAGTAGCAGCTCTGACCAGGCACCACACGCAGACCCTCACAGTACTGTCAATATAGAAAAGGGGGCGTGTGTCATAGCTGGGTTGTGTAATTACCATGGTAGGTCTTAGATTTCTAAAGTGGGAGTATAATAAAAAGTTTCAGAGGTTATACACAAATTACAGAAGATGGCAATCAAAATTCCTTTTGCTTACATCGCTGCTTATTAAAATGGTTCAGATCCACTGTAGCGTTTCTCCCTCTCACTGCAGTCCAAAAGTCCCTCCCCCATACACCAAATGCTCCTAGGGGGCAGGTAACCCAAGGAGCAGTGTTTCCAGGAGACCATTTTGGACTACAGTGAGAGAAAGGCAAAGAAAGTCATGCTATGTATGTGGAAATGCTGCTTGCCATGGAAACTGCCGGTTGGATACATACCTTTGCTCAAGTGTTAACAGGGATGGGCACTGGAGTTTGGTGGCAGCGGCACAGATACAACAGGTGCGATCAACAGGTCAGTGCATCCACAGCCTGTATTCAACTGGAGCAGCAGCGTGAGGGCTACATGGTATGTGCGCATGCCTTCTCTCATACCTCCACTGCCAGTTTGGTGCCCTAAACAGATGATGTTGCTTTCCAATAATGTGCTTTTTTCTATTTTCAAAGATCACATCTCTTCTTCCTTACTGATAGATCCCTAACTTTGGTTTTCTGCAGGGAATTACCCACATAGGTTATACGGACCTGCCCAGCAGAATGGCTACCCAAGCCAGCTCGTTGTATTCCAACAACATCACCAAGCTGCTGAAGGCCATCAGTCCAGACAAAGAGAAGTTCTACTTCGACCTGAAAGATGAATTTGATTATGGTACTTTGGACCATGTTGTTAGAGGCACAGTGGTAATGAAGGTGAGTGAGCATACCGGGGGGGGGGGGGAGCTGCCTTCATATAAAATCTGACTTGCACCTGGCCTCTGTTAAGAGAATCCCCTGGATGGAGAGCTTCACAGGCTTCAAGCCTAAACCACCTTTCCGCTTGTGTCCCACTGCACACATTACAGAGGCTGGCTTGTACTGCTGACTGCATTCCTCTTGTGCTTGGCACTTTTCAGCTCATTGAAAGATGCTGGTTTTGCATGCGTGGGAAGGGTGCCCAGTGCTGGTGGAATCAGAGCACTCCTTCTGCATGTCCGCAGTTGGAAATGTGGCTCAGGGTCCAAGCCGTGGTATTTTGAAGTACATTTGCAAGGTGGTTAGCCTTATTTTTGTTGTTACGTGCTGATCTGATTATGCCTGCGATGTGTCCTTTCATCTGGAGTCGTCGCATCAGTCTCGTTCTGTTGACTCTAGAAGAACCAAGCCAGTTTAATTGAAAGGCATACAAAATGTTAGAGACAGTGTGGCATTATCCAGTGTTTCTTAACACTAAGCTAAGAGAAAATCTTTGCTTCTACCCCTATGTATACCGCTATCTTGGAATCAGTATTTCTCCCTTGTCCAGGTCCTTCATTTTTTTACAGGATTTGGGAGGAAAGAAAATAATGTCTGTTAATCATACCTTTGACTGTCGTGCAAGGCATACCCAGTTGAGAGGGGAAAAATAATTGTCATTTTATTATGCAAAGAGAATTGCCATGAATATTTCCTTTAGTGGTCCCTGTCATAACAGCTTTGTGAACGGCTCCCCCTAGTGTAAAACCCTAGTTAGCAATTTGGGAATCCAGATGAGTGTCATTTTACATTGCTGTCAGGTTACTGTTGTGCGGTCTCTTGCAAGTGGGATTAGAGTGGTGATTACATGTTTATATACCTCTGTCTCTGTTCTGCTACTCTAATTATCCAGTTACGCATAGCAGTCAGACCAGTCATTTCTGTTCTGGGCTAAGTCCTACTGGACGTGATAGGAAGGACTGCTTCTTTCCAGGCACTGGTGGTGCAGAAATTACCCTGAACATATTCTGATCTCTCTCCTCATCCCCCCACAAGGTGTTCTTTCCCCCTTCCTCCTGGCAGCAAGGCAAGCGGACTGAATTAATGGTTTCTGATCATTTCCTCTGCTCCATCCCCCTTGAGAGGCATGCAAATGCGTATTCCTTGCCTACATCTGCCCTGACATAAAGTTCAAGATCAAAACTATCATTTTTACTTTGAGTTTATCCTTTTCCCCTTAAAAATAAATCTGACACTGGCAATATTCCACACCAAACAGAAGGGTAAAAAAAAAGAAGGGGAAAACAAAAAGCGTCTTCAATGAAAACAAAATTTTGAGAGTTTGTTATCCCCCTCCTTGAGGTTTGGTGGGGCATTTTTAATAGCGTGTTTCCTGGGCTTGATATTCCTGGGAGGGTCCTGATTTGGCCCATGGGCCATCTGTTGCTAATTCCTGATGTAAGCAATCTTGGGTGACCCCGTAGCTGCTTCTTTCAGGACGGAAAGGTGATTTTCCCAGCACCACCTCCAAAGAAGATTCCTGAGGCAGCACCTGTGAAGCGAAAGACGGTGGCAGAGCTGGAAGCGGAAAAAGCAGCAACCATTACACCTTTCCGGAAAACCTTGACTTCTGCATCTGTCTACACAGCAGGTGAGAGGCTAGGTGCAAAATTCCAGGCCTTCTATAGACCCTGTGCCCCAAACACTCCAGGTCTCTCACGAGGGCAAGCCAATCAAGCAGAAAAGTCCTTTTGGTATGGGAATATTTTTTACTGGACAGGACCTCAGACTGGATTGCGCAGCAAAATAGTGACCTCTACTAGTATTATGGCCAAGTGGTCATTACGGCTAGATGCTTTTGCTGACCCAGAAGGAGCTTTGCAGAAAGCACCTTTAATTGGTTCACACACCTTATATCTTTACCATTAAGTAGTTGAAGGATCTTTAAAACTGGCTTGAACACCATTTATTTTTATTTTTCATTATTTGGATGACAAGCTCAAAAATAGCAGAATGAGCATAACATGTTAGGCATAATGCAGGGTGTGGATATAATAAAGAAAAATGGTATTCTATCAGTAGAAGATAATGAAATGACAACAAGGTAGTACATGTAGCAAACTGACAATCTGTCTTATTCACAGTGGTATAATCACCAGTCCCTTTCCCTTTCTGAAGCACCTTCCTGAACTATTCTGTTATAGTATAGCCCTATTACCTTCATTTTAAAAACCCTTTCCTGAACAGCTCGGTTTGCATAATTTGAGGGCTGACAGGTGTGTGGAAGGCCTTCTGATCTCCTCAGGTGTGGCGTTTCACAAGGTGGGTCCCACAACAGCGAAAGCATAAAGCTGTTTCAGTGATTCATATTGCCAATTTGAAGAATATTATGAGTTACTCTTCACGCTGTTATTGCATACATTGCCGAGATGAAATGTAGGTCTGCATTCGGCATCTGAGCCAAATCCAAAGTGCTGAAGCAGAAGAATTGGAAATCATACAAGGCTTTTTGTTCTTTTTTGTATTCTGTGGTGACATCTCCAGTTGTGGCGTTTAGTTCTGCTAGGCTGTTGAAAGGTTATTTGTGCTGAGCATGTAGTTCCCATCCTGACCTCAATGGCCCAGGCTAGCCTGCCCTTGTCAGATCTCAGAAGCTAAGCAGAGTCCGCCCTGGTTGGTATTTAGATGGGAGAGCTCCAGGAAAATCCTGGATTGCTACGCAGAGGCAAGCAATGGCAAACTGCTCCTGAACATCTCTTGCCTTGTAAACCCTACAGGGTCGTGTAAGTTGGAAGCCACTTGACGGCACTTTCCACCACTGTATAGTTCCCAGTTTTATTTTAAAAGGAGGGTCAAAATAAAGATGGAGAGTGAGTGGACCTGTTTTCTAACTCCGTTTTCAGGGATGCCATAAAAGATATAAAATCCCAGTTATGATGCAGCTTCTCATTCTTGTTGGAACGAAATCCAGTGCACGTGCTCAAGACTCTGTTCTGCATTAAACTGCACCTCAGCTCCCACACCTGTTTTTAAAGGGATCTAGGAAAACTAAAACATAATATATGTCTAGAAAACTGGGAGATGAGATTGAAAGTCAGTGTGCACATTTCACTTCCAGATCAAAGCCCCAGTCCCTGTAGGTGATTTCAAGTGAGAGCCGTGACTCCTTTGAGCCTTGAAAGGTCAGAGTGAGAACGTGATGTGGATGCTCAGGGGGCAACAGCTCATCCTCTACACGTGGATGGAAAGGGTTTGGGGAAGAGATGGAGTAGGAATAGCACAAGTCCTACTGAACACTGTACTGTACTGGTATAGCCATGTTACAAAAGTAAGAAGAACAAATGATTGCTTTTCCTGTTTTGAATAGCATGCGTTTGAGTACAGAGGTTGTAGAGAAGGGAGACTTGAATGAAAGTTATCAGGATTTAAACTCTTCAGGGCATGTTTGGGAGAGCATGTGGTACAGCAGCCTAGCTGAAGCTGAACAGGCCTGGGGTCTGGTTGGTGCTTGGATGGGGAGACTTCCCGGGGAATCCACCTTGAATGCCATGGTGGAAGAAAGGTGGGATATATAGGGAGTTAAATCGTGGGTCTCTCTGTCTCAGTCCATAGTTGTGCATTCTCCAAGGCTTTAACGGCGGTGTTGCCTTGCAGGTCTCGGCAGTGTGCTCGGGTTGGGCATTGCTGCTCCCAATTCCGCTTTCCCTCAGATGGTGACCACATTTGGCTTGGCTGGGATCGTTGGGTACCACACTGTGTGGGGCGTGACCCCTGCGCTCCACTCTCCCCTCATGTCTGTGACCAATGCCATCTCAGGTAAGGCGACAGCTGCTTGTGTTTTTGGACGTCGATGTTTTCTGCCCGAAGTTGTCATTCTGGGCTAATTCACACATTACGTTGTTTTCAGCAAATGCACCCAAGTGTTAAAAACCTAATACCAGAATGAGACACACTGTTTGGAGACGGGTGTAGTGTGTGGTCTTCAGCAGAGAGCCAGGGCAGGCTTACAGCTCCCTCTCAAGTGGTAAAGCTGGGTTTGCTTCAGTAGGGTTGGTGGAATGGCCTGAAGTGCAAGCTTATAACTATGATTACTAAAAATGACATTGTGAGTTGTTCCAGAGGAGCCAAGAGGCCAAGGTACCCATCGCTTGTTTAGACAGCCATTCATAGAATCATAGAGTTGGAAGGAGACATACAGGTCACCTAGTCGAACCCCCGGCTCAATGCAGGATCAGCCTAGAGCATCCCTAACATGTGTTTGTCCAGCTGCTGCTTGAAGACTGCCAGTGAGGGGGAGCTCACCACCTCCCCAGGCAGCCAACTCCCAGATTCTAAAAATTAGTAATGCTTGCTTACATTCTGTAAATTGCTCTGAGAGGGTTTTTTTATGGAAAAAGTAGGTAGATAATTAAAATTTGGGGCGTTATCTAATGACAGGTATGGTGAGCTGTCTGTCAGTCCTTGAATCAGCTTTGTATGCCACAGTCAGCAACAGTATGCCCTCTTACTCCGGTGCTGTCATCTTTTTCTTCTCAATAAACAGGGTTGACTGCTGTTGGTGGATTGGCGCTGATGGGAGGAAAATACCTCCCTGAAAATATGCCTCAAAGCCTTGCTGCTCTTGCTGCTTTCGTGTCTTCCATCAACATTGCAGGTACTGCCTGGCTTTCTTGTTGAGCTTCTCTTCATCAAGAGGAACCAAAGAATGGGTGTGGCAATCTGGAATGATAAATTCAAATTTTTTAAAAATGTGTGTGTGTGATTGTGTGTGTGAGAGAGAGAGAGAGGGGGAGAGAGGCCTTTCTCCAGAAGAGTAATGCTTAGTATGCTCAGTCTGTCCTCCCTCCCCACCCCTGCTTGGGTAATGATTGCAGGATTCAACACGCATCGAGATTGCACTGTGGGTTTCCATTATAGTGGGAAATCTTTTCCTGGAGTTGGAGGGTTTGTCTGCTCTAGCCCTGGCTTGCCCTCATAGCATTACGCAGGCTAGTGTCTGAGATATAAAGTATGGCAGGGGTCCCTGGCCATTTTTGGAGCCTTCAGGAACATTTGAAATTTTGAGGGCTGCTGGTGGTGAACGCCTGAAAAATGGCTCCAGTCCCGCAGGAGGCAAATCCAAACAGATTACCTCTCTCTCACACTTCCTGGAAAGACGGGTAACCTGAAGGGGGGAATGGAGCTACACAATGACTAAGGACAGCCCAGATGCATACCAGTCCTCTGGATCTTCCAGTGGAAAACGGTTTCATTTGAATGAAGGCAGCCAATAACAAGCCCCGCCCACTTTCTGAAAATTTCAGTGGGCACCAGTACTGGTAGGTGTCATGGCAACAACAGGTACCACATTGGGGAACCCTGAAATACCTCAAGGTCCTTTGGGGACCTCTGCCACACCTTTTCAGTCTGTACTGTCAGTGTGACATGACGTGTGCCTAATGCCCCCTCATATTTAGTCTTTTTCTAGGTCTGCCCCCAGACATCTATAGCTGCTCAGTGGCACTCAAGAAGGGAGTCTCTTTACTTGCCTTCATTGTAAGCCACCTGTTCTCTGTAGAATATGCTCCACTGATATTGGTAATGCCACGGGCTGGGTTTCAAGCTACAATAATTTTGTTTTTCTTCCCCGTTGGAAAGGTGGCTTCCTGGTCACACAAAGAATGCTGGATATGTTCAAGCGCCCCACTGACCCTCCGGAGTACAATTATTTATATCTGTTGCCTGCTGGTGCATTTGTAGGAGGATACGGAGCAGCTCTCCAAAGCGGTTATAATGTTGAACAGGTAAAAAAAGATCCCTCAAGATTCTATCGTCCTGTTCCCCTACCACGTGTAAAAGTGTAAAAGTTGAGGCAGCGGACATCTAAATACTTTGGACTCCGCTGCTGATACTGTGCGGGTGAACTGCCCTTTCTAGAGATTGCCATTGCATCTACTGAGTGGGTGCCCGTGGATACTGGAGATTGACGCTTTCTGCCATTGGTTGCTGTTTCTGTGAATTTTAACTTTATATGAATCTGTAGTTGTATTTGGATTTATTACTGTGCTTGTATTTTAACTGTTGTGACCCACCCTGAGCCCACTTGTGGGGAGGGCAGGATATAAATCCAATAATAATGATGATGATGGTGATGATGATGATAATGATAATATACACACAGAGAATCTTTAAGCAAGGAGTCCAAAGAATCGCCATACCTGGGGCCCAGCTTTAGCCCCAGGTGGTAGCATGTGATCCACAAAACATGTGACAGGAAGTCCTTGTCCCTAAACCTGTTTATTCTAAAAGGGAATCTTCTGCACCACTGATTTGCCATCCTGCTTGCTTCTCTGTGTGTATTGAAAGAGGCAGGATGCAAGGTACACTTCCTTTCTGTGTAGCAGCAGCTCTTCCAAACAAAAATGGAAGCTCAGAAGGTACTTGTGACCCAGCAGAGGGGTCTGTTAAAACCATCTGAGTATCCTAACCTGTCAGCTGGAGATCACTTGTGTAGATTAGGCTGTTCAGCGTTGGATTATCTAGTACTGATAACATTTTGTTTTCAGGTATGTTGCTTATGCTGCAAAATCAGCTGTTCTTAAATCTTGGTCATTAATTCAGAGCAGGTGTCCACAAATTTTGGTTTGGTAGCAGATATTTATTTTTGGTCTTCACTGACTCCTCCTTGTAGCCCCCCACCTCCAAGTCCTTTGATATGGCACAGAAAATTCAAGGGAAGGGGAGAAAATGCTCTATCTGAACTTCAGATGTAGGCAGAAGAAACAAATATAACTCGGACAGCTTCTGTTTTCGCCGAAGCCTGGAGCAATGTAAAGAAACTGACCCCTTTCCTTCAGCACATTCTTTGCATGTGCCAGAGGATATTGAGAAAGTTGATTCTCATGACTGTCACTGTCTCAGTAGTTTTCAGTGTGCAGAGAATTTGGGGGAAAGGAAGGCAATCTAGGCCAGGGGAGAGCGGTCACCATTGGAACTTGATTTTCTGGTACATTTTTATCTCACCCTTCCTCCAAGTTGCTGGAAGCAGCTGACATGGTTTTCTTATCCTTGTCCCCCTTTGAGATAAGGTTAGCTGCCATGGCAGAGCAGAGGCTTGAATGCTGGTCTTGCAGATCCTAGTTCAGCACTTTAAACACTGTGCTGCATTTGATTTTTAGAGCCCTGATGGAGAAGGCCACAAAAGATTATTCAATAATAAAAGTATTTAAAATGTGGCGGCAGAATTTGCCGTGGTTATACCATCACCTACAATCTTAAACCCATTTGGGGAGTTTTGATCTTGATTAAAAATGAGTTCTGGTGAACTTTTAATTCCAGTATTTGTGCTGACACGCTGCTTACTGAATGGCAGTGAGGACGGGATGTGCGATGGCTGGTATTCATCCACAACCGGTGTCAAGGGCGAGAGCACACTTAAACCTGGCTCTTTGTTAACCACGGCTAGCATTTGTGCCTGCAGTGACTCCAGATGAAACACCATCTACCAGATCATACCTTTGCTCCATTACATTAGCTTTGATTGCACTGTCCTGAACTGTGAAGGCAATACCATTTATAATTAGAAAATGTACAGTGGTGGTGGTCACATTTTTGCTTGTTACTTTTCACATATAAGAATGGATTTAGAGTCTGTTCTTAAAAAATCTTCCAGACAAATAGCTATTATTTGGCATTGTGCTTAAGATTTTGGACCTGGATTCAAATTGTACTTGGCCATGGAGCTCACTGGGTTTTTTTGAGCCCAGCTCAGCTTAAGGGACCTCAAAATATTGCTGACAGGCTAAAATGGAGGGTGGGGGGGAAACATGCACATTGGCCTGATAGAGGGAGGGCAGGATAAAAATACACAGTATGCTGTAGTAGTGGAAAAGAGGTCCTCTGCTGCTACAGACAGACTAGCACAGCTGCCCATCTTGATCTTTTAGAGTTTGCTTGGGCTGCACATGGTGTATAGAGGCTGTTCAGATTTCTTGCATCTCTTTAAGAAGTCCTAGTGGCTTAGGTGTTGCTTCGTGTTCAGCTGGTGGTGCTGAATGATTTGCCTGTCATTTTCTAAAAAAACATTCTTATGTTATGAACTGCCCCAGCTTTGAAGGACCAGAAGCCAAGCTGATCAGAGCTCTCATTCCCAGATCTGCCAAAATATTCTAAATTCTGCAAAAGCCTGTGCAGTTGCAATAAAACACATTCTTATTTGATGCAATTTGTTCACTGCATGAAACTGCCTTGTACCTTGTTGGTGGTCCATTGAGAAAGTAGTATTACCTACTGTGACTGGCAGCATGGTCTCAGTCAGAGGACTTTCATATTGGCCACTGAGCCATAGTCCTTTCCCTATGACTATGTACAAAATGTGCTTCTTGGCATAAAATGTGGGATTTTGTGTACATAGTGCTGTTTGTAATACATATAAACTATATACCTTTTCTCTTTCACCTTTTCAACCAGATGGTGTACCTGGGTTCAGGCTTGTGCTGCGTTGGTGCCCTGGCTGGGCTGTCCACTCAAGGAACAGCTCGTCTTGGCAATGCTTTGGGCATGATGGGCGTGGCTGGAGGCTTGGCTGCTACCCTGGGAGGCCTGAAGCCATCTCCTGAATTGCTGGCTCAGATGTCAGGCGCGATGGCCGTCGGTGGCACCATAGGTGAGTGTGGAGTGTGTAAAGTGCTAACATATTCTGGTGTAAAAGAAACTTGAGGATCAATTTTGTTCCTTCAGTTGATAAGTTTTTACCAATTCTTTAAAGCACACTGACTCTGCATTGACTTTGAAACACTGGGTTTACTACTCACGTGGTTAAACTCAACATTTCGGGTCTTGCCCATTGTTAACCATTTTCCATGTGCAGAAGTTGCTAAAATACCCAGTTTGTGCTCTCTCACCGAGGTTGAGCACATTGTGGAGGTTCAATATGTCATGGCTGTGCTGTAGCGATGGTTTAGCTTCCCACCTTGTCTCGGATGTCTCTCAGGAAGCCTTTATACCTTTAAAAATTCTCCCGTGTGCATTCATTCAAAATTTGATAGTTCATCCTCATTCTTCTTCATCCACTTTGCCCTCAACGCACATGGCTCGGTCCTGTTTTCCCATTTCGTCTTCCAGTCAGAAGCCTGGTCTTTTTTCCCCTCATGTGCTGTTGTTCCTGTGATCCTAACTACATTTGTCAACAAAATCAGCTAGAAGCAGAAGAGAGCTGAGGAAATGGAAGCAAAATGGGTGAAAAGTACTTCCACTTCTCTCCTGATCTGTTTCAGAGTTCCCTGGGCAGGTATAATTTGCTAAACCAAATCTTATGTGGCATTGTGTCTGTAACTTTAGTATTTTTCCCTTCCCCCTCGTCATTAACAGTCTAATGTGAAGACCAACCTTGTGCTGTTCAGGATCTAGGTATACCTAAACAATGGCCACTTCTCTCTTCAGAGGAAGAAAGGAATGTCACACTGTGACGGACTTAAAGATCTGGGACCAGCAGAGTGGAAACACAGAACTCTGCTGAGTCACATGACTAAGTGAGGAGGGGGCCATTTAGCTCGGAACCCTCAGTGATTGGTGTTTTACAGACCAAATGGTCCGTTTGGAATTGGCAGTTGAGAAGCAGCAGTTAGTTCGTCGTTGGACGGAGAGTTAACAGGGAGTCTGTCAGTGAACTGAAGGAGCTCTGTAGCTCTGTGTGGAATAACCTGGTTTACTGAGTTCTTCAGAAGGAAAGGGGACAGTGACCAGATGGTTAAAAAAACTAAACACAATAGTGTCATACACGAATGAGACATCACTCCTTAAGGGATCTGAGAGAAGTGGTTTAGTGAGGGCTAAGAAAAAGGTCTGAGGCGAGTCAGGAAAACTGGTGGTGGCCAGTTGGACTAAAAAGGGGCCAGAGAACCAAAGCCAAAAGTTAACCACGAAACAGTGCAGGAGGGTGTGATCATCAGAGGGTGTAGTGAACTATTTAACATCTGTGTAACTGAGGAAAAGAAACAAGCATTCTCACAAAGAGAAACCAAGTTCAACAGTTCAACCTGAAAAGAAACAAATTAACTTCTGTGTAAAAACTTCCATTCCCCTGTTGTGTTGTTTGTAAATAAAGCCTGTTCAGTTTTAAAGTTAGCAAGCCGTGGTGCCTATCTATTTCATAGTAAATACACTTAGCAGTGGTCCTTACAAATATCCCTGACCAAAGAAGTAAAACAATTACCCCGAAGAGACTATTGTAGCTTTGCATAGAGGACTGGTCAGAAATAATCAGCAGCAGCTCTGACCAGGCACCACATACAGACCCTCACAGTACTGTCAGTATAAAAGGGGGCGTGTGTCATGCACACCTACAGTAAACTGCATGTAATATTTTTTTTCCATTTTGTCTTCACAGGCCTGACGATTGCTAAACGTATCCAGATTTCAGACTTACCTCAGTTAGTGGCTGCTTTTCATAGCTTGGTGGGCCTGGCTGCAGTCCTCACCTGCATAGCGGAGTACATGATTGAGTATCCCCACTTTGCTACCAACGAAGCAGCAGACCTCACCAAGATTATTGCTTATCTTGGCACGTATATTGGAGGTGTAACCTTCAGCGGTTCTCTTGTTGCTTATGGAAAGTTGCAGGGTAATATATATTTTCTTACCTTGGGGTAGGAATGGAGGGCTAACGCTTGTTCTTGATCATCTCTGTCAGCCTTTCCCCCTTTGTATATGTGTGCATGCACCTACAAAATTTTCATTTCCTTTTCTCCGGCTCTCACTGAGGTGCTAAACGTGTGTCTGGGTTGTAGTATTGCAGAATTGGATGAACACATGCTTCAATATATGTATGTGCGCATTCTTCTGGATCAACAAAACTAGTGAGTTGGGGAGCAGCCTAAGCGGGAATTCTTCTCTCTGGCTTCTAGTTTTCTAAGCAAAGGTATCTTTTGTGGGAAGGAGTTTATTCATGAAACCATTCAGCTTTGGTGTAGCCCTGACACAGGTTAACCACTTCAGTGGGAACTAAGCTAAGGACATATGAAGCTATTTGGTAGGTTAGACCATTTTGCTTGGCATTGACAAGTGTAAAATCGTTAAGAGTGGTGGACTCTGATCTGGAGAACTGGGTTTGATTCCCCACGCCTCCACATGAAGCCAGCTGGGTGACCTTGGGTCAGTCACAGCTCTCTCAGAGCTCTCTCAGCCTCCCCCCACCTCATAGGGTGTCTGTTGTGGGCAGAGGAAGGGAAAGCAATTGCAAGCCTCTCTGACACTCCTTCAGTCGTGAAGAGGGGTATAAAACCAACTCCCCTTCCCCTCCCACCATTGACAGCATCTTTTCAGGGTCTTAGACAGGTATCTTTCTCAGCACCTGCTATCTGAAATCTTTTCAACTGGCTAGGCCAGGGATTTTATTTTGTTAAGTTATTTTTATACCAGGGGTCAAGCTTGGAACTTCTTGTATGAGACTGAGCCCCAGCCGCTTGCTGAAGGGCTTCTTTGTACTGTGTCTGTGTTTGGTTCAAACAAAATCAACTCTCAATCAAATCAACTGTAGTACAGCTATGATAGCATTTGCGGAATTCAGATCCTAATGCAAAACGATTAAACTGAGAGTATCATACTTTGGTCACACTATGGGAAGACAAGACTTACTGGAAAAGACAATAATGCTAGGAAAAGTCAAAGGCAGCAGGGAAAGAGGAAGATGCAGTACAAGACGGATTGACTCAGTAAAGGAATTCACGGCCCTCAATTGCAAGATCTGAGCAAGGCTGCTAATGATAGGACGTTTTGGTGGACATTAGTTTATAAGGTTGCCATAAGTTGGAAGCAATTTGACGGCAGTTAACATACATACATATAAGGAAAAATACCTTCTGTGTAACTGCAGCTTTCTTTTTTACAAGAGTAGATTTGTGGGCCATGTGTTGTGAGGGGAAATATCCTCTCTCTCAATCTTCAGGCAGTCAAGAGCTGATGAAATAATGCCCTGGTGGGAAGGAGGTACTTTGCTTCAGCCCTAGGGTTTCTGAGGTAACCCAGGGAAACCACATTGCACTAACCAAGATATTGCCTGTGTTCCCTATTAACACGTCCCATAAAGAATGAAGTGATGGTTGGAGTCCATGCTCTCCCTCTAAGCTGTGGAGTCTTGTGAGCAAACATACTACTTTGTGTGAGCTACTGCCATTAAAGCTGTGAGCGAGTGATTTGGCTACTACATGAATTAGTTTGCTCTGGAGCCATACTTCCTGAGCGAAGACAAAAATGTGTGAGCCGGAGGCTAAAAAACTGTGAGCCAGCTCACTAACTCAGCTTAGAGGGAACACTGGGGCGCGGCAGTCAGGTTAGAGCTGTGTCAGTAAGGTGAGCAAGGGACAAGACTTGAGATGGAAAGGGGACAAGACTGAGATCCCCCCCCCCGGGCTTAATTTCTCTTTAATGGACTGTTTCTAGAATTTGAACAGCATATCTTTTACATTTGCAGGTATCCTGAATTCTGCCCCACTTCTTTTGCCGGGTCGACACTTAATGAATGCTGGTTTGCTAGCAGCAAGCGTAGGCGGAATAGTTCCGTACATGATCGATCCAAGTTACACGACAGGGCTGACTTGTTTAGGGTCTGTGTCAGCTCTGTCTGCTGTCATGGTAAGTATGTGTGTGTGCTACATTAGCAAAAAATGGCAAATTGAAATTATGGGTGCAGATAGCTACATAAGGATGTTTGGCATGCTGGATACCCAAAACAAAACAAAATCATTCTGTCCTGTTTTCGTATGGATAATTCTAGGGTACATAGGAGCATAGGAATAGCATTGCTGGATCAGACCAGTGGTCCATCTAGCCAATTGTTTTGGTTCACACAGTGGCCAACCAGTTCCTCTGAAGGGCCAACAACAGGGCAGAGAGGCCGAGGCCTTCCACTAATGTTAACATAAGAACATAAGAGAAGCCAGTGTTGAATCAGGCCAGTGGCCCATCTAGCCCAACACTCTGTCACACAGCGGCCAAAAATACCACGTGCCATCAGGAGGTCCAGCAGTGGGGTCAGGACACTAGAAGCCCACCCACTGCTTCCCCCTCTAGCACCAAGAGTGCATCACCTGCCCCAGATTTAGAATTCCCATCTATACCCTGTGGCTAATAGCCACTGATGGACCTCTGCTCCATATGTTTATCTAATTCCCTCTTGAAACTGTCCATGCTTGTAGCTGCCACCACCTCCTGTGGCAGTGAATTCCATATGTTAATCACTCTTTGGGTGAAGAAGTACTTCCTTTTATCTGTTCTAACCCGACTGCTCAGCAATTTCATGGAGTGCCCACGAGTTCTTATATTGTGAGAAAGGGAGAAAAGTACTTCTTTCTCAACCTGCTCAATCCCATTCATAATCTTATAAACCTCGATCATGTCACCCCTCAGCCGTCGTTTCTCCAAGCTGAAGAGCCCTAAGCATTTTAACCTTTCTTCATAGGGAAGGCACTGGGATTCAGAGGCATAGTGCCTCTGAATATGGAGGTTCCCATTACTCGTGGCTGGTAGTCGCTGACAGCCACTCAGTTAATCTATCCAGGCACCTGTTAAAGTTGTCTGTGCCTGTGGCCATCACTACGTCCTCTGGCAGCAAATTCCACATTTTATTCACTTGTCAGGTAAAGAAGCATTTTCTTTTGTCTGCCATGAATCAACTGCCCAACAATTTCATTGGGTGCTTTCAAGTTCTAGTATTTTGGGAGAGGGAGAAAAGGCTCTCTCTGTCCACCCTCTTTACTCTGTGCATGATTTTATAAACCTCTCTTATGTCCCCCCTTCACCATCTCTTTTCTCAACTGGGAAGTCCTAGGCTCTTCTTCTCTGTCGCAGCACACTGGGTTGATGTTTCCATTGAGCTCTCCACTATGACCCCAAAGTCTCTTTCCTTCTCAGTCTCAGCAAGTTCAGACCCCCATTAGCCTACGCTTGGAAGTTGGGATTTTTTTGTTCCCATGTGCATCGCCTTACGCTTGCCTGCATTGGGTTTCATTTGCCACATTGCTGTCCACGTGCCTAATTTGTGAAGATCCTCCCAGAGTTCTGCACAGTCAGCCTTGGTTTTCACCATCCTGAATCATTTTGTGTCATCTGCCGACTTGGCCGCTATACTGCTTGCCCCCTAGTTCCAGATAGTTTATGAACAAATTTAATAGCAACAGGCCCAAAACCAATCTATGTTGTACCTTACTACATACTTCCCTTCATTGTGAGAACTGTCCATTTATTCCCACCATCTGCATCCTTTTGTTTGGCCAGTTTCTAAGAGGACCTGTCCTTTACCCCATGACTTCTAAGCTTACTCAGGAATCTTTGAAGTACCTTCTCAAAAGCCTTCTGAAAGTCCACGTATATAATGCCTACTTGGTCACCGTTGTCTACATGCTTGTTCACTTTCTCAAAGAACTCCAAAAGGTTGGTGAGGCAGGACTTCCCCTTGCAAAAGCCATGCTGATTTTCCTTCAGCAGATTTTGTCCCTCTGTTTGCCTAATCATTCTATCTTTGATTATATTTTCTACTAATTTGCCTGGGATAGATGTGGGGCTACCTGCCCTGTAGTTTTTTGGTTTCTCTTTCGGCCTTTTTAAACAAATTGGTGTAGCATCCGCTACTCTCCAGTCCTCTGTGCTGTGGCTGATTTTAGTGACAAGTTACTGGTTTTTAATTACCCCAGTAGGTCTATGTACTTCACCTCTGGTCACCTCAGTTTGACTCAGTTCTTCAGACTTCCTTCCTGAAAATAATGGCTGTGGCGTGGCCCATACTTTCCAAAGTAAATGCAGATGCAAAGAATTTATTTAGCTTCTCTGCCATCTCTTCATCTTTTTTCAGCAGTCCTTTTATTCCTTGGTTATCCGAATTCTCTGCCTGGTTTCCTGCTATGGAGATATTTAGAGAAGTACTTATTGTTCATCTTGACTTTTTTAGGAATCATCTCTTCCAATTCACTTGCACTTCTTTTGCCAGACCTGGTGCTACCTTCAATGGGGTAGAATTTCCACTTTTGAAAAGAAGTCATTTTGTTTTTCATGGCTTCCTTGGCTTGAGTTGTTAACCATGTGGACATTCTTGTAAACATGGCAGTACATTTCCTTACTTGGTGAATGCATTCTATCTGAGCTTGAATTAGAAGAAGAAGAGATTTATACCCTTCCCTTCGCTACCTGAAGGAGTCTCAGAGTGGCTTACAGTCTCCTTTCCTTTCCCTTCCCACAGTAGACACCCTGTGTGCAATGCTCCCTCTAAGCTATGTAGTCTTGTGAGCAAAAATTGTACTTTGTGAGCTACTGGCATTAAAGTTGTGAGTGAGTGATTTGGCTGCTTCATAAATTAGTTTGCTCTGGAGCCATCTTTCCTGAACTAAGACAAAAATGTGTGAGCCAGAGGCTAAAGAACTGTGAACTAGCTCACACTAACTCAGCTTAGAGGGAACACTGTCTGTGAGATAGGAGGGGCTGAGAGAGCTCTTTCAAGAATTGCTAATGAGAGAACAGCTCTGAGAGAACTTGTAACTGACCCAAGGTCACACCAGCAGCTGCATGTGGAGGAGTGGAGAATCAAATCCAGTTCTCCCAGATTAAACTCTATAGTCCAAACTTAGGTAAGGTAAAGGTAAAGGTTCCCTTGCTTGAAAGCCAGTCGAATCCGAATCTAGGGTTAGAGTGCTCATCTTCGTTTCAAAGCTGAAGAGCCAGCGCTGTCCGAAGACGTTTCCGTGGTCATGTGGCCGGCATGACTAAACACCAAGGCGCATGGAACGCTGTTACCTTCCCACCGAAGTGGTACCTATTTATCTACTTGCAATTTCTTGCTTTCGAACTGCTAGGTTGGCAGGAGCTGGAAGTAGAGATGGAACTCACTCCGTCTTGTGGCACCTGGGTCTTGAACTGCTGAACTACTGACCTTCCACAGCCTGCAGTTCAGCGTCTTAACCACTTGAGCCACCGCAGCTCCTCCAAACTTAGGACAGGGGTCCTATTCCAAGCATCAGTGGTGCCAACATGAATGTACTTCCAGGGAATAAAAAGTACGAAGGAAGTAGGGTGGTGGCTTTTTATTAAGTCAATTTTTGGATTGTAAAGAGTGTATAAAGTTTCTAATGTGAGTTTGGAGTGAAGATTTTCTTCAAAGTGCTTGGAGAAATATCAGAAGCAGTAATGGTACAATCCCACTTGATAGTGTACGGTGTACAGTTGTAAAGCTAGTTGTGCAGTTTTGTAGCTAGTTGTGGCCCACCCTTAGCAGAAGCAATTTTTAAAAATATGTGCACAGGTTACAGAATATAGATTTGCCTGGATGCAGAATTTTGTTTCCAAATGTAATATTCTTAAAAAAGAAAATGCAAAGGCCTTGTTGCTCATGTGACAAAGAAACATGCCTCGCAAAGAGCTCAAACTTTCAGTGTCTCTATCCTTTCCATTCTTTAGGGTGTAACTCTGACAGCAGCCATAGGAGGGGCAGACATGCCAGTTGTCATTACTGTACTGAACAGCTATTCTGGATGGGCACTATGTGCCGAGGGATTCCTGCTGAACAACAACTTGCTGACAATTGTGGGCGCTCTGATTGGTTCCTCTGGTGCTATCCTCTCCTACATCATGTGTGTGGTAAGAAGACCATTCAAGTGTGCCCTTCCCCATCTTTTGCATGTTTGGTTTTTCTGTTCATTCATGCGTGGTAAAAAGGTTTTATGCGTTTGTTTTTGTTTTGTCTTTTAAAAAGCCTATTTCTTTCATTCCACCAAATTTCTGCTCATGAGCTTTACGTTTTAAAGTGGAGTTGTCTGTTTTGGTTATGAACACTTTGCCCAAAAAGTAGGATACACTCAGTTTTTAGAAAACCTTTTATTGAAGTCATGCCTTCTGTCCCTTTACCACTTGAGCTGCAGTTTTTAGTAACAACCTGCCTGTTTTTTTGGCACCTTTCCACTCCATTGCCTTCCTCTGATGGATGTAATGCAGAATACAATGAAATAGAGTGTGTGAGCATCTGCCAGTAAAATGGAGGAAGAGGGGAAATGAACATGTTGGCAATACCAAGAATGAACCTTTTTAATCGGTGGTTCTCAAGCTGAAGATGGGGATGTCATATTGCATTGTGGTTCTCTCTCAGCTGAGCCCGGAGGCCAGAAGAAAATAAGGTTCAGCTGGGTTAGGATGCTCAATGGTAAACCTAGGTTTACCCTCTGCACAATATGCATAGTGGCCACAAAATAAGCCTGCTGCCGTGTAATGCTATATTTTATGATACAAATTGGGGAAAATCAGATATACTTTTAGTCTGTGTTAAGTGACAGATTTTTGCATTCGGTGTCGGGGAAGGGAGAAAGTAGTGTAAAGTTACTTTGCAAGAAGGTCTCAAAAAGCAGAATTAAACTTAGAAGTGGGGTCCCCGTTTCAAGGTATTTGAGGATCATTATTCTACGTGTATGCGGTAGATGCCATAAACTGCCAAGGGAACAAGTGGGTGGGTTCTGGATCGGATTGGGCCTGGGTTCCCCCTCGAAGCTGAAATAACTGGACAGAGGCTATTGTGCTTTGGTCACTTGAAAATACAAGAGTCACTGGAAAAGACAATAGGAAAGGTCAAAGGCAGCAGGAAAAGAGGAAGAAGACCCGACATGAGATGAATTGAAATGTTTGAGTCCAGTGGCACCTTTAAGTCCAACAAAGTTTCATTCAAGGCATGAGCTTTCGTGTGCACGCTCACTTCTTCAGATACATACGAAAGCTTATACCCAAAATTAAACTCCGTCGGTCTTAAAGGTGCCACTGAACTCAAACTTCGTTCTGTTGCTTCAGACCCACACAGCTACCCACCTGAATCTTTGATTCAGGGTGTAATTTTTGGATGGCCACTGGGTGGCAGCAAGTGTGCATGAATAAGTGGTTATGAAAAACTCACTGGGACTCCTTGTAGGGATTGTCATATTGATTATCTAGGCAGCAATCCTTGCCTGTGTTTTTAAAAGAGGGGAAAGGGGAAGGGAATAAAGAATAAGTGCCAAACATTAGCAATTGGCATGGTGTCCTTTCCAGTTCATCCATCTATCTTTTTTCCCAGTCTTTTTGCCATGTTCCGTCTTCTCATCTGTTCCAGTGATACTTCTTGTCTTCCATCCCCTTACAGCAAAACCATGCTTGTGTACTGCATAATTGTGTCCTCTTAAAGCTGAAATACTATAGCGAACCCAAAGTGGGAGTGAATGGGAGGGGGAACCCCATGAAAAAATGTTTAAAACATAACCAACATCTTCCTTTGTGGAATTGTATTCATTATGTTAGGTTATTTTTTTAATTGACAGTTAAAAGATGGGCATAGCAGCAATTTATATCAGAGGTGTCAAACTCATTTGTTACGAGGGCTGGATCTGACATAAATGTCACTTTGTTGGGCCGGGCCATGAGTGCCATAAAGCATAATGCCCAGTACCTGAGGTATTTTACCACTGACCGTCACTCATACCCCTCCTCAGCAGTGCTAGGGGCCAAACCAGCCCTTCTCACCCTTTATGGTTGCCAGCTTTGGGTTGGACAATCCCTGGAGATCTGGGGGAAGACCCTGGGGAGGGCCTGCACCTGTGGAAGGGAGAGACCTCAGCAGGGGGTGTAGGCCCTAATAAAAGCCATTCTGGTCCACGTATGGACTGGTTTCCACACAGTTGTTCGCGGTCCGGATAAAAGCCCTGGATGGGCCACTTCTGGCTCCTGGGCCATATGTTTGACATGTCTGATTTATATATTCAGTAATCCTATACTGGGAATAATTGAACTGTAGCCGAACTATAGCGATCTTATCAGTAGCAGTCTGTCGACAGCAGAAACTGCAGTAACTGCAGCAAGGAGGCCAATTAATGGATGCCCACCACCTCACCTGAAGGCCTGGCAGAAGAGCTCCATTTTGCGGGCCCTACGAAACTGTACTAAGTCCCGCAGGGCCCTGATCTCAATTGGGAGCATGTTCCACCAGGCTGGGGCCAGGGCAGAAAAAGCCCTGCCCCGGTTGAGGCTAAGTAAATGTCCCCCGGGCCAGGGATAACCAGCAGATGGTGACCTGCAGAGCACAGGGGCTCTCTGGGGCACATTAAAAAAATCCAGTTTAATATTTTGTGTGTGGTTCCTCAGGCAATGAACCGTTCCCTTGCTAATGTGATCCTGGGTGGATACGGCACGACTTCTACAGCTGGCGGGAAGCCAATGGAAATCTCTGGCACGCACACAGAAGTGAATCTGGACAATGCAGTTGAAATGATCAAGGAAGCCAATAACATCATCATCACCCCAGGTACGATGGGTGCAGCGTGCACCCCTGAGGCTGCTTTGTTTATTTATCTGCCAAATTTATATCCTGCCTTTCTGCCTTCACAAGGGCCACCCAGTTGCTAACAATTTAAAAAGTGTATGATAATCAAATTTTAAAACTGTTACAGTCACCCCCCTCAATACACAACATTAACACAAATTAAAAACAAAGTTAAAATACAAAGACATAAAAACAGCAATTAAAACATTGCTTGTGCCCCTCTTTGCTAAAAGAGCCTCATTCTGTGTTATGCTTAGTATTTGTAAACTAAGAACTGTCACCCTGTAAGTTAGAGTGGTATTACATTGGAAATGCGGAGGCGAAAATAGGAAGGAAAACAGTGGCTTGCCTGAATCTCTGTAGAATGTGAGGCTAGCTGATTTCTGCCCTTATTCCCAGATGCAACTTCCTATTCTCAGTGGCGTGGATCCCACCAAAAATTACTGTTGATGAAAAGATTTCCATCAGTGTAGCAAGACTTTCTCATCTCCCCTGCCTGCCACTGTAGCCCCAAATGCTGCTTCTGGGGGATGTTCTCCCACCAAAAATAGCATGAAAAGGGCGTTGGAGGCCTACAGTGAGAGAAAGGATATCAGTGAAAGTACTTCCGCCTTGCACTCCTGGAAACGTTAGGTGGCATCCAGCTGCATATTTTTTCCTTAAGGTTTTGCAAACCGGTGTTTTGCATTTAATTTGGATTCACCCTAAATAAGTATATTTATTACTTGTCTCTTGTTTTTACACTGACTTTATGTTGCTACCAAAGAGTCCCTTGTAATGGTAATGGAGCATCCACATGGCAGACTTTCCCACAGTTTCCTTACCTCGGTCCCCGTGGCGATCACCTCCCTGGAGGTCCTTTTTAAGTCTTTAAAAAGTCAGCAGTACCATTGTAGCATGATAACATAATGATCTGCATCTTACAGCACCTCTACATTTTCCAGCATTTGTTATTTAGCCTGTGTAAGCTGCCCTGAGCCCACTTCAGCGGGAAGGGTGGGGTAGACATTAAATAATAAATAAATATATATATATATATAATAAATATGCACATTCCAGAAGACTAACAGTATTTAGTAAATCTCCTAGCACTATTGCTTGTTGCACTCACAGTTGAGATTTTTAAAAGAGTAGATGTGTTTTTTTTTCCCTTTATCCTTTTCAGTGCACACTTAGGAACAAAATCTGGATTTTATGCACATGCATTGGAGTGTGCTTACGTAGAACCAGGGTTGGTGCTAGGTAGTCTCCCCCCCCCCTTTCCTGGTGTATCCTAAGAATTGGTCTTGTTGGTCCCCTCCACCAACTTTCCCAGTATCCCAAATCCTTCAAATTGAGAATGGGAGAGATGTTGTCCGAGCTCACTGCACATGTCAGCTTTTGTTTTCCTCCACAGGTTATGGTCTATGCGCTGCAAAAGCACAGTACCCGATTGCTGACTTGGTAAAAATGCTGGCCGAAAAAGGCAAGAATGTGAGGTGAGCGCATAAGGAGGGAGGGAAATGATATGCAAGGGAACAGGTTGTCTGGGGCTGCTTGTTGGGCATCGGAGAGATAGTTATGTCGGTATCTTTGACCTGGCATGGTGGGATGAATGTAAGGAAATATACTAAACATGTAATTATGTCAATACATACATTAGCAGTAGTGGATTTCCTTTTTGAGGACTTTCCTTCAGAGGTAGGTATGCCAAGCCCGTTGGAGTTTTTAGAAAGCTGTTGTCTTCTGTCAGGTTTTTAATTGTGGCTATCTGCTGTATTAACCTTCTACAAAAGGTTTAAGATTATATATTCCAATATAACAACAACGTAGCTTGGATATCATTTTAAAGATATCCAGCTCCTGTTCTCAATTTCTATTGTTTCCAGTGGTTTAAAAATAAATCTAATGTTTCTGCTGTGTGAAACAAGGTATACGTTTAAAAATAAATGAGTTACCTTATACATGGTTGAGCCCGCTCCATGTACCCTTGTGCTGTCAGCTTGGCTTCCAGCAAATCTCCAAAGGTATTTCCTAGCTCAAATGGGAAGTGCCTGGATTTGAATCTGGCTCCTTCCAGCTGCAAACTGTGCCCTCTGCCATGTCTTCTCTCCAAACAAAGTGTGAATCCTATCCCCTATATCAGGGGACCCCAACATGATGCCTGTGGGCACCATGGCACCTGCTGACACCATTCCTGGTGCCCACCAAGGGTTTTTAGAAAGTGGGTGAGGCTTTTGCCCAGCAGGGCTTCTGATTAGGCACTGGAAGTCTGATTGGCTGGGCAGATCAAAATAATGTTTCAGCAGCAGCTGGCAGCACAGTGTTGATTCTATTCTCTCTCACGCCTCTTTCCCAGTGTATTTTTTGAAATTATCCCTCTTCTCCCCTGCACTTAGGCTTGTGGGTATCTATAGTTCGCTCCGCCTCCTATGGGAGCCATTTTATGGTTGCACTCACCACCCTGTGTCAGAATTCGTCTGCCCTGTTGTTCTACTGGGGGGCTGTGGCAGTCGATTGTGTGTTGTGCCCAGTAATATCACAACCATCTTGTTATGGAGAGGGCAAAGACTGATGCAGAGAACAGGGAGGGGAGAGGACAGATCTGGGTAGGTACAGCAAAGCCAAAAATAATACCACAATCGAAATTCTCATGTTGGAGAGCAGGACATATCAGGCATTGAACTTGGGATTTTGTACATGAAAAAACAAAAGAAGTGTGCACCACTCACCTAGGACTTTTTGTATGTGTGGCCTTATGCTCACTCAGTTATAGGCCTTTTGTGGGATCATCCCGATCCCCAGGTCTTCCTCAGTCCGTTGGGCCTCACTCTTATTGAAAAGAGAAATGTGCAAGTTCACGATTGCATCCTGCCTGCCGGAATCTTTGTCGTGGGACCACGCAGTTTGACGCTGCTACCACATTGGATTGTTTTGTTCTGAGAGTATAACACTGTTGAAACAGATCTTGGCTGTCCTTGAAGTGGCTTTCCTGATCAAAAGGCATTAAAACATGATTATGGGCTTGTTTGGCTCTCCACTAATTACTAGCATTGTGCTGGTTACTTTGCCTTTTGTCTGCATCCTCTAGCTGCTTCCTCTTTGTGCTTGGCTTTCCCCTCCTGGCCTTCAGTGCTGGAACAACATGTTCTGTGTTCTGCTTGCAGTGGGGCTGGGGAGGGGGTCGTGGTTCATGGCTTCTTGCTTCTGTCCACATGAACACAAACGGTTATTTCAAGAGCCAGAATGGTTTGCACTGTCCTCTTCAACTCCTTGCAACTCCTCCTGGGTTTAACTGCTACTGGAGAGGTATGAGTGCTAGTATTGTGGGATAATCCAGGGAAGACTGCCGCATTGGACTCCTAGTGCTACACTACATATGATCCATGTTCAGATTGCCAAGTGTGTGATTTAACTGCCGAAAGCAGCTGCAGGTATATGTGCAGGATACTGGGACAGGGTGGACTGGCCATCTAACTTCAACAGGGAAATTTCCCAATAGGCCACTGCCCTGGAAGGCTGCTTGCGTGCAGCCAGCAACTCTGTCAGTGCCTCAGTGCTTGGCTCAAATCCTTTAGCAGCAATGGAGATTGGTATCAGTTCATCAATTATCTCCTCCTGCTCTGCTCCCTCTTTGTGAGAGGAGCAGCAGGCGAGCCAGTGCCCCTGGCTGGCACCACTGAGCAGCACAGTCCTTGGGATTGCTGGCTTTTAGGGATGCAGGCCTACTCAGCTGGTATCAGAACTGCTTCAACTTTCCACTCATGCCAGTGGATTGAGATCTCAGCAGAGGCCACAGCACTGGGGGAAGGGCATTTAACTCGTCTTCTGTTCTGCTGGTGTTGTGTACCCTGTCAGAAATGGCTCTCCCAGGCTGCTTGTACTATGCCTCCCCCCCCCCAATAATGGGACTAAAAAGGCACTGAGAAAGTGTTTCCGACTGAGGACAGCAGCATGAAAGCCAGGTTACATTCCCCCCATCCCCTCTGTTTGGGCCCCAGTTGCCCCCCCCCCTTTAGCGGCTGCATTTGGTGTTTAAATTGTTTATCTTAAGATCTAGGCTGGGATCCCCAGTACTCAGGCCTGTAGCCACGGTGGGGCATTTGGGGGTGGAGACCCACCATGGATGAGCCCTGTCCCACCCTGGGAGGATGCCAGCCTCCCAGACCCCCATCCCTGCGGCGCCACACTCCTTGCCCCTGCCCCTCCGCAGCCTCACTGGCTCTTCCAGGGAAGACACCCTGCCGCTTCTGGTCATCCCCTGGGATCAGCTGTTAGGTTTCTTCTCTCTCTTTTTCCTTCCCCAGCCCTCTCCCCACCCCACAGCAGAGGGGAGGCTGGGGGAAGGAAAGGGAAGCCGCCTTAGACCTAACAGCTGATCCCAGGGGAGTGAAACTGACCAGAAGTGTGTGTGTGGGGGGTGGCTCTGGAAGGGAAGGCCCCTAAGTGACCTGTACCCCACCTGCACCCCCCAGCAAAATGTTTCTGGCTACAGGGCTGCCAGTACTGCCTATAGTTTGGTTCTGTGTGAATATTTCTTTCTAGAACCTAGGAAGTAACCATGTCTGTTTGTTACTCCAGGAACTTAATTCCCCAACTCTGTAACTAAACCAAGCAAGGGCTGGTGTGTTTGTGTGTGTGTTGTTTTGTGGAACGGCTTCATTTCTTTTAAATACAATCAGATACAGCATTAAAGGTTTTTGGGGTTTGTGCTTCTGTTTTGCATGGAGGAACTGCCAGCAGAACTGTTTTGAAAGTCACTGCAATAGATCTTATAGCTTCTTTTAGCAGGATTTTTCCACAGTGGTTTACCTAGATGAGTTTTATTGAAATAATTCTGTATTTACCATTTGCATCGAGTTCGTTCTTTCATCATTTTATAGCATGCCCCTGATGCTCATTGAATGCAGCTGCTTGCTCTCAGCTTCCTGTTGGCCCATGGAGCATCAGGGCACTAGTGCCATACTCTGCATCCAAATGTGACACACTTGCACATCTGCAGTGGATAAATGCCAACCCTGACGTGATGGTCATCAGTTTATTGTACCTGTGCTGTGCCAAGAAAAATGGTGTGTTTTGTACTGTCATCCCGACAGCTTGCCTGATGTCTGGTTCTGAGGCTCTGTTTGTTCTGGTGAATCTTCCCTCTGGCCATAACAGACCTGAAGAGGTCACAGATGATGTAATGTGTCAGTAGGTGAAGACATTTGAATGTGGGAAAGCCTTGGCAAACCCAGCCTGCCTAAGAACAGAATACCCTGTATTAAAGATGACATAAGGAAAATCTTTGCAGAATTTTGTCAACACACTGAAGATTCAACCTGCTGCAAAGAAAATACCTGTTATATGCCTTCTTGCTGGATTTGTGTGTGTGTATATGCTGATGTGGATATGTAGAATTTCAGTCAACAAAACTGGACATGGCTTATTCCTGAAATAACAGACCCTTTTGTAGGACTGATTCACACCTTATATCCCATCACAAAATGAATCAGAATTGAATTTTCCATTAAACCAAGGACTGGAAGAGGCCAAAAATGAGTGTATCCATCCCAGCAAAAGGTTCATTCTGTGAATCTGCTAAGGTGGACTACCTTTTACTTCTTCTCCCCTGGAATGAACTGGATCCTAGGAAGTTAATCTTTTATCTCAAAGTTATTTATGGCCTACAGTCTGCTTTGGTCTTAATGTTGTAAATGGCTACATGAAGCTGCTTTATACTGAGTCTGACCATTAGTCTGTAAAGGATTGGTATTGTCTACTCTGACTGGCAGCAGCTGTCCTGGATCTCAGGTGGACATCTTTCCTATCAACTGCTTACTTGATTCTTTTTAAAACTTGGAGGTGCTATGGATTGGAACTGGGAACTTGTGCGTGCAAAGCAGGTTATCTACCAGAGAGCCATGGTCCCTCCCCTAACGGACTAAGTGCTAAGAGAGAGTTGATTTACTGAACTTACCTGGAAGTTCACAGTTGGACCCTCTAAGCAGTCGGCTGTTGTGAGCAAAAATTCTACTTTGTGAGCCAAAAAACCTATGAGCATAAAATGTTGTGAGTGAGCCTAATTTTTTATTTTTTTATTTTTTAAAAATTCAGTTTGGAAAGGGAAGAAAGGGAAAGAGAGAGAGGGAAAGGGTGAGGAGAAAGAAATGGAAAGAAAGGGAGAGAAAGAAATGGAAAGAAATAGAAAGTAAGGGAAAGAAGAAAAAGGAAAGAAAGGAAAAAAAATGGAAAGAGAAAGAAAAGGAAAGAAAGGGAAAGAAATAGAAAGGAGAAAGAGAGAGAGAGAGAGAAAGAAAGAAAGAAAGAAAGAAAGAAAGAAAGAAAGAAAGAAAGAAAGAAAGAAAGAAATTGAAGCAAAGAAAGGGAAAGAAAGAAATGGAAAGGGAGGGAAAGAAATGAAAAAAAGAAATTGAAAGAAAGGTAGAGAAAGAAAGAAAGTTGTGCTATTGGAAAAAGCAGATGTGGAGAAGGTAGCCACTTAAAGGGACAAACCTCTAAGTGCCTACCTTCTCTAAACCCACTCTTAGCCCCCTGTGCTTAGTTGAAAATCTGTGCACTGGGGGTTGGAAATTGGTGTGCTAGCGCACCAGGGAAACCCTGGATCTAACCCTAAATTGGACTGGTGTGGTCCCCTAATAAGTTATTCAGAGCTATTCTTCTCTTTCCTCTTCAAAATGGACTCTGAGCCTGAGCCCTACATGGGTAGCTGTTCTTTTTTTCTTTTTCTTTTTGACTGCTGTGCTCTTCCCTTTCTCCCTGATTGGGAATTAAGCTGAGCAACAGTAACGTCCTCCACAGCCATCCCTTTGAGTGCATGAGTATGAATCTGGGTCCAAGACACTCTATTAAATGGACCTTGAATTGGTTGTGGAGCCTTAATAGACCTAGATCACTGCCAGCTTTCTTAAGTTTTTGGTTTCCTTCTGAGATGGATCTAATCCTGAGTGGGTTGTGTGTGTTTGTTTTGAGAACTCTGTGTAAACTACTCATGCTCATTTTAATGTCCTGCACAAAATGTTATATGGCTTGTTTGAAACGGAGAGATGTTCCAGTAATGCAAACTTAGAAATGCCACTTAAATTTAGAATACATGTAGCAGTTGTGATATTACAGGGTCAAGTGTCCTCAATATTTTCCCTTGAGTGCTTAACTGTAGAATGTAAACATTTTAAAAAATAGGCCCTGCTCAACAAAGGCGTAAAGTAAACATCTCAAACCTTGCAAGTCAAAGGTTTAATGGCTTGCAGCCCCAGAACACAACATAATTAACAACTGTTTGTACCACTCCCTTTATTGCTAAGGCCCTGCACCCTAAAAATATGTATTTCTATTTGGATGCTGTAGTGCATTGCAAAAGACAACTTCTAGGGCCATCACAGAGAGCTGGAAGGAGCTGTAAATCCTTTTCCAATTTTCCTCTTTCCCTGTCTACATGTTGTATTCAAGATGTTGCAAAGTTCTGTTGTTTGGGTTAGAGGAAGGCAATTACAAGGGTTTTATGTTCTAAAGTTCTGTAGCAAGACAAGCTGGACCTTTCAACCTGTGCACATTTTGTAAAAAAAGAAAAGAAAGAAAGAAAAGGCAGAAAGTAAGCATGGATGGATTTGCTTGTTTAGCAGAATTTTATTTTGTTTCATTTAGTGCTGGGGTTGGGGGGAATCAAAAGCTCTGCATATGATCGCATCCAAGACTCCAAATGCCTTCAACAGTTACTCTGATTCAGAGGCAATCGCTGTGAAAATGGAGCTGCAGGACTCTGCCTCAGAGAAAACAGACTCCCAAGTTGGCTAGTCTGAGGAGGGCCATTCTTGAAGCCTCTTGGAGAAATGGGATTTGATACGCTATTATTTCTCAGAGGCCAGAGATTTACGCCTGATTTCCACGTCCAGGAACTTCAGATTGCATTTAGGTAGCAGAATACTGAGGCGGTATTGTGGTAGCCAGGTGCTTTCTCAGCTCCCTGCCCAACCTATCACATCTGCAGGTAGCAGTGACCAAGTTGATTTTAGTTATGGCATGGAGTGTGAGTGGACAGTAAGGCAATTCTTAATGATTAATGGTGCTGGATTACATGCTGCTATTATAGAGGAAGCCCGGGCAGGTAGAACAGGAATCTGAGGTAATTTTCTACTATTTCCCGTTCCCCTTCTCCCTCAGTGATTCACACCAACACCTACCTTTCACAACACATAAAAAAAGCTTTATTGTCTTTTCTTTAGAAAGGTTCAGTGCTTATTGGTTTGGTGGATAAGACAAGGAATGTAACAAGTTATTAGTTGTTTACAGCAAGGGACAGCAGAGCTCTACTTTAAAACAGTTACAGTTTCATATGCCCACAGTGTTACTGAGCTGACAGGCTATTTCTGTCGGGGGGGGATTATTTCTTTTGGAACTCCTCCTTAAACGCAAGAATCTCAGCCTATTGAAACAGGGTTTCTTGGGATACTTTTCCCTCACAAGCCCTTAACCTACTATTTCCCTAAGGGTAACACAGTATTCCTACTCTATCCCTGCCTCTTTATCAGCTCCAGAGCCCTATGTACCTATCCTGTCGATATCCGAGTTCTTTTCCTTCACCAGATGAAGCCTAACTCCCCTAACTAGTCTCTTGGTAGATCCAGGTGGTCAGCTGTGTTGGTCTGAAACAACAGAACAAAGTCTGAGTCCAGTGGCACCTTTAAGGCCAACAAAATTTAATCCTGGGTATAAGCTTTCATGTGCACACACACACACACTTCTTCAGATACATTGAAACAGATTTCCTCAGTCTGTTTCAACATATCGGAAGAAGAGTGCATGCATAAGAAAACTTATACCCCAGAATTAAACTTTGGTCTTAGTGCCACAGGACACAGATTTTCTTCTAGTCTCTTGGTAATTTTCCTTGTTTTCTCTGTTGCTTCCCCAAGCCCTGTCTGAATCAATGATGGACTTTCCTTCCACTTAACTCTCCTCCTCTCACTCTCAAGAGATTCTACAGCTTCTCATTGGCTGATGTCGTTTAGTATCTGCCTACTCCCCCTGTAGGCAGGGACTGGCTGGGATGCCTGGAGGGCAGTGCTAGAGACCCTCCATTGCAGTTTTACCTCGTCATGTTGTGGCAGGTTAAAGAAACTTGGAGGTTTGCATCTTGGAAAGCTTTAACACAGCCATTTAATTCCCTGAAAATAAGGAATCGCCATGGGCAAGAACAGAGAAGAGTTCTCCTCAGATGGAGTTTTGTGGAACAAAGTTGGAATCCGTCACCTGCTATCCAAAGTAGTGCATTCTATTCTACCTCTGCATTCTTTGGCATGTATGAGCCAGTCCTTGGACACGTTAAAATGAGGAACCAGAATCCCCAGCTCCATCACAATTGTAAGGGCCCCCTCACTCTTCTGGGTTCCCAACAGAGCAGACTGTGCTGTTGGGGGCCCATCCTGTGCCTTCCATTTAAATTAATGCTTAGTCACAGCGACAGGCGAGACTTGGCAGTTAGGAGGATTGGAGCTCAGACCCATTCTGAAGGAATTTGAGTTACTTCTGGGAGCTTCCACTGGGAGCTGTCCCAGGTCCTACTCTGCCTGAGTCAATCAGTTACCTGGATACCTGTTGTTGGACTCTGTGCCGTGTGTCCAGACATTCTTCTGTACTTCTCAGGTTCTCACCTTTGCTGGAATAGGAGATGGCTCTCTGGTTCTTAAGGTTTCACCCAGCAGTGCCAACCTTTCGAACTTGTCACGTGGAAGGTTTGGTGACTGGATTTAAAGCTGATATCCTGGTTCCCCAAGACTGTGTTCAATACCATTTCTGTACTAGGAAAATAGAGGAAGATGAAGAAGAAGAAGAGGCGGCGGCGATTGGATTTATACCCCGCCCTTCACTGCCCAAAGGTGTCTCAGAGCGGCTGACAAACTCCTTTCTCTTCCACTCCCCATAGCAGACACCCTGTGAGGTAGGTGGGGCTGAGAGAACTTCTGACAGAAACTGCTGTTTTTCAAGGACAGCTGTGCCAGAGCTTGTGACTGACCCAAGGTCACAGCAGCAGGTGCAAGTGGAGGAGTGGGGAATCAAACCCGGTTCTCCCAGATTAGAGTCTGCGCACTTAACCACTACACCAAAATAAGCAGATCCTCTTGACTTTGATTTTAAGGAACCTTGGGACATATCTGCACAGGTTGTCTTGCTTGGGTGCATTGGTTCTACAACCAGAGACGGAAGTCTCTTCTCTCCTCTCTCCAAAACAAACAAAAAAAGTAGTCCATTGGTAATTTGTATGAACACACAGCTTTCATGCTGCCCACTGTAGCTCCTATTTTTTTAATTTCCTTGATGCAAGTAACCAATCATAGGCAGACTATTGTCTTCAATATGAAGATCATCAATGCATGTAACCGTGCCCTGAAGTCCAGCTATACCTGTATCGATGGGATTTTGCTAACCATTGTGTTTAGGACCCAGGGAAGTCAACTGTAATTGATCATACAATGTGCATTCTGGAAGGAATATGCCCTTATTGCACCATTGTGATTGAAGCTCCTACTCACAGCTTGTCACAGAATTTGTTTGCTAGGATTTAATTCGGGATTCCTGTGTAAATGAGGATCTTGTAGCTTGTGCTGGGACCTAAGTGATCCTCCTGAGTTGCATCTGCGTGATAGTGCACTCAGCGTTCTCAGTGACACTTCTGAGCACTGTTAGGAGCTATAAATTTGCTCCGTACCTTGCTCCACTGGCCACTCCGCCTCTGATTATTCTAGCATGCACAGTCTTGCTCTGGGCCTGGTATGCACTCAGTTGGCAGACTTCATAGAAGTACTTTTCTTCTTCATCAGAATCACGATATCAGTGAAAGTATATGAACACACTTGGTATTGGTACTTGTGTTTGAAATATGTGAAAATCAGAGCTCAGGAGAACATGCGGTAAATACAGGAAACTGTTGTGGGGAAGTAGAGTTTTGTAATCTAGTTGTTCCTGTCGGATTGCATAAGATGTCCTGTCACAGGGAAAGTGAGCAGTTTAGAGTCCCTTTGCTGCTCAGACCAGTGAGCAAAACCTGACTTGGAAGTTTTTATCAGGGAATTTGGTGGTATTGCATAACCTTTTTTTTTTTTTGCTGTCAAGTCACAAGCAACTTATGGTGACCTTGTAGGGTTTTCAAGGCAAGAGACAATTAGAGGTGGTTTGCCATTGCCTACCTTCTGTGTAGTGATCCTGGACTCCCTTGGTGGTCTCCCATCCAAATACCAACCAGGTCTGACCCTGCTTAGCTTCCAAGTTCTGACAAGGTCAGGCTAGCTTAGGCTATCCAGGTCAGGACACTGAGTAATCTACTGTGACCTATTATTTAAGGGGCTTCCTTCCCAGGCTGCTGGGTTATCTGCAGTTCCCTTGGTTGGCTGGAATGGAGTGGTAGTGCACAGGCTGAATCCTTACTTCCAGAGCAGGTCCCTCGTTTCAAATATGTTGCACCACCAGTAACCTGTGGCTAGTCAAGCACAGAGAGGTTTTGCTCAGTGAACTAAGAAGTTAGAGCAGAGAGACTCCTAGTGAGTACATGAATGGATACCTGGATAAGACAGTCCTCTCAGTCGTCATCTCTTCTTTGTTATAAGCAGTAACAATTTTAGAAGTGAAATCCTATTCTCAGCTTCTCTTTTGGGTAAAGTCCAGACATGGAAATATATTTATGTACGTGTGTGTGTATTAAATATTTTGAATATAGTTGGGGAGAGTGCGAAGCCCAAATTGGCATTCTAATAAGAACTGCTTAAATGTCATTTATGTTAAAAATAAAGGCAAACTTTGTTCCTTGCCCAGACTTTAGCATGGGCTTCAGCACAGAAGAGGTCTAATGTCTTCTAAACACAGATGGCATTTCAGCAGGGCTTCTGGAAAGAACAGGACATGTTCACGAGGCTTAAGTTACTGAGTCGCTGGCTGACTTTTCAAATCTTAAGCTTTGTTATATTGTTAACTATTTGTTTTGCTATTCTGCATTGGTATTCTACAACTGGCCTTTGTTAGGATTGCAGTGAGATCCCCTCTTGAGTATTCTTGGAACTGTTAATAGTTTCTAGATACCTTTTGCAAACAGAGAGCTTAATATTTATATTGGGTTTCAGTGTAGCAGGAAGTTACTTGGATGCTTTTATGTGTTAAGCTCAGAGAGTTTGTGCAAGATTCCCTCTGACTTAGCATGAACTTTCTCCTCCTTTGGGCCTTTTTTTCTCTTCAAAGGTGACCATTGAGCAATGTTGCTTCTGTGTGGGCATTAATGCTAACCATGGTTAGCTGCAAACCAGAATTTGCAAGCAGGGTTAGAAGGTAGTATGTGCACCCTGTTTTGAAGCCACTAGTTGGTCTCAGTACCCATGCAAATTTAACACTGAACCTTGGTTGGCTCAAAAAAGAGGAGAGGAAAAAGTGTGCTGCCAGGGGCATAAGAGCATAAGAGAAGCCAATGTTGAATCAGGCCAATGGCCCATCTAGTCCAACACTCTGTCACACAGTGGCCAAAATATACCAGGTGCCATCAGGAGGTCCAGCAGTGGGGCCAGGGCACCAGAAGCCCTCCCACTGCTGCCCCCTCCAGCCCCAAGAACAGAGTGCATCACCTGCCCCAGACTGAGAGTTCCCATCTATACCCTGTGGCTAATAGCCACTGATGGACTTCTGCTCCATATGTTTATCTAATTTCCTCTTGAAACTGTCCATGCTTGCAGCTGCCACGACCTCCTGTGGCAGTGAATTCCATATGTTAATCACTCTTTGAGTGAAGAAGTATTTCCTTTTATCTGTTCTAACCCGACTGCTCAGCAATTTCATAGAGTGCCCACGAGTTCTTGTATTGTGAGAAAGGGAGAAAAGTACTTCTTTCTCAACCTGCTCAATCCCATTCATAATCTTATAAACCTCGATCATGTCACCTCTCAGCCGTCGTTTCTCCAAGCTAAAGAGCCCCAAGCATTTTAACCTTTCTTCATAGGGAAGGTGTTCCAACCCTTTTATCATTCTAGTTGCCCTTCTCTGCACTTCTTCCAATGCTATAATATCCTTTTTGAGATGTGGTGACCAGAACTGTACACAGTATTCCAAATGAGGTCGCACCAATGATTTATACAGGGGCATGATGATACTGGCTGATTTGTTATCAATTCCCTTCCTAATAATCCCCAGCATAGCATTGGCCTTCTTTATTGCAGCTACATATTGTGTAGACATTTTCAGCGAGTTATCCACTACGACTCCAAGATCTCTCTCTTGGTCCGTCTCTGCCAGATCAGACCCCATCAACGTGTATTTATATTTAGGATTTTTGGCTCCAATGTGCATCACTTTGGGCATGTTCTGTCAGGAGCTACTCTTTGTGCTGGGCCTATTCCCCGCCCCCCATCATCTTTTTTGCTATCACCAAAATATTTGCTCCAAAGAACTTCCAAAGCCTGGGTAACATACTTGCACAATCAGATGTCCTGAGCTACAGGAACATTAAAATATTATTTTATAGTATAGATAATCTGGTTATAGATTCCTGGGGCTAGCAAGTTGTGGTTGCTGGAGTTTGTTGATGACCATTCTTGTGATATGTGAAAATATGGGCATGCCTGGAATCCAGTCTGTGGCTCCAGAACCAAATTAGCTTTTTTTTTTTTTTTTTTTTTAAATCTTTCAATGAGTGGGTAGGATGCTAGAACAACCATTAGGTGAAAGGAAATGGCAGGCAGAAAATTTTATTGGACTAAAGAGCTTCTTAGAGATGCTTTACAGAAAGGGAAATGATAGAGGTGAACAGTTGCCAGCGATCCAAGTGCTGACCATGCACAGATTTATGCTGGTGTACTCAAACCACCATGCATCAGTCCCGTGCGCATGTATTTATTACTGAGGCCTCGCATGTGCCAAATTAGCTTTTTTTTTTTTTTTTTTTTTAAATCTTTCAATGAGTGGGTAGGATGCTAGAACAACCATTAGGTGAAAGGAAATGGCAGGCAGAAAATTTTATTGGACTAAAGAGCTTCTTAGAGATGCTTTACAGAAAGGGAAATGATAGAGGTGAACAGTTGCCAGCGATCCAAGTGCTGACCATGCACAGATTTATGCTGGTGTACTCAAACCACCATGCATCAGTCCCGTGCGCATGTATTTATTACTGAGGCCTCGCATGTGCCACTTCCTAATAGCCATTCCTCCAGTGGTGGCTGTTTCAAGGTGGGAACCAGCGACCAACCACAAGCTGTCCAGGCCAAGGGCCTTGCCCACTTTCGTGAAACTTGGAGCAGGTGCCACCTTGGGTAATGATTCTCAGAAAGCCACAGGTGGTTCTTGAGCCACTGAGTGAGTGTCACTGAGCTATGGGGTTGGGCAAACAGATCATTCTGTCTTGGATTTCAATCTCTAAAGTACTCTCCACACCTTTGTTAATGGGGAGATTTTAAAGCACTTTGAATACTGTGTTCTGTGTCTGCAAAATCATTGTCCTTTCCTTCTGCACCCTTAGATTTGGCATTCATCCTGTGGCTGGTCGTATGCCTGGGCAACTAAACGTGCTCCTTGCAGAAGCTGGAGTCCCCTATGACATTGTCCTAGAAATGGATGAGATCAACCATGACTTTCCTGGTAAGAGAGCTGGATAGACTGCTCTGTTTTCTGCCGCAGTTCATTTGCCTTGCGTTGAACACTTGAAGCTGCCTTATATTGAATCAGTCTCTCACTAGCAGTATTATCTACTCAGGTTGGCAGGAGCTCTCCAGGGTCTTAGTCTGAGGTCTTTCACATCACCTGCTACTCAGTACCTTTGAGACTCCAGGAACTGAACCTTCTGCATACCAAGCAGATGCTGTACCACTGAGCCACAACCCTTCCCCAAGCTTTCATAAAATATTTCTGAATTGTGTATTTTTTTCTACTTTAAGGAGGAACTGTGGGAGCAGGTTAGCATAATATATATTTGGCCATAATACATTTTTTTAAGTCCTACCAAACCAAATGACACTAGTCTTCTCTGTCTCACTCGCTGTCATTCTGCCTGTTGCTTTTGCTAAATGCTGGTGTTGAAGTTTTCCATGCTGCTGTTTGTTAGTTTTTATGCAGTTGGTTTCTAAGCTGCCAGGAAAAGTAGCTAAACAGCTTTTCAGGATTAGTTTTAAGACGAGCCATCCTTGCAAATGTATAGCTCCTAAAAGAAATTGATTAGGGTTTCTTGATATTGCTGCAACCTAAGTTGCTTCTAATAATTGGCATTTTAGTTCCATGGCTAATTTTTTTAAACATGTTTCTTTTTGCCATTTATTTATTTACATAACTGCAGAAACAGACTTGGTCCTTGTTATTGGAGCCAATGACACAGTTAATTCAGCTGCCCAGGAAGATCCAAATTCTATCATTGCAGGAATGCCGGTTCTAGAAGTCTGGAAGGCAAAGCAGGTGGGTCCCTATGATCGTATGGTAGGAATTCTGCATCTTCTCTGTTTGTGTTAAAACCTTTGAGCATAATATCCCCATATGTCTCTGACTCCACCTTTGCCCATCTTCTCTTCCTGAACTGCTCTGCTAGGGGAAGAGGCTCCAGATAGAAAACAGGAGGCAGGAATTTCTAGATCTGTAGAACTCAGTGGCTCAGGAGCCACATGTGGCTTTTTGACCTGCCACACTTGGTGCTTCTCAGCACTGTTCCCAAACATGGCGCCTGCCCAGTGTTCCAGGAGAGTGGGCAAGGCCCATAGACCAGTAGGGCTTGTGGTTGGCAGGTGATTCATACCTTGAAACAGTTGCCCACAGAGGGACAGGAAAACAGGTAAGCCATGAGAAGAAGAACTGGTTTTATACCCTGCTCTTCACTACCTGAAGGAGTCTCAGAGTGGCTTACAGTCACCTTCCCTTCTTCTCCCCACGAGGTAAATGAGGCTGTGAGAGCTCTGAGAGAACTGTGACTGACCCAGAGTCACCCAGCTGGCTGCATGTGAAGGAGGGGGGGAATCAAACCCAGTTCTCCAAATTATAGTCTGCCACTCTTAACCATTAAACTATGCTGTTGCCTTTCACTTTGTTGTGGGCCTCCCCAGTTCTCCTGCCCACAACTCAGTAGAGGAATTGCAGTTTCACCCAATTGTAGAGGAATCATCTCTGATTTAAGAAGCAATTACATCGGTCCTCACTGATTTCTCTGACCTGTTTGCAAACCCAGCAACCAATGTATCTCACACTAACTGAATGGACAAAGATCCCTATCTTAACAGGCCTCAAAACACAAAGGGTCAAGGAGAAGCACGGCTATTCCATATACATTCTCTTATGCCAAGCATTTTTTTTAATGCTGCTACTGCCTGAATTTTTGTGGCTCCTTCAGTATTTCAGTATCCTGCATCATAGCGTGTATTTCTGGTATTGTGCATAATGGGGGCGTTCTAAAGAGTGAATGTATAGCGAAGTATATTTGAATGTATAGCGAAGTACACTTCAGTTACATGTAACATTCTCAACCTTAGAATTACACTCTTGTAAAGTGAGTGGTAGAAATACGGTTGAGCTTTGTTTATTGGCCAAAGGCGGGTGATTTATCATGGAGATTTACTGGAAAATGTCAAATGATGGTTCATGTCCTGTTCTGGACATTTTACTGACCCAGTGTTTTAAATGTCAGTTTTGAGGAAAGTGAGGAGGAAATTTGACCATGGGGGGGGGGGAATGTTTTGGAGTTAATGATAAAGAAACAATACTTTCTTTGGCTTCCCAAAATGTTTACTGATAAAGCTTTAAAATCAATATTAGCAAAGCTTCGGGCATCTACTCCTAACATGTGAGCCTGTTTAAAAATAAATCTGGTAGTGTCTTTTGTCCATCTCCTTGCTTGCTGTATCTGGACCACTGTTTAAAGTGATAGAACCTGACCTGCCTCTCCCAGCCTTCATTTTGTGGAATGAGGGTTCCCACGTGAATCTATAAATTTGCTCAGCAGGCACAGTCTTCTTGTTCCTTCCAGACTGTATATGGTGATCGGTGTCCATTAATGAACATCAGATCTCAGAAGCTAAGCAAGGTCAGCCCTGGTTAGTGCTTGGATGAGAGACCACCAGGGAAGTCCAGAATTGCTACATAGGGGCAGGCAATGGCAAGCCACCTCTCTTCACCTCTTGCCTTGAAAAACCTGCAGGGTCCTGCTGTAAGTTGGTGGTGACTTGATGGTTCGTTCTCTCTCCCCTCTCCCTCCCCCTCCCCCCAGTGCTGATCCTGCTTAGCTTCCAAGATCAGGTTAGCTTTGCCGTCCAAATACAGAGGTATAGAATCTGTTGATCAGAGGTTTTATACATTGCTGTATTATTTGCTTATTGTTGAATACTTCTGTCTATGCATTAGCTAACATGGCTAATAGCCATGGTGACTAAGGGAACTTCCACATCTGGAAGCAGTAAACCTCTGATTGCCAGTGCTGGGAGGCAACACTGGGGGCTTGGTCTCTATCCCCTGTTTGTTGGTCTTCTACAGCAACAAGTTGGCCACTTGGCATGATACAGGATGTTGGGCCACTGGTCTGATTCAGGAGGATTTTACTTATATTCTTAACTTTTCTCTCTTCAGGTTATTGTTATGAAGAGATCTCTGGGTGTTGGCTATGCAGCTGTGGATAATCCAATCTTTTACAAGCCCAATACTGCCATGCTTCTAGGGGATGCTAAGAAGACCTGTGATGCCCTGCAGGCCAAAGTGAGAGAGACCTTGCAGAACTGAATGCCTTCTGTTTTAAAGAAACGCCAGTCCTTTGGCCAGTACGAACAAAAACTCTCCAAGTGTTATACGTCAGGGTTTATAAGATAGTGAAATGAAAGATCAGAGAGAAACAAGGGTCCAGAAACAAAGAGAAAAATGTATGTAAGAGTATAAGAAATTAAGCAACAAAATGGAAGGTCACGCTTAAGAAGCCACAACTTGGAATAATTCTGTTTTTGAATGCAGTGCATTTCAGAGGAATTCTTCCTTGGTAGCCGCATGCGTAACACAAGGACACTCAGGAATTTGGATGGGGGCCCCCCGTAATCTGTCCATTTAGTGTGATGTGAGACCTCCAAAAAGTTTCATTCTTAGAGTTCTTTGGCTTCTCTTCTCGCTGTTGGTTTCAAGTAAACACAGAATCTAATTTGGCTGGTTTTTGGCTGGGTTTTTGATTGTCAGATCTGGGACCCATGGCTGGATATTTAAATTTTGAGTGTACTTGTAACCTTTTGAAAACTTTTGAGAGGGTATTGGATTTTGAAATGAGTTTTTATACATTTCATAATCAGTGTGCTACGATGCTGGAAATGGGCACTTATTTGTCAAACATATTTCAGATGCTGGATAAAGGGATGCAATTTGAGAGTTAATCCAAAACACTTTTGCAAATAAATCATGTGGACAAAATGGAAACAGAGTACACTTTAAGAAGAGAGAAATAAATTGATTACTGGTCTTCCTTTTTAATCTGTTGAATATACATATTGAAATTCTACAATTCAGTGGTAAATTGGTTTGTTCTACAGCTTCCAGAGCAGCCTTCATTATGTTTAGTACACTCAAGTGGAATTCAAATGTTTGACTAATAAAATGAACTTGTCATGTTTTGCCTAATGATGTAGCAACCGTTTGGGGTGACACGGGCAAAATAAATAGTTGCGCTTGTGTTAGAAAGCTTTACCATCTGGGAAAGACAGACTACTATGACATGATTAAAACTAAGCCCAACGTTTTAATCCCAACTTGACTGTTTGTTAAATCCTGATCTTTATCAGGGACCTTCTAATTTAATAGCAGATGAAATCTGTCCTTTTAGCTACCTCCTGTTTTTCGTATGGCAAGGATCCCATGCATTCAAAATCCAGAAGTGGTGGTGGACTGAATCCAGCAATAAGCTTCCAAGCCCACTGAACCAATGGGAATATGTGCTTTCTCAGTTCCTGTTCATTTCACTGGGACTTGCGCAGAAGCAGCGCCCTGATGGATCGTGCTCAGCAAAATGTATCCAACCATCTGTGAACTTTGCGGGGCAGGACTTCTGAGCTTCCCCTCCTCCTGCAGGTCACTGAGCCCCCGGAAATTTTGTTCTAGGTGGGGGGGGGCTATCAGCAGACCCTCGGGAGCAGCATAGGGACCAAAGTGGGGAATCCGACTCCTCTTCCGCAAACAGAAATGCTTTTCCGTTGGAGGAACTGTGCGGTTGGATACATAACGTGCGTGTAGAAATCCCGCTGCTCAGCAGGAAGCGCCTAACAGGTTGTTCTGCTGCATATGGACCTTTGAGCCACAGTATTCTAATGTAAGACTTTGGGCAGCTAAATTTCAATAGGACCTGCTGGGGACCTGAATTTGGTTGCATGGATACCATACATCTCTGTGCAACCCGACTGTTAAATGTGGCTGAGAAGAGGAGCGCCAATTAAGTTAGTCTTGGAATGCTGAAGGCTGCAGCCTCCAACTTGGTTTTAAAATGGCTCTCTTCCTTTTTAGTTTGGAGATATCAAGTGGTTTGTAAGTGGACCAGAAGTACCATTGTTAACTTTAGAAATTGTGTTTATATTATGAAACTTGAGAGAATTATTAAAAAAAAATAAAGCTAACAGAATTCCAAATCGTCTCATAGTATTCTTCTGGCACTTTATTTTCTTCCTTGTAAAATGCAGATGGAAACTTATGTGGCATCAGATTACATGTTTTTTACGTGCAGCTGTTACCCAAATCAGTCCCCCTTTGTCAGACCTATCACGTGGATAGAGTCCCCTATACTGGAAACCCTAAAACATGAGTCCAGGTGCAAGAAAGGATCTGCATCTGTTGTATAGAAGGGTCCAAATCTGGCACAGTAAACTTGAGAAGAAAAGATGGAAGGGAGGCAAGCCCTTATCCAGCAGACAACTGTATTACCCTATCCAGGATACCGATAAGGTAGGGGTGAACTCAAGGCAAAAGTGCAAGACAACAAGCAATTTCAATAGTACCATAGCAGTTTACGTCTAGCAATCCAATATAAAGTTACTGCTCCTCTCACATGGCTAATCCAGAGCAAACCAGCCCAGTGGAAGGGGAGCAGGTAGAAAGATGTAAACGGTTAGATTACGTAGAGTTGAATGGGAGAGAAGATATCATACTCTGCCTGTCTGCATGGGAAGGGTCTGATGAGTTCATGGTCATAGATAAACATACGGAGCAGAAGTCCATCAGTGGCTATTAGCCACAAGATATAGATAAAAGCTCTCAGTCTGGGGCAGGTGATGCACTCTATTCTTGGTGCTGGGGGGAGCAGTGGGAGGGCTTCTAGTGTCCTGGCCCCACTGCTGGACCTCCTGATGGCACCTGGTATTTTTGGCCACTGTGTGACAGAGTGCTGGACTAGATGGGCCATTGGCCTGATTCAACATTGGCTTCTCTTATGTTCTTATGTTCTGCCTCTGGATGGAAACAGGCGATATGTATGGAAGTCTTGAGATGCCTGTTCTATCGATGAAATTCCTTTCAGAGATAGAATCTGCAGTGGTATTGGATCAAGGGTAAAGCGTGTATCTTTGTATTGGGGGGATTTGAATTTTTGGTAAGTAGAGTATGGTGTATACCTGGGAGAAGTGGAAGTCCAAATATTCTCATGGCAAGGGAGGTGATGCGGGACAGCAGGAAGATCTAGGTGCGGTTAATGAATTACCTGAGTGGTAGGTTTATTATTTATTTGATGGAGGCTGGGCAGTGGCCTCCCCTGGTCCTGTCATTGGACTACTGGAAAAGGTGGCATTGAAGAAGGTGTCTCTGGGATCTTCGGTCACTGTCCTGCAAACTTGAGACATTGCTTATGGCTATAGATGTCAGAGGCTCTGAGAGGCTAAACAAAGGGATCTTGATTATCATTCTCCTGGAGCTTTTAGGCAGTTAGGATACGCCCTTTCGGGACTGCCCTAGAGGAACATGGCTTAGAACATCTGCTTCCTTTCTTGTTAGCCCTGATGAAGCAGTCTAGAGAACTCACTGTGGCTTGAATCCAGAGGGATGCAGTGATTTCCACCTGTGGAGTGCAACTTCACCTTTCCACAACTGCAGCCCCAAATTCCCACCTGAAATGTTCTTTGGGGTCTATCAGGTACAACATTTGGGGGTGGTACTAGGGACTGCAACAGGAAAGGGGAGTCACAACAGCTGCACTCTATATGGAAATTCTGCACATGACCACAGAGAAGTCTTAGGATAGCGCTGGCTCTTCAGCTTGGAAATGGAGACAAGCACTGCCCCCTAGAGTCGGATTTGACTGGCTTTCAAGCAAGGGAAACCTTTAACAAAAGATAACCATATGGATCTTGTTTCTGGATTCTGTCCCCTCCCCCCAATAATTGTAATGCAGTGTTTCACTTCCACTGGCCTACTTGTTAGATTTAAGTATTTTAATTTGCCTCTGGGCAGGAGGAACTATGTAGGTCAGAGCAACAACAGGGGCTAGCTGTCTTCCAATCTCTCGGACGCAACCAACTGATGAACCAATTGAAATCCTTTCACTGCTACCGTCAATATGTGTTTGTGCATTGAGCAACTTTCTACGGGATTAGGAAAATGTCTGCAGTAAGAATTTGAATAATGGGAGCTTTGGGCTGCCCTCTTGTAGATACTGGTGGGGAGCTTAAACATTCAACTCCTGAGTGCTGCTGGTTTTTACTGGCTGTTGTTCCAGCAACTGCGGACTGGCAGTAACCAAATTCTTCTGTTCCCAGGGCTGTGACTTGCATGATCCAGCTGGTCTGAAGTCACTTAGAAGAAACAAATAATTGTATTAATTAGAGCTTCAGTCTACAGGCATGTGATTTGTGCTAAATGAGAGGGTCTGAGTACTTTATCGCAGCTGGGTCTAGAACTAATAAGCGGTCGGTGTTTTACTACTCCCCGTACCCGCAAATAATTTAATTGTGAAAAATATTCTCGTAACTGAAAAGCCCTTTTAAGAGAGGATGGCTTTTCCTCTTATGCCAACAATCACAAAACCTTTTCTAAAACAGCATATTTTCCTCCACGGGTTGGATAATGACGGAGATAAATAAAGGCTTTCTTAAAAAAAAAATAAGGAAAAGTAAACTGACCAATTATTTCTGCTAATTTGTCTCTACTCTTTCCCTCCTCCCCTTAGAATTCCACTACAGTTATACTCTCAGCAGTCATTTTGTAGCATTGGTATATTTCGGGTTCCAAGACATTTGCCCTGATTTAGACTTATGCTTTGTGTGGGAAATGTTTCCCTAAATTTTGCATACAGATGTTCTTGGTATGTCTCTGTCGATGTCAGAAGAGCTTCATATTAAGGCATTTTATCCTCTGTGAGAAGAAAGGAGAGAATAGTAAGCTGTATAAATACTATTGAGCTGTGCAGCTCAGAATATGGTTTTGTGGGAGTCCCTAATTCAGAGTCTGATGGCATCTTAAAGATGTTCTATATCTTATAAAGATTAAAGTGCTTGACTAAGGGCCAGACTAACTAATACTCGGAGTATTGTGAATCTCCAGCTTCTTGTATATGTGTTTACCTTTAAATAGGTGATAATTGGTGCCTTATCCATGCCATAGTAACCTCAAGGCTAGACTACAGTAACATGCTCTCAGGGTTGCCCTTGATGGCTTCCTGGAAACTTTAGCTGGTACAGAATGATACAGCACATCTGCCCAGTAGGAACTGAATGGAATGTACATCTGCCAGTTCCAACAGGTGGCTTATTTGCTTCTGGATCCAATTCAAAGTGTTTCATAGCCTGAGGCTCTCAGCTTTTCAAGACCACCTCTCTCCATACATTCTTGTGCAGCAGCTCTGTTCTTTGACTCAAGGCCCATTTCAATCACAATCGTGCGAGCAGATAGGAACGTGGTCTGCTTAAGCTAGAGAGTTTTTTGAACCTGTGGTGGTGCTAACAATATGGAATGGCCTTTCAGGGAATGTTAGGAAGGGCCCCCACATTGCTAATGATCTGAGACCATTGTATGGCACAGCAATTTAGAAGGACCTTTTTACACTCTCAGCTGTTGTGGCTACACTGGAAGACTTGCTTACATGTCTAACAGTGTGATGGGGCTGTGGCTCAGTAGCAGAGCATCTGCTTGGCATACAGAAGGTCCCAGGTTCAATCCCCAGCAAGGATCAGGTGATGGCTGCTGTGAGAGACCTCAGCCTGAACTCCTGAAGAGCTACGGTCAATATGAGTGCACAATATTGACCTTAATAGACTGGTGTTCTGATAAGGCAGCTTCATGTGTTCAATCTTGCACAGAGTTATTCCAGTCCAAGCCTACTGAGATCAGCAGGTTTAGGTTGGAGTAACACTGCCTAGGATTATACTGTCAGAGTTACAGTCACTAGGTTAAGGGTATCTATTGGTTTTAGTTTATATTATCTGTGATACCATGTGTTAATTCTGTATCCTTCCTTGTGGAGAAAGGCAGGATAAAGCTGTTTTAAACAGATAAATGGATACAGCCTCTTCTGCCTTGAGCCACAGATGGTAAATGGTAGCAGGAAGTTGAACATAAGAAAAGCCAATGTTGAATCAGATCAATGGCCCATCTAGTCCAACACTCTGTCAAGGAAGTCAAGGTAAACAACATCTATTGGTCCACATGTTTGTTCACTCCCTCAAAAAACACTAACAGGTTAGTGAGACAAGATCTTCCCTTACAGAACCCATGCTGAGTCTGCCTCAATAGTTTTTGTTCATCAATGCGCCTACTAATTCTTTCCTTAATAACAGTTTCCACCAACTTACCTGGAGCTGTGGCTCAGTGGTACAGCATCCATCTTGCATACAGAAGGTCTTCGGTTCAGTTCCTGGCATCTCCTAGTTAAAAAGACCAATCAGGTGATAAGGAAGACCTCTTCTCTGTCCCTCGAGAGCTGCTGCCAGTCAGAGTAGATAGTATTGATCTTGATGAAGCAGTTATCAGGCTTCCTCTCTCCCTTCCTGAAGAAAGCACAAGGCAGATGAAGACAGAAGAGCACTGCCCTAGAAGTTCCTGCATGCCAAATCCCTGTGCCCATCTGTAAACAAGTCTCATCTTTGGTTCTTGCCCATTTATTTATTTATTTGGTCTCAGGTGAATATGTGGTGCTATTGTTATGAGGCTTCACAAAGATCAGCTCCGTAAAAAAAATAGTTAATGGTAAGACAATCTGCAATAAACAAGTTTAATTGTTTATTGCTGCAAAGGCTGTCCAGTCGGGGTTACTAAAAGGTTTCATCCTTTGTGCCTTTTCGATGCATGTAAAATTTGCATTCTAACCCACATTTGTGGCTAAGATTGCCCACAGCCCTGGAGAAAAAGGCCCTGTTCCTTTTACAGAGGCTTAATGTGTGGAAATGGGCAACTGAGATTTTTGATGTCATGGAGGTAAATAACCTCTCCTGGTAAATAACATCTCATTAAGGCTCAATGAACTGTGTGGACCCTTCAGTCCCCATCTTTACAGTGCATAAGACTTCTGTGTGTCTGTTATTCTGGACTAATTGTCCTGGCTACAAGGGTATGATTTGGGGTGCTGTTCCATCCATGACTTGAACAGAATCCTGTGGTCTTAATTGTACTTAGAAAATTGCTAGCCAAGGGGCAGTATGTTGGAAATCTTCAGGAAATATGTTAAGAATATAAGAAGAGCCCTGACATGGATAGCCCAAGCAAGCCCGATCTCATCAGATTTCAGAAGCTAAGCATAGCCAACCCTGGCAAGTACTTGGAAGGGTGACCTCCAAGGAATACCAGGGCCAGGACGCAGAGGCAGGTAATATCAAAGCCACCTCTCTGAAACATCCTAGAGCCCCACTAGGGGTCACCAGAAGTCACTATGACTTCAGGTCTCTCTCTCTCTCTCTCTCTCTCTCTCTCTCTCACACACACACACACACACACACACACACACACACACACATAACACCCGCCCCCAGGAATATAAGAAGAGCCCTGCTGAATCAGATCAGTGTTCCATCTTGTTAGTCCAGTAAGCTGTTTCACACAGTGGCCAACGAGTTCCTCTGGAGGACCAATAACAGGGCATAGAGGCCGAGGCCTTCTGCTGATGTTGCTTTCTGACCGTAGTATTCATGTTCTAAAAGCTCATGCTATAAAAGGTGCGACTGCAGGTAACTGAGTAGAATTTTCAGCTGCTTTATGCACCCAGTCCCTACTTGCTTCATTAGGGATATTATGAACTGGTTGTTGGAGTGCTGTGAGATTGCATATGCACACCTGTGATGGACAAGAGGCTGTTCTGCCTTTGAGAGGTAAAACAGCCACTCAGCTTTTTTCACACCTGAGCCTATAGGAATGAAGCTCCAGCATCCAATCGCCTTCCAGAGGGGGGGCTGAAGGCTACCTGAGAGAGAGTGCAGGATGGAAAGGATAATTGTCTCAGCGAGGGAGAAGACAAGTTTGTGTGTAGCTCTGCCTGGTAGTGTAGCAGAGGGGTTTAACTCTACCTCTGCGGAGGCTAGAGTTGTGAGGCCTGTTGCTGGTGATGCGCAGTCCTGGTAACGACAAGCTTTAAAGGGAACTCCCCATATAACCCGTACATAAATAAATCTTCTCTGTTGTTCTAATAAACCTCCTGTTTCAGTGATCTCTCTATTCTTCAGGCTCCAGCTTCTCTCGCAGCTGTGACACAAAGCCCATACACTTGCTGCCCTAAGAACATCTTGTAACTGAGAGGAAGGCGTATATCACAAAACCAAACAGTTTCCTAAATTCATCAGAGAGACAGTGGAGGTCCCCTCAGTTTTAAAAAAGGGCTTTTCAGAGCACCCTTCCCATAAATAAAGGGGCTATGGCTCCACGACAGAGCGTCTTCTTTGAATACAGGAGGACCCAGGTTCAGTTCCCCAATGTTTTCAGTCCAAAGGATCAGGTAACAAGTCATGTGAATTACTTCTCTCCGAGTCCCCAAAACGTGACTGCCAGTCTGAGTAGATCATGCTGACCTTCACAGACTTCATAGCTCTGATCAGTATAAGGCACTTTCATGTATTCAGGCCAGTGAGAACAATGTGTAACTGCTACCGTGGTTCACCAGACAATGCCGGTTTTGAAGACCTTTATGGAATATGAAGGAAAATCCCATTTCTTTGTGAGCTTTCCCTCCCAGCATTCAGTTTGAATTTTTTGTCAATGTGCAGAGCCTTAGAGTGAAGCAAGGTAGAAATCAACCAACCAAATATGATGGCTACAGCAAGCTTCCAAATTCGTATTGGAGTAGATTAGACTATTCCCATAGGAGTTCTCGGGGGGGGGGAATCCATGTGGCCAGTAAACTTTTAAAAAAAGAGAGAGAGAACAGCTGCTTTGAAAGATCTGTTAGAACCAATTTTTACATACAATGAAGGTTTCCTGCTTTGGGGTAATAGAGTCCCCTATAGTCTTGGATTTTTCTCTTCCCCTTACAGCCACTTCCTTGTTCCTGCTTCTCATTAATTTGGACCTGATATTAACGACCCCAGGCCAAAACTGTGTCATGTGTTAACAATGAGAGGCAATCTTACACACCACTGGGAAAACTTGGATTCATGGTCTTAATGACATACAACCACCACAGCATAAAACACAAGCCTAGGTTAATTTTGTTTTAATAGCCAAATGTATTTGGCCAGATTTGGGTAAATAATGCCCTACAGGATTCGGCACAAAGCTTACAAGGAGGTTTTGCTGTGAAATGCAACCAGTTTGTGGGTCTGCCTGTTTTAATTAGCCTTGTGAGGAGAAGTATGCTAGACGTACACACTTGTGGTCTGTGGAAATGTTATGATATTATGTATTCATTTTTCTCTCTGATTTTTCTGCAGCTGTCATGATGCCTTCTTTCCTTCACCCAGAAATATATATAAAATGAAGGTTAAATTAAGATAGAATGTACAAGGCGCTTAAAAAAAAGATTGAAATCCTTTGTCCAAGCAATCCAAATTCTGTACCTGTTATGCATAATTTGTCATGTTGTGCATGATTCCATGTCCTTACTAGAAACTGGACCCTTTGGTGTAGTGGTTAAGAGCAGTGGACTCTAATCTGGAGGATCGGGTTTGATTCCTCACTCCTCCACATACAGCTGCTGGATGACCTTGGGTCAATCAAAGTTCTCTGAGAGCAGTTCTCTCAAGAGCAGTTGTCTCAGAGCTCTGTCAGCCCCAGTTACCTCACAGGGTGTCTGTTGTGGGGAGAGGAAGAGAAGGAGATTGTAAGCTGTCTGAGACTCTGAGTGAAGGATAAGGTATAAATCCAATCTCCTCCTCCTCCTCCTCCTCCTTGGCAGCTGAAGAAACTGCATTCATTCTGAGGTCCTGCAAAACGGTCAAATTATTTTTCTTACCCTTCCTCCAAATACCACAGGATGGCATCCATCACTCTGTCTGCATTTTATCCTTAGATCAATCCTGTGAAATACCTTGTGGTCAAAAAGAACATGACTGGCCAAAGTCATCCAGAGAGCTTCATGTGTAGACTACACCCTGGATCTCCTCAGTTCTCACAATTTGCACTTTAACTGCTACACCACAATTTGCTCTTTTGCTCTATAAATGCAATGTGGGGTTTAATTCACAACGGTTGTCCCCCATCCAATGCAACAGTGAATTCTAAATTTTTAGGTAGCCATAAATAGTGGTATCTCGGTCATCTTTATTTTCCACTCAGCGGTTTCTTTCTCCCTGCTCCCTCAAACTGAGACGTGGGCAGGAAAGCTCCTTTTATAACATGATAAGCCATAAACTGTGGAGACCATTCACAAGGATTCTGTTCAAAGCCCTGCCCAAATCCAGTCCTTGCAGGCAGATATAGCAACCTTTCATACAAGCAGAAATGCAGGAAATAAAAACACCTGTCTCATTATCTGGTGTCCTAACCTGCTACCTAGAAGATTTCTAGAAGACATAGCCAAAGAGACGGAGTCCATCTCAATCCCCCTCTGTGAGATGCGGTAGCCAAGGAAAGTGATTTCCGGTTTATGGAACTCACATTTGGAGAGCTTGGCGAACAGTTTGTGCTTGTGCAACGTTTGCAGGACCTCCCTGACCAGTTTTACATGGGACCGCAGGTCGGGGGAGTACAGAAGTATGTCATCAAGGTAAACAAGGACCCCTTTGAACAAATACTTGTGTAAGACCTCATTGATTAAGTTCATGAATACCCCAGGCGCCCCCTGTAAGCCGAAGGGCATCACCAGATACTCGAATTGTCCCAGGGGGGTGTTGAACTCTGTCTTGTGCTCATCCCCCTCTCTAATGTGTACTTGGAAATAAGCATCTCTAAGGTCCAGTTTAGAAAACACCTTCCCCCCAGCAACTGCTGCTAGGAGGTCTTTGATCAGGGGGAGAGGGTAGGCATTGGTGGCCGACACAGCATTAAGCCCACGATAGTCAGTACCACTGCCGGCTCGCCCACTAGGCGAGCTAGGCGCTCGCCTAGGGCGCTGGGGTCCACAGGGGCGCCCAAGCGCCCCCGCCCCGCCCCCCGTGAAGCCGGCGCTGGGAGGGAAGGGGCGCTGGGAGGGAAGGGGCGCCCGTTCAGGCTACTGCGGCGTGCTCAGGAAAGCTGGCGCTCCCCCCCGTCTTCAGCTGGGGCTGGGAGGGAAGGCTTCCCTGGCTTCCCCCCTCCCCCGGTCTCCAGCCGGCGCTGGGAGGGAAGGGGCGCCCGTTCAAAGTCGGCGCTCCACCCCCGCCCCCGTCTCCAGCCAGCTCTGGGGCTGGGAAGGGGCAGCCGTTCAAACGGCCACCCGTTCCCTAGCTTTCCTGAGCACGCCGCACTCAGGAAAGCCGGCGCTCCACCCCCCCCTGGTCTCCAGGCCCCACCGGGAGATTGGCATCCCTGTGGGGTGGGCGCTCCAGGCTGTCTTGCCTAGGGCGCCCAGACACCTGGGGCCGGCCCTGGTCAGTACACAGCCGCAGACCCCCGTCTTTCTTTTTCCGAAAAAGAACGGGGGCGGCGAATGGCGAAGAGGCTGGTCTGATAAACCCTCTCTCCAAATTTTTGTCAATAAATTTTCTCAGTTTCACTTTTCGGCCGGGCTCATCGAATACAGTTTCCCTTTAGGGAGTTTCTGGTTTGGCAGTAATTCAATAGCACAGTCAGAGTTCCTATGGGGGGGCAGTTCGTTTGCTTCCTCCTCCCCAAATACAGCGGCTAAGTCCCGGTACTCTTTGGGGATTAGCTCCCATTCTGCTTCCGCCACCCCCACCATTATCGGGGTGCCCACCCCGCGTTGGGGCCCCCACGCTTCGTTCCAGACGTGCCCCCCGCATTTTGGCGAAATGAAATTCACATCTCCAGCTCCCCACAGTATGTGCGGGTCATGATAAAAAAACCACGGGCTCCCCAGGACCAGTGGGATCCGCGCGGCTGAGGTTACGATGAACGGCCTCACCTCCCAGTGTTTCCCCACCCCCATGCGGAGTGGTACAGTCTCATATTTACACGGCTCTTTCATGGTGGAGCCATCCATCTGAGTGAAAACTAGAGGTTCTGTGAGTTTAATGACTTTCGCCCCCAGCCCCGTCACCAGGGAAGGATTGATAATATCTTTCCCACACCCCAAGTCAATGAGAGCCCGCACCCTCACGTGGGTCTGTAGACCCGGGTCCATCAAAGTAACCGTTAGAAAGAAGAGGGAGATCTGCTCACCAGGTTCAGCGCTTGCGAGTCCGGGACCTGCTGTTCAGCGCTATTTACAGCAGGTCCTTCTCGTTTCCCGGCAGCGGGGCTTCCTCCTCCGACGAGTCAGAGGCCTCGCTCAGTGGGGTGATCTGGAGGGCCCTCGCTCCTCTCGGCTTCGCCACCAGTTTTGGGGTAGACGTGTCGAACTTGGCCCCCTTCCCCGAAGCAAGAGGGGTGGAGGCTCCCGGGCAATTTGCGGCGAAATGGCCCGCTGCTCTGCATTTCAGGCATAATCCTTGCTTCATTCGGAGTTCACGGGTGCCGTTCTTCTGCTTCTGGGTGGTGGGTGGGACTCTCCCTCTGGGTGCTGGGATGGGGCCCGCTTGAGGTCCCTTACCCAATGCAGCCGCGTCATTGAGCTTGATGGTCTTCAAGCGGGTTTCAGTGGCCACCGCATCCTTCATCCAGCCCGACAGGGTTTCAGGGTCTCTTCCACGCATCACCGTCCAGCGTTTTTCGGCGTTGAGCCCCAACCAGTACTGTTCCGCCAGCACCCCATCCGGCCAGCCTTGAATTTTTGCCGCTTGCCTTCAGAACTCGGCGGTGTACCTCTCACCGTCAGTGAGCCTTGTCGGAAGGAACGGAGGAATGCTCGAGCCGTCTTGTTCGCGTTGATGTCTTCGAACTGGTCTTTTATCACCCACATAAACGCGTCGACCTCTCGGAGCTCTCTCCCGTCTTCTTGGTGGAGCGCGACGTACCAGTCCGCTGCCGCTTCCTTCAGGTGTGACGCGATTGCATCTATGATGCGCTCCTCATTCTGGAACAGGTGGCCCCAATTCTCGATTAATTTTTCAGTTCTCACCAGGAAGTACGAGAACTTTTCCGGGGTCCTGTCAAAGTCAGCGTCTAGGAGTTCAGCCGGTTTCGGCAGCAAGAACCCCCACCCTCTTGGCCCTCCCTGCGGTCTCGGCGCCAGCGGCCCCTGTGATGGGGGCCCCGCGGGTTGGTCCGGGGGTGCCCTGGGTTGCCCCAGCACACCCCCGGGTGGCGCCCCGCCCTGGATAGGCACAACTCTTTGGTCGGGTGGTTGCTGGTCATGCGGTGCTGGTTGCTGTCTCTGTTCCATTTCCTCTCAGATGCCTTCCGAGATCATCCTGGGGATGCGGGACAAGGATTCGTCTATGAGGCGGAGGATTTGGTCTTGACTGGGATCTCCACTCCATCTTCGACTCCCACCGGCTCCTTCGGGGTCCCCTGGTTCTGGTCACGTGTCTTCCGCCCCTTCGGCCATGCTCAGGCGATAGACCAATCTCTCAAATCGGCTCTCTCGGATCGAAGCCCGGGGGGTGAGAAACCACGTCTCCTGTGTCTCGGCCAGCGGCTTCGACCAGTCCCGCCGCTTTGGTTGGGTAGTAACTCCCCTGTAGGCGGCCCCGTACGGGTCCCCGTATGGGCCTCCCAGGTCGTACTCCATGCCCCACGACGCCGGCACATGAGTGACTGGGTTGTCCAGTGGGACAATGGCTGTAGTGATCGGCACTGTCGTGACCGGAGGTTTCCCATCCTCCGGCGGATCATGGATTGGGATAGTCTCTTCTCCATCACTCGTCTCTGCGAGAGAAGCGCTGGGTTCGACCAGTCCCAACGAAGATGATTCCTAACAAACTGTCAGGTGCCTTAGATAGTCAGTCAACACCAGGCCTCACGAAGAAGGATAGTGTTTATTATACTGCAAAGCCAAAGCACTAGTACATAAGCATTGTTAGGAATGACCCACAAAGAAGAAGCATCCTTGGTTATACTCTATGGAGGGGGCCCCTCCCTACACACTACCAATGGTTACATAGTCCGTGCGCGGGAACCAGCTAGAAGGTGTTACAAACTACATTCCCACAAAGCAATAAATTCCCATGCCTAGCTGTTGTCTTAAGAAACAGAAAGGAGACAAACAGCCTGGCTTTCAAGGCCAAATGGCCTGGTGCGCGATAGCCCGAGATGGAAACTGCGCCGTCTCCCAGGCAACCCCGTCACCTCCCCACATACCAGAGAAAACACAGATACATTCATTGGCACCTCCTTCCCACCCTTCACCCCTATGGCAGAGGTACCTGACATCTGCACACTGGATAGGGAAATCTGGCCCTCACTGGTGAGAAAGGCTTAGGAAGACATAACTAATTCCACAAATAATTCGACACAGCACTACATGATATTGTGTTTGCCTTCAGATGGGTCTTCATCTTTCCCCTAATCCAGGATCCACCTTTAGCCCCCTGCAGACAACATGGGACCCAATGAGCCGCAAGCACCTGCCAGGAAGTCATTACAAGTTATGTTGAGGTAATCAAACGGCTTCACAGCTATGTGACAGGAATGCAAAGTCATAGAATATCAGAGTCATGTGACAGGAAGAGGAGGGAGGCCAGAATTATATCCTCACTAACATCGAGGGCAGGACTAAAGGCTGCAATCCAAGAGAGCCAGTGATGGGAAACACCAAGAAGAAAACCATAGTGAGAAACCCAAACTGTAGTGAGAAACTGTAGAGAGAAACCACAAGCAGGTTCAGATATCTCCCGCCTCCAGTACATTTCCTCTTCTCTCTAAGTTTCCGTGACCAGGAGAATCATTCCTTACTCCCATCAGTTCCCCAGTGCACCTTGCCCATGCTTGTAGTGCAGAGATCCCTAAGAAGGACCACAGTTTATGGGAAGAAAAGCTCTGGTGCCACGAGCAGGTGTACAGAGCAATGGAAGACCAATGTGGAAATGAGGGTTGAGTGGACTGAGTCCAGAGGGGTAAACAGAGAGAAGACTTGGAAGGCTTTTACAGCTGGGTGCTGGTGAATCTGCCTGTACCAAACGATGGTGAGCAACCTCTTTTCACCACCTTGCTGCTTCTCTCTATGTGCATGGCTGTCTGCACATGCACACTAGCAGTGGGTCCATCCAAATAGCAGCAAAATGAATGGTGGCCCACCTGAGCTTCCCAGTCCCCTGGTCTGGAGTACACCTGCTTTAGCAAGAAAGCTAAAGTGTTGGACTTGGAGATGCTGTTGCGCAGCTGCAATGAGAGCAAAAACTCTCTTCCAGTGCTGATTGGAGATGGCTTGAGTTTTCCCAGGGGCAGGTACAGATGTCTCTGCGCATACAGAAGTGTGCTACATCCCTGGGAGCCGTTGCGATATTCAGACCTTCACTGCACAGAACCCCCACCCACTGGAAGGGCAGGCACCTTGCTAGTTCTTACAGGTCACCTAGAATTCTGCACCAGTAATTTCTTCAAGACCGATGTGAAAACTGAGAAGGGACCATTTGGACAGGCTGTTAGTTCCAGCCTCAGAGCTGTTCATGGTGTTCTTAAGGCAGCAATAGAAGTGGGTCTCAGCCAGTCAATACAAAGGGTTAAAAAAAACCCTGACCACACATTCCATCACATTGAGCAATTCTGCTGACCCAGAAACTCCTCTATTACAAAACCAGGAATGGCTGCGTTATTCTCATTTGATCTGACGTTAACCAAAGAAAGAGAAATGCTTGTTCGGCTCAGAGGAATAAAAATTTGTAAGAAAGGGGGAAAAATCAGCTACCTTTCCTGTACTTAGTTGCTGAGGAAAGGGACTTGAAGAGGCAGTTATTTTTGTCCAACCTGTTTTCTTGCCACTGACATTCAACACACTCCATCAGTTACACAATGAAAGCCGGGACAGCCGAGGTCGAAAGTGTCAAGTGTGGATTTCAGGGGAAGAGGTGGATGTGCGTGCAGCAGAAAGTGAAAGAGAGTGTTCTAACCTTTTGAAAGGCCTGCTTGTTTTACTTCTAATTTTACAGAAGGGGGAGGAGGAAAAAAACACATTGTTTATGCTTTTCCCCAGCATGTTTGGTCTGTTTATCCGCCAAGGGGGGGACTCTTGCACCAGAATCATTCCGACTCCAGAAACAACTGGCCACTTACACTGTGTAAATATTCAAACCTTATATGACTCCCCTCACCCCCAGGAAAGCTGAAGTAATGCTGGTATCTTCCCCTTCTCCCTTGTGATCAGATTCTAGCTCTCTCGCTCTCTTGCTCGCTTTTCCCTAATGATCCAATGTCCAAGAAAACTTAATGGGAGTGGACAGCCCTGTCAAGTCATAGCTGCCTTATGGCACAAGGCAAAAGACATTGAGGTGGTTTGCCATTGCCTGCCTCTATGTCATAACCCTGGTCTCCCATCCAAATATTAGCCATGGCCAGCCCTGCTTAGATTTCAAGTTCTGATGAGATCAGTCTAGCCTGGGCTATCCAGGGGATAGCAATAAAACTTAATACATATTATGAAAAAGGGCTTTGTGTTTGAGTTGCCAGGTCTGGTTTAGAAAATACTTGAACACTTTGGGTGTGTGTGGATCCAGGAGAGGGTGGGGTTTGGGGAGGGGCCTCAGCATGGTACAATGCCACAGAGTCCACCCTGCAAAGCCACCATTTCCTCCAGGGGAGCTGATCTCTGTCAGCTGGAGATCAGTTGGAAAAGCAGAAGATCCCCAGGTCGCACCTGGAGGTTGGCAACCCACTTTGTGTGTTGGGGAAATGTGGCACTGGGCAGTCATGGCTGTCCTGTAAGAATCCTCAAAATACTTGCTAACCTTCATTCCCTAGATTCCTTGGATTAAATCATTATTATGGTAAATAGGTATTGCACTAAGATGAGTTTTTCGGAGTGTGGCCTTGTCGGTCTATAGTAGCACAGCTAGATTTGAGTCCAGTGGCATCTTAGACACCAACAAGGGTTTTGGGGTATGGGCTTTCTGGAGTCAAAGCTCTCTTCATCAGGTACCAAAGGGAGCTTTGATTCTCAAAAATCGAGAGGGTGCAGAAGAGAGCGACGAGGACGATCAGGGGTCTGGAGACTGAGCCCTACGAGGAAAGGCTAAGGGCCTTGGGAATGTTTAGTTTGGAGAAGAGGAGATTGAGGGGGGACATGATTGCTCTCTTTAAATATTTGAAAGGCTATCATTTGGAGGAGGGGAAGGAGCTGTTCCCGTTGGCAGCAGAGGATAGGACCTGAAGCAACGGGTTTAAATTACATGCAGAAAGGTATTGGCTGGATATTAGGAAAAACTTTTTCATGGTCAGAGTGGTTCAAAGGTGGAATCAGCTGCCTAGGGAGGTGGTTAGCTCCCCCTTCACTGACAGCTTTCAAGAAGAGGCTGGACAAATATTTGTCAGAGATGCTTTAAGCTGGCCCTGCATTGGGCAGAGGATTGGACTAGATGGTCTGTATGGCCCCCTTCCAACTCTATGATTCTAATGATTCTGTTAAAAGCACAACCCCCCAAAAAATCTTGTTGGTCTCTAAGGTTCTACTGGACTTGAATCTAGCTAATAGAAGCATGTAATGTAGAGCTGACCAATGTTTCTGTTGAGGACAAGGCAGCTCATTGGCTCAAATGCAAAGGGCCTTTCATATCGACGTGTCGTCACTCCTGATAACAACCAGAAGTACGGAAGGTGTCTCCTTATGCAGGGCAAAACGTGTTTCAAATGACAACATGTTCTTCAGTATAGTGAGTAGTGAAAAGTGCAGGGGTGGTATTGCTCCAGTTGAGTTTCCTTTGGGAGAAAGAGCACTCTAGACTCATGCTGTCTTGTACAGTATTTGCTTTGCTTTAAAAAAAAACCCATGTAAACTAGGCACTCCTACAAGGCAGCAGATTTGCTACCCAGCATCAGCTTCTCAAGGCCCAATTACTTATTATGGACTTCTCCTCCTCCTCCTCTCTTGCAAGTGCAGTCTCTGGGAGTGCTTTACCAAGAACGAGAACTGACCAAGAGGGGAGGGTTAGGAGGCAGAGGCAGAAACATTAACCCTTTCTTCCCATGTCATTCACTTGCTGGAAAAACACACCCTCAAGCTGTTTTTACTCCTGCTGGGAAAACTTACAGGTGCCAGAATACTCACCCCCCCCCCAAACAGGAGTAAAAGCAGCTCAGAGATGACTTTCTTCAGTGAAACAATGGCAGGGTATGAAAGGGTTAAAGTTCCCAGCTCCCCTCCATATGCTGTTTTCCTCCACCATAAAAGACTTCTTCTGGCAGCTAAACGCCCACTACAATCATCTTTGGAGGCCCTGCTTCGGGTGCCCTTTCCTTCTGAAATTAGGCAGGTTGAAACATGGAAAGGGGGCCTTCTCATCTTGGCACCAGGACCCTGGAACCCTCTCGCCAGGGAGATTTTGTCTGTCCTATTCTGTTGTTTTAATGATCTGTGTTGGGACAGGGGGTGGGGCTAATGGTTTTTAAGATGTGATTTTATTATGTATGTTTTAATTTGTTAGCTGCTTTGGCAGCCCTTGCGAGGGCAGAAAGGCAGGCTATAAATCTGGTAAAATACATAAATAAATTTGCAAAAGAACAATTGTTGAAATGAGAAGAGACTTGACCCAGCACTCCATGTCACAGCTGTCTGTGTCTGCATTTCGGCATTTCCTTTCACTCGAAAATTGAAACTGCACGATGTATGATGTACCAAGTAAATTCAATCCCACCACCCCTGTGTTACAGTCTACCAAATGCGTCACACACGTTCCTTTTTTTGTAAATGTATCACCATAATTCTGGAACTGCCTGCCTATGGAAACCCACCCAAACCATCACGGACATCCCTTGGGACATGGGTGAGCCTTTTGAGTTAAAAACAAACACCAGTACATACAGTTGAACTTATCCAATATTATCACTCCTGAACAAATCAATGTTGTGTATTTTGGGTATGCTGAACATTTTGTTGTAAAATTCTTTGGGTTTTGGACAACTCACAACAAAAAGGGGGAAAAATAACATAAGAAATTCTTGTGTAATATCCAGTTCTTGAGCTAAGGCACTAACTCCGTATTTGGCTTGAAATTAAGCATTTCCCCCCCAACAGATTTCTCTGGAGTTGATAAAACTGAGTTGTAATATTTACTAACAATCTGATACTGTGGAACAGATGAAAGCAAAGGAAGATTTGGACATCATGGAGGAACTAGGATTCAGACTGCACGTCATCATACATTACATAACGTTACATCCATATTTTCATAGCAAGGTTGTTGACTTTGATTTTCAAAAACATTGGCCTTTCCCAGGTCAGATTCATGAAGGGGCTTGGATAGAAATTGGCTGACCAGGCAATGATGGCGGAGAAGAGATTTGGTCAGAATGGAATCTGATAGGCGTGGAATCAGAACAAGATAACATCTGGAATGTAAGTATTTATTTTACCAAGGATACCTCTGCAAAAGATCTGAGAAATGTCTGGTCCTTAGGCGGCCCTGTTTCATGGCCTTGCTGGTTGGCAATGGGGATATGAAATTAGAAACAAAAGACAATTATTGATAAGTATGACACTTAAAGGCAGCGTCCCAACAAATGATTCAGCTTTAATAGTAGTGATTCAACAGCTCAGAACAGCTCAGAACAGGCAACACAACATAGAGCAACAGGCTCTTATTTAAACAGTGCAGGCTAGCATAGCCACGCCAACATCAGTGGTAACAACCAATAGCATTGCTTAGATAAGGTCCAATCAGTTTGCTTCCCTCCAGCACAATCCTTGTATCCTGACTGGCCTGCTATGCAGAGTAGCCAATCGGGTATTGCCATTCTGTATACAGCCTGTCAATGGAGATGAAATCAAGCTCAGGACATAACAATTATATTGCTGATTAGACTAGTAAGCTGCTGGTTGCTTGACAGCCCTATTTCATACCTGTGTATTTATTTGTTAAAGCTGAAATCCTACACCTGCCTACACATTTGCCTTGTAACTGTACACGGGATTTGAGTTGACATCAGGCCCTAGCCAGGATTTTTTTAGTTGGGGGCATTTATTAGTTAACTGAGTTAAAGGAATACACGGCTCCTTCCCCACATCCGCTTGGGGGCCCTGGGCTGGATGGGAAGTCGTTGGGGCCTTGCCAGTAAGACAGGGGGCCTAGCCCTGACATGCCCCACGATAGCTACAGGCCTAGTTGACATAACTAAACTGTTTTGCCATGAAATCATCTGTACAAAAATAAGCTGTTGCCTGTATACATTCCTCCCAAGCCACTGGTTGACAAAATTCCATCATCTCTCCAACAGTTCAGAGGAAAGCATCAGATACAGGATGTTAACAAGCAGATATTCTAAGGGCCTATCTAGACACGACAGCACCCATGAGTATGACCCGTGGATGCTGTGGAGCCTCTGCCCCACTCCCAGAGTGCCAACCACTTTCTAAAACCTCTCACTCTCAGGTTCAGGGTACACATAGGTCAGGCGCCGCACATCTCTTCTCATCTCTTTTGAGATATAGGGTTTTTTTGCAGTGATTTATTTATTTATTTATTAGACTTACACCCTGCCCTCCCCGCATAGCAGGCTCAGGGCAGCTTCCAACACATATAAAATACAGCTTAAAACAAACAAATACAAAGTACAGCTTAAAAACAACACAGCATCAAAGATGAATACAACTAAGATGAACACAACTCAGTGCAAAATACAAATGCAACTAACAAAGTGCTGGCGGCAATTAAGACACAGCCAGGTGGAACATTTACTAGCCAAGGTCTCTCCTTCCTAGATGTTCTGGGGTGGCTGTCTGCTCAAAGGTGTGTTATGGCTTCAGCCTGCCATTGGAAGCCACGGGCTGGGATCTACGACCGTGGCAGCCCCTAATTGAATGCCTGGTGGAAGAGCTCCATCTTACAGGCTCTGCGGAACTATGAGAGGTCCCGCAGGGCCCTGATCTCCTCTGGGAGCTCATTCCATCAGGTAGGGGCTGCCACCGAAAAGGCCCCAGCCCTAGTGGTAGCAAGCCTAGCCTCCCTCGGGCCGGGAGGGGTCAACCGATTTTGAGACCCAGACCGTAGTGCTCTCTGGGGTACATATGGGGAAAGGCGGTCCCATAGGTATGTTGGACCCCGGCCATATAGGGCTTTAAAGGTAAGCACCAGCACCTTGAAGCGGATTCAGTATGCTATTGGCAGCCAGTGCAGTGTCCTCAGCACAGGCTGGATGTGCTCCCACCTGGGGAGGCCCATCAACCTGGCTGTGGCATTCTGCACTAGCTGTAGCTTCCAAATCTGCGACTAGGGCAGCCCCATGTAGAGAGCATTGCAGTAGTCTAGTCTCGAGGTGATCATCGAGGCATGGATCACTGTAGCCAGGTCTGCGTGGCCAAGGAAGGGAACCAACTGCCTAAGGTGGAAAAAGGCAGACTTAGCAGTGGCTGCTACCTGGGCCTCCATTGTGAGGGAGGGATCCAGGAGCACTCCCAGACTCCTAACCTCAGGCGCTGGCACCAGAGGCAGCCCCCCGAAGGTCGGGAGTGGAACCTCCATCTTCGCTGGATTCAGCTTCAGCCGGTTCAGTCTGAGCCAACCAGCCACAGCCTGTAAAGCCCAGTCAAGATCTTCCGGTCTGGAGTCCGACTGGCCACCTAGCATCAGATAGAGCTGGGTGTCATCAGTGTACTGGTGACACCCCAGCCCATACCTCTGGGCAATCTGGGCAAGGGGGCACATATAGATGTTGAATAACATTGGGGACAGCACAGCCCCTTGGGGCACACTGCACTTGAGTGGGTGTCTCCTGGACTGTTGTTCCCCTAGCGCCACCCTTTGTCCCCGACCCTAGAGAAAGGGAGCAAGCCATTACAAGGCAAGCCCCTGAATCCCCATGTCGGCGAGGCGGTGGACCAGTAGCTGGTGGTCGACCATGTCGAATGCAGCCGACAGATCTAACAACAGCAGCACTGTTGACCTGCCCCGATCCAGATGTCTCTGGAGGTCGTCAGTCAGAGTGACCAGCACAGTCTCCGTCCCGTATCCCGGGTGAAAGCCGGACTGGAAGGGATCTAACACGGAAGCGTCATCCAGAAAGCCCTGCAGTTGTACCGCCACTGCCCTCTCAATTAATATGCCCAAATATGGCAAATATTCCCCACACTCACAGCTGTTCTGCCTCACAGTATTTTTTTGTTCTGTATTGCCTCGTGCTTTTGACTCTTTGTATATTTTTAATTCTGCATTGCCTATGAGTTTCTCTCTGCATCTCAGCCAGGTTATCTTTTAATTCTGCATTGCTCAGCTCTCAGTTCGGTTTCCCTCCACTGTTTTCCTGGGTTTTCTGAATGTTGTTTTGCCACAGACTCCCCCCCCCCTAATTTGAATGCAGGCACATTTCCTCAGATTTCCTCCCCCACCCCTTTTCCAGCCCCGTTGGAGGCCAGTACTCTGCCCACCCCTTCTGTGTCTTCCCAGGGAGTCCTTTGTTGTGCTTGCGACTGAATGGAAAGTATTGCATGGTGCAGCGTGTGCTTTGAATGGGGAAGAAACTGCAGCGGAGAAGAGGGCTTTTTTTCAAGAACTTCCCCACTGACTTGCATGTTTTCAAGTATCAGGACAAAAGCCAAAATGCTCTGTAAAATGGCCAAGGCCCTGAGCTTGCCTCTGCCTGTTGCACCTGGTGCAAGGAGGCAATCAGCAGCGTGGTCAGGCTTTTTTCTTTATTTGATTCACTTTTAGGGGGAAACCAGGGACAGATTTCTTGCACTGCTGGGAGATGTTGTCTGCCCCCCTCCCCCACATATGGTTCAATGCAGAGCTGGAGGCAGAAGGGAGGGAGTGAAACATCTACTTTTTATTGGACTCCTTCCTGCAAGTTGAAAACCTCTGTTCTCTGGAAGTGTTTCTGCTGGGAAGATTTCTCTCCTCCCTCCTGCCCCTTGGAGGAACCGCATCCCCATCAGCTCCTGCGATGACTCCACAACCACTGCCATGGTGGATACCACCACCCAAGTACAAACTGACCGAAAGACCAGTCACCCTTTGATCTTGCACCCCTCTATGGGTTGCCCATGCCTGGAGTAGCCCAGTGGCGGTGAGCCGTAGAGGTGGGTGGGGGAGAGAGGAGGAGAGGAGAGAAAGGGGAGGCTGCGGTGTGCCCCATCGCTTGTGTGCCGGCTTGGCCAAGTTGTTGGCTGTTTCTCTTTGTCAGTTTCATTTGCAGAACTGAACAAGGATGATTTAAATGGAAGGCGCTTACTGGCACTTGTTGGTGGCTACTGCGCAGCTGCAATAGGGCAGTCAGACACCCCCCACACACCATAAGTCTCCATCCAAATTAAGCAAAAAATGCGGGCTTTGTTGGAGATGCAGAATGCATACACGGAATACACAAATAAATAAATCAGAGAAAAAGAGTGGTGCAGAAGGGCAGGCACAAAAAATCTGAAGTCAGCCTTAAAGGTTTGACTGCTTGGATTCTCCGGAATAAGCACAGTGAGCTGTGCATGCGGAAAGGGCCATAGGGAGACCCTTGACCATTTCCCCTCTCACTCACCTGCAGAGACATCAACAGAAAGGGTAGCCCAGACCAATGTTCCCTCTAAGCTGTGGAGTCTTGTGAGCAAAAATTCTTCTTTGTGAGCTGCTGGCATTAAAGTTGTGAGGGAGTGATTTCGCTACTGCATAAATCAGTTTGCTCTAGAGCCATCCTCCCTGAGCTAAGACAGAAATGTGTGAGCTGGAGACTAAAAAACTCTGAGCTAGCTCACACTAACTCAGCTTAGAGGGAACACTGGCCCAGACCCCTTTACTCACAGGCCCTCACTCACACAGAGTTATTGGAGGTTTCCTCTCAAACACTGTTCCATTCAGACACTGCTACCACTTATCCATTTAGTAAAACACATACACCGACTGAAATATGAACTTGTATGGGTGTTTCTTGCCCTGAGACACGCAGCCCATAGGGTTAATCAAGACAGGAAGTTAACTTTTAGTAAAGGACCTAAGGTGGGGGATGGGAAGAAGAATGCCTACGAGAGGATGGGATCACTGTGGCCACGTTCATTGAAACAAATGAGTACAGACTACTCAGAAGTACGTTCTTAGTTAGAAGTACAGTCTTGGGTTGTCTTGAAAGGGCCATAGCATCAAAATCTCAGGAGGTCATAGCCCCTCTGTATACTGCCTTGGCCAGGCCACACCTTGAGTGCCGTGTGCAGTTCTGGAGGCCTCACTTCAAAAGGATGTGGACAAAATTGAGAGGGTACAGAAGAGAGCAACGAGGATGGTCAGGGGTCTGGAGACTGAGCCCTACGAGGAAAGGCTAAGGGCCTTGGGGATGTTTAGTTTGGAGAAGAGGAGATTGAGGGGGGACATGATTGCTCTCTTTAAATATTGGAAAGGCTGTCATTTGGAGGAGGGCAAGGAGCTGTTCCCGTTGGCAGCAGAGGATAGGACCCGAAGCAACGGGTTTAAATTACATGCAGAAAGGTATCGGCTGGATATTAGGGAAAAAAATTTCACTGTCAGAGTGGTTCAAAGGTGGTGCCTAGAGAGGTGGTTAGCTCCCCTTCACTGACAGCTTTCAAGAAGAGGCTGGATGAATATTTGTCAGAGATGTTTTAGGCTGCTCCTGCATTGGGCAGGGGTTTGGACTAGATGGTCTGTATGGCCCCCTTCCAACTCTATGATTCTAAAACTCTCTCTTCATGCAGTTAGGAATCTTGCCTTTTCAGGGTTTGTGCTCACACATGAATAATTGCTTGTAGGTAGATTGTAAAAGACATTCCAGTGCATGCGTATATCTTGCCACCACAACCCCACTCCCCTCACCCCGTATGCTCAGTAAAAAGTCTTAGAACATCCAAAAAGGCCTAATGTAACCACTGTGACTAAACTGGAATTGGACAGTGCCAATATTCTGTTTGTGAGAAACCTGGATGCCAGATTCTTTTTCTTCCTTTGGGTAGCGTTTTATGAGTTCAGTAGGAAAGATCAATGAGCGTTCACTGGTGGATCTATCTTGCTGGATTTCAGCAATTTTGTTTTGGACTGAGTCATAGGTGTCTAAATTTTACACCACCAGCCAAGGCAGCTATCATACTGTATATTCCAGTAGAGTATTAAAGAGCACACACCCACCAATAAGAAATGTCAGTGAGATATAAAGCAGAAGCAGTGGAGATCATAACACTGTACTCTCTCTTACAGAAAGCAGCACTGTCTGCTAAAAGCCCGATATTATTACTACCATAGGAGAGGGCAAGTCCTGAACCCTCGAGTACAAGATCTGAATAGAATAGCTATACAGTGGATTTGCTTGCTCAGGAGAATATAGAGCTCCTCTCGGTGGGGGAATGTCCCTCTCTGCATATACACAACTGTTACATCAATGAAAAACTAGCATACAACCTTCTCCCTGACATGGTCGTCTTTTACATGCGGGGGGCGGGGGGGAATTTTGAGCTGGAGAAGAATTATAACAGAGCAGCTCAGCAACAGAAAAACTGAGTAAGGATTCTGCTTCTCTGTTTTAGCTCTGTGGGGAAGAAGTGAGAAGTCAAATGTGAAGGAAGTTTGCTTCCTTACAATAGTCAAAACAGACATAATGAGTATTTAAGCTACAGGCTATTGTGTTGGCCATTAGATTACTTTAAAGAGGATTCAAAAAAGCCATGGCAGAGAGGAATCCCATGGGTTACTCACCACTACAATTCCCACATTCAGAGGCAATGTTCCTCTGAATACCGCCCGCTGGGAGCAAACAACGGCGTCCTGCTTATGAGTTTTGAAAAACTAGGTGTTAGACTTGATGGACACTCAGTATAACCCAACAAGCCTCTTATGTTTTTATGTTTCCATTTGCGCAATAACCATATGCCAAATGACTGGCTGCAAAGCAGACACCAAGTTTCAGCCCACTGAGAAAGGGCTGGATTCCCTAGTTTGCTTACTGAGTAAGGTTGGGCATAATGAAATACCTGAACTGAAGACTTACATGGAAATTGCTGTTTGGGGTCATTACCGTGATGTTCTGGAATGGTGGTTTTCAACTCTGGGTATTGCAATGCTAGCAGACAGCAGGTTCTCATGTCCTTCCTTGATCCTACTGATTCCTCAAACAATGGCATTTCCCCCTTCCTATCAGATCATTTCAGTGGAGGAGCATAGAGTGCTTCCAGCCAATCACCTTTGGAGACGAGCCTCTGAGAGCCACAGATCTCTTTTCTTCTCTCCTTGATAGGGGAGCAGAACCCTTTTGTTCTTCTGTTGCTGGACAAGTAGAAAGCTGAAACCAGATGTACTAAAATGAATGATAAGAGTGCCCATTGGGAACATGAAGGACCATTGGATATAATGGGAGCCAAGAATGCCAAGTGGCTTGTTTGGGCTCCATTAAATTACATTACAGTACAAAAGTTGCATTAAAAATGCAAACGGATTTAGACATACCTTCCCTGGGCCTGGAATGACAGTCCTCAGAGTGGAATGATGCCCCCTGGGGCTGGAATCAGTAGTCTGGAACTGGAATGACATCCCCAGAGGCCATCATTCTACTCTAGGTACTGTCATTCCAATCCCAGAGCATTTAATCTGGGCCCAGGAACTGTCCTTCTACTCTGAGGGCTCCCTGATGGTTTCATTCAGCACAGACAAGTGATGTCATTTTCTAGTTTGCCAGGGGCTGGTAGCCTATCAGCAACAACATAGGCAGCAATGTTGACCGACATTCTTTTTTCCATCCCACCAGTTTTCTATAAGGACTGAACTCCTCTGTCCTCTTGAATGTCCCACAGTGGCAAAGAGTACCTTCTACCATCAGGGCATCTTACTGTCAACTTCTGGTACACAGTTGGTTTACCTTCTCTCTGAAGAAAGGGAAAATCCCCCAGGCCTAAGTCAGAACTCTCCTGAACAAAGTGTCAGAGCTATAAAATATCCACCAAACCCAGCCAATGCAACCCTCACGGATCCTCTCCGATGGCCTCATGTTTGGGAGAGTGGTACTAGCTACTGTTGAGTTCCCTACCAAAAGAGCAGACAAATCCCAGAGCACCTGCTATTAGTGCTCACATAGCCCAGAGTCAACACATTCCATCTGAAATTCATAACCTCTAGTACCAAGCAGCTATGAAAATACTGGGAAATGACTGACACAGGCATTTTTTCCCCCTGTCGCTGCTTCTCGGATTAGCACAGAGACGTTTGGTTTATTGCGAGCGTCAGTTTGAGTGTTCAGAGATGTCATTTCTGGAATCCTCTGTAAAGAATGCTGGTTATCATGTCAAGAGGAGGAAGCCTGGTGTTCAGGAGGACCAAACCAAGGCCACAGGCTGTTTGTCCTGTACTGCCTTCTGTTCTCGGTATGACCCAGGATCTTAAATTGGTTTTATAAATATCTGTTGTGTTGTCTCTTCAAAGAATTATGGGAATCGTAGTTTGAGCAGGCTGCTGAGAACTCCCTGCTGGGATCCTTGACTCCTCTCACAGAACTATAGTTTCTAAGGTTCCCTAAGGAACCAGAATGGTAGTTAAAACAGTTTAAGCTGAAGGGTAGACATACCCTCAGAAGAAATCAGGACAAATCCCAGTCAATTTGTTCCTCTCAACAGATGCAGTGTTCAGTCCATCCTTCGCAAGTCCTTGGGTTGCCATACTGCAGTTCTATGGACACAACAAAGTTTTATTCTGGGTATAAACTTGCATGTGCATGCACACGAAAGCTTATACCCAGAATAAAACTTTGTTGGTCTTAGAGGTGCTAGCGGACTCAAACTTTGTTCTCCTTCTTCAGACCAACTTGGCTGCCCACCCAAATCGATCTTAAAAGGACTGACCTGTAAAGTTAGTGAAGCACCCAAGTGCCACAGCTTCAAGTGGCCATCTAAAGTTGAATACAAGTTTCAGGAGACTGCAACAGCAGGTGGAGGCTTTGGCTTCTGGGTCCCTATTGGGATCTGGTTGACCCCAGTGGAAAACAAGGAGCTGGCACAGAGGGACCAACGATCTGATCCCGCTGGGCTTTTAATATTCTTTTATCAACAGCCTTTCTTACCCAAAGGTCAAATCACCTTGCAACAGATCCATACATAAGATTATTTCATTCCCAGATTCATTTAAAATTAACATTTTTTTTTGTTGTAACCCACCTAAAATAACTTCAGGGACAAGTCACTGTCCTTTTAATCCAGTTTGAAGGCCTTCTGGAGGAAGGAAGTGTCATAGGCTGATTCTGCATTGGCTTTTCCATCCATTGTTTTATAAAACCCACATTAGACCAGAAATTCCCTTCTTCATTGCATGTTGGTTTCGCTCCCTTTGATTATCGGGATTTATGGTATCGTTCACACTCCATGCCATTTTCAATTCCTTTGATCATCAGATTTAATTGTACCTTCTGCATAGATTTATGGCCATTTTATGGCTGTTCAGGGGTGACTCTGCAATCAGTACAGCCTTGCCCCGAGGTATTTGGATGTGGTTTTGATTTCCTCCCAGTTGAGAAAATGTGGAGCAAATGCTAAATGCAGAGTCACCCATAATAGTTTTCTAGAGGGTGGCTAAAAAGTTTTCATGAAGGTTCCAGCCAACCTAATCTTAAGCTATGACTGTGTATGGATCACGAGACCCAGGCAGCAGGTGGTCCTTTTGATGTTTGGGATCCAAGCCTTTTAAGACCTCAAAAGTCAAATAGGAGATGGCAAGAATTGAAACTTTGACCTATTGCATGCAAAGCCCAGGCTCTACCACTGAGCCAGGGCCCCTCCTTTCAAAGCGTTTTAATGCCTGTAAGACTCCTTTTATGAAAGCATCTGAAAGTTGTCATTTTTATCTGTCTCTTGTGCAAGTCGTAGAATGGATCCCATTTGTCTTTTCTGTCTCTCTTTGGCAGGGAAAAGGGAGGAAGGCAGGCTTTTCAAGTACAGTAGTAGAACGCAGCTGTCCGCAAGGCCTGGGAGTTGGGACAACTGTGGATAGGGTTTTTTAAAAACCTACTTAGCACATTTCCCCTTTTGTTGAATCTCTGTAAATTTCAACACATCGTCTACATTTTAACAATTCCCCCCTTCCGTAATTAATGCGTCCCTAATTTTGTTAACTTGGAATGGAGTGCTTGCATTTGTCCTGTGAGTATGTGTATATTTTCCCAGGCTTATTTGTTGCCACAGGGAGTCATTAAAGGCCTTTGCAATATTGTACACCATTATTAGACACACACCCCCCCTAAATACCTCCCTGAGGCAGCAAAAAGAATGTGGGAAAATATAAATACAAACAGCTACAAATACCTGCAATGCAGACAATAAGAATATATAACACCCTCCACCCGCCATGTTCTCTTTCAAAGGCCAGAGACTTCTGTAGATGGTAACGAGGACTTACCAAATATCCTCCAAAGAAGCATCAGGGTGCCATGGCTCAATGGTAGAGCATCTGCTTAGCATGCAGAAGGTTTGTGATTCAGTTCCCAGCATCTCCACTTGAAAAGACCAGGGGACATGGAATTTATTTGTTTAAAATATTTATATCCTGCTGTATCTCCACAAACTCAATATGACTAACAGCCATGTATTCAAACCAGTGCACAATGAAAACAGGTGGTTAAAAATCAATACACATGGTTAAAATCACAGCCAAAAACATTTGTGTGTGTGCTAAGTGCCATTAAGTCACTTCCGATTTATGGTGACCCTATGAATTAATGACCTCCAAATCGTCCTCTCATTAACAGCCTGCTCAGGTTTTGCCAATTGAGTGTCACGGCATTCTTGATTATCATAGAATCATAGAGTTTGAAGGGGCCATACAGACCATCTAGTCCAACCCCCTGCCCAATGCAGGAGCAGCCTAAAGCATCTCTGACAAATATTCATCCAGCCTCTTCTTTAAAGTTGTCAGTGAAGGGGAGCTCACCACCTCCCTAGGCAGCTGATTCCACCTTTGAACTACTCTGACTGTGAAAAAGTTTTTCCTAATATCCCGTTGCTTCGGGTCCTCTCCTCTGCTGCCAACTGGATTGAGTCAATCTCTCTCATGCTGGGTCTTCCCCTTTTCCTGCTGCCTTCAATTTTCCTAGCATGATTGTCTTTTCCGGTGACTCTTGTGTTCTCATAATATGACCAAAGTACGATAGCGTCAGTTTATTCATTTTAGCTTCTAGGGAGAATTCAGGCTCAACCCACATATTTCTCTTTTTGGCAGTCCACAGTATTCATAAAACTCTCCCTCCAACATTTCATTTCAGGGGAATCAACTTTCTTCCTGTCAGCTTTCTTCATTGTCCAACTTTCACACCCGACCCATATATAGTAACGGGAACAGTGTGGTATGAATGATCTTGATCTTGGTCACCAGTGACACATCCTTACACTTCAGGATCTTTTCTTCCCTGCCCATTCTCAGTCTTCTTCTGGTTTCTTGGTTGCAGTCTCCCTTTGGGTTGGTGATGGAGCCAAGGAACAGAAAATCTAATGCTGTCTGGAACAGATAGTCCTACACACCTTCCTGACAATAGCAAATGAGGGCACCTGTTGCATCTATTCTGGTAGGACATTCCAGAGGAATGGACGTACTAAAGAACAGGGTTGCCAGTTTCCCTCTGGGGTGGGGGATCTCCAACTCCTCTTGGTCCACTGCCACTAAACTGGTCAGTGGAAGGGAATGCCAGGACAAAATTGGGGAGCACGGTCGTTGTCCCCAGCCTCACGAGATTGCTTCCAGTATGGCCCAGAAATGACATCATCATGCCGGGTGACACTGTGACATTCACCCAAAACTCTATGGTTAAATCATAGAGTAGGGCTGCCAACTCCAGGTTAGGAAATTCTTGGAGATTTTGGAGAGGAGCCTAGGGAGGACTGGGTTTGGGAAGGGGAAGGACCTCAGCAAAGGTCCTTTGTAAAGCAGCTGATTTCTCTAGGGGACCTGATTTCTGTAGCCTGGAGGTCAATTTGTAATTCCAGATCTCCTGACCCCCCTGGAGGCTGGCAAGCCTTATTTTGTGTGAATGCTAGAGCATCAGTCCCAGCACAATGCCATCACTTCTGGGTTGTGTCAGAAGTGATATCATTGTGCCAGAGACACTGACTGTACCCCTGAGAAATGGACGTTCCTGCCTCCCCCAGTTCCTGTTGGTTGCCATGTCATGCCTGGCTACTTCAGAAAATGTTGATGACTTAAGTGTTGCCAAACAGACATTCTTAGGTGAGGGTACCTGTCTGCAGAGTGTAGCTGGTGCATGGGATAGATCCAGGTGTGCGTGCACATGCAAGCTCATACCTTGAATAAAACTTTGTTGATCTTAAAGGTGCCACTGGACACTAAATTTGTTCTGGTGCATGGGAGTATACCAGGAGATGCAGTTTGAGAGGAATGAATGTACTAGGCCATGAAGGGGTTTAAAGTTGATAACCACTACTTTGAATTGGGCCTAGAAGCAGATGGACAGCCAACGCAGTCGATGTGGCACTGCCATTATATGTTCAAAGCAACTGTCCCCAAGTATGATTCTCGGTGCTACATTTTGCATCAATTCTGACATGTCTTCAAAGGCAGCCCCATGTAGGAGATGTCTTCAAAGGCAGCATTGCAGTAGTCCAATCAGGAGGTTATGAGATGAGGCAGATCTCTATCTGAGGACCTGGAGAGCTGCTTCCAGTCAGGGAAGACAATACTGAACTTAGTAGGCCGATGGCCTGACTCAGTATAAAGCAGCTCCATGTATCCAGAAATTCACTGCTTGCATTTTATCATGCAGGTAACATTCTTAAATGATGGAATGCTATAGTTTCTGGCAATTCAGAATTTGAGCTTTATGGCATATGTGGCTGTAAGTGGACAAGGCAAGGGATATCTGGCTTAAATCGACCTGTATCTTCCTCATAACATCTAGTAAAAGGCATACCAGACGTGATCTAATCAAACCCAGCATTCCACTGCCATGTGCCAGTGTTCTGGCTGACTCTTGCAATGAGAGCATGGAAACAATGAATGTAATGATGGGGCATCATGTCTTCCTTTTCTTATTGGGAAACTCGTGGAGGAAATGCAGGTCGGGGAAATGATACATTTCTCTTAATGTCTATTTGGCCCTGTTTCTGGGCATTTTCATTTTATGGAGTGGCAAGAGTTCAATGCACTGCCGTCTCATTGGTCACAGATGGGCCCAAGATGTGCAGATATTCTACCCTGCAGATAAATTGAAAATCTGGTTGTAGAAATTATAATGATGCAGTGCCAGACAAGAACCTTGATAAAATAGCCAAGTTCCAGATATCCGGGGGCTGAACTGTAAATTAAGACCACCACACACACAAAATGGGAAGCATTTCCTGAGGCAGAATGTGGTGCTGTCCACGTCTGTATTTTATTTATTTGCTTCATTTATACCCCTCCTTTTTGCACAGTGGAGAGACCCAAAGCAGCTTCCAACATCATTTTCATCCCCTTCATTTTTTCCACTCACAACAACCGTGTGAGGTGGGTTAGGTGGAGAGTGTGTGACTAGCTGGAGGTCACCCAGTAGAGTGAGGATTTGAATCTGGCTCTCCTAGATCCTAGTTGGACACTCTAACCACTGCACCACCCTGGATCTTTACTTGTTGCTGTCAGAGCACTAAGATTTTCTTCAGATATTACACTAGGCACCTATGTGAGGAATGGGGCAGGCTCACAGGGGCAGGAATGACTCATACACTGGACTGCAGAGGTGGGGGATGTTCAGTTTTGGGAATTACAAAGAAGCTTGGAGAACTGCAAGATCACACCACATGTGCCTCTAGTTCTCCGCACCTGTTTGTAATTTCTAAAGTCAAACTTTCCCATCTTCTCCACTAGTCAGCTGGGCGAGTTATCTCTGTGCTACGTGTATATGCGTATATGGCTGAACAAGCAAAATGTGACAGCCCAACTTTGGACATAACAAAGAAGAGCAAGTCACGTGCACTTTTTATTCCTGCTGGGTAATGTGATGTCTGAAGATGTTCTTAAACAGCAGGGGGTAGAAGGAAAGGGTTTTGGGTGAATTGAATCCCAGGGGAAAAGCTATCATCAGCCGTACACTAGTACAGATGTGACCTTTATAGAGCACATCTTAATCTTGATCCCTTCATCCAGGGCACTAGGGGACAAAACAGAGCATTCATCAGTGTATAGAACTGCATATTGTGCCCTAGTCTGCCAAACACGTTTGAGATTTGCAAAAGGGGCTCAATCCATATATAAATTTGTATGCTATACTGCTATATTTAATATAGCCTTATTGTGGATTCTCTCAATTACACTGCTAACCACAAAGTGTGTGCTTGCAGTCACATCGAATTAGAGCTGAACTGAATCATGGCAAGAACCCAATATCCAGAGGCATCCTGACTCAACATTGTGTGGCAAAATCTGATTTTCTATTCCTGCCAGTACTTTTCAATACTATACTACCTCTATCCCTCCCCAGGGCTATTTGTCTACCCTCCTCAATTGTTGTCTTCCACCATCTGGTGAAGAATTTTCTGCTTCCTGGCGTACCTGTACTGATGCTCTCCCTTATTTGTTTTTATTTACATTATATCTCTATAACTACGTGCGCTGTTTCTAAAAGGTGTTTGCCCCCTTGAGAGCCCTAATTGGGTGGAAAGATGGCATACAAATGTTTTAAATACATAAATAAAAATCTCTTTTTTTATTGTATATGTTACCCAAATAGGCAGTCTCCTAATTAGTTGAGGTAATTAGCTTAAAGGAGACAGAGTGTGGGCGGGGGGATAAGTGGGATTCTCCACCCATGTTTACGGGGATTTTTCCTTTAAGAGAACTGTTAGAATAAACCAGACAGATGTTCAACCGGAAAGGTTTTTTTTTTTAAAGAAAATAAAATCAGCAAAAAGCATACACACAGAGAGAAAACACATACAAGGCTAGCTAAGAGGAAATCAGGGAGGAAAGGGGAAAAGCAATCTTGGGGAAGGCTATAACTACCAGTCCTGAAGGAAGAGAGGCAGCAGCAAAACAACCAGCATTTCATGGAGAGAAGGCGAGAAGACCCAATGGATTGGGGATATGAGTATGGATCCAAACACACACACACACACCCTCTTCTGATATAGGGCAAAATGTTCCCTGGGCTAAGCTGACATTCGCCTGAAAAACAATAACTTGGGTTTTTCTGAACTGGACAATGATTTGGGGGAGGCTTGATGGGTTTTTCTGAAGTGGACTATTGATGTGAGTGGGGCTTCATGACCCTGAAAGTACTGGATGGGAAAAGCTACTAGATTTGGTGAATAGAATCACGTGTTGTTTCATTAGGGTAAACAGGTGCAAGGAAGTGAGGCTGAGTGTTGATGAGGTTAGTCCAAGGAGAGTCAATAGATTCTTGAGAGACCCATTGTACTAAATTATATATCTCTCTGGCGCATGGAGGAGGTTGTTAGCTAGCCAGCCACTTTTACTCACACTTCTAAAATGCATCTCCAGGCTTGTTTCTGGCTGGCATCCATTTTGTGTCATTTTGGGCCAAGCAGTGTCTTGCACTTATGATTTTTGAGACAGTATTTTAAAAAGGGTGTTTATGGTTTTCTAGCTATAAACTGCCCCTCAGGGAGAGGAGGGGTTTGACTGCTAACATATAGGCCAATAAAACACAGTAAATATAGACAGTAAACATAATATATAACAAATCCAGATTCAAATAACACACAATTAACCAGAAATTTGCTAATCCTGCCAGCATTTATCACGGGGACTTACAATGCAATTGTAATCAGAGTTACAGCTTTTTAAATCAATGGACTGTCAAGGCTTATAGGAATGCCAGGAGGAGATTGGAATTTTCAGTAATGTGCATGTATTATTCTTGATGCTGTTAATGGACTTAATACCAATTCCTGGTATGTTATATGAAACTTTGCCCATATTCTCAATACAAATTCTCAATACAAAATGGATCCTCCTGGATCAGTACTGCAAGTCGACTGGAAATAAAGATGGGGGGGAGCTCCCCAAAACAGGAAATGGCAGTAACTTTTCATCAGTCCATTTTTTTCACCCTCAGTTGTAACCTAAATGACTGTAACAAATTGGAATTGTGTGTATTTGTGTCCCAAGATACTGTATTGGTGCTTTCCTGCCTAAATGTGGTACAGAAATCCAGATGTGAAATCACCCTGCTGGCTAGTTAAGAAATAAATTAAGTGGGTTTTTTTTAGCATACTTCCTCCAGGTGAGCAACATACACTCTGAGGTTTTGCATAGTTTTACATGAATTTGAGATACATGTTGATTTCTATTAAACGAAGCATAAACATTTGTAATAGATGGTGTACGGTCTTGCTTTGTATGGGGCTCTCTGGCTTCACTAAAACAGTGGGAGTTTTCCTTTTTTACTCTCATGTGATGCAGATTTGCAAGTTCAATGAAGGTCAGAATGCAAATAATTTTTTTTTATAATGGGATTGATTCTAAATTTGACCTGTGACATGGTCTAAGGGAAGTGTTTAGGAAGATTTTATCAGTGATTTTTAGAAAAGACTTATTTGGAAGCACATATTATCTAAATAGTAGGATTGTCTTCTGAATAAACGTGTTAAAACCTAGATGTTAATCCCATAGTTTACCATATATAGTGAGGGACTTTAATCATGTCATCATTCATTATAGAAGTTTGCATTAGCATTATTTATGGTACAATCCCGGATCTGGGCAAGATGCACAATCCCAGAAGATTATCCCATGATAACGTGGGGAGATTGGTGGCCATAATGTGTAGGTTGGTCCTAAGAAACCAAGTGAGACAAAACACTGTAAATCAAGTTATATTGAACTAGTAGCATTACCTAACTCAGCAGGGCCGGATCGCCCATTGGGTGAACTAGGCACTCGCCTAGGGTGCCGCCAGACTCAGGGGCACCAAATGGCGCCCCACTCCCCCCAAAAAGCGCCCCCCGCCACCCTAACCGGGCGCCCGCTGCCGCCGCTAGACCCCCACCACCTTCCCGGCTTTCCTGGGGGCCCCGCAGCCGTGGAGCCCCTGGGAAAGCCAGCGCTGGGAGGGAGGGGGCGGTGGCTAGACCCCCCCGCCCCCTTCCCAGCTTTTCCGGGGACCCCGCAGCTGTGGAGCCCCCAGGAAAGCTGGCGCTGGGAGGGAGGGGGCAGCAGCTAGACCCCCCGCCCCCTTCCCGGCTTTCCCGGGGACCCTGCAGCCGCAGAGCCCCCGGGAAAGCCGGCTCTGGGAGGGAGGGGGTGGCAGCTAGACCCCCGCCCCTTCCCTGGCTTTCCTGGGGGCCCTGCAGCTGCGGAGCCTCCAGGAAAGCCAGCGCTCCGCCTCCGCCCCCCGGTCTCCAGGCCCCACCGGGATGTTGGCATCCCCAGTGGGGGCGCCCCAGGCTGTCCTGCCTAGGGTGCCCAGAAACCTGGAGCCGGCCCTGACCCTCAGATAGGTTGAGGGAGAGAGAGTGACTGGCAGAGAGCTTCCATAGTAGTGCAGGGATTTGAACTTGGGCTTTCAAGATCATAGTTAATATTAAGCTGTGAATATCTGCCACTAGGACTGCCACTTAACACGTTCTGGCAGGTGATCTCCCAACAACGCTCCCTGTTCCTCACCCTCACTCAGTGGAATGGTGGGTAATAGGGGAGCAGTACTGGGATGTCACTTCTCATTTCAGAAGAGGAGGGAAAGCCAAACCCTCTAGGAATGTTCAAATATCTACAGCTAAAAAAAAATAGAGATTTATAAATTCCTAGAACATCATGATGTCACTTGTTCCAAAACAGGAAGTAATGCCCTGCAGGCTCTGCCCACCCCATGCTCCCTATCTTCACAAACCATAGTTAGACTTTAGGACACCACATTGCTTCAAATAATTTTATTACGTCTCACGGCTGTCACAACTATCCAAAACAAGTTAAAATGCTGCCTTATTGTCTTGAAAAGGTGGCACGGCTGACGGTGTTGAGATTTAGCAGAGGACTTGATTAGGAAACCAGTGGATACAATAAGAACAACTCATCATACCTGATGTGACTTTATAAGGTGGGAGCGGGCTTTAGACGATCTATTCCCCCATGTAGATATTTATGGCACGTTTTGTTTTGAGAGGGTGGGAGAGTTCCATCTTGGGAAAGTGAGCTGAGCATTCAGGCTGGGGATTTGAGGCCTTTGATGAGGATGCCGTGTTTGGTCTACATCTGCCTGTGGTGGGTTGCACACACTACAGTTAGTACATTCATGGCAATCCTCATGCTCTGCTGGTTTTCTTTGACTGGTTATTTTGTAAAAAGATTCCTCAGAGATGAGAGGGCAACGTGCACACTGTACATTGCAAATTCCATAAATATTTTTCTTATTCATCAGTCGCACAGAATTAGGCATGCATAGAGGCAGAAATGGGTCATGTGGCATCAAAGGAAACTCTCAGTGCAATCTGAAGATAAATGCGAAGTAGAAATCACAGTACCGAGGCAGCCAACAAATGCAAAAATGTCAAGTGATTAAACAATCAACAAATCCAAATCAGTTTAGATTTTAAATCCCAAAATGTTAAAAATCACAGAGGAAGGAGGTTAAAAAACAATCAGCCTGTCCCCAGAAATATTCAGAAGCTTTTCTTACACAGCCGGGCTTCTATCGCTTATCGAAATGTGAGCGGGGATAGGGATGATTTATTGTATTTTGTTCATTTACTCACAGTCTGTCTTTCTCACTGAGACTCTAGGCAGATTACAAAATTAGGGGGGGGGGAACACAATAAGAAAAAGAAAATAAAAGACATACCATAAACAATGCAACAACTGGATGGTAACAATTATAAAATAATGCAGCATACAGACAAGATACTATAGTAATCAGTGCAGCAAACTATAACCCCTCGATGAAAGGGCCCTCCTGACCAATTCTATTTTCTACAGCCTTTTTTCCTTTGTAAAAATGTTCTGCTGAAGAGAAAGTATTCCTCATATTATTATCATTATAACAAATCCCTACCATACATTCCAACTCTCCAGTGGTGGAGAGACACATGCAGCGCCCCAGACACCTTATATAAAATATCAGGTAAGCAGATGTGGTAGAAGATGATGCTTGAAGTAATCTGGCCCTAGACTATTTAAAGCTTTAAAGGTCGATGCCAGCACTTTGAGCCCAGGAATAGATAGGCAAGCAAGGCAGGTGAAACAAAACTGCCTTAATATACCCATCTGAGCCTCCATTTTACCTCTGCATACTGGTTGCTGAAGTTATCAGTGGACAGGATCTTCATGTGCTGCTTATGTGCTTCCAAGAGACATCTGGTTGTCCATGTGGAAAACAGACTGGTCTGATACAGTAAAGTATATTTTTAATATTCTTACACAGCCACTCTTGCACGAAATTGTTCTTCTCGATAAGGTGGAAATGTGCATACCACACTTCATGTGTGAAGCTGAGATGTTGAGATCTATTTGGAAGCTGCTGAAAGGCCCAACAGTAACAACAGGATTGCAAAAAGTTGCTTTTTGTCTAAGAAAAAGAGCTCAGAGTTGAGTTAGAGATGAAGCGCAGAAGAGTCTGTTACTGAGCTGAATGCTGTTAGGGCTGAGTAGATTTTTTTCCCTTCGCTTGAAGGTACTTAGAGCCACACTAGATGTTTGGGTTTTTTTAAAGAGTTGGGTCCATGTTCCCCAGACCCAACCTGGGTTCTCGGCAGCCACACAGCAGCTGTGGGGAATGGCTATTAAAAAATAAAGTGGAGCTTAGAAAGCTTCTGCCTCTCCTCCAGGAGTTTTCTGCACTGACACCGAGCTGGGTGGAGAGTCATTTCCCTGCTTCTGCTACCCTGTGGGAACAGAATACTCCACCTGGAGCAGCAAAAATGGGGAAACAACTTTGCCCTGTATTGTTTTGCACAGAAAACAGCACTGGGCGGGGGGGGGGTGCTACAGGGAAGCTGACATGTCCAGGGAACTCTTTAAAGAAATCGAACGTCTACTTTGGCCTTTGGCCTTGGTGTGGCCAGTGGCTTTTCTGTGAGTGGAGCAAATGGAGCCCCTGCTAGCTTGCTTGCTAGCATCAACTGAATACCATATGGGCTGAGATTATTTTATCCTCTTTGTGCTGGTATTGAGCCTGAGCAAATGGCCGGCTTCTTAAACTGGCACCTCAGCTGTCCCTTGCGTATCAGTTTGATCTGCAGCAAATACCAGGTGATATTAGCTACTTCCATTCCGTGAAAAGCTTCAGGTGCCCATTTCTATGCATGAAGCCTCTTTTAAAGGCACAGGGCATTCTTCTCCTGGACTTGGTGGTAACTCATAGAAGTCAAATTGAGCCTAAACTCTCCCTATAAGCTAGAATGACTAAACTGAGGCTATTGTACTTTGGTCACATTATGAGAAGAGTCACTGGAAAGGACAATAATGCCAGGAAAAGTGGAAGGCAGCAGGGAAAGAGGAAGACCCAACATGAAAGGGATTGACTCAGTGAAAGGAGCCACGGTTTGCAAGACCTAAGCCAGGCTGTTAAACAATAGAACATTTTGGAGGCCATTAATTCATAGGGTCACTATAAATTGGAAGCAACTTGATAGCACTTAACACACACATGAAAACAGATTTAGTAACTTGCCCAACCCCGTGGTCACCAGGGCTCCCAGAATTTTATCCTGCTGATCTCATCCTCTTGGAAGCCATGAAGGAAGGAATCACTTGGTGATTCCCAAGCAACGGTCTGACATGTTACTTAACTCATCCTGTTCCCGGTTAGAAAGCTTGGGGATGGTTGCTTGATCCTAGATCTATCCTAGATCTCTTTCCTTCACCTGGAACTAGCAGAGTGGGTCAAAGAAGTTGTTTGTGACCAGAAAGAAAAGAAGATGCACCCTAACTTTTGATCGTGTGTTTGTGGCATGTTTGATGTGATTCCTAATTCTCACATGATTTTTTTTTAGCAATTACTAGTAGTGGGGTAGGAGATGTGGTAGAGAGAGAACAGGACTGTTTCTGGAATGATTCCAGGTATATATGGTAGCAGGAAAACGTGGGCTCACCACCACATGACCGTTCATGTAGTCTAACTTCTCCATGATTTGGGATCCCATCTTCAGGGAAAACAAGAACATGTTGAAGCCAAGGTTGGGACACAGTGCTTGCAGTGTGCGCGCACACACATACAAACACACAGACACAGGCACATACCTCACCCATCAAAATGATGGGCATTTTGCTATTAGCTAATAGTGAGAGGTCTGGATGTTCGAAGCATCTGGTTCAAAATCCTCTATGAGTCAAAACAGGTCCAAGAAAACAGAGCACCGTGAGAAAGTACTGAGGATGTGAATGAAGCATTTAAGAGGGATAAACATTGAAACTGCAATGTGGAGGTAAATGGGAAAGGTTGCACAACGCAACTGTAAATGTAAAGGAAATCTATGGAAGCAATCTGGACAAATGATATAAATGTTGTGCTTGATTCTCTCTCTGTCTCCTCTATTTAACTATCATCTCTGAATAATGATTCCTTCCAGATTATTCAGTGGATTCTCTATTTGGGCTGCCACTTGGCAGAAACATCAGTCTAATTGGGGAGCCACCCCAGCAGAGGCTGTGACTCTAAATCAATATTAGGCTGTGGTCACACGGCAAGGAAATTGTGATTTGTTCCCGGTATAAAATAATCGGGAATATTTTTTTTCAGGTTGGGATGATCACATATCCCTCCCCGAACTGGAAGCATTCTGCGAGGAGGCTCTGGGCACTGTCTACGTGTAACCGGCCCCTCTCTCTCCACCGCCCACTCACCTGCCAGCCTGTCCGGCACTTCCTTCCCCCTGCCCGCCTTCAGCAACTTTCCCCACTGCCTCCTACTGCCTGACCAGCCGTGGCTCCATGCTGCTGACAAGCCGGGTCCTCCTTCCCTCCCCTTCTAACACAGCAGCTTCGGGTCCGCTGCCCACTCACCTGCAAGCCCGCCCAGCACTTCCTTCCCTGATCACCTCCCCCCACCCACAACTTTCCATTCTGCCTCCTGCTGCCCGCTGCAGCTTCACTCATGGGGTGGGCAGAAGCTTTCTCCGTGCTTGATGAGTACATGAACGTTTAATTTTTAAAGCACAGGATTGTTCAAATGCTCAGCCAGAAGCTGTTTTTTTAAAAAAAGAAAAAAACCCTCATCACGCAAAGAATGGTTAGATGGCCCTAATCGCAATCATTGTGAGAGGTGGCTGTGCAGATGGGTGAAATTGCGCATTCAAAGTGCAAGTGCCAGGAAAATACCTGATTTTCCAGGGGGCAGAAAAACCCGGGAGCATTGCGGGAGTGAGCCCGCTTCGGCGCGGGAGGTGGATTGGCTCATGTGAACATGAAATTTACATGCGCGAGGGAACAGCAGCGAACCCCGATCAAAAGGTCAGCACCCTTAGAGATTCCAGTGATTCCATGTAAGGCAGCTTCATGTGTCCAGCCCTTTTCATATAACTCTTGAGGATTCTGGGTCATCTTCTTGCGTGGACACCGAACTGCTGTTTTCATATCTGGTTTAGCCCCGAGGAATCCCTGATAAGCTTGCAAGGAACTCCTGGTGGCTCAAAACTCTTCCATGTGTCAACATTTTCATAGTAATGCAGTGCTTTTGCTATGCTTGATTGCATACACAGCAGATCTGAATGATGCTAGCAGAATACAACATCATGAGTTGTGTGTGTGAGTCTCAAAGCTTTTTGTATATTAATCCCCCCCCCCCGCCTTTCTCCTGACAACTACTTAAAAAGCAAGCCTTTGGACAGTTGCCTGTACAACAGCCTGCTCCTTTCCCCAGAGCAAGCTGGAACTGTGGACACTTGGGGGTCACTGTGAAGGGCATGAAGCAAGTGCAAACATGGGACAGGAAGAAGTATTGGCCAGGGTGAATGTGAAATGAAGAAAATGTGCACGTTGATGTGCCTGCATGTGAAAGATATTTTTGGTGAGAGAGAGAGCAAGGGGGAGAAAGAAACAGGGGCTAGTACTGGGTGACTTTGTACTCCTACATCCATTGCAAAGAAACAATCTGGCAAAGTACATTGACACCTCCCCTTATCAGATTTATTTTGAGCGAGTGAGTTCCCTGCTGGAACGATACTGAGAATCTCTGAAGTGGTGTTATCATTTTTAACACCTTGAAGACACTTTTGCTGAGCTGATAAAAATGCCCGTTAAGTTGGGTAACTGCAAATTTTCGGCAGGAGCATATATATCTTGGCAGACCCTTCCTTTCCCCCCTTAATAATCATACCCATGAATCAATTATCAAAGGTAATTATAGCCTGCCTCCTAACATACATTTTTGAAGTGATAACACAGGAGCCAGGTGGTACCAATGTGACTGGAGTGGCTAGAGTGGCGGGTGACCCAGGTTCAAACCTTCACTCTGCCATGAAACATACTGGGGTGACCTTCAATCAGTCATCCTCTCTCAGATTCCAGTACTTTACAGGACTGTTTTGAGGATAAGAGGAAGGGAGACCCATCCACATCACTCTGGGCTCCTTGGAGGAAGGGTGGGATAGAAATGTACTGATATACAGGCAGACTAATATACAGAGTACGAAGCACAACAAGCATATTCAAAAACAACACCTTATAAACAATAATCAATATGAAAAGAAACCAAGGCCCAACAATAGCAAAACCAGAGATCAGCCATTCAGTACCGAATAAACAGAATGGCAAAAGCAGACCGGAAAGTCTGTAGTTTGGCAGTTCGAGACCCGAGTGCCATGTGACGGAGTGAGCTCCCGTCTCTGGCCCCAGCTCCTGCCAGCCTAGCAGTTCGAAAGCAAGAAATTGCAAGTAGATAAATAGGTACCACTTTGATGGGAAGAGGAGTTGTGGTGGTTCAAGTGGTTAAGATGCTGAACTGCAGGCTGTGGAAGGTCAGTAGTTCAGCAGTTCGAGACCCGAGTGCCGCATGACGGAGTGAGCTCCCGTCTCTAGTTCCAACTCCTGCCAACCTAGCAGTTCGAAAGCAAGAAATTGCAAGTAGATCAATAGGTACCACTTCAGTGGGAAGGTAACAGCGTTCTGTGCACCTTGGTGTTTAGTCATGCCGGCCACATGACCACGGAAACGTCTTCAGACAGCGCTGGCTCTTCGGCTTTGAAACGGAGATGAGCACCGCAACCCTAGAGTTGGATTCGACTGGCTTTCGAGCAAGGGAACCTTTACCTTTTACCTTGGCGGGAAGGTAACAGCATTCCGTGCACCTTGGCGTCTAGTCATGCCAGCCACATGACTATGGAAATGTCATCAGACAGCGCTGGCTCTTCTGCTTGGAAACAGAGATGAGCACCACCCCCTAGAATTGGATTTGACTGGCTTTCAAGCAAGGGAAACCTTTACCTTTACCTTAAATGTCCAATTAAACTTTTTTGGTTCTAAAGGTGCCACTGGATTCAAACTTAGTTCTCACATCTGTTTGGTAACTCTTTTATTGGTATGCTAATTTGCTGCTATTCACAGGTCTCAGCAATTGCTTTAATCCAATCTTAACTATGTTTATTGCTCAGCTATTTATGCATCTTGACTTTAGCTAGCCCATCCTGGTAACTAACCCCCCCCCCCCGGAAGGCTTGAGGAAGTCTGTTTCAATGTATCCGAAGAAGTGTGCACACACACAAAAGCTTATGCCCAGAACTAAACTTTGCTGGATGGCTACTTGTGAGTGGTACTGTAGCTGTGGGGACAGATAGCACCCATATGATAAGCCTTTTCCTTCCATGCATTATCACAATGCCTTTCCCAGTGCGCCTTACCTACCAGCATGGCTTATTTCGTGGAGGATGAGACCTCCACATTTACACACGAAAAAGATCTCAGGTCAGTTTCAACAACTAGGAGTCCAAAGGGGTTAAAATATTTGACTTTTTATCATGCACCAGCAAAAACTACTAATGTCAGCTACCTAGTTTAATGAATTCTGACTTCACAGGCACAAAAGCAGCACATAAGAATCCAGCCAACAAGAATCAGTCCAGCATCCTTTTTCACACCATGACCAACCAGACCAGTTGTCTTTGGAAGTCTGACGAGATGGGTGCAGGAGCCTAAATCTCCTCCTGTTGTGTCTCCCGAGCCCTGGTGCTCAGAGAATTACTGCCTCTGGATACGAAAGTTCCATTTAGTCATAATGGCTAATGGTCATCAATGGACCCATCCTCTCTGAATTTCCCTAAATCAGTTTACTGCCATTGCTAGATTCTGTGGTCACATGAACACATGAAGCTGCCTTATATGGAATCAGACAATCGGTCCATCAAAGTCAGTATTGTCTACTCAGACAGGCAGCAGCTCTCAGGCAGAGATCCTTCACATCACCTACTACCCCATCTTTTAAACTGGAGTTGCCAGGGACTGAACCTGGGGCCAAGCAGATGCTCTACCACCGAGCCATGGTTGCTTCCCGATGGTACAAGTTAATTACTCTTCTGAGTGAAGGCACACTTCCTTTTGCCTGTCCTGAAGACACATTCAAAACTCAAAACAATCTGATTTTAAATGGCCCCGAAATCAATTCTTTCAGATCAAGACCACTCAACCAAAAATAAAAAATGAATATTATAATTACAAGCCAATGAGAATTCATATAATGAGCCTGCTTTGCTTTCAGATATTGCAATATCCCTAAGCCATGAGCCAGGAGTTGGGCCTTGAAGTAGCAGTGGTTGGATCTTGATGCCTCTTACAATTTAAAACAAAAAGCTCCATGATCTTCCATGACCTTTTCTTGTAAAGAAAATGGAAGGAGTATCCTCTTTTCCCCACCTGGAATCTCTCTTAAAGCTCAGTTAGTAAATTAACTTGCATGTTTCCTGTCACAAATCTCTTTTTACCAATTTTTTGATGCAGAGAAAGAAGCCAATAACCTTCCCTCCCGGCCATCTTTGGCCCTAAACACTTTGTAGCATTCAGCACAAGGGATGTACATTTTCTTCTCCACTCCATATTTTTCTGCCGTCTGTGTTGTCATGTGCTATATACAGTATGACACAATATTTACTTCACGGTGCATGGGAACTTGGTGCAGCTTCTGTGCTCCAAGAATTTCAAGAATAAATCACTGACGACCCTGAAAGTTTCATTCCCACCTTTAATTTTCATTTCTGGTGTCTGGGTGCTGTGCTCTACTTTGCCAAGAGCCATCTGAGGGTGTGCAGTGCAATGCATTAAATGTGTAGCATGATTAAATTAAGATGTTCAGTGCCCTCAGTCAACCTTACACCAAGCTGTGCTTCGATTAATAGACAAGCGAGGGAATTCCTAACTAATGAAGAACAGAATGGAAAAGGGAACCAGAGTCTGGGGGTGTTAGGGCTGCTCCCATGATGCGATTGTCAGCCCTGCCAAACTATTTCTGTATTTCCCTCTTGTGAATGCCACTGGATGCTCGAAAAGAATTATAAATGTGTTTATCAGCTAAGGCGCTTGACACACCCACACCCTGCTTGTGAGCTGTTTTTTTCACTCCGGTCTTATTCCATTGACACTGGCTCCCGGTTTGTTTCTGAGTCCAATTGAAGCTGCTGGCATTGGTCTTTAAAGCCTCAATGGTTTGAGGCCACCATACCTTAAGGACTGCTCACTTCCCTATGAACCTACCCAACCACTATGGCCAGCCTCAGAGGCTCTGCTTTGGGTGCCTCTGCCATCGGAGGATAGACGGGCGGCAACTTGAGAATGGGCTTTCTCAGCCATGCTACCAGAATTATGGAATTCCTTCTCTAGGGAGATGTGTTTAGTCCACCTCTATCACTGTCTTTTGCCAGTGGGAGAAGTCTCTTCTGCCAGTGACCCTCCTTTCCCATTTATGTGTGTTTATGTATTTGCAGTTTGTTGAATTGCTTGATTGCTTTACATCTAAGCATTTTAAAATTTGTTTTAGTGTTTTGACCGATCACCACTTTGGGAAGATCTGGGACTCTGCACTGCTGCCCTTCCTTTTTTAAAAAGAAGAAGAAGAAGAAGAAGATTCCAATAGGATGCAAATAAAATTCCAGCTGCTGCACTGCTGCCGCTCCTGTTCTGCCTCTCCTATTCAATAAAGAACCATTTAGCACATTGCACTTTTGCTGGCTGTGGAGGATGCCATAGTTGTTATTATTATTACATAAGCTGCAGTCACAGAGACTAAATAACCCACTTTCAATGCACTTTCCAACTGGATTTTGCCAGTTCACACAGTAAAATCCATTTGGAAAGTGCATTGGAGTAGATTGAAGGTCTGTGTGACTGCAGCCATAATTTATTTATACTCCACTTCTCAACCAAGAAGTCCCCAAGGTGATTTCCAAACCCCCCCCCCAAACAAAAGAAAGAACTGTAAAATACAGTATAATTTCAGTTAAAATGCAGTGAAAATTAATAAAATACAGAATTCTCCCCCAAAAAACTGCCACTTCCCCTGCCATACCATTTCTCATTGATTCAATGTAAACCATAATATGGTTGGGATTTTGTTTGTTTATTTGTTGATTTTTAAAAGTATTTTCCTTTGGTTCTCCTCCTTATTCCCCCCAAAAAAACCCATCACACCTTTTAAGATAGTGAGTCACCTCTGGATGGAAGTAGTGGTCTTTGAAAAAAAGATGCTGTAAATCATTCTCAGCCCAGAAAGACAGAGTAAGAAGTAAATATAATAAAAACATAAGCAAATAAATTTGTATAGTTACTTAACAAAAGTATTATACTATGTAACCATAAGATTATGCATGGGATAGAGCAGGTTGAGGTACTTTTCTCCCTTTCTCACAATACAAGAACTTGTGGACACTCCATGAAATTGCTGAGCAGTCAGGTTAGAACAGATAAAAGGAAGTACTTCTTCACTCAGAGAGTGATTAACACATGGAATTCACTGCCACAGGAGGTGGTGGCGGCTACAAGCATGGACAGTTTCAAGAGGGAATTGGATAAACATATGGAGCAGAGGTTCATCAGTGGCTATTAGCCACAGGGTATAGATAGGAACTCTCGGTCTGGGGCAAGTGATGTACTGTATTCTTGGTGTTTGGGGGAGGCAGCAGTGGGAGGGCTTCTAGTGTCCTGGCCCCACTGGTGGACGTCCTGATGGCACCTGGTATTTTTGGCCACTGTGTGACAGAGTGTTGGACTGGATGGGCCATTGGCCTGATCCAACATTGGCTTCTCTTATGTTCTTATGTTCATTTCCCCTTCTGTTTACTTTTACAATAGGCTTTTATTTTATCCAGTGATTCATTTCCCCTTATTCTGGTATGATAGGCCATTCTGTGATAACCTTTTATTCTTTGAAACTACTGGCACTGGGGTGCAGAGAACAGATAATATTAGCAACTTGAGTTTGAAGCCGTTGCAATCTGTTGTGACTATATTTTTGCCATGGATGGAAAATTTATCTGGAGCAATAGTTGTGCAAATGTGCCACCTTGGATCCTCTTCCTGATTTATCTTGCCATGGCAAATGCTTCCAATTGTTCATTTGAAGAATTATGATGAACCCGGAACTGGCCTTTGATGATGCATTCCGATTCCTACTGTAGCTATTTGCAAACTACGGTGATCAAATTTGTTGCAAAGAAGTCGCTAAATGGGTCACCTAAATTGACTCCATTGAGGGATCTCATGCAGTTTACCTTTTAAATGGTTTCTTGAGTGCCTTCTGTTCTTATTAAGTATGTGGCATTGTACAACAATATGTTTTGAAACAGTTTAATGCCATTAGTTTCAGAGCAATTGAGCACAGTAAAACACAAATGAGGTGAAGTGGATTAAAACCTGATCAAAGTCTTTTGGGAAAGAGATTAATACATTATTGTTCATAATTGTTGAAGCAGAAGAAAGAGAGAGAAGATTCCTCTGGACAGCTAGATTCTGAAAGCAAGTGAGTGAATTTCCACATATGCCATACAAAGTACTGAGCAGTACTTATTTTATGCATGTTTCATCTGGATTCGGATGCAGACCAGGTAACCTGCTGGCTCAAACACAACATTTTAGTGTCAAAATTCTACCCCCAAGTTTATGCCTGCAGGGCAGAGTGGATTGATGTTCATCAGGACAACCAAACTCATGCTGTTTATCCCTTGTTCTGTTAACTGGTGGTGTACAGGGAGCCAATTTTTTGTCAAGCAGTTCAGCTGTTTGTAAGCAGCTTGAGCCTGTTGGCAAGTTACTTTCCACATATTCAAATAGTGCAATACACCGCAATCAGCAGTACATCAATCATGCACATTCACACACAGCCCAATGATAGTCCTAGTTCTCTCTCTTCCACAGACCTGTCATTGCTTCATGCCAACTGGTAGTCAATCATTTAAATAAAGAGTGAGCAAATCAATCAGCAAGCGATTATAAATACATGTTGTGGTGTTTTTTAAAAAAAGTCTTGCTCTTTGGCATTTGTTTACATCCACTTTAAAGTGTGCATGCACACTTCCTCACAACCTTATGGGAGTTGTAGGGCTCCTCCCCACATCTTTTTTATTACCTCACCTGCCCATCAATGAGCTTGGGGGAGAGGAGAACTGATTTCACCCACTGGACAGATGAAAAGCTGCACAGTAGCTGTTTGAGTCAGATGAAGGCAAGGCAAGGATACCCAAGGCTTGGCTCACAAGTGATCTCAGTTGTCAAAAATGCTATATCCATGGGATGATGAGTTTCAGGGGCATCTCAACTGTGGAAGAGTCTGCTGGCATTGCACCCTTCTTGTGCTTCCTGTGTTACTGCTGGGAATGCTTCAGACTTTGGCTGTTATGCCAGCATCAGTCACTGGCATAGCGGTGCTGGTGTAGCGAGACAGCATGATTAGCTGTCCTGACAGATGGAAGCACCAGCTTATAACTAAAGGGTGAGAAGGAAAGGCATGGTAATTGCACTCATTATTGCCAGCCTCCTAGCTGAGAGCCTGTCCAGCTAGACAGCGATCGATGACTGGTTACCATGCATGTGAAATGAGTGTGGTGGACTTGGGCCAGCAACCACAGCTGGCACTAATTGGCAATGTTGGCTGTCTCCACAGAAAAGCCAAAATGCAGACTAGATAGATCTCTCATCCGTACAGGTGGTCTATGTGGTTGGAGATGAGAAACTTGGCAAAGGCACATCATCTTCACAGCTGCTGACCTGTTGTTATTTTTCCCAGTCACTAAAATCACTAAATTTACATGTGTGATGCTGACAGCCCGTCACAGATTCAAAGTCTGGTCCAAAACAACCATGGGAATGGTACCCTCAAAATGAGCAAAGCAGTAAGGCCTGTTCAGAACCAACAACTGCCTCAAAGATTTTTATCCCCATTCATTTGAAATCATTTTAGTTAATACAGGAATGAAAAAAGCACAGTTATTAAGACTGTTCAGGATGAAACAGGATGCAATACACAATATGATCTTTACTCTTTGGGGGGGTATGTGAAAGGGATAACTATTTTTACTGTTTTACCCAACAGGAGATGGATTGACTCCATTAAGGAAGCCACGGCCCTCGGTTTGCAAGACCTGAGAATGGCTGCTAACAATAGGAGGACATTAATTCATAGGGTCACCATAAGTTGGAATTGATTTGACAGCACTTAACAAACAACTTAAATGTCAACCAGGAAAGAATATTTGACTGAATGATGTAAAAGGCAGAAGAAGAATCCTGCTGGATCAGACCAGTAGCCCATCTCGTCCAGCATCCTGTTCTCCCACAGTGGCCAACCCGTTCCTGTGGACTGTGAGGAGCTCTGAGAAGATGAACCTGCTATATAAGACTGAGATTAATTTCAGATAAATTGATGGTTTATCAGTTGACTAGATTCTGAATAATGATACTCATCTTACTCATGAAAAGATAAGTGTAGAGATTATTATAATCTTCCCTCTTAATTTCTTGTGCTTTGGCTTTTTTTTTTTTTTTTAAATGGCCTCTATCGTTTGTTGAAATTCACTGAAGTTTTGTATGGGACTATACTGAACTTTGCCACTTGTATGACAAACTTTTTTTGGATGTTTGTCCTTGAGGCTTGTATTCAGTAAAGAAAGACATGGAGGGAATGACGCTGAGGGGACAAGAAAGGAGAAATCAAGCTAATGCTTGAAAGAACAAATACTGGTCCTTGGGCAGGGTCCAGATTGACCTAAACTCTCCAGCTGGAGGGGGTAGAGCTCAGGGCAAGTCAAGGGGTGAAAACAGAGTCAACATTTTTGGGATGGGCTAGGCCAAAACACAGATGTTGGCAAACCCAGGGGTGACATTCAGCTCAAAGCCTGTCTCTTCATAAAACATCCCCCACCCCTGCTTTTCTAGTAACTTAGGCTGCGTTCAGACGGCCAGTCAATCGCGCCATGAGCCCTCCTAAAATTTTATCCCGATTTTTTAAATCCAGCCTAGCACGACCAGACGCCCCCCTATGAAATAGCCTCACCGCGCGTTGTTCCCGCCGTGATTTGTCTACACGGCATCCACCGAGAATTTAAAAAAAAAAAGTTTTGTACATTCGCATAGGCAAGGCTGCGCCTCCTTGGAGAACTGAGGCGATCGCGGAGGGTTTTCAGCAAAGTCCCGGTCCTCCCCCTTGCCATTGCCATCAATGGAGGGACTATTTTGCAAGTTAGAACAGTCCTTCCCCCCTCCATCTCCCATCGCGGTAACATCTTGTCCCTAAAAGAAATAAGCATGAATATTACATTCCTCGTAGCGCTTATATCGCTGAATGCGTTTCCTCGTTAAAGCGCACATGGGGTTTCAATTTTTAAAAATCGCGCCCCCGTCGGCTCGGTCTGACGTCAGACCGAGCCGACGGGAGCATCGCGCGCTAATGGAGTGACCAGATGGAAGAAAGTCTGCAGTTGTTGCGCGGGTAAGCGAAAACCCTACATTGAAACTACTACTTTTTAAATCAGGATTGGAGGCGCAGCAGAACGGGATGCCTATGGGACTGGAATATTTCGCAGATGTTTCTGTCTGGTCGTGCATTTTTGATCTGCAAGGGAGTCGTTCCTATGGCAGATCAAAAGATCCGTCTGAACACACCCTTACTCCAAAAGAAAAAAAAAAGGGGGAGGCAGTTTTTGAATGACTGGTCGGCAAGTTTGCAGGGATCTAGGAGATGGATGGTTGCTCTGAAAGTACAAATGCAACGTGGTTGCCCGTGTTATTTCTTTTCAATATCTCTTCTAGGCCTGCTGCTGGATTTGCTATGGCATGTCACGCTACAGAAGAGCAGGTGCTTCAAGTTTCACAGGATTACAGAAGCAAAGTCCAAGCATAATTCCTGCAGGTCTGGTGCCCCACCTGCAACATGTACATATATATACACACTCCCATTCCATTCACACATTCCTATGTGTCCCGAAAGAAACACTGTTGTTTTTTCTAAAATTTGATAAATAGGCCCAGATCTAGGGTTGCCAGATCCAGGTTGGGAAACTCCTGGAGATTTGGGGATGGATCCTGGGGAGGACAGGAACCTCAATGCGGTACAATGTCACAGAGTCCACCCTCCAAAGCATTCATTTTCTCCAGGGGAACTGATCTCTGCAGTCTGGAGATGAGCTTTAATTCCAGGGGATTCCCAGGTTCTGCCTGGTAGCCCTATGATCAAGTCTCCCTTCCCTCCCTCAGAAGCCTGATTAAATCCTGGTGGGATGCTGAACCTCTGCTTTTATGTAACAGAATGGCTGACAACAGGGTTGTCATCCCCCAGGTCCTGGTGGGGGTTCTCCCGGTTTTGGGGGCTCCAATCCACCACTGGCCCCTTCCCCAAGCCCTGCTCCCAAACCCACCCACTAGTGGCCACCCCTCTCCCACCCCTCCTGCAAGATTTAAAGGGCCCTTCAGCTAGGGTTGCCAGGTCTGGGTTGGAAAATACCTGGAGACTTTAGGTGTGGATCTGGGAGAGGGTGGGGTTTGGGGAGGGGAGGGGCCTCAGCATGGTACAATGCCATACAGTCCACCCTTCAAAGCAGCCATTTTCTCCAGGGGACCTGAACTCTGTCAGCTGGAGATCAGTCATAAAAGCGGGAGATCTCCAGGCCCCACCTGGAGGCTGGCAACCCTACCTTCAACGGATCAGTGGGGAGCATGTGGTGTTTAAAGGGATACTTTAAATGCTTTGGGGGAGAAACGGGGGTGGTACACACCTGCAATCCAAGCTGTGAATTCATGACTTGGAGCACGGGTGCTGGTCCCCAACCCCACCTGGAACTTTCCCCGAAGTCCTCTGCTGGGGACTTGGAAGGACCTGGCAACCCTAGCTGATGATCTAGACATCCTTCTCAGGAATTTAGGTAATAAGGAGGAGGAACTTAAGGGCTTGATTCCCCCCCACACACCATGAGGCATCTTCTGTGTTCAACATTATCATCCTTCTGGAGACAATCACAATATCTTTATTTAGACAGCTGTCAGGTCAACCTATTATGAATTAGATATGCTTATAATGGATCTGCCAGGATAATGTCAGGCAGAAATGATGAGTCCAGGGCATCTGATCTGATGTACAAAGCAAAATATATTGGTAGGCAAGGTGGTCAAAAACGCTTCACTCATTGACCGTTAACTTCCATGCAACTCTTCTGTTACTCAAATTAGTCCTTGTGCCAGAGCATCCCCTTGCACATGTACATTCAGAGCACAAACCAGTGGGTCCAAAAACTGGAATTGTTCACTCTTATTGCATGAAACTGAGAGTGGAGTAGACAATAGAGTGAACAGTACCAGTTTTTGGCCCCACTATTTTGTCTCCCATTTATCTTTTAGACAAGAAAAGATGGATGGGAGACACCAAAAGGCAAGTAACTTTACTATCCGGTGGGTAAACTCCTGCCCTCAGCCACAATCCCTTCTCCTTAAGAAAGAGAGGAACAAGAAAAACAAATGGCTGGAAAATGGCTGTCATATCAACGGTCTAGGAATTTCCCCATGTCTCTCTCATCTTTAGATTAGGAGAAATCCCTGGAGTGTCACCTAGAAATCACATCACCCTCAAAATCTCCTGGTATTTGCCAAGGTAGTGCTGGAAAACCAACATGCCCATTGACTTTAATGTCTATGAAAAAAAATTAGACTGTTTTATTGCAGTTTTTTTTGGTACTCCAGTACCAAATTTAGGTACTCTAGTTTTATTGCATAAGGATGCTGTATGATTGAATTGCTTTTTAATTTTTATAACCCACCTTGAGTCTCACTGAGAAGGACAGGTTAGAACTGTAGCAAGCAAGTAACTAAGTAATAAATTATCCCACTCCTGGCTGCAGTGGCATTGCTAGCACTTCAGGGACTCCTTTGGTGATCTGGGTTGAAATACAGTTGCCAGCCTCCAGGTTCGGCCTCCTGCAATTACCACAGATCTCCAGACTACTGAGAGCACTAGTTCCCCTGGAGAAGATGGCTGCTTTGAAAGGTGGACTGTATGGTGTTATAGTGTCCTACCCCATCCCAAACCCTGCCCTCCCCAGGTCCCACTCAAATCTCCAGGAATTTTCCAACCCAGAGTTGGCAATCCTAGATGGAGAAGTGGCCCCGTGAGCCATGCAAAACATACCATTGTTTGGCACGCGCGCTGAGGGGTTGCCTACCCCTTTGGGTAAAGGCTGCTGTAAACTTCCTGCCATTCAGGAGAATGGGCACACTACACAAATATTTATTATTAATATTTTTTTTTATTTATAAATTTTCCAGCATATATACACAAAAACAAAATCCTGGTCTACAACCAGAATTGCGAGACATTGCATAATTTCTTAATATATTATCGCGCATATACCTTAATTAAGTCTGTTTCTGTTACACTGTCTAGATAAAATAGGAGTGGCATTGGGAGGATGTGTTTATTTGTTTATGTTTCATGTCTTTTTTTCTATCCAATGATAAATTTTTTTCCATCTATTTTCATAAACTAAATCCTCTTTTCCGGAAAGTATAAGATTTAGTCTATCTAATTCGGCTATTTCCAGTATAGAATCTATAATTTCTTTCTGCGTTAGGGATATTCTCTTTTTCCAAAATTTTGCTATTTTTATTCTCGCTGCTGTAATTATATATAAGATAATTCTTTGGTCTTCTTTATTGATTCTCACTGGTATCATATTTAGCAAAAAAACCTCTGGTTCCAATTCTAGCTTCACTTTGGTGGAATCTTCTATTATTTTTTTAATCATTTTCCAAAATTTTCTTATTTTTTCACATTTCCACCAGGTATGCAGATACGTTCCCACTTCTTTTTGCACCTCCAGCAGACATTCGATGCTTTTTTATAGCATTTTGATACTTTCTCCGGCGTCCAGTGCCATCTAAAAAACATCTTATAAATATTTTCTTTATAATTTGTAGCTTTGAGCAGCTTAAGAGAATCCCACATTCTGGACCATTGTTCTAGAGTAATGTTTTGCCCTATATCTTTCATCCACACTACACAAATATTGATGGGCAGGTGAACTTAATACCTATTCTTCCTCCGAAGGTCTGATATCTTGAAAATCTTCCAGTTTCCAAGCACGTTTGATTTAGGCTCATTTGAGATGTTAGGAGATAGGAGCTTCTTATTAAAGCAACATTGGGCCATTTTTTTGGTACTGACTAATACTGAGTATCAATACCTTTGGACAGGAACTAATTAGTATAATAGGCCACACCCAAGAGCAGAAACCCATTAACATATTAGGCCACACCCCTGACTGTGCAGTTCCCTCCCAGGATCGGCTTCCCCAGGTGCCCCGTAGCCTGTGGGGTGCATGGAGAACCCGAGGGAAGGAAGGCAGTTTCTGGATTGGCTTCCTCAGGCTCCCCACAGGGCGCCTGGGGAACCCGAGGAGGGGAGGCAGTTTAAACTGCCTTCCCTCCCTGGATCGGCTTGGCTTCCCCAGGTGCCCTGTAGCTTGCAAGTTGCCTGGAGAACCCGGGGAGGGGGGAGGCTGTAGGCGCGGCCAACTCAGAAGCCAGCTGGAACTCCCTTCCTGTGCGTTCCTGCCCCAAAATAGCCCTGCCTTGGGGGGGGGGAACTTTCCCTAGTTCTGACCCTTTTGCTTCAGCCCGTACCACTCAGCGAGAGGAAGAGAGAGCAGACCCTCAGGAACAGCCTCGTGAGGAACTGCTGTGGGAGAGGGGAATTGGTGGAAATCGGCACAACCTTATGAGTACTGATCCTTTTCTTAATTATAAAAAAAAGCCCATGGCTACATTAAATATTATTCCGTTTTGATTTTTAAGTCCAACACGCCATTGCTGCTTCTTCCTGCTGCTTGTTCCTCCTTCCCACATTAATCATTTGGGTGATCAGACCAAAAGCAGGGAGAATGTAATGAATGGGATGATGGCCGTAAACGATGAAGGTTGTATTGATATCGCCAGACACCGGGTGAATAAAGTCACATGGGTTGACACAGTCAGATTTTGCTACATAACGGTGTCGCTATGGGCCACCTAAGAACAATGTGACCAAAGTGACCCTTTCTCAAGGAGTGCCAAAAATATCCAATATGGGAAGATGTTCGTTGCCACTATGAAAATGTTCACACAAAAAAAATGGTAATCAGCTTCTGTTTTGCTATGTTATAGCATGATGATTTGGACTCGTTTCTTTGTGCAAACGAGCGGCTTGAAAAATCACACTGCGTATGCACTCAAGGGAATTGTCCCGTTTTGAACTGTATTCAGAAAGCATAAAGGTGGAAGTATTCCCTTCTGGTTTTTTTTTAAGGCTACATGGCATGATTTCCTTTGAAATAGTTAAAGCGTTCTATTTACCAAACAGTGTATACCATGTTGAAAGTAAAACTTCCCCCTGTTTTCTAAAGGTCTGGTCCAGTTAATCTTTCAGGAGTGTTGAAAACTGGGCTTTAATTAGCAATTTCATTAGTTAACCTCAGTCACTCATCCCCAGGGTTTATCTGATACCACCGTCAGTCCGGGCACTTTGAGACATCAGAGAAAGGCCGTCTTTTCGGCTGTGTCAGTTGAGAGGACTTCTGTGGGAGAAAAGGAGAAGGGGGGGAGGAAAAAAGAGGACTCGGAAAACGGAGAGCATTAAATGGAACATGATACAAACCCAAAGGAATTATCTCACCAAAGTAACCGAGAAAAAGAGTGGGGTCCCTCTTCTGTTTCCCTCTAATCCTCTGTGGTATGTCACCCCACTGTAATAAAAAAAGGAAGCCAATGGTTCCTTACAGTGTGAAAAAGAGGGCTTGGAATGAGCGGAGATCCCTTGCCAAGGAAGTGCTGACGGAGCTGAAATTAAAACGTGAGCTTTCCCTGAAGCCGCGCTTCACAGCTAGGGCTGGTTCAGGCCAACGTGGGCACCGTGCCAAAGCATTCATTAAGCACTTCTCCCACCAGCTGCAGTGCCCAAGGAACAATGCGCACGCCTTCTTTCATCTCACCCACTTCAAATTCTTTTGCCGTCTGGGAGGAAAGTGGTGCCTGGACATTCACACCCCCCCCTCGCGCCACCCCTGCTTGTTATTTTGCCTGTTTCTGTTTTGGATCACAGAGAAGATGTCGGTGCTTTGCAGGTGTTGACCACAATGGCGGGTTCCGCGCCGGGGGGGGATTGTTTTTCTTTGCCCCTGCTGGATGTGCGGGCTCCTACCTTTTGCAACCAGGGTGCCAGTTTTAGAATTTGGTTGGCGTGGAAGTGGTTTGGTAGCTAACAGGAGCTAGAGTCATCCTTGTGTGCTGTAGATAAAGATCCATTTAAAGTCCAATGCTTAAAAAAGCAAAGTATTCCAAGGGCTTTTGTTGTGATTGTTTTCTATCAATTTTGCACCAGTATAATTGACATGGCTTCACCTGGCCAGCCCAGGCTAGCCTAGGCCAGCCCAGGCAGCCGTGGGAGGGCTTCTAGTGTCCTGGCCCCACTGCTGGACCTCCTGATAGCACCTGGTATTTTTGGCCATTGTGTGACAGAGTGTTGGACTAGATGGGCCATTGGCCTGATTCAACATTGGCTTCTCTTATGTTCTTAATCTTGTCAGAGTTTGGAAGCTAAGCAGGGTCAGCCCTGTGGTTAGTAACTGGATGGGAGGCCATCGAGGAATACCCGGGTGTCTATCCAGAGGCAGGCAATGGCAAAACACCTCTGAATGTCTCTTGCCTTGAAAATCCTACAGAGTTGCCATAAATTGGCTGCCACTTGATGGCAAAAAAAAAAAGACACAGGATAAAACAGCACAAAGAGGTACCTTTGGGTGCATATGAATGCATAGGCCCAAGCTACATTTTTGTAGCAATTGTGTATTCAATATATACAACCTGTGAATTTGGCAGAGATGTATAAGTCTGGACCCTGCCGAAAACTGCCATTAACAGAAAGGGAGGTGGTTTTTGCCAATTTCCATGGCTCCCCCTGAAGACCACCTTCTCTCTCTTCATACTAGCCCTGTTCATGTGTCACAGTGAATACAAGTACATCTTGCATGTACATGAGTACATCTGTTTGCAAGAAAGAACCAGCACACGTCTGCTTTACAGCTGCAATTAAGGACTAGTACCTGGATAAATGTGTGGTTTTAATGACACATCCAGCTGTACATGTGCTGAATGTAATGTGAGAATCACTCAACATATGTATAAAGAAAAGACGGTATGTGGATTGTACATGTGTTCACTTTAACGTGTGAACTGGGCTACTATTTCTTGGGGTCCCTTGTCCCACAGAAGAAGCCTTTTGGGAGTGAATGTTATGCCACAGTGGGATCAGGAAGGACAGAAAGCCTGGCTGTGTGAATAAAGGTCTATTATAGGGTTGCCAGCTCCAGACTGAGAAATTCCTGGAGATTTGGGAAGGACAAGTTTCTGGAAAGGAGAAGAACCTCAGCAGGGTAAAGTTCCATTGAGCCCACCCTTCAAAGCAGCCATTTTCTCCAGGAGAACTAATTTCTATCATTTGGAGATCACCTGTAATCCTGGGAGATCTTCACCTCCCACCTGGAAGTTAGCAATCCTAGTCCCTTTTGTCACTTGAGATTAGTTGTGAGAGTCAATCCATTGGATCTCTTGAGCCATAGCCACAAAGGCTTTGGATTAGGGTTGCCAGGTCTTGCTGCCAGTGGGGTGATCTTCACTCCTCTCTGGAAGCTTCTGTGTGGTGATGCTTAAGTTTTGAGCCCAAATTTACCATAGAGTTTTGTCCAAAACCTAGAGTGTCACCATGTGATGTTGGTGGTGTGATGACATCACTTCTGGGTGATGTCATCATGTTGTGTTTGGGAGCATTTGCGGGCAGGGAGGAGCCCACAAAAGTGGGGAAACCCCTGCCTGGACTGGGGGGCTAGCAACCCTGCTTTGGATCCAAACACCCATGAGTGGAGCTTGGTTTAATTGTACTTTGCTGCAGCTGTCATTTTACTGCAGCTCCTTGAGACTCCCACCCCCAAACTATTTCGGATGATTGGAAGGATTCTGCGAAGGGGGCTGCAGTGGAAGGGGAAAATTGCTCCCCCCACCCCTTGTCCAAGAAGGAGTGCTCTTAGGTGCTTTATCAGATGTGGGGCAGGTTATTTCTTTAGCAGGCTCACTGCCACAATCACATTTTAAACTCCCTACAGCGATGAATCCACAGCCATCCTGAGGCCCACTTCTGAGGTTGCAGCTCTGGCAACTCTCTGTACATGTACACAGAGGGAGCGAAAATGCGAACGTTGGTACAACAAGGCCAAAATCAATATGAGATTGATGTAGGCCACGGAAGCTGCCAGGATCAGTACAAATACTAACAGCATGAGGCAGATTAAAGTGTATTTAACAAATACTTTGGTAAGCATTGGAGTTTTATTATGTTATGCTGGAGACCTACAGCCAATAATTCAGCTGTCGGTCTTCAGTATATAAAATTCTGTTCCCTAGGTAAAGGTAAAGGTTTCCCTTGCTCGAAAGCCAGTCGAATCCGACTCTAGGGTTGCGGTGCTCATCTCCGTTTCAAAGCCGAAGAGCCAGTGCTGTCCGAAGACGTTTCCGTGGTCATGTGGCTGGCATGACTAAACACCAAGGCGCACGGAACGCTGTTACCTTCCCACCGAAGCGGTACCTATTTATCTACTTGCAATTTCTTGCTTTCGAACTGCTAGGTTGGCAGGAGCTGGAACCAGAGACGGGAGCTCACTCCGTCATGCGGCACTCTTGGGTCTCGAACTGCCGAACTACTGACCTTCCACAGCCTGCAGTTCAGCGTCTTAACCACTTGAGCCACCGCAGCTCCCTACTGTTCCCTACTTGGACCTTAATGATCTATACGGCCTAGTCTCCCTTGCCTGTGCAGACGACCTCCCCTTGTGTGTGAGAAGTCGCCACATCCTTGTTTACTTCCTTGGTTTCACCTTGCTCCCACCCCGAGAGCCAGTTTGGTGTAGCAGTTAAGAGTGATGGAGTCTAATCTGGAGAACCGGGTTTGATTCTTCACTTCTCCACATGCAGCCAGCTGGGTGACCTTGGGTCAGTCAGTTTTCTCAGAACTGTTCCCTCAAGAACAGTTCTCTCAGAGCTCGCTCAGCCCCACCTACCTCACAGTGTGTCTCTTGTGGGGAGAGGAAGGGAAGGAGATTGTAAGCCGCTCTGAGACTCCAAGTGAAAGGCGGGGTATAAATCCAACTCTCCTCCTCCTCTTCTTCTTGTCACATCTGCATGTGTACAGATGGTCAACCTATCCCTTCTCTTTCTCCCCTTTTCCTACACCCTCGTCCCTTTTTGCCCCATTTCTCCCCCCTTTCTCCCCTCCCCTCATGTCAACCTACTCCCTCTCCCTTTTGCCTCCACCCCTTCTCTGTCAATGTCTTCCTCCCATTCTCTGTCACCTACTCTTTATTTCTCCCCCTCTTTCTCCCCTCCCTTTCTCTGTCAACCTACTCCCTCTACCTTTTACTCCCCCACCCCTTCTCCATCAATGTTTCCCTCCTCTGTCAATCTACCCCCTCTCTATATCTCTCGCCCCCTTCTTGTCAATATTCCCCTCATCTCTCCTTCTAGAATCCTTCTCATTTTACTGGCTGCAGCAGCTGTGGTGTTGGGAAACTCCTCCAGGCCCAGAGTGGCTCTCATGTTGCCAAGCCAGAAGTAGCTCCAGGCCTGGCCATGTCATTGTCATCTAGGAGCTGTTCTAGGCCCTAGGGCTGCCAACCTCCAGGTGGTGGCTGGAAATCTCACAGTTGATCTCCAGGTGACAGAGATCACTTCACCTGGAGAAAATGGCCACTTTGGAAGTTGGACTCTATGGCATTATGCCCCAAACCCTGCCCTCCTCAGGCTCCACCCCCAAAATCTCCAGGTATTTCCAAACCCAGAGCTGGCAACCCTTCTGGGCCCAGAGAGGCTCCCAGATGCCACCGCTCATGCATCTGGGACTGGAGAGGCTCCTGGATGCCGCTGCCAACATGGCCAGGCCCAGAGAGGTGCCTGGCATCTGCGTTGCCAGCTAGGAAGAAAATGGTAAGTGCACTGTCTGCATGTGTACAGACAATGCTTTTTTATTTTGTGGTGAATTTAATACCCTGATGTATTTTTTTTAAGGTTGTCAGATTTTTCTACAAACCTGGGGAGGGGTCCCCAAGTTTGCAGAAACATCTGACTAGAGTCAGTATGGTCTTGACTCATGATCCATGGATTTAGATATCTGCAGATGAGGGCCACATTTGAGAAATAGATATATAGTTTTTTTAATTCCCAAGTTCCTTTGATGGGCTACAAGTCAGTTCCCCAAATAACAGTTCTCTGGGCCATTTCAAGTTTGGGAAATGGTTCAGTGGGAAGGACTGAGCCACTAGTCCTCACATGCCATGATCCCAGTCTAAACTGAGAATTGTTTCAGCACAGAACTCCCAGTGCACATTTGGTTGATAGAACCCTGGGTGGAGGTAGAAATGGTATAACATAGTTAGGCAGCTAAAAGGGGGAAGGGGCATGGCTGGACAAGGGCCCAGTGCACTGGGGGAACCAGAGGTCAGAGATTCAGTCACTGGCTGGCATCTCAGTTTAAAAAGATCAGGTAGGAGCAGTGTTCCCTCTAAGCTGAGTTAGCGTGAGCTAGCTCACAGTTTTTAAGCCTCCAGCTCACACATTTTTGTCTTTGCTCCAGAGCAAGGATGGCTCCAGAGCAAACTAATTTATGCAGTAGCCAAATCGCTCACTCACAACTTTAATGCCTGTAGTTCACAAAGTAGAATTTTTGCTCACAAGACTCCACAGCTTAGAGGGAGCATTGGAGGAGGTAATGTGAAAGACGTCTCCTTGAAGCAGTTTAAGCAGCGGCTGGACAAACACTTGTCAGGGATGCTCTAGACTGATCCTGCATTAAGCAGGGGGTTGGACTAGATGGCCTGCATGGCCCCTTCCGACTCTGTGATTCTATAATTCTAAGCCCTGGAGAACGTCTGCCAGCCAGAGTAGACAATACAGACCTCAACAGATCAATGGTATGACTAAGTCTAAAGCAGCATCATGTTTTAGTCACCCTGTCTTACATCTCCAAGTTCTTTAGCATTTTCTAGAACTGCTCTCTACTCAGCTTCACAGCCCTCTGTTCCTTTCTCAGCATACACAGCATTGAGTGAGCTCTTTAAAACCAGCATTCAGCACATCTTCCCCATTGATCTCATGTAATGTTTTTCTCCCAGTCAAATTAACCAGTCATTTTCCTCACAAAAACTACACTGTCAACATTGTATGGCTGACAGTTTCACTTGAGTTTAGAAAATCTGTGAACATTCTGTGACATCACAGAAAGTCAACCAGTAATCCTCCACTATGGCTACAGCTATAAGAACATTTTCCTGGGAGTAAGCTCAACTGAAAAAAAAATTGAACTTACTGCTGAGGAGACCTGCTAGGATTGGGCTCTAAATCCTCTTATTCCTTTATGCTTATAGGACTGAAATGTCTGGCAATAGGTTGTTTGATCAATTTATTTTTCCTTGCATCACCATGCCTGCTTAATTTTTTTTTATTATGTGTATTTTGCACACTCTTTGTCAGCTGGAAACCCACGGTCTCTTCCCATTGAAAAGAAGGCAGTTTTGGGTATGTAAACATGCATCCCTTGAAGATGAACCCATCAGTTGTGCAGCTGATGAGAAAGAGGCTCTGCTGGGGATAGGATGACGAACTGGTGCCAAGAAGATATTTTATGCTTGCTCAAGCAATTCTGATGAGTTGATAGCTGAAATGTTTATGCTTTCATTCACATAGATAGCATAGGTTTTTTTTTTTAAATCTGTTTTCAAACAACAGATAATCTGAGCTGGACATTTAGTGTATGATGTAATCTGAGTTGTACTCAAGGATTCCCAGGGTGTGATTCTGTTTCTTTTGTATTTGTTTTTCATTTTAAATGTCTTTTAAAAATGTGTACAGGACCTAGCAGCTGTCACATATGTAAACAACGAAGAAAAATTATGAGAGCATTTTTCACACCCATTAAAAAAAGCAACAATTATGTATTCAGAGGAAAGAATTATTATTGGTTTATTTTATTACATTTTTATCTCGCCCCTTCCTTGGAGGGGAATGCACAGTGGTGATATGACTATCTCTCTCCCCCTTCTAAATTCACAAAAACCTGTGAGGTAGATCAGGATGAGAGACAATTGCTGCCCTAAGAACATCCATGAAACTCCTTGGACTGTCTGAAGAACTGAGTATCTCTCCTTATATATAAAAGAGTTTTGGTGTCTCTTCTGGACACGCTTCCACAGCCTTTGGCCCACTCAGCTGCCACTCTCACAGTCTCCCAATCCTGTGGCTGCATTGGCTCGCTGTGTTGGCTTGGCCCTGCCCACTGAGCTGGTGGGCAGCGTTTTGCCCTCAGTCTGGAGGGAGCCGGTGAAGGGGATGGACACTTTGCTGAGAGAGTGGCAACCCCTCCATGGGGGAGAAGGAGGCAGACCTAGGAAGCAGAAGCAAGCAGGGGAAGCACTCACCTTCGCTGCCCCTCGTGGCCCCTCTCCCTTGGCCGCAAGGCCTGCACTTCGTCAGGGTGATAGCTCAGCGGGCTGCACCACAAAGAAGGCTGTCCAGGGCCTTTCAAATGCTCCCCCACCTTTCTTCAGCAGCAGCACCAGGGCCAGGGAGGTTCGGGTCTAGAGGAAATGAGCTGTGGCTCCTGGAAAGCTGGACTGTCTCCTGGAGAAGACACTTCTCTTGACTCCTCTGTGGGACTAACTGTGACTAACTGTCTCCTCAGTGGCTGTTGGTAGGCAACCAAATAACCAAGCTTGCTTCTGTGAGTAAAAAAACAAAGGACTTTCAGCACAACCCCCTCCCCCGCTTGGCCACTTTCCTGTCAGAATAAACTTAACACGCCTTTGACTCCTTTTTGGCTCCACCATGGCTGGCTGGCTAATGAGGTGGGCCAGTGACCATCAAACCATTCTCGTCAACCCCCTGCTGTGCGGCTGACTTCCCCTAGGGTTGCCAATCTCCAGGTGAGACCTGGATCTCCAGATGACAGAGATCACTTCCCCTGGAGAAAATGGCTGCTTTGGACAGTAGACCCTATGGCATTATCCCGTGCTGAGTCCTTCCATCCCCCCCAATGCTGCCTTCCATAGGATCCACCCCCAAAATCTCCTGGTATTTCCCTAATCAGAAGTGGCAACTGTGCTTTCTCCTCAGTACCTGTTGCTGGGCAACCAGCTTCGGTCACTAAAAGGCCCTTTCCACACCTGTTTTGGCCTTGGGGAGAAAACTCATTGGGGCCAGTCCTGATAGGTTTGCCAACTCCAGGTGAGAAATTCCTGGAGATTTGAGGGATGGAGCCTGTAGAGGGTGAGGTTTGAGGAGGGGTGGGACCTCAGACAGGTACAATTCCATAGACTCCACCCTCCAAGCCAGCCATTCCCTCATGGGGAACCATTGTTGCCAATGTCCAGGTGGGGGCTGGAGATCACTCAGAATTACAACTGCTCTTCAGATGGCAGAGATCAGTTCCCCTGGAGAAAATGGTGGACTCTGTGTCATTATACCCTGCTGAGGTCGCCACAGCAAATTGGCGCTCAGTGCCCAAGGCCAGGGCACTCTCCCAGAGCCTCTTTCTAGAGTTCATTGTATTTATTTCCACAATGGGCCTTATTCCTAGTCATTACATATTTCCAAAAAATCCTCTTGCCTCTTAAATCCCAATTTCTCTCTCCAGCATGATTGAGCTTTCCCCCTTGAGGCTCCAAGGAAGAAGCCCCCTCTTTCCCCCAGCCCAGTCTCAGGGGAGGCCTTAGCCAATGGACAAGTGGGGCAATGGACAGGAGGGTCCCTGAGTGCCTGTACCCCACCCCCAATGGAGGAGGGGAAGAAGAAGAGCAGGCTCTCTCCACCACTCCCACTTGTGCCCACTCTGTTTGGGGCTTGGGGCCATCTGCATGCAGCATCATCCACCTGCCCCTGCCCCTTTTTGGCCTCAGGTAGGCAGCATGGTGGCTGCTCACACCTGGTTAGTGGTGTAGTGGTTAAGTGGTATAGTGGTTAAGAGCAGTGGACTCTAATCTGGAGAACCAGGTTTGATTCCACACTCCTACACATGCAGCCAGCTGGGTGACCTTGAGTCTGCCACAGCTCTCCCAGAGCTGCTCTCTCAGCCCCACCTACTTCATAGGGTGTCTGTTGTGGAGAGAGGAAGGGAAGGAGATTGAAAGCCACTCTCTGACTAAATGGCGGGGTATAAAAATAACTTTTCTTCTTCTTCTTCTTCCTCCTCCTCCTCTATTTCCTGCATGAATGGCAGGTTATACTCACATTTTAAAAACTTTTTTTGTAACAGATTAAAAAAAAACATTTCCAGAGAAAATTATTCACATACATCCACATCTAGCATGGTATTAAGTGACAAAAATAACTGAGAAATGCATTCTATTTTATTGCTCAGCTTGGTGGCGCAAATGCTGTGCATCGTTTCAGTTAACTTCTCCACACTGACTAATTATATCCAGGGGTTTTTCTTAGCCACCCAAAAACACAGAATCCATTTCCCTGTAAAGTGCTCACAGCATTTGATCTGCTTAGAACACATTTTCTGTTATCCCAAATGCTTTTCTGTTACCCCAAACGAGACATCCATCATATCTGATAACACTGTCAGTGGATCAAGAGTTACTGTATGACCAAACTTTGAATGAACCTCTTCCAAGATGGCCTGCCAGTGTTGTGCTGTCCTAAGTTGAAAGCCTGACATTTCAACTGCCTTGGAAGCCTTTGTGCTAAGAGTGTGCAACATACATATTTTAAATAAATACATTTCCAACATTTTAAAAAGATCAGAATGTTATAGTCTATTCTTTTAAACTGGGGTGAAATACGATCCCCAAGGCATTTCATACCAAACTTCTGTCAAGGTTAGACAAAGAGATATTAACTCCTTATATGGTCCAGGATCATATGGTTTATGATATCAAAGCCCTATATGGTTTGGGACCAACATACCTGAAGGAATACCTGACTTCCTTATGAACCTACCTGACCTGCTTCAGGTGCCCCTGCCTTCTGGGGTCAGACAGGTGGTAACCTGGGAAGGGGGCCCTTCTTATTTATTTATTTGTTTGTTAAATTTGTATCCCACCCTCCCCACTGTGACAGTCTCAGGGCAGCTTACAGAATATGTATATGTGTGTGTGTGTGTGTGTGTGTGTGTATGCACAGGGCTTTTTTTGTAGAAAAAGCCCAGCAGGAACTCATTAGCATGATAGGCCACACCCAACAGCAGAAACTCATTAGCATATTAGGCCACACCCACATGTTACCAGAAGTGTGGTCATCCAGCCACACCCACCTTTTGCTTCTTATTCTGTTGACCTTGTTTGTTGTCAAAACCCAGGGCTTTTTTTTGTAGTAGGAACTCCTTTGCATGTTAGGTCACACACCCCTAATGTAGCCAATCCTAATGGGTTTCTGCTGTTGGGTGTGGCCTATCATGCTGATGAGTTCCTGCTGGGTGTGGCCAACTCTGGAGCCAGCCAGAACTCTGTTCCTGTGCATTCCTGCCCCCAAACAGCCCTGTGTATGCATGTATGTTAAAACACTGGAGTATATTAAAACACAAAATACAATTAAAATCACAATATATAAGATCATCAATGCTAAAAAACATATTAATACAAGATGGCGGCATTATCTCAACATTAGAAGGTTGCCTACCACCATAATCCAGGTTCCCGCCAGGTTATTGGTCGTTGATTTGGTACTGGTATTGGGGCCCGGGCCATGGTATTAAAAGGCTAATTGAAAGCCTGGTGGAAGAGCTGAGGAAGTCTTCCCAGGGGGATTCATCTCTCCCCTTCTGTTGCCCTCTTCTGCCAGCAGGTGCAGGCTTTTGTTTCATTTGGCATTCCCTCAGTGATCCTCCTTCCAAACCAATGTTTTTATGTTTTGTATGTATTTTAACTGGGTTTTTAAACTCTGTTTTCTAATTGTTTTAATGATGCGTGTTTAGGAGGAAGGTTGACTTAAATGGGTCACTCCCTAGGCTCCACCCCCCAGATCTCCAGGTATTTCCCAACCCAGAACTGGCAACCCTAGGCAAGAGTAAGACCAACTTTCTGTTTCTCCTCAGTTGGGTCTGGGCAGAGTAAGAGAAGGCCCAGGCCGAGGAAGCTCTGTATATAAGTTACTCAAATAAAGTTGTAAGTTTGTTCAAAGACAGAATCTTTTTATGAAGAAGAAGAGGAGGAGGAGGAGGAGGAGGAGGAGGAGGAGGAGGAGGAGGAGGAGACTGGATTTATACCCCACCCTTCACTCAGAGTGGCTTACAAATTCCTTTTCCTTCCCCTCCCCACAACAGACACCCTGTGAGGTAGGTGGGGCTGAGAGAGCTCTGACGGAAACTGCTCTTTTTCAAGGACAGCTCTTGTCAGAATTATGGCTTGCCCAAGGTCATCCAGCAGCTGCAAGTGGAGGAGTGGGGAATCAAACCCAGTTCTCCCAGATTAGAGTCTGCGTACTTAACCACTACACCACACTGAAGGCAGAGGACATTTACAAACCAGCACTATCATGCCCTCTCTAGGGATGCTGAATGAGCAGGGTGCAGAAAACCTCAGCAAAAAATCTCCCACATCCCACAGTTAGCAGATATGGTTATGGTGTTAATTTCTTACACCTCGCCTATCAGTTTTTAGGAATGAAGCTCTTGCTTTGTCATTCCTTATCTCCATCCTTCTGTACAGAGTATACTGAACGAGATATTTAAGACATCCTCCAAGAGACACTCCAAACAGTTTGTCTGTAGACTTGATCTTAATGCAATTTCCTAAGTCTACTGTTCAGATTAATACACTCCTCTTCATTTCCTGGCAAGGGATGAGCCTCTCTCTCTCTCTGTAGTCAGCTATCCAGTACGTCCATGCCATCACTCCCACAGTTCATTATTAGAAGCCGATTCCATTTCCCCTCAGCTGAAATTTGTGGTGATTAGAACTGATAAAACAGTGATATACTTAAAAGCCATGTAAGTGAAGTGGCATAATTGTTAACAGATGCAAAATATCTAGTTACTCTTGGCAGGGTTTCCCAGTAATGTTAATGGCCCTTGCACCAATTTGACAACATTGTGAGCTGTGTTGTTGTATGGATGCTGTAAGTGATTTGCTGATGAAGGACAATGCAACTATACCCATCCAGCCAAACCACGCAAAGCTGTCTATGAGCTGCAACTGGGTGTAGAGGTAGTGGGAACCTGGTGGAGATAGGTGGGGAATGACAATGTGAAGCCAACAAGATGGAAAAGGGCCCTATGGGATCATAGAATCATAGAGTTGGAAGGGACCTCCAGGGTCCAACCCTCCACACAATGCAGGAAATTCACAAATACCTCCCCCTCACACCCCCAGTGACTCCTGTTCTATGCCCAGAAGATGACAAAAAACCTCCAGGATCCCTGGCTAAACTGACCTGAAGAAAAATTGCTTCCTGACTCCAAACTGGCAATCAGCATTTCCCTGGGCATGTAAGAAAAGTATATTGCAAAGGGTAAATAATATTGCTTCTAAAACAAGAGTACCAATGATCACACCTCATTGTCCTGGGTCAGAGCAGACTCAGCTGAGACCAAGGGGATGAGGCGGAATCACTAACCAGAAGCTCAAAGTTGAGAGTTCAGTCCAAGAGTTGTACACAAGGGAAGCCAACCGAGGGTCCAAGAAGCAGAGTCCAAGCAGGTCCACGATCAAAGCCAAAGGGTCAGAAGTGGCAGACAGGAATAGGTCCGGGTGGCATGATCACACGTCTCCACAAAGGTGATGAGTTGCTCCCACACCTACCCCATCTGAAGCTTCGTCCTTTATTGGTGGCTCACAGCTGGTTCTCGTTGCTTGCAAGCCATCCATTTGCCTCATTAACCTCAGGTGTTCCTCTTGTTCTGGCAGTCGCCAGACAGTGAGGTGCACATGCCACCTTCTCTCAAGACGCTCCAAGTGTGCCCTCTCCTCCTGCATTCCCTTGGCTCTGGGGAGGGGGAGGCAAGGCAACCTGCGACATCTCCCCAAGATCTTGGGTAGTTGAGGTGCCACCTCTCTGGGTTGCCTCTTCTGTGTTCCCTGTGCTCAAGGGGCTGGAGTACAGGCTGTTCTCAGTAACTGGGGCACTAGGACCTGCCTCCGCCATCTCAGAAGAAGAAGAAGAGTTTGAATTTATATCCCGCCCTTCACTCTGAGTCTCAGAGCGGCTTACAAACTCTTTCCCCTTCCCCTCCGCACAACAGACACCCTGTGAGGTAGGTGGGGCTGAAAGAGCTCTTTCAATCAATAAATGGGTTTGATTCCCCACTCCTCCACTTGCACCTGCTGATGTGACCTTGGTTCAGTCACAAGTTCTGGCACAGCTATTCTCGAAAAACAGCAGTTTCTGTCAGAGTTCTCTCAGCCCCACCTACCTCACAGGGTGTCTGTTCTGAGGAGGGAAAGGGAAAGGAGTTTGTAAGCTGCTCTGAGACTCTGAGTGAAGGGCGGGGTATAAATCCAATCTCTTCCTCCTCCTCCTCCTCCTGCTCCTCCTCTTCTTCTTCAACTGCCCTTTCAAGGACAGCTCTTGTCAGAACTATGGCTTGCCCAAGGTCACCCAGCAGCTGCAAGTGGAGGAGTGGGGAATCAAATATGGTTCTCCCAGATTAGAGTCTGCACACTTAATCACCACACCAAACTGCCAGCATCAGCTGTTTGAGTCTCAGAGGTGCTGATGGGGACGGTATTAGCATCAGCTGAGTGATCCTCAGCCAAAGCAGACTGGCTTACAGCTTTCATTATCTGAAGAACTGCTGGTTATGATTAGGATGCAAGCTGGACTGGATGATTGCAGGTGCTGGTTAAGAAGCCCTTTGTGGCAGGGAATACTGGTGATGGTGTAATATGGTGCACATCTATTCCAATGACACTTGCACAGTAGAAATTCCTCTTAGACTGGTCATTGTAATTCTCGATACTGCATTTTCACAGCTTAGCTACATTTACTAGAATCTGCAAGATTCAAGTTCTTGGTGAAAAGGGGAAGGGAAGTACCAGGCCTATGGCTGAGGTGGCAGAATCCTAGCAGTATGGGACTCCTCTACCTGGTTCCATCTTGGTTCCACCCTGCAATATTTTTCTCACCTGCTCTTCTCTCTCAGTATTAGTTACCACCTACTGCATACATGTGTAGAATCTGCTCAGGAATAGATGTATTAACTGGCACTATTGAGTGCTATTCAGTTGTTTTTACTGATTGATGTTATATCTGGATTTTAATACTGCTATATTTATGTTTTAATTATATTGTTGTAACCCACCCTGAGCCTTGCAGCCTAGAAATCAAATCAAATCAATCAATCAATCAGTCAATCAGTCAATCAATCAATGGGGCACAATCTTATTGCATTGCTTATTGTGTGTTCTATACAGTTCCTATTGTATTATTGCATTTTGTAATCCACATTTTGAGTCTCAGGAAGAAAAACAGACTATAGATAAATAAAAAATATTTCGTTGAAGGCTATATTATAAAATCTGAGATTTGGTAGAAATTCTTAAATGCTAAGGAAGCCAAGTTAATGGCAAGATGCTGCTACAAGTTATGTTAGATATGTGGAATTTCACTAAAACCTTTATGTGTTCAGAATGTAATTTTTTTAAAAAATATCAAGTATACTGAATAGAGCGAGGGGGTATTGTTGCCTGAGAACTGGAGGGGGAACAGTTGTCCGTAAGATGGCAAAAGGAAAGGAGGTCACTACATAGGCCCCAAACTACCTTATGCCCTAATACTGGACAGAACTCATAAAGATCTGCAAATATCTTTAAAATTATTTATTTTTAAGATTTTGAAATATTTCAAAAACTACTGTTTACACAGTTATGAACTATTATATAAAAATGTGTTATTGTAGCATTTACTGAGGCTTGGTTCAAACAGTACTTCTGGTTGCTAATCTGCAGAAGTAACTGTTCCCATGGGTGGTCTTCTTGCATGAGTAAAGATAAATCGGCGATGCAAATTCATTCAAGGCCATGAATCTTCTAAGCACATTTTTTCCCTTCTCATGGAAGAGGAACAGTAATCTCATGTGATTTCACAGTTTTGACATTATGCTGGGTCAATATCTCGAGTCTCTGGTCAGCTGTCTAAGGGTAAGTGAAGTGAAGCTTAATCCAGACAAGAGGGAGATGACGATGGCTGGGAAGGCAGAAAGTTTGGGTGGTGTTGCTCAACCAGTCACACATGGGATTAAACCTTCTGCAGCAGATCAAGTGAAGAACTTGAGGATGCTCCTGGACCTGGCCTTGTTAATGGATAATACATTGGAGCTGTTTCTCGGAGCTGTTCCTTTCAACTACATCTAGTTCATAAACTGTCCTGTTATCCAAAATATGTTGACCTAGCTATGCTTATCCATGCTACCATGATCTAGGGTTGCTACCCTCCAGGTGGGGTCTGGGGATCTCCCACTTTTACAACTGATCTCCAGCTGACAGAGATCAGCTCTCCTGGAGAAAATGGCTGCTTTGAAGGGTGGACTCTATGGCATTGCACCAAGCTAAGCCCCCCCCCTTCCCAAACCCTGCCCTCATCTGGCTCCACCTTCAAAGTCTCCAGATATTTTCCAACCCAGACCTGGCAACCCTACCGGAATCTCTAGACTGGAATACTGGGGCTGCCTTTGAAGACACATTTGAAGCCCAAATTGGTCCAAAATGTAGCAGCAAGTCTTCTGCTTGGGGTCAACCACTTGTAACACATAACTCCAGTGCTGTATCAGCTGCATTGGCTACCTATTTGCCTCTGGACTCAATTCAAAATTTAAAGCCCTTCAGGGCCTAGAAATTGCCCCTCCTTCTATTCTTTCCTGCCAGGTTATGTTCTCCAGACAGCTTTCTCCTTAGGGTGAACTCCCTTAGGAGTGGTCATACGGCCACAGTATGATCACTGGTCTTTTCTGTGGTGGGCCCAGTACTTTGGAATGGCCTGCAAGAGTGGATGAGGAGGGTGCAGGGATGCCAGACTCCAGGCAGGAGCTGGGGTTCCCTTCGCATTACACCTCATCTCCAGACTACAAAGATCAGTTCCCCTGGAGAAAAATAGATGCTTTGGAGGGTAGAATCTCTGGCATTGTACCCCACTGAAGTCCCTGTCCTCCCCAGGTTCCACACTCAGATCTCTAGGAGTTCCCCAACCTGGACCTGGCAATTCTAGGAAGTTGCCTTCATTTGCAGTATTTAGGAAAGCATGCAAGTTACTCCTATTCCAGACCGCATTTGGTGGAGGGCAAATTTCCCCATCTGTGAGTTTGCTCACCCAATGTGGCTTAATTCTTCTATGTTTTACATTGGAATGCTTTTAAATGTGTGTTTTAATCTGTTTTTTTTAATTTAAGAAATGAACTGTTATAATTTGTGTCCCCACAACCCTGTTGTTGCATTATTAGTTACCATGAGTCTGAGAAGATAAGATTGGATAGAAAATTTTCAAATAAACAAATGAATGCTTATGAGAGCATTCACATTCTATTTTGCACAAGGCTAACTGCATTATGGGGAGGAATTTACTTTAGGAACACATAGAAATTTAACAGCAAAAGATATAAGGGTGGAGTTTAATTCCATAAGTAAGGACAATCTCAAATATCCCAAATCAGAGAAATGACAAAAAGAAATAAAGCAAATTAGTGAAATGACTGCCACCTAAAAGGTAAATAATGGAAAATACGAAAAAAAAATAGGAATCCATAATTAAAATATTATTACATGGTATAGATAGAAAGACAGCTATATATTTTTAAACCATTATATTATTTAAGAACATGTGAAAATTCAGTTAATCATACTTTAAACCTGCTAGAAAAATTTTGGTTTTCGCTTCTTTTTCCAGTCTTGAGTAGCAGATATGTGGAAAACCTGGCTGCTAATCTGAATTTTGTTCAGTTTTAGTAAGAATTAGTGTCTCCCTTAAGTAAAAACCAGGAATTTGTACTGAACATTCCTTGTTACACTGCACTGTGGTTGTTGTAGTTTTAAGGCCACCTAAACAGTTTAAGCATATTCACACAGGATTATTCCCTATTTAAAAATAGAGCATATTTACCCTGTTTTTCTAAGAATGTGTGGAACTCTTCTTGTTGCAGTGCACCATGGGTTCTGTTCATGGGTTTCTGAGGATATTTACACCGGAATTCCTTGCCTACAAATTTACAAAGAGATTGCACCTGTTCACATTTGCTGTGGAAGCAATAGCACGCAAACTGTAGGTGACCATCACTGCAATTCTGTAAGCCCCATTGAGTTCACTTCAGTAGGATTCTGAATAGACCTACTTAGGATTGCATTGCATATAGCTTAGTGACATGTGATTGCCTTGGTTGTGATGATGGCACAACTGCAACTGCCACAAGCATGGGAATTCCAGCAAAAATGTACAAATTGGCACATATCAGTTGCAATCCTAAGGTCATTTTTCTGGGTGTAAGCCCCATTGAATAATATGGGACACATTTCTGAGCAGACCTGCTTACAGTTGCTCCGATAAACAGCTACATCTTCCATGTGCCCAGTGTTTCCATGAAATGCTTAGTATGAAACCAAGCATGTCATGATGTTGGTTCAGTCACACAGCTGAGTCCAACTCTTTGTGACCCCATGGACCACATCACGCCAGGCCCTCCTGTCTTCTGACATCTTCCAGAGTTTGCTCGATCTCATTTAACCAAAGTATGACTTTCTACACTCCCAATTTGTAATTTGTATGCCTTTTTCTATCTGTAAGAGCAAAGAAACTCCACTGTTATAATAAGAAAGTGAGCTGTGTTGTGAGTTTATAGGGAGTCAAATGGTACCTCATTTACAAATACTAAAAATGCATAGCTGCTCACAAGCTGGGGGAAAAAGGGTTTCTAGGAGTGCAAAGCAGCAAAGATGGATCATATAGCAGTCCAAATATGTGACACATCTGAACATAAAGACTGAGCCCCTGCCAACAGCTACTTCTGGAGCCTCCTGGGAAGTAAGTGCCATGACAAGAAAATGGGACGTCCTCCATTTTTGCATCTATGGGAATACAGTTTGAGATCAGTTATCTTGCAGGAAGTCAAGGGGAATGGTACAGTGTAAGCCAAAGGAACTAATTCTTCACTCCCCCACCACATTCTCCCCCATTATCACAAATGAGTAAAAATGTGTCCTGTGTGCCAGGTTTTCAGCTGGACCGCCTTATCTGCAAATAAACATTGCTGTGGGTGAAATCCTTGACCTACAGAAGTCAATGGGAATTTTGCCACTGGCAACAAAAGTAGCCAAGAATTTTGATTTCCTGCTGTGTCCCCTGCCTGGCAAAAATTGTGGAAGAGCTAAGTAGGTTTTAACAGACCTACTGAGAGGTCTTCAGCTGATACAGTGGCCAAGCAATGAACATTTATTCCTCTGTGTAGGAAATAAATGTTTTAGAATATCAGAATCATACAGTCCTAGAGTTGGAAGGGGTTTTAGAGGCCATCTAGTCATACCCCCTGCCCGATGCAAGAAACCCAAACCCATTCCTAACAGGTGGCTGCCCAGCCTCTGCTTGAACACCTCCCGTGAGACAGAGCTATCATATGCTACGGGTAGTTAGTTGCTCTATCAGGGGTGGCCAAACTTGCTTAATGTAACAGCCACACAGAATAAATGTCTTGGATAAATATTACACACGTTTTTATTGAAAAATATGCAAATTTGCTTTTTAGTAACATTAAATTAGAGAGCCACATGTGGCTCCCGAGCTGCAGTTTGGCCACCCCTGCTCTTTCAAATAGCTCATATAAATCCTAAATTTTCCATTAATCTCACCTTTCTGGACAACAGAGAACTATTATTTGTGTACAACTGGATTCCCAAATGGAGGTGCTTGACACTTCCTACACTCAAGTGGAAAGAATGTTAAAAGTCATGAAATTTCCATGGTGCATACATGCGGCCATAAATTCGGCTGAAAGCATGGGTTTGATCCAGCCAGTTTTTCCCACTAAATAGACCCTCTACACAACAGCCCTGGTCTCAAGTGGCTTTTGCACACACAGTTTCACTTATAACTTAGTGTTATTTAATGGTCAAACGGTATACCGTCCCTTTTGCATCATTAGAGAAACTGCAAAACAGAGGGTCTTTCAAGATGTTGGGGTATACCTGTGGGAACTGTGCAGCCATCACTGAACAATCCAGGTGAGACTGATCCAGCAAGTGCTTCCATTGTGGAGGAATCCCTGCTTACCTGCACTTATTGTTATACAGGGCTAATTCCAGACATTGTGGAGGCTAGATATTTGTCTGGGTCCCAATGGGAAACACTGCACCCAAGGTCAAAGGTACAGAATTCTTGGTATGCATGCTGTATTTTCAGGGTAATTGGCTCATTGAAGGTATAGTGCCCAAATCCTGCAGCTGGCACTAACAGGAGGAGGAGGAGGGGTCTCAGAGTGGCTTACAATCACCTTCCCTTCCTCTCCCCACAACAGACACCCTGTGAAGTAGGTGGGGTTGAGAGAGTTCTGAAAGAACTGTGACTGACCCAAGGTCACCCAGCTGTCTTTATGGGGAGGAGTGGGTAATCAAACCTGGTTCTCCAGATTAGAGTCCGCGGCTCTTAACCACTGCATCAAACTGGCTCTCCCAGCTTTCTGATACAGAGCCATTTACTTACATCATTTATACACTATATTTCTCCCCAATGGGTACCCAAAGTGCTGATAACCACTCTTCCCTTCCCCATTTTAACCCACAACAACACTGAGCAGTAAATTAGGCTGAGTAAATGGCTCAAGCTCACCAAGAAAGCTTCTATGGCAGAATGGGGACCTGAAACTGGATCTCCCAGATCATAAGTTCAACAATCTAACTGCACCATGGCTCATAAAAGCAAATGTCATGGATAGTGGTAACACCTAATAGATGGTGCTTGTACCTACTGAATGGTGTTCATGACATCACTGTCAGATGAATTCCAACCATCTTACCTGATGTTACATGTCATCTTTAGCATCTCTCCTGTTTTGTTACTTTTTAACCTGTTAGACTTTAAGACACAATTACGTAGTTGCTTTCCCTCTATTTTTCTTTCATTGATAGCTTGTAGACTATCAGGGCCACACTATGATGGATCTGGACTAGGGATGGGCATGGACCAGGAAAATAGTGGTTCATTGGGGTTCATGGTTCATTTGAATAAACAAACCACAAACCTACACAAATGTTTCTGTTTCCTGAACTGGTTCATAGTTCATTGGATTTGTGAGTCTGTAGAATAGCCCCACCCAGAAGTGAGCCTTGAAGGTATTTAAATGCCATTGGCGCCCACCACCAGTCTGTGGCCCCACACAAATGAGCTCTGAAGGCATCTAAGCTGCCCTGAGCCTCCGGGGAGGGCGGGATATAAATCCAAATAAATAAATAAATAAATAATAAATTTGAAGCCCACCTCCTGGTCCGGCTGGTTCATAGTTCATTGGGTTCATGAGTTTGTAGAATGGCCACACCCAGAAGTGAGCCCCAAAGGCATTGAACCTACTGCCAGCCTGTGGCCACACCTCTGGGTCAGGCTGGCCTGAGTGAGCTTCGAAAGTGAGCTCCAAAGGACTTTATAGGCCTTTGGAGCTCCCAGAGTGGGAGCTGAAGGTTTTTATAGGCCTTATATGCCCTTATATGGGCAGGTCCCACTTGGAATGTCTTCGGGCTGGTGGTGGGCTCTGACAGCATTTAAATTCCTTCAGAGCTCACTTCTGGGTGGCCCACGGGACCTGGAAGTAAGCTCTTAAGTAAGCTCTTTGGAGCTGAAGAACATGTCTCCCACGAACCTCACCTCACAAACCTCCATGAAAAACATGGAGGTTCTGAGCGGATCTTGGGAGACATGTTCTCCTGAACCCCTGGCTCATGAATCACATGCCAGCCTGGTTCATGCTTGAACCAGAGTTCCTTCGGGGTTTGTGCCCATCCCTAATCTGGACTTGGATACAGACTTTTCAGTCCCAGTGTCACTGAAGTCCATAGTCTTCTTCAGACAATGTAGTAAGTAAATGGAGGACAGCGGAACAAGATCACAGTAGTGGTCCACTGTGTATTATTTTGATGGTTTAATTGGGACAGAAGCTATCTATATACAACCATTTATGCACTGGTCTCCAATTGGAACCCTGCAAAACTGGTGTTCTTGACTGCACAGAGAGAATGCTACAATCATACAGCTGTGTGTGCATAGTAGGCTCTCTTCTGGCCTTTAGCTGAACATGTAGATGACCACAGGAAAACTAGTAAGCAAACAGCCTTCACAGTATCCAGCAAACTTTTGATTTGTCTTTCATCCTTCAGTGCTTATGCTGCTAAAAACAGAGCAGAGTTCTTTTTAATTGCCAAAGAGCAGCACAGCTCTGTACTGTCCTATCTATAAACCTTTAGTCTGATTTTTTTTTTTTTTGCAAACCAGAATTGGAGGCTGTATGTTGCTCTCTGCTGGACCAGATGGCACAACCATGTAGAATAAAGGAAGGGACAGGAGGATAGTGGGCACTGCTAATCGGTGCAGTAAACTATCCCTTCCCATCAATTATATATTATTTATTTATTTAAACTATTTTTATGTACATTTATATACACATATACTCAGTATATAATGCTACTGTCTTGGACCAGTATTTGTCAGTGGTCAGATGCATTTGGGATGTCCTTTGCCTGACTGTGCAGAAAGATGAAGTTGATGTAGGGTGATCAGCTAAAGTGGTATAGCATATTTAGGGTTGGGTGCAGGCTGGGCAGACCTGGGTCCTTGCTCAACTATGAACTTCAGAGGGTGATCCTGCCCTAGTTGCTGCTTCAGATGGTTGTTGTAAGGACCACCCCCAGCCTGAGTTCCTTGTAAAAGGAATACAAATATCATTGGGAGAGACCCCCATAAGGAAACTCTGTGCAACTGTGAAAAATAAAAGATAGTTCTAACAAAATTTTAAATTGAAAGTATCTTTAACAGCAAGTACAGCAGACTGCTGCATTAGTCAAGGAAAAATGCCTTTCAGCCATGTGATGGCACAGGACAGGGTCACCAATGGAGATGCTGTTACAGTGTCACAAAGTGATCCATGCTGCCACACGCAATAGTGATATGGTGCTAGCAAAATCCACTATTGCTGGATGACATGTGGCTGAACTTTTTAAAATTATTTTTTACTGAATTTTAAGGTGTTTTAATCCCACATGCATCCAACATACAAGAATGAACATGATAAGACAAAGACAAATTAGAGAAAGATACAATAAAAGACTGGTACCTTCTTGTGTTGAAGATGGATAATGGTTAACTTGCTGTGTAGTCCAGTGTCATTTAGGAGATCTGAAAGGACCGTTTCCCTATTCCTATTCCAGCTCAGTTAAATAAAAAGAGAGAGCAAAGGAAGGGCAGAGAAGAGAAAGGAGATGAAGAACGGTCAATGCAGAGACTGATACTCCATAACAAAAGTGGGATTACTACTTGGGACCAATTACAAATGTGGGATTACCTGGGATTACTACTTGGGACCAAAATTAGGGACACTTGAATAACTGAAGGTCTGCTCATTGGTCATGAGTGGGGAGCCGTTTTTGCAACTAGCTGTTTGAGCCTGATCAGCCCAATAAGTGGTTTACAGTACAGTAATGTACTGTATGTACAATCAGCACATTTCGTGCATCACATGTTCTCATGCATACCACTCAGCAGCCAATCATATAAATAAAGAGCAAGCAAACCAGTTGGCCACCCAGTGTTTATTAATAAACACTGTGTAGTTTAAAAAGCCTTACCAGTCTAAGTCCCTGTTATAGACTTTATATCATACATGAACATTTTTAAAAGCTGTGTGGGAGTTGCAGTTCATCCCCTACATTGTTTAGTCACCTGACCCAACCATCCATGACCCTGATGGAAAATAAGTGCTGAGTTCTACATCTAGGTAACAAAAAAGAGGAACACGCATACTGGATGGAGGATACACTTCTGAGTAGCAGTGTGTGTGAACAAGATCTTGGGATAAGGGTGGATCAAAACTTAAATATGAGCAGCCAGTGTGATGCCGTGACAAAAAAGGCTAATGCAGTCTTGGGGTGCATCAACAGAGGCAGAACATCCCAGTCACAAGATGTGATAGCCCTGCTGTACACTGCACTGGTCAGGCCGCACCTGGAGTATTGTGTGCAGTTCTGGAGGCCTCACTTCAAAAACGATGTGGACAGAATGGATCGCGTGCAGAGGAGAGCGGCAAGAATGATTGGGGGCCTGGAGACCAAGCCCTGTGAGGAAAGGATGAAAGACTTGGGACTGTTTAGCCTGGAGGAGGTGGGGGGGCATGATTGCTCTCTTGAAGTATATGAAGGGCTAGGACTCGAAATAATGGGTTTAAGTTAAGGGCGGGAAGGCGCTGGCTGGATTTTAGGAAAAACTTTTCTACAGGAAGAGCTGTGCAACAGTGGAACCAGCTACCTAGGGAGGTGGTGAGCTCCCCCTCACTGGCCGTCTTTAAGCAGCAGCCGGACAAACACTTGTCAGGGATGCTCTAGGCTGATCCTGCATTGAGCAGGGGGTTGGACTAGATGGCCTGCATGGCCCCTTCCAATTCTTTGATTTTATGAGTCTATGAGAGGCAGAAATGTTTTAAAGACATAAATCAAAGGGTGGTATCCAACCAGATTTCCACTGCTGAAAAAGGGAGGTCTCTTTTATCCACCAAAAAGGCTATGCTGGGGGGCTTTGGGACCTGCCTAGACAAAAGCTATGTTGGATGGGGACTGGAATAAGGAGTGGAATTGGACACGACTGAGTGAAAAAGCTGGCTGGAAGTAACCCAGTGTTGCACAGACAATCAGGGAGGCTGCAGCTAGGCATACAGGTAGATATCACTGATTATACTGAAGGCATTATCGAAAAGTATTCCACACCACCCCTGACCTGGATGGCCCAGGCCAGCTTGATCTCGTTAGATCTCAGAAGCTAAGGAGGTTTGGCCCTGGCTAATGTTTGGATGGGAGACCATCAAGGAGTTCCAGGGACATGTGCAGAGGAAGACAATCAATGGCAAACCACAACCACCTCTGCTTAATCTCTTGCTTTGAAAACCCTATGTGGTCACTATAAATTGCCTATGGCTTGATGGCAGTTTACACACACACACGCACACACACGCACCCCCCCCCCCGAATTTGTCTAGAGATTGCCTTTGAACAAAGGTTACCCATTGCTTACATGATAATATCTCAGGTTCCATAAACCAGTTATAGAAGAATACTGGCTTTCCCGGCAGTAGCAGCACTGCATGCAACTGCTGTGTAGCACATAAACGGGTGACAAGAGGGTGGGTGGAAAACCATTTGAATCAGCTTACCCATGCAATATGGGAATCTGCATCCATATAGAATTCTTGAAATGGGTTCAAAATTGAGACCTCTTTGCTTAACAACTTTAAGGTGGTAAAAAAGTTGACCTGTCCACCACAACAATCATATAATTTTCTCAGTTTTTGAACCAATTTTGTCACTGTTTTCATACAACATATCCATTGGCTTAATTGTGCATCTTGTTTCTCATTCAAAAGCACATGCTTCTAAGTGTGATCATTCAAATCTGAATCACTGTTGCAGACTGCATGCACAATTAAACCATTACTTTTATTTATTTTGCAGACCAGTCCCAAACCATTTGCAAATACTACAACAGTGAATATATGGTTTTATCTGCAACAGAAAACACATAGTTTCCTCTCCATGAGTAAAAAAGCATGGATATACATGCCTCATCCCTAACATATTGCATATGTCTTATTTCTGATACTTTTACTTTAGAAATCTTTTCTAAACGTTTCGGCACTGAACTGAATAGGGATTTATGTGAGCAAAAAAGTCACAAAAGGCACCTTATCTATGTATAAGCCTCCCGCATTTTTCCCTTTAGTGCCGTAATCCACAAGAAACATACGATAAATATATCTTTTTGCTGCGTTGCATTCATTCCTTTGTTTACCAAAGAGGAGGGTTTCCATAATTTGCAAGGTAAAAACTAGGCAGCAAAAAGAGAGAAATCTCCCTGCTAATGCTCAGCTGTACCGTTTTAGAAAAGCGAGACGTAATATTTCAATAAAAAAGTTCTCCGCTTTGTGTGCCCCAAAGCACTAAGGGTATCTTTACAAGGGGCGTGGAGGGGAAAGAGTAGTAGTTGACAATTCAAAGACATACCTTATCTGAATAGTGTTATTGTAGAGAGAATAGAGTGCTAGACAAAGGATGGGAACTGCAGAAACGGGAATCGGATATCACAGGTCCAGTGCAAGAATGGCTAATAGAATGTGGGGCAAAAGGCTCAAAGCATGAGTGACAGCTCAAAGACAAGATGGGATTTCATACCTTTCCCAAACCTTGCTTCTGTGCTTCCTTCAAAGAAACTTTCAAATCCCAGCTGGGTTCCTTAATGAAATAATAAAGCACATTCTCCCTGGAAGATGAAAGTGGGTGAAAAAAGAAGGTAGCCGGTTATATCTATTTTTTTTCCACAAACACAAAAAGGCCCACCTGAAATGAGAGGTCCTTTGAGCAGAGAAAGAGCACGCAGGGATATGTATGAGTGTTTTTGTCTATCTGTATCTACTGCTGTGGCCAGGAATCCCATGTGGCCTTTATAGTCAACAAGAGAGTGAGAAAGGCAGTATTGGGATACAATCTCAAAAATGACAGAATGATCTCGGTCTGAATCCAAGGCAAACCATTCAACATCACAGTAATCCAAGTCTATGTCCCAACCACTGCTGCAGAAGAGGCTGAAGTGGACCAGTTCTATGAAGACCTACAACACCTCATAGAACTAACACCAAAAAATGATGTCCTCATCATCATAGGGGACTGGAATGCTAAAGTAGGAAATCAAAAGGTAACTGGAATAACTGACAAGTTTGGCCTTGGAGAACAAAATGAAGCAGGGCAAAGGTTAACAGAGTTTTGCCAAGAGAACACGCTGGTCATAGCTGTTATGTACTGAATGTGAATCGCTCCTATCTATTCACATGTTAAGCTTGAGTCTGAATGTGGCTCTTCAGATGTCGCATTGCTATTGGTCGGTTTCTGCGAAACCTGTGTAATTACCCAGTCACTGAGTGATATTGTTGCAAAGAGGGAACGGTCCTGATTGGCCTTTATCCCTGTATTCTGATTGGTCTTTAACTTGTAATGAGTGTGGCTTTGACAGCCCGGGAAAGTTTAAAAGAAGGAGCTGTGCTCCCCTTGTTGTTGTGTGTTCCTGACTTACAGTTGCTGTTTAATAAAGCTGAAATCACTTGAAGCTGAATCCTTTGTTGAGTCTCATACTTAACAATAGCGAACACCCTTTTCCAACAACCTAAGAGGCGACTCTACACATGGACATCACCAGATGGGCAACACTGAAATCAGATTGACTATATAATTTGCAGTCAAAGATGGAGAAGCTCTATCCAGTCAGTAAAAACAAGACCTGGAGCTGACTGTGGCTCAGATCATGAGCTACTCATTGCAAAATTCAGACTTAAAGAAAGTTAGGAAAACCACTAGGCCATTCATATTTGACCTAGATCGCATCCCTGATGAATATACAGTAGAGGTGAAGAATAGGTTTAAGGGACTAGATTTGATAGACAGAGTGCCTGAAGAACTATGGACAGAGGTTCGTGACATTGTACAGGAGGCAGCAATCACCGCTATCCCAAAGAAAAAGAAATGCAAGAAAGCAAAGTGGCTGTCTGATGAGGCTTTACACATAGCAGAGGAAAGAAGGAAAGCAAAAGGCAATGGTGAAAAGGAAAGATTTACCCAACTGAATGCAGATTTCCAGAGAACAGCAAGGAGAGATAAGGAGGCTTTCCTGAATGAACAATGCAAAGTAATAGAGGAAAACAATAGATTGGGAAGGACTAGAGATCTCTTCAAGAAAATTGGAGAAATCAAGGGAACATTCCATGCAAAGCCGGCCATGATAAAGGACAAAAATGGTAGGGACCTAACAGAAGCAGAAGAGATTAGGAAAAGATGGCAAGAATACACAGAAGAACTATACAAGAAGGACCTCAACGTCCTTGACAACCACGATGGTATAATCGCTGACCTTGAGCCAGACATCCTGGAATGCGAAGTTAAATGGGCCTTAGAAAGCATTACTAACAACAAAGCTAGTGGAGGTGATGGTATCCCAGCTGAGTTATTCAAAGTCTTAAAAGAAGATGCTGTTAAAGTGCTGTACTCAATTTGCCAACAAATTTGGAAAACACAACAGTGGCCACAGGATTGGAAAAGGTCAGTGTACATTCCAATCCCAAAGAAGGGCAATGCCAAGGAATGTTCAAACTATTGCACAATTGCACTCATTTCACATGCTAGCAAGGTCTTGCTAAAGATCCTACAAGATAGGCTCCAACAGTATGTGGAAAGAAGAAGAAGAAGAAGAAGAAGAAGAAGAAGAAGAAGAAGAAGAAGAAGAAGAAGAAGAAGAAGAAGAAGAAGAAGAAGAAGAAGAAGAAGAGTTTGGATTTATAGAGAACTGCCAGAAGTACAAGCTGGGTTTCGAAGAGATAGAGGAACTAGAGATCAAATTGCCAACATTCGCTGGATTATGGAGAAAGCAAGAGAGTACCAGAAAAACATTTACTTCTGCTTCATTGACTATGCTAAAGCCTTTGATTGTGTGGATCACAATAAACTATGGCAGGTTCTTAAAGAGATGGGAGTATCAGACCACCTGACATGTCTCCTGAGAAACCTGTATAAGGGTCAAGAAGCAACAGTTAGAACCGGATATGGAACAACTGACTGGTTTAGCATAGAAAAAGGAGTATGACAAGGATGTATATTGTCACCTTGCTTATTTAATTTATATGCAGAGTACATCATGCGAAATGCTGGCCTGGATGAATCACAAGCTGGAGTTAAGATTGCTGGGGAAAAGATCAATAACCTCAGATATGCAGACGATACCACTCTGATGGCAGAAAGTGAAGAGAACCTAAAGAACTTCTTGCTCTGGGTGAAAGAGGAGAGCACAAAAGTGGGCTTGAAGCTCAACATCAAAAAAACCAAGACCATGGCATCCAGCCCCATCACTCCGTGGCAAATAGAAGGGGAAGCCATAGAAGTAGTGACAGACTTCATGTTCCTGGGATCCCAGATCACTGCAGATGGTGACTGCAGCCATGAAATTAAAAGGCGCCTGCTCCTTGGGAGGAAAGCAATGGCAAACCTAAACAGCATGATAAAAAGCAGAGACATCACCCTGCCAACAAAAGTCCGCATGGTCAAAGCAATGGTATTCCCTGTAGTAATGCATGGCTGTGAGAGTTGGACTATAAGGAAGGCCGAGCACCGAAAAATAGATTGTTTTGAACTATGGTGCTGGACAAGACTCTTGAGAGTCCCTTGGACTGCAAGGAGATCAAATCATTCAATCCTAAAAGAAATCAACCTGGACTGTTCCCTGGAAGGCCAGATCCTGACGCTGAAGCTCAAATACTTTGGCCACCAAATGAGAAGGGAGCATTCACTGGAGAAGACCCTGATGCTGGGAAAGACTGAAAGTCAAAGAAGAAGGGGACGGCAAAGGATGAAATGGTTAGACAGTGTTATCGATGCAATGAACATGAAATTAAGCAAACTTCAGAGGACAGAGGAAGACAGGAGGGCCTGGCGTAATCTGGTCCATGTGGTCGTGAAGAGTTGGACTCGACTGTGCAACTGAACAACAACAACAAAAATATATTTAACAGATCCCTGCTGTATTGGCTTATGGCCAACTAAAGGAAGGAGGAACCATAGCAAAGGGGCCTTTGCCTTGCAAAACAGGTTATGCATGGGTTCATTTGGATTCAGGGCAGGTGATAGTATTTCTATAAAAAATGGCAACCTACTTGTCTAGGAGATGTGATACAGTGAGCACAACTAAAGGCTGCATGGGTATGTTTCTCCATTAGGGTTGCCAGCTCGGGGTTGGGAAATACCTGGAGATATGGTGGGTGGAGCCTGGGGAGGGTGAGGTTTGGGGAGGGGAGGGACTTCAGTGGGGTACAATGCCATAGAGTCCACCTTCCAAAGCAGCCATTTTCTCCAGGCGAACTGATCTTTGTCACCTGGAGATCAGGTATAATCCCAGGAGATCGCCAGCTGCCACCTGGAGGTTGGCAACCCTATTTCCCATCCACTTCAGTGGAGAAGATTCTTGCATGCAGAGGTTCTGGTCGACCTCATCCAGGATTTTAGAGAAGTCCTCTGCAGGACTTCTCTGTGGCATTTAACCAAATAAAACAAACCAGCAGCTAGCAAGCCATCTATAAGGAGAACGAAACCGAAGAAAAACAGACTAGCAAATTTAAAAATTAACCCAGAAAGTTAACCAAAAGCAAGGCAGAATTTAATAAAACTTTGCTTGGGACCTCAATGCCATCCATGAGGGCTCCACTGGGTGTCTTTGGAGAGAGAGTTCCAAAGGGGTGACACCAACAGGTTGCAAATCACTTCACCATAAAATGCATGCCCAGGGAGGTGGGGTTCAGAGAATGAATACAAGAGAGCTCAGTCATTCTGCAAGTTCCTGTGAATACAGAATAGATTCCAGACCTGTCAGACTTTTATAGGTTAACCCCAGCGCTTTGACTTGCACTTGGGAGGCAGTGTGAATCCTGAAATATAAATGGCACATGCTCACTAAGGCATGTCCCCTGCAAACTAATCACATTTGTATCCTGCCTTTCTCCCCAGTAAAGACCTAAACTGGCTCACAACACAAATCCAGCAGTACAGGTGAAGAAAGCAGTGGGGAAAAGACTTCTAAATGCAGAGCGGATCCCTCCCTCCCTCTGCCAAGAGATTTTCCTGCTGGCTCCAGGCTACAACTCTCAGCCTAAGAGCTGAAGGCCAAGAGTCCTTTGGTTTTTGCCGTTTATCTCATGCTCAAGGGATCATGCCTCTGGCCACTCCCAGACTTTAAAGTACCTGCAACAAGAGAGAGAGAGAGAGAGAGAGAGAGAGAGAGAGAGAGAGAGAGAGAGAGAGAGAGAGAGAGAGAGAGAGAGAGAGAGAGAGAGATGAGTTAGTTGTCCTGGATCTTACAAGCTGGCAGCCATCTCCCACAATTTCCCCTCCTGCTAAAATTCTGGATCTGTTGAAAGTTTCCAAGGTAGTCATCAAAAGCAGTTTCATGGAGAGCTTGCTGCAGAAATCTAACCTAGATTTGCTGAAATTATGACTGTGGAAATAATTGTCACAAGGTCACCATTCGTTAATTTTGCCTCTGATTGTGAATGCCATGTTGTATCTTGGCTTGCCGTAACAGGAGTGAGCAGTGACGGTAACCACACTTGCTATGTGGCGGTCAATCTGCAGGAGAAATGCCAGAATTTATTGGAGGGGGGGGAAGGGGAGTGTAACTGTGGCCTCTCCCTCACATAACATGGGAACAGATGGAAGCAACCTTGGCACCCGTGCAAGAAATGCAGCGTGTGCAACACGTTCCATGTGTTTGTACTATTACTTGAATTTTTGTATCATCTTTTGCAATGACCTTTAGGGCAGTAAGGAAAATATCAAAACATAATAAAACCCAACTCTCAGGCAATCTCCTTCGCATAAAAGAGACTGCGAAATACTGAGTGCCCAGGGCTTCTATTAGTACCATCCATTTTGTTAGCATTTTTCCAATTTATCTTGCGTTACTAACCCCTCGGAGTACTATGCCTATTGTAAATATTTAAGCATTACTGTTGACATAAAGATAATACTGACAAATTGAGTTAACATTTCTGGTGAGGATTACTGACCATGTGCAGTGCCGAGCAACTTTTAACACCCACACCAAGCCCCTCGGCTCACACCAAGCTCTGTTTAGTCTACCATACGGCTGTGCTCCTCAAATGAATTTTTAGCTGTGATTTACACAAAACATGAAACAATCTTTCTTCGATCAATTAATTGTTTGACTTTCTTAATACATTTCCATTTTAACTAGATTATGTCTGCATCAAAGGCAAGGTAATGGGTGAACAGTGTCAATGACCTCGTGAGCTGGGGTGGGGGTGGGGGACATGTTCACGCAGACCTGACCAACCTGTGACTCACCAAGCTGATCACGGCCCACCAGCTGTGCACACAGACCACCAGGGGGTTGATAAATCTCCTGCTTATGTTGTCTGTTTGGGATGCTATAACAAGGAGTCTCTCCAGCGCTTGGAAGGACATGGTTCATGGCTGGTGAGAAAAGTACTTGGCTTGGTAGGTCACAAGTATTGGGGCGTGTATTGAGTGCCATGTCTCCAGCTTCATAGAAACATGCCGGTAGCCTCAGTTTCCAGTTGTTAATGCTGAGAGTGTTTTTCCTTTGCTTGCCTTCTCCTAACACATGCACATGCACTGACCTCGTGCAATGACTACGCATTCCCTGCACTGTTTTTCTTCATTCAGGACTACAGAGAATACGTGTGTGTAGAATGCCATCAAGTTTCAGATGACTTATGGTGACCTCAGCAAGGAGGAGGTGGTTTGCCATTCCCTTCCTCTGCAGAGTGCTCCTTGTTGGTCTCCCAAGTACTGACCCTGCTTAGCTTCCGAGATCTGATGAGATCTGGCTATACCATGCTGCCTTCTCTCCCGCTCTTTATTTATATTTGCTTCCAAAGTGGCCCGTTTGATGCAAATTGTGTGTGGGGGTGGTGGGGGTGGGTGGGGATACAACTCATACAGTGTCTTTGCTGTTTTGATTCTGTTTGGAGTGCATTTGTTCCTTTGACTGTTCCTTCTTTTCAGAGCCGATCATCTTTTCCCCCCTTTTATCTCACTGTCCTTGATTTCATTGGCACACACTGTGCCAATGAAATCAAGACGGAATTAGATAAATCAAGAGGGAATTAGATAAACATATGGAGCAGAAGTCCATCAGTGGCTATTAGCCACATGGTATAGATGGGAACTCTCAGTCTGGGGCAGGTGATGCACTCTATTCTTAGTGCTGGGGGGGCAGCAGTGGGAGGGCTTCTAGTGTCCTGGCCCCACTGCTGGACCTCCTGATGGCACCTGGTATATTTTGGCCACTGTGTGACAGAGTGTTGGACTAGATGGGCCATTGGCCTGATTCAACATTGGCTTCTCTTATGTTCTTATGTTCTTATGTGTTTGCCTAGGTTCCCTAGGTTGTGGGGTGGACTCACCCTCACCAGAGATCTTCAAGCATCATTGTCACCAGTAGAGACCTTAAAAGATCTCTACCTATGACATCTTGGAGTGATTGGATAGGCTGGGTTCCACCTCTCTCTAAGAGCAACTAATGAGAGCAGATGAAACAATGAGAGAAGTAGACTTGAAAAACAGTGGTTGAGAAACTACAGTTAGAAGAGGTTAGTGGGTGAGAAGATGAAAGTTTAAGGGCTGAGGTGAAACAGATTTTTCTGACTGAGGGGAACTGTATAGGAGAGCAGCCTGGAACAGGCTGAAATTATTAAATTTGTAATGAAAGGATCCCAGTTGTGGACTTAGGACCTCAGTGCAAAAGTTCATTGGAACTGAAACGTTTCTTAGACTTTACTTTCCTCAGTGTTTTATTCTAATAAATAGAAATTTCTTGTTTTGATTAACCCTTTGCGCTGCATGTCTAAGGGGAAGAAGTGCACGCACACACACAAGTTAATATCTCAGTCTACATACCTATATTCTAGGATATCAATGAATGGTGGCAGCAAGTGACTGGAATAGTGTTTGCACCCCAACTCCAATAGCTCTGTGTGAGTGAGAGCTTATTTTAAAAGGGGCTGGGCTATCCTGCCTGTGGATGTGTCTGGGAGTGAGAGAGAGGACCTGAGGAGTGAGATGGTCATGACTCTCTGTAGATTTTAAAAGAGACAAGAAAGTTGGTGAGTGTGATGTCCTGACCTATGTATAACCAATAACAACATCGAGGCAGCTCTAGTGCGAAATCAGCCCTTATATTGCCTTACAGTAAGGGACAGTGAGTCTCTGCAAATGTGTCTGAACATAGCAACTCTTTTTAATTTCAGAGAGTAGCCATGTTGGTCTGCAATAGGACAGTTAGATTTGAGTTCAGTAGCACCCTAGAGACTAACAAGATTTTCAGAGCATAACGTTTCAAGAGTCAAAACTCCATCAGATATGAGTAGGAATGGAGAGCTCGGAGTCTTTATATCCCAGTCAGAAGGCAGGAGGGGTGTTATAAAGAAGAAACTCAGGATTCAAGGGTACAGTACATATTGTAATCAGCTAGATTACAGCAGCAGGGAAATGCTTGGGGGCAGAAAAGTAGCATCTGTAGTGAGGTAAGTATTCTGCATCCCTGTTCAGTCCTGGTGGTCCACTGTTCTGAACTTGTGAATGAACTCAGGTTCAGCAATCTCATGTTGTAACTTCCCCCTTAAGTTTTTTTGTTTGAGGATTGCTACTCTTAAATCAACAATGGAATGACCTGGAAGGTTAAATGTCCTCCCACTGGTTTTTTAGTATTGTGGTTTTTAATGTCAGATTTATTCATTTTTGTCCATTTATTCATTTTTGCCAGCAATGCCCTTCCACTCTCTACATCATGTAGAGAGTGGAAGGGCATTGCTGAGGTTTGATGGCATATATAACATTGGAAGATCTAGTGAGATAAGAATCCTGTGTGTCCCCATTTAGCCCTGCTGGGTCCATTGTTCTGAACTTCTGAATGAACTCATGCTGAACTTGTTCATTCATAACGTTCTTTTAAATTTGGCTTACTACTGGAACATTGCTCTGTACGATACTGGTCGACTTGAAAAAAAAAGGCCAGTTTTAAATGAACTTCCAGACTTGATCTTCAATGGTGAGTCAAAGAAAGACCTTCAGTTTTGTCAAGCTTACCCCAAAAATGTATTATTATTCATGGTAGTTTAGATGATGACAGCAGCTAGAAGCCGATTTGCTGTTTGTTGAAGGTCATGGCAGCATCAAACATGAGTTAAGATTCCAGTCATTTCCTCTTTCCCAACATACTGACTAACAACGGAAACAACAACCAAGACCTGGTTTGTTATAAGTTTTAAGGCTGATGAAATATTTTGCCCATGAAAGGGCAGAAGTTGGTGATCTTTGCAAAGATTTCAGAAGAACATTTTGAATATGTCTAATAGAAAAGATGCCCACATGGTGTTTGAGAAGGTGTGAGAAAGAAGGATCCAAAGCAAGAGGAACAAAAATAGTAACTGTAACTAAGGCTGTAACTAAGACTGCTCCCTCTAAGCTGTGGAGTCTTGTGAGCAAAAATTCTATTTTGTGAGCTGCTGGCATTAAAGTTGTGAGCGAGAAATTTGGCTCCTGCATAAATTAGTGTGCTCTGGAGCCATCCTTTCTGAGCCAAGACAAAAAACTGTGAGTTAGCTCACACTAACTCAGCTTAGAGGGAACACTGGCTCTGACCTAATTAAAGACATCTTGATTAATAGTATGAGTTTGTCAATCAACCAATTAATTCTTGAATTCTGAAAACAGCTGCATATGAAATAAGTGTTCAGATTTAAAAAGAAACATACTTGGATTTGAGGTAATATGTGCATATCATTTGGCTGGCTTTTAAATCCAGCAAGGGATTTCTGCAAATGGAGGCAATTTTTGCCAGTCGCCTTCCTGCTGCAGATCTCTGACTCCTGCTTCATGCTGGGTCCCCTGTCCCTCAGGGGAATCATTTCAAGGGGCATTTTGGGCTGCAGCAAGAGGGGCAGGTTGAAAAATTGTGCTCTCAGATGAAAATTATATCTGTCTGGGGAAAGCCACTGTCTTAAAAAAAAAAAAGGTATATAGGCCAAATAGGGAGATGTTTAGCAGCCATGATTTTTTGTAAATGTTTTAAAACAAATAGGGATTTTTTAAAAAAATAATGAACAGGAAGAATGTGGTAGTAATACTTGAAGCAGTGTAGTATAGTTGCTAGCTCTAGGACTGGGGTAACTTATGCAGCCCAGAAACTGACTGGGTATCCTTGGTCTAATGACATACACTATGTCATAGCTAAGAACATAATAACATTAGAAGAGCCCTGCTGGATCAGAGCAGTGGTCCATCTAGTCCGGCATCCTGTGTCACACAGTGGCCAACCAGATACTTTGGGGGGGGGGCAGCAACAGGGCACAGAGCTCTAGTCCCAGGCCTTCGTCTAATGGTGCTTCTTGGCATGGGTACTCAGAGGTTTACTGCCTCTGAACATGGAGATTCCCTTTAGTCACCACAGCTAGTAGTTGTTCATAGGCCTATCCAGGGCTATTTTTGAAGAAGAAGAGAAGAGATTGGATTTATACCCCGCCCTTCACTACCCAAAGGTGTCTCAGAGTGGCTTACAAACTCCTTTCCCTTCCCCTCCCCACAACAGACACCCTGTGAGGTAGGTGGGGCTGAGAGAGCTCTTGACAGAAACTGCTCTTTTTTCAAGAACAGCTCTTATCAGAACTATGGCTTGCCCAAGGTCATCCAGCCAGGTGCAAGTGGAGGAGTGAGGAATCAATCTGGTTCTCCCAGATTAGAATCCGTGCACTTAACCACTACACTACACCAAACTGGCAGGAACGCACAGGAATGGAGTTCCAGCTGGCTCTCAAGTTGGCCATGCCCAGCAGGAACTCATTAGCCACCCCCAACCACACCCAACAGTAGAAACTCATTAGGATTGGCTACATTAGGGGTGTGTGGCCTAACATGCAAAAGAGTTCCTGCTACAAAAAAAGCCTTGGGTTTTGACAACAAACAAGGTAAACAGAATAAGAAGCAAAAGGTGGGTGTGGCTGGATGACCACACTTCTGGTGAAATGGGGTGTGGCCTAATATGCTAATGAGCTGTGCTGCCAGGGGTGTGGCCTAATATTTTAATGAGTTTATGTTGGTGGGTGCGGCCTATTATGTTAATGAGTTCCTGCTGGGTTTTTTCTACAAAAAAGCCCTGGGCCTATCCTCAATCTGTCTAATCCCCTTTTAAAGCCATTTATGCCTGTGGCTATCACAACTCCATCTGACGATGAATTCCACAGTTTAATCACTTGCTGAGTAAAGAAGTATTTCATTTTATCCATCCTAAATCTACTATCCATCAACTTTATTGGATACCTTCAGTTTTTAGTATTTCGGGAGAGGGAGAAAATGTTCTCTCTGTCCCCTTTATCTAAATCTCTATCATGTTCTCCCTTTGTCAGCTCTTTTCCAAATGGTAAAGCCCCTAACTCTTCAGCCTTTCCTCATAGGAAAGGTGCACTAACCCCTTAATCACCATAGTTGCCCTGTTCTGTACCTTTCCAGTTCTGTAATGCCCTTCATGAGATACTTCCTGACAGGGCTCTTTTTGTAGCAGGAACCCCTTTGCATTTTAGGCGGCACACCCCTAATGTAGCCAATCCTTCAAGAACTTACAGAGCTTTTCTTACACCTAATATGCAAAGGAGTTCCTGCTACAAAAAGAGCCCTGCTTCCTGAAACTATCGCTGGTCCTGATACTGCTGTTCCCAGTAATATAGGAATCAAGAATCCTGTTGGGAATGTAGGATAGACTAGGGAGGAGGGCGTACTCCTTAGCATGGTGTAGTCATTAGAATGTCAGACCGGGATATGGGAGTATCTTGTTTGAATTCTCATGTTGTCATGGAAGTTTGTTTGATGACCTTGGGCCAGTTGCCCGCTCTTGGTGGCAGAAAGTGCCATCAACTTATGATGACCCCATAGGGTTTTCAAGGAAAGAGATGAGCAGAGGTGGTTTGCCATTGCCTGCCTCTGCGTAGCAACCCTAGACTTCCTTGGCTATCCAGGCCAGGGTCACACTCTCTTAGCCTAATGTATATCACAGGTATCACAGGTTTTTTTGTGAAGACAAAGGAAGAGGGGAGACTGATACTGGTAAGACAAGGATATAAGAAGCCCACCTATGAATCATCAGATAGATAGCCAAATGTCTGGGGAAAAATGTTTTGCAGTCCTTGTGAAAAGATATCAGGGGTGGGATTTTGTGGAACTCCTCAGGCAGACTGTGCCAAAGCCATGGGAAATCTGCTTACTGTTCTTGTATGAGCCTAGTGAAATACGGGCCTTGTTAATTAATTAATTAACCCACCCTCCCCCACACAGCAGGGTCAGGGCAGGTTACAAAATTCTTAAAAACACACAAAGCTTTAAAAATAAATTATGGCCATAAAACAGATACAAAACAGTATTACAATATGAAAACCTCAAGGGGTGCCAGCAAGACAATTTGCTAAATTGAATGAAGTTCCCATTGCTATACAGCTGAAGATCTAAACAGTGCAGGGGAAGTGGGTGGGTGAGTAGAGCAGCTATGATGGATCAAAATGCTGCTATACAGAGCTGAGCTTAACAGAGCAGAGCAAAGCAGGGGAGATCATTGTAGTTGTTGTTGCCCCCTAGACCATAGGCCTGGTGGAACATCTCCATTTGATCTCATTAGGGAGAGTGTCCCACCAGGCCAGTGCCAGAGCTGAAAAGGCTCTGGCTCTGGTTGAAGCTAGATGGACATCTTTGGGGCTGGAGATAACCAGTAGGTGTTGAGTGGAAGAGAGCAAGGCCCTTTGGAAGCAGTATATATAGAGGGGGTCCCGTAGATATATTGGTACCAGTATGCATAGGGCTTTAAAGGTAAGAACTAGGGGTGTGTATTCAGTAAAGCCAAACAACAACAAAAAAGTGAAAAAAACCTTTTCCAGCATTTTTCAGGTATTGGGCATACCGAATCAGATCCCCTGAGCTGATTCAGCTGCTGAATAGTGAATGCTGAAAAAACCCTGAAAATTTTCAGAGGTTTTTCGGCTTTCTTGGGGAGACATTGCTGCCTGCCTTTTCCCCATCCCCATAGGAAACAATGGAGGATAGGGGGCACCCTCTTTGGATGCCCGTAGAATTGGACCCCCTGCTCCAATATTTTCCAAACTTGGGGGGGGGGGTCTTTTGGGGAGAGGCTCCAGCAACTACCGTACATATTTGGTGCCTCTACCTCAAACTCCCTCCACCCATCCCCCTGAATACTTGTTAGAAGATTTTTACCATTGACTACAATGGCCCCATAGGATATAATGGAGTCGAAATTTTTCAGGAATATGAAAATTTTCAGGTACCAATAGAATACTGGTATTGGTATTTGGGTATATTCAGGAATCCCAAAAAAATTCGGTGTTATTATACCTAAATCTGGAATTTTTTTTCACCTGCACACCCCTAGTAAGAACCAAGACCATGAACTTGATCCAGAATTCAACTGGGAGCCAGTGCAGCTGGTGCAGCGCCAGATGTATATGTGGTCTCAGAGGTGTCCCTGCGAGGACACATGCTATGGCATTTTGGACCAGCTATAGTTTCCAGATCAGTCTCAAGGGTCTGGAAACCAAATCAAGTTACAGTAATTTAACCCGAAGGTGACCATTGCATGGATCACCATAGCTAGGTTGTGGGGAGAAAGATAGCGGACCAGTTGCTTTACCTGCCACAGATGGAAAACTGCAAATCTTGAAACTGCTGTGACTTGGGCTCCATAGAAAGTGAGGTATCCAAGACCACACTCAAACTCTTTATCACTGGAGCAGGTTTCAATAGTGCCCCTCCAGAGTTGGGAGTTGGATCCCTGATCCAATCACGTTGTGACGCAGGTAGAGGACCTCCATCTTCATTGGATTCAGTTTCAGTTGGGTCTGCTTTAATCATACAGCCACAACACTTAAGCCCTCGGCCAGAATGTCTGGAGCAGAGTCTGGTTGGCCATCCATCATCAGATACAGCTGGGTGTCATCAGCAGACTGTGACAACCCAGCCCAAACCTTTGGGCTTTCTGGGCAAGGGGGCACATGTAGATATTAAATAACATAAGGGAGAGGATTGCCCCCTGGGGACACCCCATACCAAAGGGTAATGTGGTAATGTCTTCTCCTCCAAGCACCACCCTTTTGTCCCTGACCATGAAAAAATGAGACTAGCCACTGTAAAGCCATCCCTTGTATCCCCACATCGGTGAGGCAGTGGGTCATAAGGTCAAAACTGACCATGTCAAATGCTGTTGTTAGATCTAATAATAACAGCAGTGCCAAGCCACCCTGATCCAGATGTCAATGAAGATTGTCTGTGAGGGTGACCAGTGCCATCTCTGTCCCATAGCTAGGGTGAAAGCCCAACTGAAATGGGTCCAGGATAGAGGAGTTTTCCAGGAAACCCTGGAGCTGTTCAGCTACTACTCTCTTAACTATCTTACCCAGAAATTGAAGGTAGTTGGCTGGACCCGGAGGGTCCAGAAATCTTTTATTCAAGAGCAGTCTCACAACTGCCTCTTTTAAAGCCACTGGAAAAGTCCCAGAGCTCAGGGACAGATTGATGATATTTTCTAGGAGGGCCCGTATTCCATCACCACCAGCTTTCACTAGCCATGATGGACATGGGTCCGAGGGGCAAGTGGTGGGTTTCACAGTGCACGGGATCCTGTCAACCTCATCCTGGGAGAGCCAGCTGAGATGGTCCAATACTAGACCTAAAGATGGCCAAGGGAACTCCAGTTCTTGTACTGTATTAATAGTGGCTGGAAGGTCCTGGTGAAGTGACACAATTAATACAGTCTGCTGGTTGGATCTCTACTTGCTCGGGGATCATGGTGGTCCTTCACAATGGATTCAGGCTGCAAACTTTTCAAATGTTAAGACTAAGGCCAGGAGCACTTTCAGACTTTATACCCAATTGGACAATACAGTCATCTATCGTGTGCTAATAAACACAGGCATTCTGCATCAGCATCACCTCCAGTATGTCTGGATTCAATTACATCATGTCCTCTTCTTAATTGGTACACTGGATTCTGATTCAGAGATGGCTCCTTCTGGTTTATAGTCAGAGGTAGATGTTATCAGCATGATGGAAAAGCCCAGTCCCAGTCCCAGTGCTACGGATGATCTCATATAGAAATTAAATAGCACGAATGACAGAACCAAAGCTTCCAGGACTCCATATAATGATGGCACAGCAATGGCTCCTGGCTCAGCACCTCTCCATGTCCTTTTGAACACTGTTGATCTATATTTAATACCTCCCTTATCAAATCTGATTGCCTTGCTATATTTGTGGTTGATACATTTCCAACCTTAGTCATTGTGTGAAGTCATAAGGAACAGCTCATTTCCCAGTCCTGTTTTGCAAAACCTTTACCTAATCTACCATGCTAATGTTATTGTTTTAAGATGTTCTCACATAATGATCCCTTAAGAATTATTCATCTTCCTGTAATTTTACTTGGTGTTGCAAAAATGGGTAGAATAATTTTCGGTATCCTTTACAGCAACGAATGCAGTTGAGGAACAAAATAGTTTCTTAACTGGAATTCTCTAGCAGATGTTTTAATTATACTTTACGAGAACATTTTATGCTGAAAAATGGGAAGATGCTGACTCTGATATGCTCCTTTGGGGGGAAGAAAGGAAAACTGTAGTGTGCATGAGCAAAGAGGCGGAGTGGGTGGCTGATTCCATGTTCACTGATGCCACAGCCACACTGAAGCCATGGCCCCATATCATGTATTAATATATGGGGGGAGATTTTTAAAATACTCTTTTAGTCTCCTCCTCTTGGATGCACACCTTATTGTGGTGAGGGGATTTGTGTGTGTCAGTAAAGCTGACAGCAATACCATAAGGATTAAAGACTCCTAGGAGAGTCACTCAAGGCACAATGGTCACGGCTGAGACCAGGGCTATTTTTGGGCAGGAACGCACGGGAACGGAGTTCTGGCTGGCTTCAGAGTTGGCCACGCCCACGACAGCCAAAACCTCTGCGTGTGTGGCTACAGAGGGAAGGCCTGGAGAATGACCCCCCCCCCGGCAACTGCGAGGCAGGCAGGCTAGGGGGCCCCCTGGAAGGATCGGGAAGGCATTTAAATGCCTCCCCGTGCCTTCCCCGGCCTGTCCAAGGGCCAGCTTGCCCGGGCTCCTCACAGCCACAGGGCACCCTGGCGAGCCAAGGGAAGGCATGGGTGTGGCCTAATATGCGAATGAGCTGTGATGTCAGGGGTGTGGCCTAATATGCTAATGAGTTTCTGCTATTGGGTGTGGCCTGTTATGTTAATGAGTTCCTGCTGCACTTTTTCTACAAAAAAAGCCCTGGCTGAGACACCAGACAAAGATGCATCCACCCCCTTCAGGAATCAACAACCACATCAGCCGAAGAAAATGAACAGTTCTAATGGCGATGGGAGAAGAGGAATCCTTGAAGGGTAGCTATTGGGCAGCAGCCATAGTGGAAGTTGACACTGGTGGAGGATCTGTCATAGACAACGGCAGCACCCCTTCAGCTAACTCTGGTCAATACTGTGCAGAAGAAGAGAAGAAGAAGAAGAGATTGGATTTATGCCCCGCCCTTCACTACTCAAAGGAGTCTCAGAGTGGCTTACGAACTCCTCTCCCTTCCCTTTCCCACAACAGACACCCTGTGAGGTAGGTGGGGCTGAGAGAACTGTTTTTCAAGAACAGCTGTGCCAGAGCTTGTGACTGACCCAAGGTCACATCAGCAGGTGCAAGTGGAGGACTGGGGAATCAAACCCGGTTCTCCCAGATTAGAGTCCATGCATGTAACCACTACACCAAACAGGCAATGGTAAACCACTTCTGATACTCTCTTACCTCGAAAACCCTATAATGAGACAATCCAAAACTAAAAGAGATATAATGCTGGAAGATGAAACTCCCAGGCTGGATAGCACTTAATCAGCTACTGGGGAAGAGCTGAGAACAACTATGAATTGCACAATTCTTAATGATGCAACTGGACTAAAGCAGAAAGTACATTCAGTTGCTGATGTGAGTGGATGCAAAAAGAAAGTCCAAAGCTGTCATTCATTCATAAGGTGGCCATAAGTCTGGAAACTATTACTTTAGGCTGTCAGTGGTCTGTTAGCTTGGTGTAGTGATTAAGAGCAGTGGACTTCAATCTGGAGAACCGGGTTTGATTCCCCACCCCAGCTGGGTGACCTTGGGCCAGTCACAGTTCTCTCACTCTCTCAGCCCCACCTACCTCACAGGGTGTCTGTTGTGGGGACAGGAAGGGAAGGTGATTGTAAGCCACTCCAAGACTCCTTTGAGAAGTGAAGGGTGGGGTATAAAACCAACTCTTCTTCTTCTTCTTCTTCTTCTTCTTCTTCTTCTTCTTCTTCTTCTTCTTCTTCTTCTTCTTCTTCTTCTTCTTCTTCATCGCCTTTGTCTTCTATTGTCTATGTTTTTATGCTAAGATGGGTTTTTGAATGCTGCATTGTAATTAATATCTTTTAATGCTTAGTGTTTTGGTAAGCCACCTCAGGAAGGATCCTGGAGAGAGAGCATAAAAATTTTCTAAATAAATTAATCAATAAATATTACCTTCATTGCAAGCTGCTAAGAGTGCATATGAACTGAGTGACATAAAAACATAATCTCTGTCTCTCACCACAGACATCCAAAAATAGCACAACTGGTTTAGGGATACAGCTGTACATGGACTTAGAAAAAAGAAACAGCTTTGGCTTCATGGTTTTCGAGAGCCACTTAATAGGCAAGAGCTGTGGTATGCAAGCAATTCTTAGATAGTGTTCCTTTCCTTAGGTGTCCCGTACAAACTGGGAGTAACGGGTAAATGAAACTGAGTCTCCTATGCTGTTAGTCTCTTGATAAAGGAAAAAGATGGGTGCTCATCTTTGTTTCCCTTTAAAATGGCTTTTAAATGGGGCAGAGGGCAGTTTCAGTTTCCTTTATTGAAATTACATGTGGTGGAAGAATTTAAACCCCTCTTCCTTCCCCACAAGGCACTAATCTGATTGTGGGATCTGCTGCCTTAAATGGCTCTTTTTAAAATCGATGGGAGGATATGATTATGGATTTAGTAGTTTCTTGTCTACATGGGGAGTCCTTTAATTGGAAATGCCAGAGAAACTGGGTTATCGTGGTGCAGTTGCTGGAAGACTGGACTAAGGCTGGGGAGAGATGGTTTCTCTGCCAAAGAAGCTCACTGTGTGAATTTGGACTAGTGTGCATTTAGACTAGTTGCTATCCCTCAGCCTATCCTATCTGGCAGGATTTTTGTTAGAGGGATGAGAACCACATGCATCACCCTGAGCTCCTCATAGGTAGGTTGGTTTAAAAATTCAAGTAAATAAGTAAGCCTGGGATCTTGTGCATGCAAAGCATGTGCTCTACCACTGTTCCATGGTCACTCCCCATTGGATGAACCCATGACTCCCACTGTAATTGCATGAACCAGTTTTACAAAATCCATTTTACTTTGAAAATGGCACAGATAGAATATTTAGGACAGTCACCTAGTCTGGGCTGCAGCGCCCCCCCCCCCCAAGTTCAGACAAGTGTGTTTATGCCTCTCCTCTTTGGGCTCGCTCTGTGTGGGGAGCCTTTTCCCTTCCCATAAATGGACTGGCTGTTTCAGCCTGTTTATTTTTTTTAATAGAACTTAATGGATCCTGTGGAGAAACAGCTTTGATATTCTATGTAAAGTTTAATTTATGTATATGAAATGTGTAAATACGTGTTCTAAATGGAAAGGGTACGTTTAAGACATAAGATTTGTTAAAGTTCTGAAGTAAAAGTCTTGGTTAAGTTATTAAATTTGTTCTTTTCTTTGTTATAGGGTTGAACCTAGCCTTTCCACTCAATCATTTCAAATTCTTGTCCTTATTAGTACCCCTATCACACATGGATTATAACCACGCAAGACCCATGTATAACCTTTTTTGTGGTCCCTTCTCCCTTTTTCAGCAGCAGAAAACATAGCTTTATTGAATGCATAGTCTTCATCCATTTCCATTTGACTCAACAGGGAAAACACTGGGATCATAACTCCCCTTCCTCATTCAACTGGGGTGGAAATCCCTGTTATTCCATTTGTTACCCAAGGGGTCCTTCTGAGAACTGTCATATAGATTGGACAGAGGATTCCAATTAAAAAAGAGTCCCTGCTTAAATAGTAAAAAAAACTGACACCCCCCCCCCAACTTTGCATGAGGGGATGGTGAATGACTGCTGAAAAGTGGAACCATTATGCAGAAACAGTGATTGAGGGGTGACATGACAAAATTATGCATGGGATAGAGACAGTAGTTTTGAATTATGGTGCTGGAGAAGACTCTTGAGCATCTCTTGGACTGCAAGGAGATCAAATCAGTCAATCCTAAAAGAAATCAATCCTGATTGTTCCCTGGAAGGCCAGATACTGAAGCTGAAGCTAAAATACTCTGACCACCAAATGAGAAGGGAGCATTCACTGGAGACGACCCTGATGCTGGGAAAGGTTGAAGGTCAAAGAAGAAGGGAACGGCAAAGGATGAGATGGTTAGACAGTGTTATTGATGCAACAAACATGAAATTAAGCAAACTCCAGAGGATGGCAGAAGACAGGAAGGCCTGGTGTGATCTGGCCGGTGGGGTCATGAAGAGTCGGACTCGACTATGTGACTGAACAACAACAGCAACAGAGGAGGTAGAGAAAGAAATATCTTTCTCCCAATAAAAGAATTTGTGGGTATTCAATGACATTAATGAGCAGTCGGCTTAGAACAGATAAAAGGAAGTACTTCTTCACCTAAAGAGTAATTAACACATGGAATTCACTCCTGCAGGAAGTGGTGGTTGCTACTAGACAGCTTCAGGAAGGGATTGGATAAACATATGGAACAGATTTCCAAGATTGGCTATTAGCTACAAGGTATCAATGGAACCAGGACTTTTTTTTCTGGGGGAATGTGCTGGAACAGAGTTCTGGAACCTCTTCCACAAAATTCTTTTAAAAATGTTTAAAAATTCATGAGTTTTCAGTATACAGTATAGAGTATACAGATTTAATGGACAGTTTTTATGCTGCTTATATCCAATGGCCTGCTTTTAATGGCTTGTTTTTAATATCTTGATGTGTTTTTAATTGTAAACTGCCTCAAGCATGACTCTGAACCATCCTAAATAAGTAAATAAATTCATATACATGCTGTTTGTATAGCAAACGTGACCATTCTGAGAATTTTTCTCTCCACTCTTCGCATTTGATCATCTTGGCTCTCAGCACTCATCACTCGGTACTGCTGATGAAGGAGATATTCGAATATTTGAGAAAACCCTTTTCCCATTTCGTCTGTGTTGTCAGCCACTTATTTTCACCTCACTGTGTTTTGCACATTTAAAATTCTTAGCATCGTGGTACATAATTATTTTATTTTATTAAACTTATGAATTGCCCACCCTGCGAGCAGGCTCTGAGCAATTTACAACATTATAGAGATTAAAAATACAAGTAATATATAATCAAAATTACTGACAGTAAAACAAAAAGTTAGAACCAATCAAAATGGCAATAAAGTAGTCCTCCTTTGCTGGCTACACTGCTGTCCCACACATAGCACATAGCATAGTAAACATATCATAGTATCATAGGTAAAGATAAAGGTTTCCCTTGCATGAAAGCCAGTCGAATCTGACTCTAGGGTTGTGGCGTTCATCTCCATCTCCAAGCCGAAGAGCCAGCGCTATCTGAAGACGTTTCTATGGTCATGTGGCCGGCATGACTAGATGCCAAGGTGCATGGAATGCTGTTACGTTGCCACTGAAGCAGTACCTATTTATCTACTTGCAATTTCTTGCTTTCGAACTGCTAGGTTGGCAGGAGCTCACTCCGTCATGCGGCACTCGGGTCTCGAACTGCTGATCTACCGACCTGCCAACCTACAGTTCAGTGTCTTAACTACTGAGCCACTGCAGCTCCTCTAGTATCATAGGGTCCCCCTAAATAATGTATTTATTAAAATATTTATAGCCTGCTTATCTCCGTGGCAGCTTATATCTAATTAAAATATCAAACAATGGTAAAACCCCACATCCCCTCCAAGCCTAATAAAGGCAACTAAAACCTAACAAAATCTCTCTAGCCTGGTGGCGGAAGAGGTCATCAAGCTGCAGCCAACCTACGGCAACCCCATAGGGTTTTCAAGGCAAGAGAGGAACAGCAGTGGTTTGCCATTGCCTGCCTCTGTGTAGCAGCCCTGGGCTTATTTATTTATTTAATTTGTTTATGCCTACCTCTGCCCACAATGGGGACCCAAAGCAGCTTACATCATTCTCCTCTCCTCCATTTCATCCTCACAACAACCCCGAGGTAGGTTAGGCTAGGGATACCATTCCCCAGGTGGGGGCAGGGGATCCGCAGGGCCTGTAAGATGGAGCTCTTCTGCCAGGCTTTTGAGTAGGAGCCGCCACCGCCGTTACACCACCGCTATTCCACTGCCGCCATCCCATCACGGATAACCCTGTGCCATTGCACCACTGTCATCTTTTGGTGCTGGGTGACCCTGGTGGAGAGAGGACAGGCTAGTAGCATGCAGCCAGGACTGCCCCATCTTAGTTTTATCTGTTGTATAAGTCGCTGTTGATGTGGTATGTGTGATTTTATGCTTTTATTTGTTTGATACTGTTTTATATTGTATAAATTGGCATTATGCCCTATTGTTAGCCGCCCTGAGCCTCCGGGGAGGGCAGGATACAAATCGAAAAAATAGATAAATAAATAAATTTTGTGGGCTCCTGTCCACCACTGGCCAGCTGGCTGGTGGGAGCAAACTCCCCCCACCCCCAATGCCATGCACGATGTGCTGGTGTTGCCTGGAAGTGATATCACCATGTTGGTGATGTCGGGGAGCAATGCTTTGCTCTTTGGGCAAAACTCTATGGTTTGAGGCTGTTTTACCATAGAGTTGTGCCCAAAAAGCAGAGCATCACCCCCAGTGTCGCCAACATGCTGATGTCACTTCCAGGTGATGTCAGTGCATTGCACAATGTCCCTGCCCACCCCAGAACACCCCCCAAATCCCCCTGCCAGCACAACAAAGGGACCTGGCAACCCTAGGTTAGGCAGAGAGTGTGTGATTGGCCCAAGGTCACCCAGCAAACTTCTATTGTACAAGTGGTGATTCAAACCTGGATCTTCCAGATACTAGTCCAATACTCTTAGCTATTGTGCCCCTCTGGCTCACTTCCTCGGTGGTCTTCCATCCAAGTACTACCCATTGCCCACCCTGCTTAGCTTCAGAGATCTCACAAGATCAGGCTAGCCTGGACCATCTGGGTCAGGGTGTCTGCAGCCTACACTTCAATAAAAACTCTGATGAATAAAATCCTTACAGTGCCTCCACGGACTTTCTTCACCTCCTCAGGGATCCTAGTCCATAAAGTGGGAGTAATGACCAAAACTGTATGGGCCCTTGTCCATTCCAGGCAGCATCTTTAATGAGGGAACAACCAGAAGGGAGCAATCTGATGACAGTATGGCACACGAGATCTCATAGGAGGAGACTGTCCTTTAGATAGAAATAGATTCAGTCCATTTCTCACCGTCCAGAGAACTAGCTCCTTGACTCCCAATGTACGTTTTTCAAATTGTAAATCAGTATTTCTTCCCTCAACAAAAGGCACTTATTTGTCTATTACCCCAAACCAGTGCTATCAAACCCCCACATACCATGTACTTCTTTCTTCGTTGTCTCCCCCCCCCCTTGGCACAGAGATATCATTGCTTTGGAAATGTTATCCTCTGTTTCAGTTCCAGTTAACTGGGATGTTCCAAAGCCAGTCGGTCAATGACCTCAGTAGGTCTTCCCCAGAGTCACTGTGTTGTGGATGCAACAAATGCAGTCACTTAGTCTTTGAACTGATGAACTGACTGTGAGGATAGGCTATCTGTAACAGTCCGGAGAGCCTGGAGCTTAGTGGCAGAGTACATGTTTGGCATCGACAAGCTTGGCTTGGAAAAGACAATATTGGGATTTGTTGGTTTCACTAAGTAAAGGCCAGATTCTTCTATCCCTGCTAAAGTATCTTACCATAATACGACAACAGTCTCCTGGCACAAGACCACAATATACAACCTCGGGTCATCTTAAATGCTAATGGACAGCTATTTCCAGTCACTGCGGCTGAGGCGGTTTTCTAATGATTTTGTCCTGAATAAACAAGGCGAGGTAATCTTTGCAACACATCTTGGCCCAACATCAAGGTTTACTGTAGTAAGCTTCAACAGTGAACGTAAAGAAAATTGTGGTCAACGAAATATTTAGAGTCTAATGTTTCTTCAGATTTATAACAACATCCACTAAATGGAACAAACCTGTCCTCTTTGCCATCTTTCTCTGCCTCCTCTTATCTCTGTGTTCATCTCGTTCAGGATGTTAATGTCCCTAACAGGCACACAAGCAGAGACTCAAAACCAAAAAGAAACAACCACTCTGATGTGAGGGAAATATGTACTATATTTTCCCCAAGTTTCTCCTGCCATTACCAAAGGAAAAAAATGACTGAGGTTACAAGAAGCATGAACCTGGTATTTATGTAGTAAACATCATTGGGACGGAAGGAAGCTAATTGAGTTTCCATAAGGAGGTTGGAGCAAGACTCCTGGATTTGGGGGGGAGGAGTCCTCCTCCCATTGTTCATGATTTCTACTTAATATGAAAAAGAGATCATGAAACTCCAGGGGGAATTTTATTTTGTTTGGAACTGTATTGTGAAATTTAATAGCTTATATCTTGATAAGCATGTGGTTAGATCCTAAAACTGTCAGTGAAGGCTTAAAATAGAGTTAGGTGGGTACAGCGGTGTTGGTCTGCAGTAGAAAAGCTAGATTCAAGCCCAGTAGCACTTTAAAAACCAACTAGATTCCCAGGGTATAAGCTTTCGAGAGTCAAATCTCCCTTCGTCAGATATCCGAAGAAGTCTTGATTAGAAAAGTGTGCACCATGAGAAAATCACCTCAAAAAGATGCAGGAACTAGGAATCTTCAGAGTACCACATGACACAGAGTCTGCTTAGTTTTCAGTACCAGGTGAAAACATCTCTCTTTCCAGGCTTTTGCCTGAGATAACTTTGGTTGCTTTCCTTTGATTTTTCTGACTTTCCTTTAAACAGTTTTAAGGCTTGTGTGTACTGATTTTTATGGTTGGTGCTGTTAGTTTGATGATTTTTTTGTTTCGTTTTTATAACGTTTTATTATTTCTAAATGTGTTGACTTTAATTATAAGTCAGAAGCTGCCTTGGGAGTTTCAGTCACTGAAAGCATTGGGTATAAATAGTAAAATAAATAAATAAATAAATAAGAAGGAAAATGGGTGCAGAGAACAGCTTTTGAAATAATGCAACTATGTAGCAACAACAGCAGCAAAATATTCCCCCAAATGAGAAGTTCTTTTCAACATTCATGAAAAATAACCATACAAAGACGTAAATAAATTTGGCTTAGTGGAATACATAATGCCCATTAGGTTTGTGGCTTTTAAAATTAAGCCTATAACAAAGAAATAGAGCCAAAAGCACACTACAAGTTTATTTATTTGATGAGCAATTCTGAACAATGAGGATTTTATAATCTCTCTGTCTTGGATGTTAAGTCAACAAGACCAAACATTAAAGCTATCTGACAAGGTCAAATCTGATAAGCAGTTAATCTTTCTCTTTTGCCTTGTGTGGCTTGTTCAAATGTATAAACTTTGCAGCTTTAAGTTATACTGTATGGTATGAAAAATGTGTTAAATAGCAAAGGGTTAAGTTATTTAAAATGAGCACTAATATTTCAAATGACTGCTGGAAATGTGGGCCGCAGATTGGTAGTTTTTTACATGTGTTGGGAATATAATGTCAGGAGATTTTGATATAATATACAAATTGAAAAATGTAGAATAATAGGTACAGAAGTATTTTGCCCATTAGTCTGTTTATTGGGGTATAATATCGACTAACTTCCTAAAACTCAGCAGTATTTGATATCACTTTTAGTAGCTATGGCCAGATTCATCTCGGCACGGAACTGAAAACAGAATATACTTCCAAAGATAAAAATTTGGGCATGTAAATTGTGGCATAGCATGATAATAGACAAGATTCCTGTAATGAAATAGACTTTTCAAAGAAGATTTAAGTGCAAAATATGTTTATTAAGTGCTGGGCTCCTTTTGTCAAATACTGGACCCCAAACATTCAGCCTGAGCCTGTTAAGGAGGAAGTGCTAAGCTGGATATAAATTGATGTGGGTTTTATTTATTTAAAATATAATTAATTTATTTATTTAAAACATTTATATCCTGACTTATCTATTTGGACTCAAGGCAGCTAACAGTACAGCAACCAAGCTGATGACACAAATCATAGAAGTCCAATTAACAAAGTGAAACAGAGTTTTCAGCTAAATGTTAGGAAGAACTTCCTGACAGTTAAGAGGAGTCCCTCAGTGGAACAGGCTTCCTCGGGAGGTGGGGGGCTCTCCTTCTTTGGAGGTTTTCAAACAGAGGCTGGATGGCCCTCTGACAGCAATGCTGATTCTGTGAATTTAGGCAGATCATGAGAAGGCCGGGCAGGAAGGGCTGCATTAGTGCTTAGTTCCCGTGGCCTTTCTTACACACCCAGGGAAAGGCTGATGTGATGGCCACTATGGGGTCAGGAAGCAATTTTTCTCCAGGTCAGTTTGGCTGGAGATCCTGGAGGTTTTTTTCATCTTCTGGGTGTGGAACAGTGGTCACTGGTGTCTGTGTGTGGGGGGAAGTATTTGTGAATTTCCTGCATTGGGCAGGAGGTTGGACTAGATGACCCTGGAGATCCCTTCCAACTCTATGATTCTATGATTAAAATATGCAAGTTACAAATTTAAATGCAACTGAAATCTAAAACATGCAGAAGCTGATACTTGGCTGTTTACATAATTGCCACGGGTTGTCACATACATCATTATTTTGTGTCCGGTCCAAATTTTATTTACTGGAATCCAAAAGAATTTGTATGATTGGACTTCTTTATGATTAATTAAACAACTTGTTGCCGTGAAGAAAACTGGAGCTGGGATTTCTAGGAAGTTTAGAGAATAAAAGAGGTTCTATTTAATAATTAAACTATAACTCTTTTGATTTATTTTATGCCTAAATATATCAACTTATAAATAAAATATTCTTGAGTTCTATTATAAGCACGTAAACATTTTTTTTTACTGATGTTGCTTCTAAAATCGATCATTGATGGGAGTGGCAATGCTACGAAGAATAAAACTTTTCACTGCTTTCAATACACGTTGCCAGCTGAAACAGGGATTCTAAACCAGACCTTGGGCTATCACTTCTCAGATGGTGGTGAGCATTCTCTCGCTTTTGGCTGCAGCCTTCCCTCTGTTTTTTTCTGGCAACACGAGTAAAATGGTGGTAGGGAGGAACAGTATCACATGCACTGTGACATCACTTCCAGGTGGTGATGCCCAGAGGTGACGCCACAACCACCCTGCAACTCCCACCCATCCCCTGAAAGATCCTGCTGTTTGCTGGAGGCATGTTGGCAATCCTAGCTGCAGTAGTTGCTGAGTCTATAAAGTGCCTGAACGACCCTGGATTAACCCTCATGTTGGTGTCAATCTCAGTCTTCATTAAAAAAGGTCATACACCAACACAAATCACAATTTGCATAATTCACACTAAATATAGGTATAATGCAGTAGGTAGACAATAATTAGATGAGTGACTAGATTCAAAATTATTGGAATATTTAAATTCTTCAGTACCTAAAACTTTCTGATGAATTTTACAAGCAGCTGCACAAAATTTCGAGCTAAGAGTGGTAGCCTGTGGGTTTTCACCTATACGCAGGGCTTTCTTTCTGGGGGAACGTGCCGGAACAGGGTTCCGGAACCTCTTCAACAAAATTCTTTTTAAAATGTTTAAAAGTTTGTGAGTTTTCAGTATACAGATTGAAAACTTCATTTCCCTCTTTAGAGTCCCAGCACCTCTTAAAAAGAAAAAGAAGCCCTGCCTATAAGTATCACATTGGTGTGATATTGTGTGTTACACAGAGCCCTACATAATCTCCAGAGGTGGCTGACCTACCTGACCTGGTATCCTATCAGCGAATGTAATTTCATTTACTACATGCTGACTGCTCTCTCCCCCCCCCCCACGCTTTCCCATAAAACTGTTTCAAGATCTGGTGGTTTCTGGACACTTACTACAGTGTGAGTCAAAAGTTACCAATACTGTGCCCTTGTTTGGAGACCTGAAAAAGCATGGTTTGGAGGAGAAAGACATTAAATATCAGTTCACAATAGGGTTAGAGGCTGTGAAAGATCAGACGGCTATAGCCGTCAAGTTTTTAAGCAGCCTTTACATGTTCAATAGTTGTACGATTCTACCCAGTGCTTCTTCAAAGAATGGAGGGTTTTTTTCAGGAACATTCAACCCATGACTGGTGTTCTTAGCCAAACTAGGATTGCCAGCTCCAGGCTGGGAAACACGAGGAGATTTGGGGGTTGAGCCTGATGAGGGAGGGGTTTGGGCATAATGCCAACTTCTGAAGTGGCCGTTTTCTCCAGGTGAACTGATCTCTGTTGCCTGGAGATCAGTTGTAATACTGGGGGGATCTCCAGCTTCCACCTGGAGGTTGGCAACCTTAAGCCAGACCCTTAAATTAACTGTTATTGCTGCCAGTTTAGGTTTCGTTAGAGCCAGTGGAGTGTGGTAGTTAGAGTGTAGAACTAGGATCTAGGAGAACTGGGTTCAAATCCTCACTCAGCCATGAAGCTCAGTGACACCATTGTCTTCTGCAGAGTTACACCCTTCTAAGTCTGTTGAAGTCAGTAGGCTTAGAAGGGCCTCTCTCTGCTTAGAGTTGTACTGCAAGATGTTGGGTGGACTGACCACACTCTCTCAGCCTGACCTATCTCATAGGGATGTAGAGAGGGCAAAATGAGGGAAGAAGTGTTAGAATATACAAGGTCTATAGTTTAGCTTTATGAAGAAGATCAGATGATCACCCTACAGGGGGACAGCTGAGGGACCGCTAGTTAGCATAGATAGATTTTCAACTACCCACATTTTCAAATCATACCATTCCTGTCTCCTGACTGGCTCTTCTGGAGACTTTCTGCTCCTGCAAAGCTTCTGTTGTTGTTCCTCCTCCAGCAGTTAGGTTAGACACTTAAGGTTCTATCTCTTCTATAGAATCATAGAGTTGGAAGGGACCTCCAGGGGCATCTAGTCCAACTCCCTACACAATGCAGAAAATTCACAAATACCTCCAGAGACCACTGTTTCATGCCCAGAAGATGACAAAAAGCTTCCAGGATCCCTGGCTAAACTGGACTGGAGAAAAATTGCTTCCTGACCCCAAAGTGGCAATCAGCATTTCCCTGGGTGTGTTCTATAATAGTTCTATAACAGTTTGTTCTTCTTTAATAAACCTACTTATTTTTCTCTAAACAGTCAGTGCTCCACTTCCTTTGCATATTTAAACTCTTCCAAGAAGAAGAACCACATGTCCTCGAGGTCCTCAAAGAAAGACAGATAAAAATGTATAGATAGCTGGTTAATAGTCACTGCCCTGTGGTTTCTCATTACTCCAGTAATATGTGTGTGTTTATGGTTAAATAAACCTAAACCAATCTGCTCTTTTGGCTGAATTTTTTTAAAAAACAGCGCTAAAGAAGTGTGGGAGCAACCAGGGAGAGCAGCAATCTTCCCAATCCACTGACATTTAGAAATAGGGTTATCAACTTGACTAAGATAGATTCAGGTGGGCAGCCATGTTGGTCTGAAACAACGGAACAAAGTTTGAGTCCAGTGGCACCTTTAAGACCAACAAAGTTTCATTCTGGGTATAAGCCTTCATGTGTTTGCACACAGAAAGCTTATACCCAGAATTAAACTTTGTTGGTCTTAAAAGTGCCACTGGACTCAAACTTTAACCTGACTAAGCGTAGGGATGCTTCAAATTTCACCACAAATATATTTGACAGACAGACTTTCCATTTTTGAAGGAGTCAAGCAGAAGTGAACCAGTCCCCCAGCCAGTTTGGTTCATCTTGAGCAGCCACAAATGCCAGCCAAACATGTTTGCCTCATGTTTTTGCAAAACTGCATGTGCAAAGATGCTGTTGATTCAAACTCAACAGCAGCCATTAGCATTCCTAGGAACTCATTAGACAGGCTGCGATCACACGTGTCTTTAGATCTGACATAACTGCGAATGCCTGATGGATCTAAAGGGTGTGATCAGACAGCAACGTCTCAGAAGCATCCCGTAGTGTTCAGCAACCCATGCTGTTCCACAACAGAAGTGGAGTTAAAAGACACTGGGGAAAGTCCGGCTCTAATGGGTTCCGACGGGCCACGAATGGACTTTCCCCTGTCTGATCACTCAAGCATGCTCTCATGTCATTGGGATGGTGTGATCATGCCATCCCAGCTTGGTGCCTCCCCCCTCCCTTTGCAGTATGTGCATCATCGCATATTCCATGGGGAGCCCTCAGTGCAGAGTTGCGATTCCTCACTTAAGCACATGGGAAACAAATGACAAAAAAAAAAAAACCCAACTCACCCACAGTTGCATCTGATCACACAGTGATGGGCTGAGTCTGCAGTTTGAAAGGGCTGTGTGATCTCGCAACTGCGTGTTGAATTCCTCCGGAGGAGATAGCCTTGCTTCACCTCCGCTCCAACTGGTGTGTGTGACCGCAGCCATAGACAGAAGGATAGGATCTTATTACAACACAGCATTTATTTATAACTTATTTGTGGCTGGTTTGTCTATGTAAACATTTGCCTGTTGCATAGAGTTATACAGCAAAGACAGATGTGTGTACGTGTCGTTGAACTCAATTGGGCTGTGTGAGAATACACATGTGCAAAAAGCCAGTTGCACTGTACTGTATGATTGGGATTGAATACAGTGAAGATTGGGATTGAATACTGTCATTGACTATGCTAAAGCCTTTGATTGTGTGGATCACAATAAATTATGGCAGGTTCTTAAAGAGATGGGAGTACCGGACCACCTCACATGTCTCCTGAGAAACCTGTATAAGGGTCAAGAAGCAACAGTTAGAACTGGATATGGAACAACTGATTGGTTTAGCATAGGAAAAGGAGTACGACAAGGATGTATATTGTCACCTTGCTTATTTAATTTATATGCAGAGTACATCATGCGAAATGCTGGCCTGGATGAATCACAAGCTGGAGTTAAGATTGCTGGGGAAAAGATCAATAACCTCAGATATGCAGACGATACCACTCTGATGGCAGAAAGTGAAGAGGACCTAAAGAACCTCTTCCTCAGACTAAAAGAGGAGAGTGCAAAAGTGGGCTTGAAGCTCAACATCAAAAAAACTAAGATCATGGCATCCGGCCCCATCACTCCTTGGCAAATAGAAGGGGAAGTCGTAGAAGTAGTGACAGACTTCACGTTCCTAGGATCCCAGATCACTGCAGATGATGACTGCAGCCATGAAATTAAAAGACGCCTACTTCTTGGGAGGAAAGCGATGGCAAACCTAAACAGCATGACAAAAATCAGAGATATCACCTTGCCAACAAAAGTCCGCATGGTCAAAGCAATGGTATTCCCCGTAGTAATGTATGGCTGCGAGAGTTGGACTATAAGGAAGGCCGAGCGCCGAAGAATAGATTCTTTTGAACTATGGTGCTGGAGAAGACTCTTGAGAGTCCCTTGGACTGCAAGGAGATCAAATCAATCAATCCTAAAAGAAATCAACCCTGATTGTGCCCTGGAAGGCCAGATCCTGAAGCTGAAGCTCAAATACTTTGGCCACCAAATGAGAAGGGAGCACTCACTGGAGAAGACCCTGATGCTGGGAAAGATTGAAGGTCAAAGAAGAAGGGGACGGCAAAGGATGAGATGGTTAGACAGTGTCATCGATACAACGAACATGAAATTGAGCAAACTTCAGCGGACAGCGGAAGACAGGAGGGCTTGGCATAATCTGGTCCATGGGGTCACGAAGAGTCGGACTCGACTGCGCGACTGAACAACAACAGTGAAGCGACCTGCCAAACAGCCACTAATGGGCCAGTGAATACTTGAACCATCAAAAGAGCAGGTCCCTGTTAGCGACTGGTGAACAGGCAGATGTTTGAGTATGCCTAACCAAGACTCCTTGGCTATGAAGATTCAAAGAAGAATTTGCACAGTACAACCCCCCCCACACACACATCAATGACACCTTACAATCCCAAAATTCTATTTATTGACCTCTGAAATGAATGATCATTAACAGCCTTGCTCAGGTCTGGCAAACTGAAGGCCCTGTGGCTTCCTTTAATGAGTCAATCTGTCTCATGCTGGGTCTTCCTCTTTTCCCACTGCCTTCAACTTTTATTAGCATTATTGTCTTTTCCAGGGAGTCTTGTCTTCTCATGAAGTGACCAAAGTACAGTACCCTCAGTTTAGTCATTTTAGCTGTTAGGGAGAATTCAGGCTTGGCTTGATTTAGAACCCACTGATTTGTCTTCTATTTGTTTATACAGAAGCATTAATGTACATGGCACTTTATAAAATGGTACAACTAAAAAGACAGGTCCCAGTTCAGAGGAGTTTGCAGTCTAAATTTTGATTTGGAGGAACAGACGACAGATGAGGAAGAAAAACATAGATATCACCAAAGGCTTCTATTTGGTTATCCATAGTCAGGCCTCCTTTCAGTTAGGGAAAGGGACTACAGAGGGTATGGGGGGAAAGCCAACATTATACAGATGTTCTGTGAAGGCAGGATGGATTGTTCTAAGAGAGCATGGGTAGAACTAGCTGAGGGTAGCAGTGGAGGAGAAATGAATGTCATGGGAAGGGCTATAATAAGAGCAGAGAGACTGGGTAGAAGGGAGTGGCCATCAAGCTTTGAACACAGGCCGTGTTGCCAATAGCCTGGAGAAACAAATGTTCTGCAACTTCAATGGAGACTTAATGTGTGGAAAGGGGGAGCCGAAGCTTTTCATGGCAGAAGTTAAGTAACATCACCTGGTAAATAACATTCCATTAAGCCTCTGTTAAAGGGTCAGGACATTCCCCCCACCCCCCGCCCCCTGGCCTTTCTGGCTGTTGGCAACCCTAAAGACAAGGTGTGTGAAGTAATAGCCAGGGAAAAAAATAAGCTGGATTTGTCTGAATAAAATAAATAATAGCAGCAAATTCAAAGAATGCTGGAGGAACCTCGACATCAAGGCACGTCACTTTCACCAAACTCCCACAGCTCCATGTTTAAACGATCTCTGAATACATATTTCTGCTGCGTATTCCAATTATTATTCCTCACACATTCATGTTCATTTTGGTGTTCAGATTTTGGACACTTGTCTTGTTTTTTTCTTTCTCCCTCCCTCCCTCCCTTTTGCTGGAGTTATTCACTTTAGTAATCTAGAAGACCCTAGAATGCTGAAAATGTTAGTCATTTCTTGGGGAAAATTCTGAATGATGGTTGTACTTACGGATTCTGAAATGTTTATGTTCACTGCATCTGTATTGTTTATTGCTGTTGTTGACACTAACACTATACGGTCCAGATGACAGAGTAAAATATGCAGCCGAGGGTAGGTTGCGTAGTGTAAACTGAACTTCCAGATGTATTTCTCACTAATCAAAGACAGAAGATCTCCTTGGGTTCCCAGGCTGGAGAAGCCAAGGTTAATAGACATACTTCATGCAGTTTGCACAGGTCCGAGTTGAGAAATCGGACAGTTAGTGAGATATCGCTGAAGCTCTACAATGGTTAGTGTCAGTTTGGGTGTCGTAACCAGATATCAGCTTCTACCTAAAATATATTTTTTTTGCCCTGCCTTCCAAAGAGCTGGGGGGCGGGGGATATATTGTTCATTTCCCATTTTTATTCTCACAACAACCTTGTGAGGTAGGTTAATCTGAGTGAGCATCCAGCAAACTACATGGCATAGTGGGGATTTCAGCTCATGGGTTCCAGACCCTGTTTTGACATAATGCACTGGTTCCCAAGCGGTTTGTCTAATTAGCTAAGCAAAGCTTCGTAATTTTAATGCATGAGGGTTTTTTCCCCAAGTTATTCCCAAACTGTGCTGCAAGAATACTTTTAGCAGGTTACAAGATGAATATATTTATAGGGTTGACATAGAGCTGCCAGGTCCCCTGGGAGGGCGGAGGTTCCCCCGCTAAAAGGGTCCCCAATCCGCCAGTCCGGAAAAGGCCAGCGGGGGGAACCCTGCCCCCAAAGTGCCCGGTTCGGGCTGACGTGCCCAGCATGATTACGTCACCTGCAGGTGACATCATCATGCCAGGCACATCGCCGGCTGACACTCTAGCAATCAACCTTAAAACTCTATGGTGCCATAGAGTTTCCAGGCTGATTGCTAGAGCATCAGCCAGTGACTTGCCCAACGTGATGACGTCACTTCCGGCTGATGTAATCGCACCGCACGCACACAAATGTCCTGGCCAGGGACCAGCTCCCCCCTGCTATCGACGGTAAGTGACTTGGCAACCCTAGGTTGACAGCTCTAGGTTTGGAAATTCCTGGAGATTTTGGGGGTGGAGTCTGGGGCGGGCAGGGTTCGGTGATAGGAGGGATATCAGTGGACAGTGGGGGTATAATGCCATACAGTCCACCTACCAAAGCAACCAGAGGAACTGATCTCTGTCACCTGAAAATCAGTTAAAATACCAGATCTCTAGCCACCACCTGGAGGCTAGCAACAATTAATAACCCTAGGAATCTAAAGCTCCATCTCCAGCTGCATGAGTTGCTGCTCTTACCATTCACATTCCAATCAAACTTATCTGGGAGGTCATTCCGTTAGTTCTGTCATAATCCTAGGACTAAAGCTTAAGAATAAGAGGCCTACAGGCCTCAAGGAAGCCTCTGAGGCTTCGTGTAAACTGGCCTACATTTCCCAAGCACATTCTAAGCCTAGGCTTGCCAGCCTCCGGGTGGTGGCTGGAGGACTCTTGGGATTCCAGCTGATCTCCAGGTGACAGAGATCAGTTCACCAGGAGAAAATGGCTGCTTTGGAAGGTGGACTCTACAGCATTGTACCTTGCTGAAGTTTCTCCCCTACCCAACACTGGCAAAGTTTAAACATGGAGAGGAATGGAGCACCAACTGTTTAAAGAAAATAACTGGGTTTATTAAAGAAGAAATAAACTCTGCTAGAACAGGGGAGAAGGAGAGAGGCTTAAGTAACTGACTGATTGCTGTGAGAGACAGGAACAAAGGGGGAGGGCTCAGTTGGAGCAGAAAGTTTCCAGAGAGCCAATCAGGAGAGAGGAAGGACCTAATTTGAAATTGTGGGAAGTCCCTAACAATGCTCCCTCTGAGGAAGGGGTGTCAAACATGCGGCGCAGGGGCCAAATTACACTCCCGGAGGGCTTTTATCAGGCCCGCACTGGAACTGGCTGTCTTCTGCTTCTTCTTCCAGTTCTGCTGCTGCTGTGTCATTGTAGGTTTCCAGCTTAGAGATACACACCTGAACAGCACACTCAGGATTGCAACAGCACAGACATTTTGATGGAATAATTCAGAGCAAGAGGTGTCAGTTATCAGACTGTTAAATAAACAAAATATTGCAAGAGTGCGAATGTTTTAAGCATGTTTGTGTTCTTTATAAAGTTTACTAGGAATAAGGCCCGTTGTGGAAATAAACACAATGGGCTCTAGAAAGAGGCTCTGGGAGAGTGCCCCGGCTTTGGGCACTCAGTGACAATTTGCTGTGGCAATCTCAGCAGGGTATAATGACAGAGTCCACCATTTTCTCCAGAGGAACTGATCTTTGCTACCTGAAGAGCAGTAGTAATTTTGAGTGATCTCCAGCCCACCCCCAAGATTGGTAACAGTGGTTCCCCAGGAGGGAGTGGCTGGTTTGGAGGGTGGAGTCTATGGCATTGTACCTGTCTGAGGTCCCACCCCTCCTCAACACTCACCCTCTCCAGGTTCGACCCCTCAAATCTCCAGGAATTTCCCAACCTGGTGTTGATAACCCTATCTCCCTCCCAGTCAACCATCAACCTACCTTTAGTTTTCCATCTCCTCCCCCCTCCCTCCTAGAGAGCAGTTGTAATTTTGAGTGATCTCCAGCCCCCACCTGGAGATTGGCAACAATGGTTCCCCATCAGGGAATGGCTGGATTGGAGGGTGGAGTCTATGGCATCGTACCTGTCTGAGGTGCCACCCCTCTTCAAACCTCACCCTCTTCAGGCTCCATCCCTCAAATCTCCAGGAATTGCCCACCTGGAGTTGGCAACCTGATCAGGACTGGGTCCAATGAGTTTTCTCCCAATGGCCAAAATAGGTGTGGAAAGGGCCTTTTACTGACAGAGGAGAAAGTACAGGTGCCAATTGTGATTAGGGAAACACCTGGAGATTTGGGGGGGTAGATCCTGTGGAGGGCAGCATTTGGGGTGTGTGTGGAAGGACTCAGCAGGGTATAATGCCATAGAGTCTACCCTCCAAAGCAACCATTTTCTCCCAGGGAACTGATCTCTGTCATCTGGAGGTCAATTGTAACAGTGGGAGATCTCCAGGTCCCACCTGGAGATTGGCAACCCTAGGGGAAAGTCAGCTGCTCAGCGGGGAGTTGAAGAAAATGGTTTGATGGTCGCTGGCCCACCTCGTTAGCCAGCCAGCCATGATGAAGCTAAGCAGGAGAAAGAGCCTTTTTCCATTTATTCTGACAGGAAAGTGGCCATTGGGGAGGGGGTTATGGGCAGGGGAGGGGTTTATGCTGGAAGTCCTTCGTTTTTTTACTCACAGAACCAAGCTTGGCTGCCTACCAACAGCCACTGAGGGGACAGTCCCTCACAGGAGTCAAGAGAACTGTCTTCCTCAGGAGAGAGAGCTGGTCTGCCAGCAAATCTGTCTGAAGGGGGAGTGGGTGGGGAAAGGAGCAGACCCAGCACCTGGCCAATGGCACGGGAGTACTCTTGAGTGGCGGCTGATGGGCCAATGGCTGAGGGAGGGCATTTTACAGCCAATGGGAGCGCATGGAAACTTACGAAACCAAAAGATAAGTATTTATAAGGAGGGATATCTCCGCTACCTGGCATTACATTTTATGACCCCCATGGCCCGGCCCAACAAGGTCTCATTTATGTCAGATCCGGCCCTCATAACAAATGAGTTTGACACTCCTGCTTGAAGCTGTGGAGTCTTGTGACCCAAAGTTCTACTTTGTAAGCTACTGGCATTAAAGTTGTGAGTGAGTGATTTGGCTACTGCATAAATCAGTTTGCGCTGGAGCCATCCTTCCTGAGCTAAGACAAAAATGGGTGAGCTGGAGGCTAAAAAACTGAGCTAGCTCACACTAACTCATCTTAGAGGGAGCACTTGTCCCTAATCTAGCTATGCTAACTAGCAGTCCTTCAGCTGTCCCCTATGGGCTGTTCTTCTGATCTTCTTCAAGCAGGTGCTCTATAGGCCTTGTATATTACAGCACTCAAACCCCACCCTCCTCGGGCTCCACCCACCCCCAAATCTCCAGGTATTTCCCAACTTAGAGCTGGCAATAGGGTTGCCAAGTTGAAATTAACTTACGGTGGGGGAGTCCCGCGCTGTCCCTGGAGCTTGTGTGTGCGCTGAGTGCGCTGAGTGCGTGCACACCTGGAAATGACGTCATCGCGTCGGGACATTGGGGGCGGGGCCACTAGGATTCGAGGGAAAACCATAGAGTTTTTCCTCAAATCATAGAGCGTCCCACCCCCAATGTGTCCAGCATGATGATGTCACCTCTGGGTGACATCATCACGCTGGGGACGTTTGCCGGAAGGGGGTGGTGTTCCCCCCAGGGCCCGATTTTCTGGTGGCAGGTAATGGGCCTCTTGGGCGGGGGTTTACCCGCCCCCTGGGGGGACTTGGCAAGCCTAGCTGGCAACCCTGTCTGAGACTTCTGATTGAACTGGGGTGAAAATGGAGCAAAAGGAAAGGCCAATTAACACCAAGGAGGCTGGACTCTGACTGAAAGAATATAAGGCTGCCTTGAAGAGGGAAGGTGCTCTCCTCCCAGGAGCTGAGTGGCAATGCAGTCATTGCAAGCAGGAGAGGATCCCTTGCCCAGGGAAGGGGGTTGGGTCCAGGAAGGACCAGGTACAGTAGGGACCAGTGAGGAAGCTATGTTAGGAAGCTTTATTGTTTTATTGACAGTTCCTTTGTCAAATTTTGTCCTCTTAGCTGAAAACATACCCCTGTTAAAGCTGTTGCTCCCGAGTGTATCCCCCACTGCTCCTTGGTTACTGCCCACTTTGCTTAATAAAACAGTTTCTTTTAATCTGCCTGAGGCCTAGGGTTGCCAGCCACCAGGTGGGGCCTGGAGATCTCCGGTTTTTACCACTGTTCTCCAGGTGACAGAGATCAGCTCCCCTGGAGAAAATGGCTGCTTTGAAGGGTGGACTCTACGGCATTGTACCATGAGGAGGCCCCTCCCCTCCTTAAACTCTGCCCTCATCCAGATTCACCCCCAAGGTCTCCAGGTATTTTCCAACCCAGAGCTAGCAACCCTGCTGAGGCTTCATGCAGAGTCACCTGGCAGTGCCCTCACTAGTGTGTGTGCAGGTGCTGTTTGGAAGGGTGACGGGGGGGGGGTACTCTGGTCCTGGCCATCCCTGGTTTCAACCCCAGACCAGAGGGGTTGCAGCTAATTAAAGCCTTGCCTGCTCCAGAGCGAGAGTTGCCAACCTCCAGGTGGCATCTGGTGACTGAGAGCCAGTTTGGTGTAGTGGTTAGGAGTATGGACTCTAATCTGGGAGAACTGGGTTTGATTCCCCACTCCTCCACATGCAGCTGCTGGTGTGACCTTTGTTCAGTTACACATTATTTCAGAGCTGTTCTCTCAAAGGCAGTTCTGGAAAGAGCTCTCTTGGCCTCATCTACCTCACAGGGAGTAGGTTGTGGGGAGGGGAAGGGAAAGGAGATTGTAAGCTGCTCTGAGACTCCTTCGGGTAGTGAAGGGTGGGGTATAAATCCAGTCTCTTCTTCTCTACTTCTTCCTGCTTATTACGTCTGATCGCCAGACAACAGAGATCAGTTCCACTGGAGAAAACTGGTGCTTTGGAGGGTGGACTGTGGCATCTTATCCTGCTGAGGTCCCTTCCTTCCCTTCCCTTCCCTTCCTTCCTTCCCTTCCTTCCTTCCTTCCTTCCCTTCCCTTCCCTTCCCTTCCTTCCTTCCCTTCCCTTCCCTCCCTCCCCTCCCCAAACCCCACCATCTCCCAGCTATACCATCCCAAATCTCCAGGTATTTCCCAACTCAGAACTGGCAAACCCTATCCAGAGCTGAAGGGAGAAGGAGGAGGTATGTGGAGTAAGAGGGCTCCTGGGAGGGACACCCATCATAGGAAAGCCCCCACTGGCCCCCTCACACCTGCGGCAACTTCTGATGCGGAGATGCAGCAGATTTACCTACACTCAGAGAGGACTGCCTGCTGCATCTATGCATGAGCCATCATGCGTGATGACTGGGTTTGTTTCCAGTTAGGTGGCGGGCTGGAAAGAAACAGATCAAGGAGAAACATATTGGTGGGCTCCCCAGAGGCCAGGTCACCCTATTTCACCTTATAAAAACAAATTCTTTTGGGTTTAGAGGTGAAAGTGGCTCCATTTTTAATTTAGAAACAAAGGCTGCAGTCCCATGCGCCAGTTGGAGTGAAGGGGAAGCGAGGCTATCTCCTCCAGAAGAATTTGACACGCGGTTGCGAGATCACATTAACCCTCTTTGGGTGTTCTGACTGGGGAGAATGAATACAAGTGTTTGTCAGTGTGTGCACGTATGTGTGTGAAAGAGAAGAAGGAACCCAGCGGCCAGCTCTGTTACACCTTTTGAGCCAACACATGTGCCAGCGAATGTGAATACACTATCCAATTGTGGAGCATTACTTTGCATACAGAAGATTATAGCCAGGCATATGGCTCTCTCTTTCTGACTATGACCCGGGGAAAAAAAGGGGTTTCCAGTGTGTGGAAACTGCTGTATGCACATATGTGCACAGGTGTACATCTCTACACGTGTGTTCCATTAAATGCGCACAGGTTGTGGTGGAGCTTGTCACAGTGATAATAATCCCTTCAGTTATTTGACCCAATTAACTTAGAAGTCTGAAAGGGGCTATTGGGACATTTGTGTGAACTGACCTTATGAGGAGGTGGAGGAGGAGGAGAAGAAGAAGAGTTGATTTTTATACCCTGCTTTTCACTACCCGAAGGAGTCTCAGAGCAGCTTACAGTCTCCTTCCCTTCCTCTCCCTCAAATGGAAACCCTGTGAGGTAGGTGGGGCTGAGACAGCATTGAGAGGACTGTGACTGACCCAAGATCACCCAGCCGGCTACATGTGAAGGAGTGGGGAATCAAACCCGGTTCTCCAGATTACAATCCACTGCTCTTAACCACTACACCAGAATGGCTGTGGCTCAGGGACAGAGCATTGCTTTGCATACAGAAGATTCCAGATTCCATCCCCAGCATGTCTAACAACAACAAAAAAGGATCAGCAATGGGTGATGTGAAAGACCTCAAAGACTCTGGAGAGCTGCTGCCGGCCAAAATGGACATGATCGCCTTAAAAGACCAGTGGCCTGACTCAGAAGCAGGCAGCTCTCAGTGTTCTAGCTAAATGGCTGCAATGGATATTTATTCATTTTTCTTTTTAGCAGACACTCCCTGCTTAAATGGCAGGGCCCTGTCATAAGCTCTTTTAGCAAAGTGATTTTAAAGTGCATTTCGTTCTGTGAATTCTCCCCATTCTGGACCTCATTTTTGTTTTTGTTTTCAAATGTTGAGCTGAACACTGCACTGCAAAATATATCAACATTTTTTTTAAAAAAAAAAGAAAGAAAAAGATTATCTATGAAATCATGTTTCCCACTTCTGTAAACCAAACATTATATTTTAATATTCAATTGATTTCCCCCTAATTGGTGAATTCTAGGTGTTACGTTTTCCTCCCTCCTCTAATTTCATTTCTAATGCTGTTAAAGCAGATATATAGGACTTCCAAGGGTTTGTTTTAATGAGAGAAGACTATTCTAATATGGACCTGAATTTGTCTAGTTTGGTAGTACTACAATCACTTTGCTTGTGATGTAATGCATATTTTTAAATAAACCATGTTGTTTTTCCAGTAAGTTACAAATGTGGTTTATGCAGAAATAAACCACAGCCTTAATTAACTACAAATGTAGAATCACATGTGTTTTTGGTTTGGTTTCCATCATTATTATTATTATTATTATTATTACACTGTTGATGAACTTTTTGGAGGAATGAAAATATGAAGGCCCACAAATTACCGAGGTGCTTTGGAGAGATGAACAAATCAGCGTGTACCCTCATTCAGGAAAGGCATTTGGTGTGCAGAGAAAAGACAGCAGGCACTCATATGCAAAAGCATCCATTGGATGCCGGGCAGGGGGGAGGGAAGCATAACGTAAACATTCTTCCTGCAGGGCTATGAAAAGACTGCTAAGTGTTTATGCACCTGCCAGACAGTAAAACATACAGACCCTCTTGCGCTGCTGCATGCAGGGGCCCCTGGATCAGGACCTTAGCCTGCTACATTTGGGATTCTAGTTGCTATTTTTTATTTAAAACTCTTATATACCTACTGTCCTCTGAGGCAGGTAACAACAGGATCAAAACAATTTGCTTAAACAGTAAGTATTAAAACAACAGATACAAAAGGACAATAAAAGCCAAACTGAAAACATCTTATTTCTCCCCATCAGCAGTGTATTCCCCTTTTGCCTGCTCTCGGGGTATTCCCCAAAGCCTTTTGGAATAATTGTGCCTTACGGACTCACTGGAAAGCAAGAAACAAATTTAGAGTCCGCTGGCACCTTTAAGACCAGCAAAAGTTTATTCAAGGTATGAGCTTTTATGTGCAAGGCACACTTTTTCGAATACATTGGAATGGTGTGTAAGTTTCAAACTTATAGCCATGGAAATTAACATGTAACATGATGATGTTTAAGATATGCAAAGTCCAAAATAACAAGCTAAGGTTATAAGGTCAACAGCTATAAAGCAATAAATACGTCCAAATAGCAGATAACTGTCCAAAGGTGCCTTTTCTAATTGTGGGATACGGCTGACTACCTGGAAAGCAAGGAGGGCAGGATCTCCTTGACCTCTTCCAGAAGGCTGGCCTGTAGTCATAGGGTAGCTGCTAAAAAAACTGATCCCACACAGTGACAGAACATGCCTTAAGACCACAGGATGGGAAGAATGGGGGTTCAGCACAGGAACATGAAGGGAGTTTGTAGGCCACAGGCCATGAGAGGCTTTAAAGGTGAACATTAATACTTTGAATTGGACCTGGAAACTGATCGGCAGCCAATGAAGGGACCTCAGAAGAGGACTGACATAGTCCTGTTAGCTGGTCCCTGATAATAAGTGGGATGCTGCATTTTGCGCAGATAGTGGTATGCATATGGATAGACCCGAGCTGAAACCCTAACACATCCAAAATGACCCCAAACACTCCTGAAAGATAGGAAGCACCAGTACTTGGAGGCAAGTACCAGGGAATGCTTTGACCTCGGTGCCCTGCTTGGTGGCCCTTTAGGGCAAACAGTTAGCCACTGTATGAAACAGGGTATGGGACTCAATGGACCTAAGGTTGCCAGGTAGCCCCTGGCAACCAATGGAGGGTGAGGGGGTTTCCAGGCAGGAAAACTAGCCCTACATTGCTAGTGATGCAGTGACATTACTTCTGGCGTGCATTGGAAGTGATGTCATTGTGTTGCTGGTGATGTAGGATTTTCTAGTTTTCCTGCTGGTAAATCCCCTGGCAGCCAGCTGATTGGCACCAAGAGGAGGGGACCTGTAAGATGGAGCTCTTCCACCAGGCCTTTGAGTAAGGAGCCGCATCTAATATCTAAGACCCTGCGCCCAGTACCACCATCCAGTCTGAGTCTGATGGTAATAAATAAATAAATAAAATAAAATCATTTGCTGACTGTAATCTATATGTTTACTACTACTGTGCACCGCCAACACGGTATAAACTGGTTTTAATAACTATGTTGTGTTTTATGAGTATATTTATTATGATGTTTTTACCTGTTATTTACTGTTGCAATTTATGTAAACCGCCCTGAGCTTGCTCCGGTGGGGACGGCAGGGTACAAATCAAACTAACTAACTAACTAAATAAATAACTTGCTTACCAGCTCAGTTTTTCTCCACTCAGTACTGCTTTATTTTTTTTTTGTAATAAACCCTCCTAAAAAGGAGAGAATTTTATTGCTTTTTATAATAAGAAAGAGGTAGGGTATATAGATGAGCTAAGAAAAGGGGGGAGTGAATTTTTCTGTTAAAAGATTAGTTTTAGTTAGTATAAGTACAGTTTTTGGCAACCACCGTGGTTGGGAGATCTTCTTTTCACCTTTCAAGAGTCCATAATAACTCTGTTAGTAAAGTTAGTAGTGTCCCTTGGGGTTAGTTGTTAATCAGCTCCTTTCTGACGTTTCACGAACAGTTATTTCTTAAGTTGTCTTCTTTTTGTATCTCTCAAATTGTAAGATGGGCCCTCTTTGGCCTTCACGTCTCCCGCTCCAGCACCTCCCTCCTCTGGGCCGCTGTCCTCTTCGCTGCTTGATTCTGTCCAAATTGCGAGTGCTGCATCTTCCTCTGTACTGGTGTGTCTCTTCAGAAATTCTTGTGCTTTGAAGACGGAGTCAATCTTCTCTCTTTTATCCTTATATTTAAACACCAGTCCTTCGGGGAAACTCCATCTATAAATGGTCTGATGTCTTTGTAAAAATGTGGTCAATCCTTTATATGCTTTCCTTTTCATACGGATTTCGTAAGGAACATCTTTCAAAGTTCTGATAGTCTGCTCCCCAATCTTCAAGGGCACCGCTGAGACTGCACGTAAAATTTGATCTCTGGTATGCTGCTTAGTAAACTTGACAACCACTTCTGCTGGCAGATTATTTTTCTTTGTAAAAGCGGAGTAGGCTCTATAGGCCGTATCCGTCTCTTCTTTTAATTCTCATGCTTCTCTGCCAGTTAAGGGTGCCAAGGCATTCGCCAGTATAGATCTGAGATCCTCTTTCTCTTCTTCTTTAATGCCCTGAAAGCGGAGAGTCAGGTTGGATTTCTCCATCTGCAACATTAAAATTCTTTTTTCTTGCGTATCCTGATGCTTTTCTAATTTGTTGACCCTTTTCTTTATTTTCCTGGTGTCTTCCGTCGAGACCAGACACTTCTGTGCAATCTCCTCCATCTTCTTTGCTGTTTCTGTTAGTTGTTTTTGTTGATTGTTGAGAACACCTTCCATGTTACTCAAAGTTTCGCTGATTTTCTGCATTTGATCCAGCAGAGGGCGCAGTGGCTCGCTTTTCTGTTGATTGACAGCAGGCTCTGGGGGGATTGCCCAGACCGGAAGTCCCTCCTCCCTTCTTTCCCGGCTTCTGTGGGACCTTTTTCAACGCCGACATTTCCTTTGTTTGTTTACTCTATCAAAGTTCATGCCACGTCCCTCAGGAGACCAGCTAGCTCTTAATCTTCAATGAGACCCCAAAGGTACTTTCACCAACACTTTTTTCCCTTTGCCCCCCTTTGCTTTTTCTTTATAAGTCCCGTTTCTCTAAGGGGGTGGGGATTCCTCCCTCCTCCCATACGCTTATGCGCTTACGGGGGGTTCGCGTTTTCGCTTCAAAATAGACCTCCAACTCACGATTCAATGCCAGTTCTTCTTTTTATTTTAGTTCATGTCGCTTATCTTCACTTCTGGAAGTCGGTGGCGTTGCTAAGTCCCATACGGGCACAACGCAGCGGGGCCGATTGGGGCGGGGAGGAAGCCTCAATTTCCCGGCTGTCTGCCGGCAAAGAGGCTACTCCCCAAGCGCCCCCGGTTTGGAGCCTTTGCCTAAGGCTCACTAGGGTCTTTCACATGTGCGAAGACCCCTCCAACCGCGTGTGGGCTAACCATCTCCAGGAGAGCCCTGAGAGGTGGCCGCCATTCGCTCCGCCGAAACCGAAACTCCCACTCAGTACTGCTTTAGATTCAGGTTCTCAATCTGTTTTCACCTGTCGAGTCCAGGCCTGACAGCTCTGACTTGCAACAGATCTCTTAAGGTCTCAGGCAGAGAAACCTCTTTCCCGGCACCTGACTGTCAAGATTCTTTAAGTGGATTTGGCAAGGATTGAATCTGGAACCTTCTGCATTTATTTATTTATTATTTCAATTTGTATCCTGTCCTTCCCGTAAACGGGCTCAGGGCAGCTCACAACAATAAATACAATAATCTAAATTAATAAAATAAACAATACAATAAAACCAGTTTAAAATGTAAGTATCTAAAATATTTAAAGTGGGCAGTGCAATGCAATTAATTCCAAGTACTATGGCCGGGAAAAATAAGTGGGCTGATGCCAAGCCACGATGGTCTCATGTAGCAGCAGTAGAGAAGTTAGATGGTAGATGCCTGCTGCCTCAGCCAAAGGCCTGGCGGAACAGCTCCGTTTTACAGGCCCTGCAAAATTGCAAACAGGTCTCACAGGGCCCCGATCTCAATCGAGAGCATGCAATGCAGATGTTATACCACTAGCTTTGCCAACATCCAGGTGGCACCTGGAGATCTCTTGCTGTTACAATTGATCTGCAGGTGACCCCTGGAGAAAATGGCTGCCGTGGAGGGTGGGATCTATGGTATTATACCCTGCTGAGGTCTCTCCCCTCCCCAAATGCCCCCCCGCTCAGCCTCCACCCCCAAAATCTCCAGGCATTTCACAACCCAGAGCTGGCAACCCTAAGCCAGAGCCCCGCACAGCAGCAGTTAAGCGAAAATGATAGCAGTGTTTTAGTGAGGTTTAGTGATAACACCGTAATGGTAGGAGGCGCAAGTGAACATCACTTTTGAAGGCAGAGAGATTGATCCTGTCTGTGCTCTTATCTGACCTTCTTAAATGCCAATGGAAACTCTACCTTTGAATTAGCACTCGTTCTTCTCCATGACGCCAATGCAATATCATATTTAGTGAAGTTCTGCCAGCATACCTGTTTGTACATTTCATTTTCCCAGACTATTGCTGGATGGCACATGCTATGCCAGCTTTGCTAAAAAAAAAAACCCCTGTGAGCTACCTCACACTAACTGAGCTTAGAGGCAACACTGGCAGTGACCCAGGAAGGCTCCCTCCCTGCCACAAATTTTGTTAGTCTTTAAGGTGCTCCTGGACTCTAGCGCCTCTCTACTGCAACAAACAGACTAACACAGCTGTTCCAGTGCTACAGACAGACTAACACACCCATCTTGATTCATTCCACGTGTTGAGGGCATTATGGTAGACTGATTTATTTAGATTTAGGGTTTTTTAATTTCCTCATTTGGGTTATGTGTTTGTTTTTACCTCCACAGCGTTGACACAACGGTTGCTAGCAGTTATGGTGGCTGGGTTCTGAGTCCTTTGAAGTTATATGTTGTGAGGTTTTGGTGTAATTTGTATTACTTGACTTTGTAAATAAGCTTTCTGAAGCTCCAGAGCGACACACATTCTGAATTCAATTACCCATCTTCCTTTTCTTTAATTTATATCCTTTACCCATCTACAAACTACAGAAATAGGCCTCAAGTGATATCATTCTCGTCACCACTGTGATCTTGCCATTCTCGAAAGAGAATGAAGAGAGAGAGAGAGAGAAAATAATTGGTTTGAAATGTCTTTTCTTAGGAAAATGCCACAGTTTCAGTTGTCACTAAGGCCAGCTGTTTACAAACTTGCAATTTGTCATCGGTTAACATTCAGGTCACATGCTGAAGGATGTGCTCTTTTATTGGCTAACTGGCGATGGTGGAATTCCTGGATATTTTGGTTGTGGTGTGCTGACAAAGAAGTAAACAAGTTAAATGAAAAGAAGGCAGAAAGAATTAGAGTCAATTAAATACTTGTGAATGAGCTGTAGAGTTCTCAGAGGTTGGGCAGGCATATTTGGATATTCAGATACTGAGACCAGAACTGTCAGTTGCGAAAGTTTAATGGCAGAAAAGCTTCATCCTCGACAAGCATTTCTTAAAAGTTAACAAATGCTTTGTGGTGCTGGAGAGACAACCTCAAAGAGAAAGTTTGCAGTGCAGTTACTTGGTTACACCGACTGTGGTAATGATTTTGGTTTCAAATTCTGTGCTCTTGGTAGAAAGTAGGTGGCAGATTATTTGCTTTTTAGCTGGGTGGAGAAGACTGGTAAGAACATCTTGGGCAGTTGTAACAGATTTATTTATTTAAATTTATTTCTATTATTACAGTCTGCCTTTCTCAGTGAGATCGATTTCACACGAGCTGCACCGCAGTCACGCCTCCCTTTGCCCTGCATCTATTAATGGTCAATTTCCCACTTGAAACCGCGTGGCTGCATTTTGACCCACAGCTTTGCTCGATTTCCCCCGCGGTTTCGTGATCCTCCAAAAACAGGATCACGAAAACGTGGGGGAAATTGGGCAAAGCTGTGGGTCAAAATGTGGCCGCGTGGCTTCGAGTGGGAAATTGAGACCGATTTCACACAAGAGCTGCGCCGCAGTCACGCCTCCCTTTGCCCCGTGTCTATTAGGTCACTTTCCCACAGAAGCTGTGCAGCTACATTTTGACCCGCGGCTTCGGCCGATTTCCCCCACAGTTTCGTGCTCCTGTTTTTTGAGGATCACGAAACCATAGGGGAAATCGAGCGAAGCTGTGGGTCAAAATGAGGCCATGTGGCTTCGAGTGGGAAATTGACCAATAGACGCAGGGCAAAGGAAGGTGTGACCACGGTGCAGCTCTTGTGTGGAATCGGTCTGACCTAATAGACGCGGGGCAAAAGGAGGCATGACTGCAACGCAGCTCTTGTGTGAAATTGGTCTGAGACTCAATGGCAAATTACATCACATAAATCAATGCAATTAATAGGATGAGACCTCTAATAACCAATGGAACAGGGCTAGGAGCACAGAAGTCTGAAACGAAGCATAAGTTCCCCTCCTGAATCCTGAACAATTCTATTTGGCATGGTTTGCAGCAGGGCTTTTTTGTGTGGAAAAAGCCCATCAGGAACTCATTAGCATAATGGGCCACACCCAACAGCAGAAAATCATTAGCATATTAGGACACACCCCGACAGGACAGCTCATTAGCATATTAGGCCACACCCCATTTCACCAGAAGTGTGGTAATCCAGCCACACCCATCTTTTGCTTCTTATTCTGCTTACCTTGTTTGTTGTCAAAACCCAGGACTTTTTTTTGTAGCAGGAACTCCTTTGCATGTTAGGCCACACATCCCTAATGTAGCCAATCCTAATGAGTTTCTGCTGTTGGGTGTGGCCTGTTATGCTAATGAGTTCCTGCTGGGTGTGGCCAACTCGGGAGCCAGCCGGAACTCCCTTCCTGTGCGTTCCTGCCCCAAAATAGCCCTGATTTGCAGAATGACAGAAGCATCGGAATTTTCCTAACCTTCTCAGGCAGACCATCACACAAGGTGGGGGCCGCTGTGGACCATGCATATGTACAGGCAGATGTTGATCTCACCATTTTGCAGGATGGCACCCACAGAAGCCCCTCCTCAGATGTGTGAAGCTGTCACAGCAAAGCATAAGAAGAGAGGCCGTCCTGAAAATATGAGGGTCCAAGGCCATGAAAAGCTTTGTATGTGATTGCCAGTACCTTAAATTGAAGCCAGTAACTGGTGATAACCTTGCGTTGAATCATGTGTACTGAATGAACCTGGTAACATCTTGCTGACTGTTTGTTTTTCTCTTCCCATTTCAGGTACTATAAAGCTCAGGCATGGTTGGCTTTTACCCAAGGCCTTGTGCCTCTGCAAGGAAAGCACCAAAGGATCTTTGGCCCTGGGGCTCTTAGCTTGTGCCTCTCAGCCACTGCCTTTGGGCAACAAGCCATCTATTGAATCCCAGACTAGGCCAGTACAAAACTTCTTGCTTTGTTTGTTGGTTGGTTTATTTATATTATATGCTTTTCTTGGCTGCTGTGACCATTTCAGGGAGCAAAGCAGGATACAAATAATTCAATAAATGAAAAAAGATAGTGTTGGATGTGAATTGTGTTGTATATTTCCAACAGTAAACCAATAAATATAGACGGTCTAAGGCTGGGCTCCCCAACATTTTGGGTCCTGTGAGCACCTTTGGAATCCTGACACAGCATGGTGGGTGCAGCCACAAAATGGCTGCCACGGGAGGTGGAGCCAGCCAGAGAATGGCTGCCACAGCTGACCTTCAGTCACACAGAGAAGATCCTTGTGCTGTGCTGTCTTTAAAAAATTTGCATAGCCAATCAAATCTCAGTGGCCCTGCTAGGCAAAAGCCCTACCTGGCCCCACCACTTTCTAAAAAACACTTTGCAGGTTCCAGGAAAGCTGTCTGTGGTTCTAAGGGCTGATTCTGTGATGGTGAAGCTCAACAGCCTGTATCTTTTACTATTGTGCATGCACACAAACACATATATGAAGAATAGCTCCTGAATGGCCCAGAGTGAAGTGTGTCGGGCATCGGTTAAGAAGAAGAAGAGATTGGACTTATACCCTGTCCTTCACTTGGAGTCTCAGAGCAGTTTACAAGCTCCTTTCCCTCCCCCTCCCCACAACAGACACCCTGTGAGGTAGGTGGGGCTGAGAGAGCTCTGAAAGAAATTGCTGTTTTCAAGAACAGCTCTGACAGAATTATGGCTTGCCCAAGGTCATCCAGCAGCTGCGAGTGGAGGAGTGGGGGAATTAAACCCGGTTCTCCCAGATTAGAGTCCACACACTTAACCACTACAGCAAACTGGCCCTTATAGACCCTTGAAATCTCCAACGGAAACAAGATTACTGCATGCAAAGCTCCCCAAATCAGAAACATGTTGTGAGACTGTAAGAAAAGTGACATTATTGCATGTGTCAGGACATTAATGACACATTATTAGAATACGTTGTCCTTGTAATGTATTAAAGTTGCTATTTGCAGTTATGGTGCATCTCTGATTGAAAAGGGACATTTTAAGACTAAAGAAGGAACAGCTCCTTAAAATAAAGAACAGCTCGAAAACTTAGACTGAAGCATTAGAAAAATTTATTCGTGTAAGTTATGAAATCGTATCAATTAATACATCTATAAATATTGAACTATGAATATTAATTTTTAATTTGTAAATTACAGTTTTTTAATTACGCAGACTCTGCATTTGTGTCATACATTCTTTTTATAATCACATTATAATTTATAACATATATGTGTGTGTGCATGATATAAATAGATCATTATAGTGTCTCTTCAACTCCTAGACAGAATTAGATACATTTTAGCACCTTGTCATTAATCTATCTGTAGTACTAATTCCATAATCTAACAAAAGGGAGTCAGCTTTCTTTCCCACGTATGCTTACAGGTCATGAATTTCTCCATTATCATTATACACCATACCCTATGTATCCAGGCTCTCTCTTTCCCCCATTTGGAAGTCTTTGTTTCCATTGCTGAGCTATCAGTATTCTTGCTGCTGTGGTCAGAATAAGAAACACATTGTGAGACTGCAAGAAAACGATGTTGCTGTGTGTGTCAGAACAGTAACAATGTGTTATTAGAATACGATGTCCTTGTAATGTATTCAAGTTGCTTCTTGCAATTATGGTGCATCTGTGATAGAAAAGGAAGACTTAACACTAAAAGAAGGAACAGCTTCTTGAAATAAGGAACAGCTGGAAAGCCTGCAGTGAGGCCTTTGACACTAACAGTGCAATCCTATGCAGAGATACACCACTGATTGCGGTCACACACACTAAATAATCCACTTTCAATCCACTTTCAGTGCACGTTCCAACTGGATTTTGCCAGTTCATGCAGTAAAATCCAGTTGGAAAGTGCACTGAAAGTGTATTGAAATGGATTATTTAGTGTGTGTGACCGCAGCCTTAGCATACTTTCAATCCACTTTCAATGCACTTTAGCAGTCATTTGCAAGTGGATCTTGCCATTTCCCGCTTTACAACCCAGTTGCAAAACGCATTGAAAGTGGATGGAAATTACATTATTCAGCATGTGTGAAAGTGCGACTTCAATAGATTTAACAACTCTGCATAGGACTGGTTCAGCACTTTATCCTGAGCATAAATCCTGGCTCGGCAATGGCTTCCTGCCCACTGGCCCTTCCCAACCTCTCATTCTGAGGCTGTAGTTCTATTCTTATATCTTATGGTTCCCTACCTGATTTGTTACTGCATGTTTTCTATGGTGCATTTATTAATGAGGAAGGAGGGTCGCATGGTATAGCTGGATCTCCTCAGATCTTGGAAGCTAAGCAGGATGAGTACATACAAGGGAGACCACCAAAGAAGACTCTGCAGAGGAGGAAGAGGAAGAGGAAGAAGAAGAAGAGGAAGAGGAGGAAGAAGATGAAGAGGAGGAGGAGATTGGATTTATACCCTGCCTTTCACTATCCAAAGGAGTCTCAGAGTGGTTTACAAACTCCTTTCCCTTCCCCTCCCCACAACAGACACCCTGTGAGGTAGGTGGGGCTGGGAGAGCTCTGACAGAAACTGCTCTTTTTCAAGAACAGCTGTGCCAGAGCCTGTGACTGACCCAAGGTCACACCAGCAGCTGCAAGTGGAGGAGTGGGGAATCAAACCCGGTTCTCCCAGATTAGAGTCTGTGCACTTAACCACTAAACCAAACTGGCTCTCTGTAGTAGGAAGGCAAACTGTAGTAGGAAGGCAATAGTAGACCACCTCTGTTTCTCACTTGCCTTGAAAGCCCCTTGCTGGGGTTGCCATAAATTGGCTGCAACTTGACAGCACTTTATACAATTTAAAGTCGTCGTCCCCCCAAGATGCTGGTTTGAAACAAGAGTTAGGAGGACCGCAACGAAAAGCCATTAGTAGGTGGGAATCTTTAATGAAGAGGTAATTCAAAAAGACAACCTGTAATTCAATGCCTGCTACTATGGGGGAGGAGGTACGGCTAAAAGAAAAACAGTGCCACCTACAATGGCACACATTTCCCCCTCATCATTACAGAGCACATGGCTATTGCCCTGGAAAAATCTATTCCCTGCTCTCCTTCCAGACTGTAAATGCCTATGCAAACCTCTCTTACTTCTCCCTCTCTCTTACGTATTCCATCTTTCCATGCTGCCCAAATCAAGACCATAGCCCAATTTCCTACCCAACCCAACCCAAATGCTCTTTTAACCTCATTCAAGTCTGCCTGCATTAACTTGTTCTCTGACTTTGGCTCACCTGTAGTCTCCTTCCGCTGTGAGCCAGTGTGGCAACTAGTCTAGGACCCAGGAGACCTGAGTCCAGACCCCTATTCCGCCATGAGCCCAGTAGAACCCTACAGACCAAGAAGAGTTTCAGGGCATAACTCTTGTTGGTCTCTAGGGTGCAACCGGGCTCGAATCTAACTGTTTTACTGCAGAACACACAGCTGCCCTCTGAAGCGGTTCTGCCATGAATTTCTCGGCATGGTCATGGGCCAGTCATTGCTCAGACATCTTGTCACGAGGATAAAATATCATGGGGAGGGGGACCATTTGGGCTGGTCTGAGCTCCTTGGAGCAAGGGCAGGTTAAAACAATTTAGATCATTATAGTGATTTATTTCCCAGGGATGACATCAAATGTTAAATACTAAGCGAGAAATCAATTAGAGGTATTTGCATATCACAAAGTATTGGTTGAAATAATTACAGAATAAGTTGGTCATTTAAAAATCCAACCTGGAAGTAATTTAGTGAGAAATGTTCATAGTAAACAGCGAAGAGATGTTGATGGGACAGGGTGTCGGCTTGATTCCCATTTTGAAGTTTTCTTCTTCAAGGCCAAACTTTCACATTTCAATTCCAGCACATCAATGGCTTAACAATGTTCTAAACAGCAGTTGATAGTCACAGGATAATTTTGCTGCCAGACTCTGCCTGACCACCCTCCTCCATCTCTGATTGGCCAATGCTGGGAACTGTGTCATAAGGCAGACAACAAACTGTGAATTTGTAAGTTGTCTCATCTCTGAACTTTTCAGTGAAAACCCACTCCCCTTTTTGTACTTTTTAAATTGTTTCAGGATTTTATGATGACCTCATCAAAGCTCTGTGTCTGGCTCATTTTTTTTCCTCTTCTGGTAAAATTTAGATCAGGAGTTGACTATTTTCCAGTTCTTAAAAGATCTCTCTCTCTCTCTCTCTGCCTGCATTAACCCCCCCCACACACACACATTTTGATTTTGTAACAATGTAAAAGATGTTATAAGTTCTATGAACTAATTTTATTCTGGTTTTTTTTGGAGCACAGCTCCTTTGGGACCAACAAACTTTCTTTATTGTGACAGGCAGTTAGTCAGTCAGGGATATAGTGTGGGCTAAATCCCATTCTTCACCCTGATGGGCTACTTGGAGAATGGGCTGGTTCAGACAATACATAGCCACATAAGGCAGCATGGATATGATAAACTGAGCCTAGTTTACGAAAAAGTATTTCAAGCATGGACCATACTCAGCCTTCTGTTAGGAGCCAAGTTTAATACTGTTTAAATACTGTCTCCAACATTTTGGAATATCTGGTGAAAACCAGGGAAATAACTCTTAGGTTACATCTCTCCCCTTCCCAAAGTCTGTCAATAAAAAAAAATCTGACTCCTTGATCTCAGTGGTCAACAGAAATGAGACTATTCTACCCAAGCTTCTCTGACTGCTAAGAACATAAGAACAAAAGAGAACATAAGACAAGCCTAGGGTCTCTGACACCATGTTGGATCAGGCCAATGGCCCATCCAGTCCAACATTCTGTGTCACACAGTGGCCACAAACCAGGTGCCATCAGGAGGTCCACAAGCGGAGCCAGGACTCCAGAAGCCCTCCCATTGTGGCCCCCCAAGCACCAAGAATACAGGGCATCACTACCCCAGACATAGTGTTCCATCTATACTTTGTGGCTAGTAGCTACTGATGGACCTCTGTTCCATAGGTTTATCCAATCCCCTATTGAAGCTGTCTATGCTTGCAGCTGCCTCCACTTCCTGTGGCAGTAAATTCCATATGTTAATTACTCTTTGGGTGAAGAAGTACTTCCTTTTCTCTTTTCTAAACCTACTGCTCGTTAATTTTGAGTGCCCACAAATTCTTGTGAGAAAGGGAGAAAAGTACTTCTTTCTCTACCTTCTCTATCCCATGCATAATTAACTACTGCCTGCAGGTCCCTTCTCACAAGACATCTCCTGAGTCTCTTTGATCTCCAAGGTGAAGTCACTATGGCTGTGGCTGGCATTGTCTCAGATTTGGCAGAATAGTGGGGTCAGCAAGCTGAGGAGGACAATGCTTGGACTGGCTGTATAAAAATCCACCTCTGGTGACCTAGTTCCCCAACTAACACCTTGCTAATGGGGAGTTCAGACTGTCTAGGTAGTGTTACAAGAACACATTAAACCTCTTGACTGTAGTCCATATAAAACATCATAACTGTTCTATCTACCCAAGACTGTATAAGAACGTGGGCCCAGTTTGTGATAACAGGAACCTTGTCAGCCACTTGGAATTTCCAGAAAAGTCCCTGACCCACACAGGATTCCCTGGCCTTAAGCCCTGCATGGGATGACTACTGTCAGTATTATTTCTTATGGATTCTTGTTTCTGAATGATTCAGCTGTGTACATTTCTCCCAGATCTTCTAACCACAACATCATACTTGCACTTGTTTGATCTCATTGGTGTTGAGGAGAAACCCTTTGAATTCTTCACTGCTGAATAAAAGAGCATTATGTAGAATATGTAGAAATCTGTGGGTACTGAACATACAGAACTTTTCAATAGTTGTGGATACAGTCGCCATTTCAGTGCATCTCCCATCACCAATAGCATAGCTCCCATATAGGCAACTAGTGGAGAACGCAGTGCAAGGTGGGGGCTCTCTCCAGTACGTGTGGAGCTCTCCATGGACATCCTCTCCATGGACATCCTGACATTGCTGGTAATACAGTTTAACCATAAAGTTTGGGAAAATGCTAGAGCTTTGCCCCGATGCAGTGACATCACTTCTGGGTTGTGCCAGGAGTGATGTCACTGTGTTGCCAGTAACCATTCCTCCCCCACCTCGCCCACCAAGTGGTGGCAGGGATAGAGGGCTGCTGTGGTAGGTCTCCCACCAATCTGGAAGAACTGGCAGCCTTGTTCCCATAAGCAGACCAGAACTTCGTGCCTTCATCTTTAACCACTGCCTTTAAAATGCTGTTAATATTTATCGTACTCCTATATTCTCTTCTTACAAGCTAATATGGAGTCCTGTTGTTGGCCAAAAAGGAAGTATGCAAACAATAAATCAAAAGATTGATAGATATATAGATTAAAAATAAGACATTCTAGTAGTATGCAAAGATCATGACCTACTTTTAATACCAGCATGTTGAGGATACTTTCTGAGTTAAGACTCCACCAGCCATTGCATTCACAGGGGAGGGCAAATGGACCAACAGGGTTCTTTTAATGTTCTGCTGCAGCACTTAGCTGTAGAAAGAAGCTTGGGTTTAATTTAAATTGCAAAATGTTGTCATGTACCAGTTGGATTTGGATCGGAAAGCCTTCAGTTCAAGTCCTATTTCATTTCAGCCATGAAATTCATTGGATGACATTGGGTGACAGCTCTGAAGAAAAACTGGGACCCACCCATGTACACTGTTATGAACCTCTGAGAGGTTGGGGAGAATACAAATGTAATACATTCCATTACATAATGTAATGGTTAGAGCAAGGTGATGCCTGTGGGTGACATGATGCCTGCTAACATGTTTCCTAGTGCCAGAGCAGAGACCCAATTCTGGCTTTCCTTCACTTCAGAAGAGTTCAGGAGGCTTCATGCTTGTGAGATAGGGAACACCCACTTGGAAATGTCTGCCTCCATCATAGGATTATGCTTGGCTTGGATCCTTCTAACAGTCTGTGGAACCTCCCAGCATCTTGTGATTGGACCCATCCCTTCAGGGACCCATTTTGTTATGGTGTCCATTATCTGACCTCACAGGTTCAACAGTATCTATCTATCTATCTATCTATCTATCTATCTATCTATCTATCTATCTATCTATCTATCTATCTATCTATCTATCTATCTATCTATCTATCTATCTATCTATCTCCCACCCACCCACCCACCCACCCATCCATCCATCCATCCATCCATCCATCCATCCATCCATCCATCCATCCATCGCCTTCCTATTTAATGATAAGCCTTCCTGTATGAGGAAATGAAATCACAATAAACAGACTACAATATAGTTACAATAAAAACACTAAAATCCACAAAGCCCTAAAAGGGTCTTGTTCTAATTCTTACCCTATAGATCTCTTTAAATAAGAGGGTGGCAGCTGTTAACCCTCCCCCAAAGCTCTGACCCTTTTAGTGTCGCTGTAGGCCATGGGGGGGGGGAGATCCTACTGAAAGTGAGCTACCTAGCAGCTTGGCCAAGATACTAACATAAATGTTTCCAACCATGTGGAAAATGTTTTTTTTTTTTAAAAAAAAAACCCTGGGCATCAGGGCAGCCCTCTGGCAGAACTGCTGACTGACAGAGATGGTGGCTGATTCTGTAAACTGCTGTTTCCCAAGCCCTTAAATGTTGATGCTAATTAGGGCTGCCAAGGCTGCTCCAGGTGGGGGGGCTGGAGATTTCCTGGTATTACAACTGGTCTCCAGGCAACAGAGATTCGTTCACCTGGAGAAAATGGCTGCTTTGTAAGATAAACCCTGTGGCATTCAGGGGTGACTTTATGGCTACCAGACTCCCTCCCCTCCCTAAACCCTGCCCTCCTCAGGCTCCACCCCCCAAATCTCTGGATATTTCCCAACATGGAGCTGGCAACCCTAATGCTAATGGTGTTAAAATGTGATTCTATCATGTGTGTTTTAGTTTGTTAGCTGCCTTGGCAGTCTTTGTGAGCACAGAAAGGTGGGATATAAATTTTGTAAAATAAACTATAAATAAATACTACAGCAGTGGCTGCTGCTCCATCAGGGGTCCACAGAAGTCTGCTCCTAAATATTCAGGCTCTCTCTGTGATCAATTTTATTCTTCCTCCTTGTTTACTGCTGGCTTGCTCTGCCCAGTTACTGGAGCAGAAGAATTATTGGCCTTTCTCACCACTCTCTCTTTTTTGGACAGGCCAGGAGGAAGAGTTGGCTGCTAGAATATTAGAAGCAAGCATCAAATAGTTCCCTCACCAGAACAAACAAACAGAGAGACTGATTATTTGGGTGCCAATATGTCTTAGGTGGAAGGAGGCCAAATTCTGAAGCTGTGTTCCCGTTTGTAATTAGATAATAAATGTGAGCACTTGGTCTGAGGCATCATCCTTTTGTTTATGAGCATTAAATTAATTAAGGAGGCCAACTAGAGTTAGGCAATCCTCATGCTTCTAAACCAAGAAACTTGATAAACTCATTCTTTTCAAAGCAGATTAAGGATGGATACTGAAGGTCATGTTATTGGTTGAACTGACTAAAATAATAGCATCCTTCCATATTTCAAATCTGAAAGAGGGTTAATCAGGGGGCTCATACATTTTCCCCAGAGCTGCAATGGTACGAAGCTGCATCTATGCCTGAAAACAAGTGCAAATGTTGGTCCAAACAGAGTACACCTGAAGTGCAGAGCATGTTTTGACACCTCTGTGCATCTCCGTTCTGTCAGGGGCTGATTCAACTCAAACTGGGGCCCAAGGTGGGCAAAAAAGATTAAAGCAGTAATTTCTGACATAAACTAATAAAACAACAAAATAAAACCCAAATTGAGCTAATCAACTCGCAAAAACACAACCATGCCTTCATATAATCATAGTGTTTTTTCTCACCCACCAACTTTTTTCTAGCCCACAGAGACCTCTCAAAGGGCCCCAAATGGTCACTTCATAAGTTGTGAAGTATCAGCAAATTAGGAGCTCTTCTGGGAGGCTGTTCTATAGCATAGTGGCCACTAGCAAAAAACTAACTTATGTGTGCTGACTAAACCACAGTAAGTTGGCCATTGGAGCTGCCCAGAATAATGAAGCTGCCCACATGAGTCCATATAAAAAGATGTGGATCCAACAACCACAGTCTTAGCCTTTGGAATCTTGCAGCTGATGGATCAGTAAAAAAACCCACATTGAAACATATGGTTGGTAACAGAGAAGTGGCAACTGAAGTGATGTCAGCTGATCAGTGTGATGCGTTAAGATTCTACCCAAACTCTATTATTTTACCATAGAGTTTTGGCAGGATCCTAGAGTATCATGATGATGTGCTGCTATTCCACTGGAAGTGATGTCACAGCATTGCTACAATTCTGGTCCTCCCACCATTTCCCCTCAGCTGATTGACCATGTAGTAGCAAATACCCAGGCTCCTGGCAACCCTATTCTTTACAGCACAGGCTCCTTTCCCCCCTCAAATTAAACACAAAGGCATTCTCCATTCCTACTTCACTTTTGGGGTGCAGGAGAGTAAGAATCTCTTTTCTACAGGGAAGACAAGCTTTTTTGTGTGCGTGAGTCACTGTTCTGATCTGATGGGGGTAAGGAATGAGCTGTGATTCAAGCCAAGACTCAGCAGGCAACCTTTTCTGAAGAACAGTAATTTTTATTTTGTCTCACATCTCAAGTGATTGAATGATTCACCCAATGCAGAGACATGGCAATATTAAACCAATGTATACAGCAGAAGCTGACTGGAAGGAGTCAAGGCCAGTGCACACAGAGACAGAATGGGCAGCTTCCTTAAATGGGTGTTTTGGGCTCCCAGGAATCCTTAACCATTTGATTAGTTTATTTCTCACTAAACATAGCTTGGGAGTGACTGATAATGGACACAGTCACGTCTATCCAAAGTTATTTGTGGGAGCCATTAACTCGGTGCATGGCTGATGAAGCCCTCAGCCAACAAAATGGAAATGATAGACACAGAAAGCTGCCTTGTACTGTGTCCATCCATATTGTCTTCTCTGACCGGCAGAAGATCTCTAGGATTTCAGCAAAGAAAGATCTTTCCCAGCACTTGCTATGTGAGGCCTCTCAACCAGGAAGACCGAAAGTATGAGCTGGGGGTCTCCTGTGGGCAAAACCAGTGTTGTTTCACTTAGCCACAACCAGTGTTCCCTCTAAGCTGAGTTAGTGTGAGCTAGCTCACAGTTTTTTAGCCTCCAGCTCACACCTTTTTGTCTTCACTCAGGAAGGATGGCTCCAGAACAAACTAATTTATGCAGTAGCCAAATCACTCGCTCACAATTTTAATGCCAGTAGCTCACGAACTAGAAATTTTGCTCACAAGACTCCACAGCTTAGAGGGAACATTGGCCACAACGCTTTTATCTCCTCTTTGCGATGGTGGAAAATGCAGTCAACTCTTCTTTGTAGCTTCATATTATTTCAGTAATGTGAGAAGCCATGTTAGGACACATAATTTAACATGCTCAACTTGATTTGTCTGTTTAGATGCCATTTTAGCCCATTTTCAGAAAATAAGGTTTTTTAGCCTTGTTTTATTTTGCTGACCTTGAATATCACTTAAATTCTCCGGTGCTTTTGGATCTGATTACCACTGTTTTGAAGATGCTGCCTGTCAGATTGTTGGCTTACTAGCCTTTACCATGTTCTTCTTCAGCACAATAATAACAATAATAAAAAAAAAAACAACCTCCACAAACCGTTTTGTCAGGAAAGAGTGGGAGAAAGGGGGGGACACAACGGTTGTCACACAAAATAGCAACAGTGGTTGAAACTACAAATTCAATTATGAAATGGAAAGGGAAGCGTAAGAACAAGTTAGTGAAAAATGAACAAGAGGAGAACAGGAATAATCGTTATCTGGCACTGCAGATTGCAGTAAAGGCCAGTGGAAGTTGCTTAAAAGAGGAATATTTTAAAATAAAAGTCTGTGATCCAAAGAACACGTGAAGCTATCATGTTCGTTTATACCTAGTGCCTATTTTGCCCAGCACCATCTCATTAGGTTGTCAGGCAAAGGTCTCTAACAGCCCTACTAATTAGGATTACCAGGCCAAACGAGGCAACAGGTGGGAAGACTGGGGGGCCGGGATCTGGTGGGAAAGTCAGGGTGCAGGCATGATGAAGCCACTTCTGGCAGAAACCCAGTAGTGATGAGTGGTAGCTGTAGGAATTGCCTGGGAAAGATTGAAGGTCAAAGAAGAAGGGGACGGCAAAGGATGAGATGGTTAGACAGTGTCATCGATGCAACGAACATGAAATTGAGCAAACTTCAGAGGACAGCGGAAGACAGGAGGGCCTGGCGTGATCTGTTCCATGGAGTCGTGAAGAGTTGGGCTCGACTGTGTGACTGAACAACAACAACTGCTGTGTCAGCTGCATCCATTTCTGGTTTGATCAGATCCAGCCACAGTGATCCAGCACATCCAGAATGGACAATTGCAATGCGCTCAACTTGTAATGAGTTCCATAGAGTTTCCAACGATCCCTAGAGCTACCTGTCATCACTTCTGGGTTTTTACCAGAAGCGCCACAGTGTCACGTGCCACTGTTTTAAAGATTTTTTCTCCTGTCCCTGCAATGGGGGCGGAGTCAGGGGCAGGAGAAAACTTTTAAAAACAGTGGCACATGTGGCACTTCTGGTAAAAACTGCAATGGTAGTGGAGGCAGAGGAACCTTTGCCCCTACTGAGGGCTTGGCAGCCCTGCTGCTAACTCTGGAATTTAGGCCCTTTTGCATTCAAAACCTGTGTGCAGTCCCTAAGCCTTTGCAATGAATTCCATTTACAACATCAGGGCAAGGAATTAGCAGCTCCCATCCCAGGTTCCCACCATTGAGGAACGGAGAAGCAGGAGAAAAAAAATCGCCTCCACATAGTGATGTTCTAGGGATTTTCCATAGGGGATGCAGCTTAGAGCACCATGGGAAAAGTTGTCACATCACCTGCAAACTCCACTCTCCTCAGGCACTGTCCTCCGTATCTTCTGGCATTTGCCAAGGGACCGTTGGGAAATACGTGTTGAATTATTATTTTGTAGACAGTTAAATGAGAACAGTGAAAAAAAATGCAGTTCTTTTTAGTGGGCTGTGCTTGTGAGAGGACTGGGGTTGCTAGGCACTGGCAACTGGAAAAAGATGGGGGAAATGGGGACTTCCAAGATTGGGGGGGGCAAGCTGTGCCCTGGACATTACTTCGGGTGTGACCCAGAAGTGATATCATCATGACAGGGTGCCTGTAGCATTTGCCCAAGCTTTGTGCGATGATCTCATTTCCGAGTTACACTGGAAGCAATGTCATCACACTCAGGATGTCGATTGTGACCCTATTTTACCCAGGTGTTTCCTCCCACGAGCAGCAGCAGTCTCCACTGAGAAACAAGCAACCCAAGGGTGCGTTTAGATGGCTCTTTAGATCTGCACCATGCACGAGTGCCTGGCAGATTTAAATGTAATTTCCAGACAGCAACATCTGGGAAACGTACCTTGTCTGTGAGCATCCCGTTTTGCTGCACTTTGGAGCCGTATTAAAAAGGCGGTACTTTAAAAATGGAGTTTTTGGTTCACAGACTTTCTCCCATCTGATTGTTACAGTGTGCAATTAAAAAATGGTGCCCGTTCGGGATGGTCTGACATCAGACCATCCCGAATGGGTGCCATTTTAAAAAATCTCAATTCCGTGCATGTGCAGAGAAAGAAGGACGTTATGTCACACCTATGCGCTTGCACAAACTTTCTTTTTCGTTAAAAAACAACAACCCACCGTGCATGCCTCCTTCAGTGGATGCCGTCTGGACAATCCACAGCAGAGGCAGCACACAGTAAGATGATTTACGGGGGGCTGTCTGGTCATGCAATGATGGATTTAAAAAATCAGGATAAAATTAGAGCCGGGCTAATGGCGGGATTAGCTGCCCGTCTGAATGCACCCCTCGAGTGGACAGATCAAATATGGCATAGAAATTCAGTAGCAGATAATTTTGTGAGTGTCCCATTTTCATGCCTGTGACCTCACCTTTGTGTATCATTTAAAAAGAGGGATGAAAACAGAGTTGCCAAAAGACCCGAGAAAACCATCCCGTCCCTTTAAAAGAAGCTTAATTTGTATAAATGGAAAGTGGGAGCTTTTCATGGCATGGAGATAAATAACATCACTTGGTAAATAACGTCCCATTTAAGGCACGGGGCATTTCCTCCCCCTCCCCATACAGTTGGCAACCATAACTGGAAAAGGGAATCATTTGAATTTTTCATTATGTGTATACGTGGAGGGAGGGAGGTCTAAATCCTTCATTGCAACAGGTGAGTATTTGAGTGAGTGCAGAAAGCATTTATCGGTTTTCGTGTCAGTCAGTAAACGCTGATGTGTTTTGAGCCTGAAATAGTTGTTTACTAGGAAAGGAGAATGAAAAGCCTGGAAGGGTTTGGGGTTTTTTTTACATACTCCAGAAGCAGCTGTACAGATTCCTCTCCTCCAAGTGGCACTCAGAACTCACTGGATCTGCTCTGCTCCACACCCCCACCCCCCCCAGCCCTCTGCAACCACTGAATGCTGGGGCCAGGGCGAGGGCACCTGGGAGACACCCCTAGTGGGGAGATGTGGAGAAAGGGTGCGGGTAGCAAGTGTCTTCTGAGGAGATTTCTGCTGGGGATTTGATCAAATCTAGGGTTGGGAATTTAAGCTCTTCTTGTGGAGGAAGTTTTGGGTCTGGTTAAATACGCATGCTCTAGTTTTGGGCTTCTAATGAAACCTGCCAAGACTGATTGGAAAAGCAACAGTTCAAGAGGAGGTTGAGAAACTAATTCTGACCAGGATGTCCTGTTTTACTGGTTTGGCTGCACTGATTGAAACCGTCTGTGAAACAACAGCCTTTGCGTGATAGGCCCAGACACAAATTAATCGGCCGACAGTTTGTTGACCTACTAAACACAAAGCACAACAGCCCAGTAACTGCAAACAGACACAGTCACTTTATTGCACAGTTTAAAACCTCCCTCCCTAGAAGGATTTAGGATGCAGAGTTTTCATGTCGAATATAGAAGTCTCTCCTAGATGCCTATACCCATTTCAAGGTTATGAGTTATGGGAGGCCTCTCATTCCTTAAACAAAGGATGAGAACGTAATTTCCTTGCAGGATGGTTTTGCTGATCTAATCTGGCACCATATTTCCAGTACTGGGCAGCCACATGTGGCTAGGGTGGCCAACCGCCAGGTGGGGGGCCTGAAGCTTTCTTGGAACTGCGCTGATCTCCAGCTGACAGAGATAATTTCCCCAGGAGAAATGGCTGCTTTGGAAGATAGACTGAGTCCACTGAGATCTTTCCCCTCCCAAACCCTGACCTTTCCGGACTCCTTTCCCCTAATCTCCAGGAATTTCCCAAACTGAAGTCAGCAATCCTATCTGGAGCAGTGGGCAAAAGTCCAGGAAGAGGCCTGAGAATCATGGCATCCCTGGCCATCCTGACCTGCTGTTGAGGCTCCTTAAGGCCCAAGCAAGGGGAACCCCTTGAGCTAACAGTCAAAGCAGTGGATGTGTACTACCACAGCTAAGCTGGCTTCCTGAGCCCTGGAGAGGGTGGGCGTGTGTGCCAGTGTTCTTCCCCCCTCCATTGGGGTGCGGTGTGGTCACGGGGAGCTGGGGTCCTCCCCTGCCTGGGGAAGCTGCCCCAGATGCCTGGTACTGACTGTGACAATGAAGAGTATATTCAGCTTTCCTAAGTGGTAGACATTGATGCTGTGATGTGCCCTGGTTAACATTCCTCCTCACAAACACATCTAGCTCAGCTAGCCCTGATTGAACGGCTTTTTTAGGCCTAAAAGGCTTGAAAGATTTCACAGATAAAATTAGATATATTTGTAACACCTCGTATTCTCACATGGCTTGAAAGCTCCTTCCCCCCTGTGATATTTTATACCAGATTACTCTAAAGTAGCCTGCCTTGCAGTGGTCCAATTATAATTTCAGCCCCTGGGTTTAAGGCAATCCTTTGTTGCAGAATTCAGTCCTTGGTTGATGAATGTATTATAAACTTATGAACACTTAGTTGGGAGTAAGTTAATTGAACTTCTGGGAACTTCTAAGTAAACATCCATAGGATGGCACTGTAAGTCTGGACATTTTAATTGTGGGCATTAGACGATTGATCGGGGAGACCCAAACACCAGAACAAGAAATAGAGATCTTTGCTGTTTGTAAATGTAAACAACAGGTACTCTTTTGATCGGGGGTCCCCAACGGGGTGCCTGTGGGCTCTGTGGTGCCCGCTGACACTTTTCCTGATGCCCACCAAGGCCTCTGACTGGCTACTGGAGATCTGCTTGGCTGTGCAAGTTTTTTAAAATGTGGTTTTGGCAGCTGCCGCCGCCACAGCACAAGGATCTTCAGTGCATGACTGAAGGTAAGCTGTGGCCACCATTTTGTGGCTGGCCCCACTGTCTGTATCAGCCGTTTTGTGGCAGCCATTTTGTGGGTATGCCCCCCAAGCTGTGTCAGAATTCCAAAGGTGACCACATGCTCAAAGAAGAAGAAGAGAAGAAATTGGATTTATACCCTGCCCTTCACTTGGAGTCTCAGAGGGGCTTATAAACTCCTTTCCCTTCCCCTCCCCACAAAAGACACCCTGTGAGGTAGGTGGGGCTGAGAGAGCTCTGACAGAAACTGCTCTTTCAAGGACAGCTCTGATAGAACTATGGCTTGCCCAAGGTCATCCAGCAGCTGCGGGTGGAGGAGTGGGGAATCAAAACCCGGTTCTCCCAGATTAGAGTCCGTGTACTTAACCTCTACACTAAATTGGTTGGGGACCTTTGCTTTAGATCACAGGCAAAGTATAGATTCAAATTATTTGTAATCCAGAATTCCAAATGATTCCCTCACCACTATTATTGTTATTTGGGCAGGTTTGATGGTACTGCTCCATGTACAGCTGTGTGCAGGGCTCTTTTTGTAGCAGGAACTCCTTTGCATATTAGGGGACATACCCCTAATGTAGCCAATCCTCCAAAGGCTTACAGAGCTCTTCTTACAGGGGCTATTGTAAGCTCTTGGAGGAGGCTACATTAGGGGTGTGTTGCCTAATAGGCAAAGGAGTTCCTGCTACAAAAAGAGCCCTGGCTGTGTGTATGAGGGCACATCCCTGCATGTAGCCTGCTTTGCTGGCTTGCTTTACCTTCCCCTTCCAGTGCAGTCCTAGGCATCTCTTCTCAGAAGTAGTATCCATTTTACTCAGCTGAGGCTGCTCCCAGGTAAATGTGTGTAGTTCAAACTATTAGTTGACTCACTTCTGCTAGTGCTGCATGCCAGTCTTTTCTCCTGTTTCTTTATCTGTTTCTCCCTTTCTTTCTCTGTGCGCTGCTGCTATGCTTCCTGCTCATTATAACATACTATATCATCAAGGGCTATGTTTATTTACACATCTATCGCCCAGAGTGGGGGGTGCATGCCTCATCTGACATCCACCCCCCACATAGCTACTGGCAGGGCGGTAGCTATGGTGGGGCTTTGGGGGCCTCTGCCCCCTTTCTTAAAGGCATAGGCCCACAAGAATTTCTCCTGTAAATGTGCCAGACTAGCTTCAACTAGGGCCAGGGCTTTTTCTGTGGCAGCTCCACGCTGGCGGAGTGAACTCCCCAAGGATGTCGTGGCCCTGCGGAATTTATTACAGTTCCTCAGGCCCTGCAAGACAAAGCTCTTCCACCAGGCATTTGATTAAGCGGGCATATTTAACAACCATTATAACAACCAGGGCTCTTTTTGTAGCAGGAACTCCTTTGCATATTAGGCGACATACTCCTAATGTAGCCAATCCTCCAAGAGTTTACAGAGCATTTCTTACAGGGGCTACTGTAAGCTCTTGGAGGATTGTCTACATCAGGGGTGTGTCACCTAATATGCAAAGGAGTTCCTGCTACAAAAAGAGCCCTGATAACAACCATTATAACACCTTGCCCTGGAAGACATTCACTGTCGGGGCTGTAACCATTCTGTTGGTCTGTAACCATTCTGACCAGACACCTGTATGGTTAATATTTTTAAAACTATGTTTCGTCGTCTTGTTTGTAATGTTTGTCTAGCACTTTAAAACTGTTTTTAGGATTTTAATTTGTTTTGGGAAATTTTAATGTAAGCTGCCCTGAGCCTGCCTTGGTGGTGGTGGGAAAGGAATAAATTTAATAAATAAATAAATAAATAAGCAGAGTAGGGTGCTGTAGTTGACTAATTCCTGCACTGAGCAAGGGGGTTGGAGTAGGTGACCTCTAGGATCCCTTCAAAAGCTTTTTTTTTCTCCCTAATTGTTAGCTTTCTTTGCTATAGAAGTCATCACCCCCACCTGCCGGCTTGTTATTTTTTAAAAGTTTTTTATTAATAATTTCAACAAATACAACAATAATACAATGATAGTAGAACAAAAATAGACAATCAACTTTCACTATATAACACTGAGTTTTGTCAATATATAGTTCTCTGCAACAATATAGTTCTCTGGTTAAGTGCGTGGACTCTAATCTGGGAGAACCAGGCTTGATTCCCCACTCCTCCACTTTCAGCTGCTGGATGACCTTGGGCAAGCCATAGTTCTGTCAGAGCTGTTCTTGAAAGAGCAGCTCTGGAAAGAGCTCTCTCAGCCTCACCTACCTCACAGGGGCCGATTTCCCACAAGCTTTTACTCCGCGCTCGCTCTTCCCTTTGCCCAGATCGTAGAGGTGTCAATTTCACACCATGTGCTGTGCAGTCGCATTTTGCCCTGCAGCTTCACCTGATTTCCCCTGTGTCTATTCAGTCCTGTTTTTTGAGGATTGAGTAGACAGGGGGAAATCGGGCAAAGCTGCAGGGCAAAATGCGGCCCCACTACACATGGTGTGAAATTGACACGTAGGATCAGGGCAAAGGGAAGAGCAAGCGGGGAGTAGCAGCTTCTGGGAAATCGGTTGTGGGGAGGGGAAGGGAGAGTAGTTTGTAAGCCACTCTGAGTGAAGGGCGGTGTATAAATCCAGTCTCCTCCTCCTCCTCCTCCTATTACAACAGGGCTATAAATTTACAATTTCTGCTGTTTTCAAAAGAATTTGGGCTTTCTTGATCAAAACAACATTTTCCCAAAAAAGGGTAGCATTTCTCCAGGTAGTCTGAAGTGGCCAAGGGGTTTTCTGATTGCCTAATGTCTTCTGTTATTTCGTCCATAATGGCATAATCCCAGATTTTAGAACATCAGGCAGGGGAGTTTGGCATATTCCAATTTGTGGCTATAACGTTCTTTGCAGCCAGTATTAATATTGAAATGAGCTCACATCGTATCTTGGGAATGTTTATCTCCTGCCAAAGGATTAATAGGACTAGTTATCAGAATTGTTGCCTAGGCTGGCAGAAGTGATTAACTGGCAGCAGCTGAGAACTGTCATCTAAAGTGGTTGGCAGTTTGCAATTTAGAGATCTATCCTCTTAACAGCTTTCTATTGGCTAAATAGCTTTTCCTTCTACATTGAGAACTTCAGCTCCATCAGAAAAAAATTTGCCCCACAAGCCAAAAAATGCTGGCTACAGGACTGGCCGCTGGTCAAGCTGCCAGGATGAGGGCAGCACATAGTGGGCTGCAGCTCAGTAGCAGGGCTCTTGCTGTGTATACAGAAGGTCCCAGGTTCAGCCTCTGGCATGTTTACTTAGAATACTTTCTATACTGATTTTCCAGGGAACCTGCCCAAAGTGGCTTACAAAATACATGGGATCAGTGAGTAGGTCTTGTGAAAGATCTCTACTGCCAGTCAGAGCAGGCGATGCTGACTAATGGGGCTGACTAATGGGAAGTCACCTTGAGCTAAAAGAAATTCAGGGTACAAATATTTTAGTAGATAAATAAACTTAGAAAAGGCAGTTCCATGTGTGTTTAATACTTTATATATAACCTCAGATGTCCTTAGCAGAACTGATCTCATGAGCTATGTGGCATTGTCTTGAAGCCCGATCAGAGAAAGGACAAGAAGCAGTTCCTCACTCTGGCCTGCTGTGGGTTAAAAGGAAGGAAGACCAATGGTGTCTCAAAGCAGTGGCAGTGTAGGTAAATGGCAGGTGTGGCTTCTATTCAGAATTGCTGAAACCCTCATTCCCAATTCACAGCCTGTGAAAAAGGTGGTCACTCTGATGGACAACCTGCAGTAGGAGATGGACAACCTGCAGTAGGAGATGGATATTGATCTTCCTGAACTTCTCAGAGGGTTTTGATACCATTAATCATGGTATCCTTCTGGACTGTCTTTTGGGGTTAGGACTGGAAGGCACTATTCTGTGGCGCTTTCAGGCAGGCCTACCTGGACAGTGATGTTGGGGGACTGCTGCATAGTCCCTTTCCATCTGCTCATTAATTGTTTTCCTCTTTTATTGGACTATTGATCATGGTTTGCAACTCTGGTTTCCTGGCCAGTTATGGTTTATCCAAACCAAAATTTGTCTACGATGGCAAACTACTGACAAACAAAGAAGAAAGGGAAGAAGGAACATGCCAGATGGGGTCTCATGAACTGTGGTTTGCAGGATAAAAACATAAGAGAAGCCATGTTGGATCAGGGCCATCTAGTCTAACACTCTGTGTTGCACAGTGGCCAAAACCTAGGTGTCATCAGGAGGTCCACCAGCAGGGCCAGAACTCCAGAAGCCCTCCCACTGTTGCCTACCCCCAGGCACCAAGAATACAGAATATACAGAGAATACAGAGATTGGGAATATTGTGTCTGAATCTTCCTAGCATTTATTATCTATAATAGCATGCCACTACTCCAAGGCTTACATGTTTGTCAACTCATTCAAGCAAACTAAGACACAATGTTTTTTTCATTATCCTTGTATGTGTGTGTGTTTTAAAAAATTTTTGTATAAAGCTACATAATCTGATATTTATGAAGGGGAGGGTGTGTCTTGAATGCCACATTTCCATGATCTATAAACAGTATCAATATTTTAGAATCAATTTTACTTTTTTTGTTAACTATTAGGACACCTAATCCACCCCCATCCAACTGGGGAAAAAAATCAGATTCGAATCATAAAAACAAAAAGATGTCAGCACTCCAAGATGTGCCAAATCCTGTTTTTATTAGTTATACGAGCACTAGACAGGGAAGCAAATCAAAATTGTTTTCGGGTTTCAAGTATTAATCTCATTGTCAAATGGCCTATTCAATTTATTACTTCTCCTTCCAATTTCTAAATTCCAAATTCAATTGGCCTAATGGTTTCCATATTGACGCTTGTCTCGCAGCATGAATAAAGGATGGAGTTTCCCATGAAAAGAACAGACAGAGAAGGCTAAGAACAACATCCATCAGTTTATCACTAAACTTCTGGCACATGAGAAGGAATGTTATTCAATCTTCACATTTTTTGGTATGTATTCCTACAGCCCCCATGCTACATCTATCTAAGGTTATTTTAGTATTGTAGTAAGAGCAATTTGAGAGGGCTGAAATACACACTGGGAGACCTGAAGTGGCTCTGTCTATTATAATATTATGGTAATATTGCGTGCAATGCCATGAGCCAGGTGTTTTGGAAGACATCTGTTTCTGACATTACTCTGTGGGCTACAGCATATGGTAAAGTTGCCATCGGGAAGCTGCCAAAATGTGGCAAGTGATGTCTACCTGGCTGAAATGTTTAGAAACTGTTACCATGTGAATCTGTTGACCCCTGCAGGAGGTGACCTTATTACAGAATGAGAAGTGGAGTCTAGAATTTAATAACTGATGGACATGTGCTTCTAAATATTACGGGTTGGTGATATTTAATAGCATCCATGTTGTAAATGCCATTCATGCTCCTGCCCTGAAATACAAGTCAGGATGTGGCCAGAAAGGTAATTCACAATATGGATTATTGTACTTACTCAAGACAAAACTGAATGTAAGGTGAACCCCCAAATGTTATTCCCCAAAAAGACTTATTATTGGACATAATTGTAACTTGTTATGTGAATTTAAGACACCTTCTCCTTTTTTTGATGGCGTATCTGGGGGAAAATAGCTCTGCATTTGTGTGAGTACAATACTCATCTATTTACCTGCTTGGTTAGTTATTACTCCCTATAGACCAATTGGCCAAAGCAAACACTAGAACGCTTGAGGCTGTTGAATTCTGAGTAAGACCATTAATCTATCAAGGTCAGTATTGTCCACGTCTATTACATGACCTTTTAAAACTGGGGATGCCAGGGACTGAATTTGGGAACCTTCTGCACACAAAGCAAATGCTCTACCACTGAGGCTGCCACACAGTTTGAAGAAGTGAGCAGTGACTCACAAAAGCTCGTCCCCTGCCCCAAATTTGTTAGGCTTTAAGGTGCTACTGGACTCTCGCTCTTTTCTACTGCTACAGATAGACTAACGTGGCTACCCATATTAATCTTATATTTTTAGACATAGGTCCACCCGGTGAGTTTTGACAACTCAGGTCAGCACCAGCTCTCTAATATCTCTGCATGAGGAATGCTTACGTAACTGAAAGGAGAATTAGAAAAATGGCCAGATGGCACCGATGTGAGGCAAAAACTCACACAAAGATCCCAAGGTTCGATAGATCCTCAAGCAAAGTACCATGGAAATTCAAGGGAAATTCGAGTTTACTCTCTGAGCTGTCTGTTCAGCTTTTGAGACTGTTGAAAAGTGTGAATGTAGCCAGGATTCTTTTTAAAGTTGGGGGGCATTTAAATGTCTTAGGGGGCACTGGCTAATTGAATTAAAGGGATACCCATCTCCTTCCCTGCACCTGCCACAGCTCGGGGGCCCTGGGCTGGATGGGAAGTCAGGGGGCCTTGCCAGTAAGTCAGGGGGCCTAGCCCTGAGATGCCCCACTGTAGCTATGGGCCTGGGAAGAAGGGATGTAAGATGGTGGTGAGAGAGGATATAGGAAAACAGGTGGACACCAGAAGTGTGGAATCAGAATTGAGGCATTAAGAGAGGGGAAAGCCTGCCTCTTTTGGTAACTGAATAGGTTGGCCTTGTTTATGCTATATTCTGCTTCTATAAAATGCTTTGATACATATTTTATAAAATGTTTGCAAGTGTCCATGTTAATTATTCATTTAACAATGGCTTTAACAATGGCGATTAAATTCGTGACTCAGGCTTGAACTGAACCAGTACTTCAAGCATTTTCTATTCCTTGCAGCAAACATCTTGACCGTATTTAGGCCTACTTTAAACAGCTTAATTCACAATCCAGGGAAACCAAAGATCTGGAGTTTAAACCCATTTAAAATCCCTTTTAAATCAATGGGACTATACTCAAGTTAAATCCAGTCATCTGACTCTGTTCATGGATTGTAGCTTATTGCTGGCTTTCGTGTACATGGAACCAATGGGAGGACAGGGGAAAACAGTGAGACGTCTTGAGTTATTGCCAAACCTCTCTCTTCATTTATAGATAGGTCAATCATTTCTTTGTTCCAGAAAAGTGCCTGCTGTACTTCAGGGAAAGGGAATTTTAACCAGAATACTTTTCTAAAATTTGGATCCAGATACTTTTTTATATATCTGAAATTTATGGTGCCAGTATTATTTGCCTTCTTTGATTATGTGTGGAGCCTGGAACTGTAGGGAAAACGTTGCAGTTACAATGAATTGAGAGCTCTGTCACCTTTCATGTTCTTTCTGTATTCTTGAAAAATGAATTCTGGAAACTATTTCAGAATTTGGCATGAATACTGAAGAATCTCCCATATATTTGTGAAGAATGTTTGCCTATTACCTCCAAGCATTTGACGAGGATAGTGTCTTAAGCACGTATTTGCTGATTTTCTTTGTAAAGTTTCTTTCCATGTGCATAACCACTTTCCTTTCTGGAACAAAATTCCATTCCATGTATATCTATTTTAAGGTTATACAACTGAGTTTTATATGCTATAAAAATTAAACAAGAAAAAGAAGGGGGAGAGGACAGTACAATCCTTATCACAGGTCAATAGCCAATCATGTGAGTGTTTGTAAGAGAAGGGAAGCATGAAGGCATTATGGCTTGGAGACTACCTTTACCTCAGAACGACTTCTGTGTTAACTATGTAGATATACAGGAACAGGAAGTTTAGGATCATTGTGTTTTCTGTTTTCATATCTACATAGCGACTCCAAAATCATGATAGCAAAATAATGGGAAAAACTAATCTGCCAGCTGCTTGTCGTTTAGAATGTCCCCCATTTTTAAAAAGAAAAAAAATCCTTCCTGTTTTTCTCCATCCAAATGTCCTTATGGTCAATTTATAAACTGTGCTCTGAGCCTGGATTAACTGTTTCTCCCCTCAAGATAACCAGATTTCATGGTTCTAGACTGAAAAAGGGGCAGAGTTTTCAGGGAAGCAAGATCTCTGGAATCTCTTTCTGGAAAAGATTTTTTTAAAAGACCCATTATGTGCCGTCTCTTTTGGTTAGCTACCCTTCTTTTTCTTTCCAAACTTTGCATTTCACCGTTTTAGATACTTTAGTTCCAAGAGAACTGACATCTGTGTTAATCTTGAACAAAGGACAGCGAACCAAGTGGTGGCACAAATCATACCAGTGAAAAAAGAAATCACACACACACACACACACACACAAAACCACTTCAGCATGATAGAAGCAACCACCCAGAGTCAGTGGTCCTTTCCGCACTTGGATCTCATCCCTGGTTTTATCAGAGTTAAACTCACAACACAATACCTTGCATTTATTCCTGGTTATAACAGCATCTGTTTATCCTGGGACAAGTGTGGGACAAAACCAGGGTAACCTCAATGTAATGTAGAAACAAAAAATACCCCGAGGTAATTACAGGGGTGAACTCACATATCGTGTAGAATGTAAGTTCAGGGACAGGGTTGAATCAGGATTTAAGGTCTAGTGCAGAAAGGGCCATTGACAGTTTTCAATAGTAAGACAGATAGGTGGAGTTTGCAGCTGTACTGAATGAGTCTAGCTCAGTATTGTGTACTCTGACCACCAGCAACTTTCTGGGGCCTCTAATGGACCAAATGCTCTCCCAGCACCTGCCACTTGAGAGTAGAGTTGCCAGGTCCTCCCTGGCCACCAGAAGGATGTGTATGTGTGGGAGGGGTAGGGTTGTCAGACCCAGGTTGGGAAACTCCTGGAGATCTGGGAGTAGAGCCTGAAGAAGAAGAAGAGATTGGATTTATACCCTGCCTTTCACTACCCAAAGGTGTCTCAGAGCGGCTTACAAACTCCTTTCCCTTCCCCTCCCCACAACAGAAACCCTGTGAGGTAGGTGGGGCTGAGAGAGCTCTTGACAGGAACTGCTCTTATCAGAACTATGGCTTGCCCAAGGTCATCCAGCCAGGTGCAAGTGGAGGAGTGGGGAATCAAACCCGGTTCTCCCAGATTAGAGTCCGCGTACTTAACCACTACACCAAACCAAAGAGGACAGGGACCTCAGTGGGGTACAATGCCATAGAGTCCACTCTCCAAAACATTCATTTTCTCTGGCAGAACTGATCTTTGTTATCCGGAGATGAGCTGTAATTCTGGGGGATCCCCAGGTCCCACCTGAAGGCTGGCATCTCTACTTGACAGCCTTTAAATGAGAAACTAGGGACTGAACTTGGCACCTTCTACATGAAAAACCTGTGTTCATGTGCTATAGCTCCCCGTTTCACTTTCAGAGGGCATGCACCACCATTGATTTTCTTTAACAAGAAAATTTCTTGTCCTAAAACTATTAAAGTTGTCATCAGGATCTCTTCGAAACCCAAACTAGAAATTGCATTTCCCACCCCTAGTAGAAGCAGCTGACTCATAACTTATCTAAGGTGTGGTGAATCTGGACTCCATGTCAAGCAGGACATCCCTGAGCTAACAGTGGCTACTGCCCTGTAACCCCTGTAGCTGTAGGCAAACGTTTCCCACCCAAGACTGTTTTGTCAGAAATCTCACCACAAGGAGTTAACTGGTAGTTATGCAGCCAGTCTCCTTGGGAGCCAAGATTAGGAACCAGAACGCCCAAAATTCTGGCGTGCATCTTTGTCAAGACCACCCAGGTTCTGTTGGTAGCTCGCTCTAATGCAGGCTGACTGACCTTTTGGCGAATGATGCAAGGCATGTCGTTTGAGTGAAATATTTTTTGGATTATGCAGCACTGGGATTTTTTCCCTATGATGTGCTGAGGTAACATGGGGAGGGGCTGTTTGCAGTTGTCTCTTTTGGGGCAGTTTACTTTATTTATTATGTTTCTTGTTTGTTACTTTTTCTGTGCCGAGATGCTGTGGCAAAGGAGATGCAGACAAATAGCATTAGGCTGAAATGAATAAGGATACTATGGCCAATAGAAGCAGTGCAGATTTTTTTTGTTGTTATCTAAGCTGCTTCCTGCTCAGCAGTTCATATAATTTGCTTATCGGCACTAGACCTCAATACATCTCAGAAGATGATTTGTAATTATTTCAGCTTTCAGAAAATGGCCAGTCCCCTGTAGAAGCCATTGATGATGATGTCCACAGTTCAAGAAATATTGATTAGGACAAGGCTTACCAACATCCTGTTCTTCTTCGACTTTGAGCTTTGGTCCATTGTTCCATGACCAAAGAGAAGGGTGTGTGTTTTTGGACTGTCCACATAACTCTGTTCCCCCAGACATGCTGTGGTCATCATTACCCATCTTCTCTGTGCTCTTCTCCTAATCTGCTTTGTGATGATCCTTCTGGGAAGTCAAAGCAGGTTTCCCTGTTGCATTTACTGACCCAAGACTGTGGTCACACACACTAAATAATCCACTTTCAATGCACTTTCCATCTGGACTTTTGCCAGCTCACACAGTAAAAATCGAGTTGGAAAATGCATTGATAGTGGATTGAAAGAGGATTGTTTAGTGTGCCCGCAGCTCAAGAGTGCCTTCTGTTAGTTGTCCCTGGTTCTCCATCCCTTTCCTTTCATAGACTCATGGTTGGATCAGAATAACGCGCTCTGCATTGGGCTGCCCTCCAAGATGACTGCAGCCTGAAATTGCAGCTGGTTCGGAATAGCGGTGTGCATGTAAAAAAAAAATTAGGCCAAGTTTTTTTTTTAAGGGCATGATTTTTGTTATGCCGAAATTTTGTAAGTGTTGATACCATTCCAGAACTCATTTTGGGAACAGTTTTCTGGTTTGGGAATTTCAGCACATGAAAATCATGCCCTTTGGAGGAAACCCAGCCTGAAATTAAAACAATTGTTTTGGTGCCCCCTCACCAGCAGAGGATGCAGGAAGGAGGGAAGGAAAGAGTAGACGCATGGTGTTGTTTTCCATTGGTGGTGGATTTTGTCTCTGGAGTCCAGAGGCATCTACCCTCCACTGAAAACAATATCTTTTTAAAATTTAAAGGGTTAATCCATGACAGAGCAGCTAAGGAGTGTTGAAAATAATGGGTGATAGACCTGGCCTGCAAAATCTGGAGAACTTTCCTGACTCCTGATGATCCACACTCCAACTCAACAGAAGAGAAACCAGATGAACTGGAGGACAAGACAAGAATACTTCTGATCAGGGGGCCCAGGGAAACCCCAGCCCCATGGAATTTCCCTAAGGCCCAGAGTTCCTGTCACATTAGGCCATGCCTCAATAGCCTGTAGTCTAGAGCACCCTACCAACACATGCAGGAGATGTTCCAGATCCAGTGACAGCTGTCTCTTGGCCATGCTGGACCAGGTACAGGACCACCAGCCCTCCAGGCTCTGCCTCCATCCAACAGGAGCCATGGAGACAGCAAGCTTGCATGGAAGCAGTACAGCAGAGATAGAGGGCCAGGCTTGTATCCTGTGCTCCAGGTCTTAAGCCAGACCATCACTCCAGTGGACTTAATCTTTTGCAGGAGTCTGGCCCCAATTAAACCCTGGCAAGATGAGTCCCAGGTGCTCTGTTCAGGGCAGGTGGGTCTGTTCCCCTCTCAGTCTATTTAAGCCTCAAGTTGGGAGGAGACGCTTGCTAGGTCACAAAGTTTTAGGGTTGCCAGATCTGGCTTGGGAAATACCTGGAGATTTTGGGGGTGGAGCCTGAAGAAGGTAGAATTTGGGGCGGGGAGGGATTTCAATGGCTGTTTTCTCCAAGTGAACTGATCTCCATTGTCTGTTGTAATCCCAGGCGATCTCCAGCCACCCCCTGGAGGCTGGCAACCCTAACCAGTTTGCAAGGCTCCAGCTCTTGGGCTCCAGACTACCAAAGGATATCCTGCTCCAACAAAGACCCTGGGCCTATGAAGACCCCTCTCTTAGCCACTGGAGTCAGAAGATGGCCAGGTGGCCCATTATTTTCAATGGATGGTAGACTTGCCTGCTGGACTCAAGACCAGGTTAACACCACACTCAAAACAACGGCTCTTTAAAGTGTAAAGGGCCATTATTTTGAATACGGCAGCCAGCATGACTATGGGAGAGTTAGCCTGCAGCCAGGTTGGCTGCCTCATTCAATATAACATCTCTTTAAACTTTAAGGAGCCATTAGCCATTCAATGAGCAGTAAACCTGGCCTCTGGAGTTTGGTGACCACGTCTTCCATTGGAAACAACAGACTTTTAAAGTTCCAGGGGCTATTGCACCATGGGCCAGCTGGGGGCCAGCTTTGCTTCCTTTCTCTCACTTGTTCTTGCTGCCTCCTCAAAACCTGAAGGGTGTTTTTGCTCATTTGGGTGTCCCTAAGCTGACCCAAAACAGCTATTCTTGGGTTTAATTTCAAGGATATCTGAACACCTACTCCTAGTTCAGAATGTGGCAACTGGGAGCTTGTGTGGTGTGGTGGTGAAGAGTGTTGGACTCTTATCTAGGAGACCCAGGTTAGAATCCCCACTTGTGCCGCGGAACCGTACTGAGTGATCTTGGGCCACTCACACACTCTCAGCCTAATGTAACTCACAGGGTTGTTGTGAGGATAAACAGAAGAGAGGAGACTAATCTAAGCTTTTGGTCCCCATTGGGGTACAAATGGATTACATAAATAAACTCAAATATTGTGAAGGGCTAGCAGATAGGAACATATTTTGCCCATTTTAAATTTTGTTTCTGAGCCCAATTCAAGGTGCTAGTTATGACCTTTAAAGGAGAAGATGAAGGGAAGGTTTTTATATCCCACTTTTCTCTAACTTACGGAGTCTCAGGTTGCGGTCACACATGCTAGTTGAAGCAGAGGGGAAGTGAGGCTAGTCCCTCTGGAGGAATTTGACACGCAGTTGCGAGATCACATCTCTCATTGAAGCTTTGGGTGCAGCCCATCACTGTGTGATCAGACGCAACTGCAGGTGAGTCGGGGTTTTGACTGCGGGATGCTTCCCAGATGTTGCTGTCTGATCACACCCTTTAGATCCACCAGGCATTCATGCCTATGTTGGATCTACTGGCATGTGTGATTGCAGCCTCAAAGTGTTTTACAATCACCTTCCCTTCCTCTCCCCACAACAGGCACCTTGTGAAGCTGATGGGACTCCTGAGAGAACTGTGACTGGCCCGGGGTCAACCAGCACGCTTCAAGTGGAGGACTGGGGAATCAAATCTGATTATCCAGATTAGAGTCTGCCACTCTTAACCATTATACCACAGCACACTGACTCTTCACAGCGTAGAATTCACATATTTAAAGGATCACCTCCTGCCATATGTCTCTGTGTGCCAAATGTGGTCTTCAAGCTGCCACCTACTGGCTGTTTCCACACTGTCAGGTAGTCCTGCCATGATGGATGGAGTAGGGTGGGAGGATGGGCCTTGTGTTGCATTGTGGTGTGTAGGGCGGGAGGTTGGGATCGTGGGGTGTTGATTTATGCACCTGGAGTGTTCGAATGGAATGCGGAGGGCGAGCTCTGCAGGCTCTATCTCTGGTAGACTTAACACCCTGACCTTGGTGGAGACAGGCTGTGAGCTTCCTATCGCTTTCAAAGCTACAGCTTGGCTGGGAACAATGGGGGCGGTGGGAACTTCATTAGTATAGTAACTTTCAGTTCTCATTCGCATACTAGGCACTCATTGGTGGAAGGGGGGTCCCCATTCACCCCCTTTCTGGTATAACTGCTTGCTTTTTGTAACCACGTTATTCTGAACAATGTATCTGCTTCAGTAACCTACTATTGCAGCTCTATAATAAAATGCTATTCTTGCTTCAATGAACAAGACCTGGTGTTTGGCTGACTAAGTTAGGGTCTCTGACAGTTTGTTCAGAATCCTTCATTTTTTGGGACTGGTCGGAAACCCGCAGCTCCAACATGAGTGGCGGTGAAGAAGACACTCTCCCGATCGAAGACGAAAAGAAGGAGGACAAGAAACCTCCTGTGACAACCGTACCCACGGAAGCCCCTGGCACGTACGTGCCGGTGACACGGGGCCAGGAGTACGACTTTGGAGGGCCCTACGGAGATCCGTATGGAGCAGCCTACGGAGGGGTAACCACCCGAATCAAGCAGAAACGAGATTGGGTGAAGCCCCTGGCAGAAACCCATGAGACGTGGTTTACGACTCCGAGAGCTTCGGTGCGAGCGAGCCACACCGAGAGGTCGGTCCGCAGACTGACCACGGACGAGGGGCTGGAAAACACCTGCCGAGACTCCGGGGACCTGGAAAGTGCCGTGGTGAGACAGAGGTGGATTGGTGAGCCGAGCCAAGATCGCCTGGTTCGCCTCCTAGATGAATCCCTCGCCCGCATCCCCCAGATGATCGCGGAGGGCATCCGAGAGGAGCGAGAGCGGCAACGGCGGGAGGAACCACCCGACCAACCCCCTCAAGACCAGCGACAGGTGCCGGTTCCGGACCAACAGAATGTGCCGGTCCAACCCCCGCTCAACCCGCGGGGCCGGGACCGCAGGGACCGCCGGGGCAGCCACCCCCCGACCATGGGGGTTCCTGCCACCGAAACCAGCGGAACTCCTTGATGCGGATTTTGATGGGAACCCCGAGAAGTTTCCTTTCTTCCTGGTGCGGGCCGAAAGATTCATCGAAACCTGGGGCCACCTGTTTCAACGCGAAGACCGAATGGTGGATGTCATAGCCTCGCACCTGAAAGATGCAGCAGCTGACTGGTATGTGGGACTCCACCAGGCTGACGGGCGTGAGCTGAGGGAAATCGATACTTTCATGTGGGCCATGAAGGAACAATTCGAAGATGTGAACGCCAATAAGACGGCCAGAGCGGCCATACGTGCCCTCAAGCAAGGCGCCAAGTCGGTGAGAGACTACACAGCTGAATTTCGCAGGTGTGCGGCCAAAACTCGCGGGTGGCAAGACGGGGTCCTAGCAGACCACTACAAATTGGGACTCAACGCAGAGATTCGCTGTTCAGTCACCAAGACCCAAGATCCAGACACGTTAACAGGCTGGATACAAGCTGCCATCACCATGGAAAACCGCTTGAAAATCATCAAACTGGATGATGCAGCAGCGTTGAATAAAGGGGGTCAGTCGGGCCCTACGCCGGCTCCGCGAGGGAAGAACCCACCACCGAACCCGAAACCCAAGGACGGCACGAGAGAGCTTAGGATGAAGCAAGGTCTCTGCCTGAAATGCGGGGAAGGGGGCCACTTCACGGCGAGCTGCCCAGGCTCCCCCGCATCGACCGGGGCCGCCAAGGGAATCAAGAAGAAGTTTGACACTTCCACCCCAAAGCCGGTGGCGAAACCGAGAGGGGCAAGGGCCTTGCAAGCCAAGCCGCTCAGTGAGGCATCGGATTCGTCGGATGGCGAGACCGTGCAGCCGGGAAACGAGACGGACCTGCTGTAAATAGCGCTGAACAGCAGGTCCCGGACTCTCAAGCGCAGATCCCGGTGAGCAGACCTCCCTCTCTTTTCTTCCTCACAGTGACTTCGATGGACCTGGGTCTACTGACCCATGTGAGGGTGCGAGCTCTCATTGACTCTGGGTGTGGGAGAGACCTCATCAACCCCACACTGGTAACGGGACTGGGGGCGAAGGTAGTTAAATTGACCGATCCCCTGATTTTCACGCAAATGGATGGCTCTACAATGAAAGAGCCTTGCAAATATGAGACTGTTCCCTTGCGTGTGGGGATTGGGCACCACTGGGAGGAGAGGCCCTTCGTCGTTACCCCTTCTGCCCGGTTTCCCCTAGTACTCGGAAGTGCGTGGTTCTTCGATCATGATCCACATGTCTTATGGGGGGAGGGGAAAGTGAATTTCATTGCCAAGAAATGCCAGTCCCACTTGTGGAAACAAGAGTGGGGTGTCCCTATGGGGGGGAGTCCTTGGTGACGGTGGGGGTGGCGGAAGCAGAACTAGAGATGATTCCATCAGAGTACCGCGATTTAGCTTCCGTCTTTGGGGAAGAGGAAGCCGATGAACTACCCCCCCATAGGAACTCTGACTGTGCTATTGAAATTTTGCCGAATCAAAAGTTGCCTAAAGGGAAGTTATATTCCATGAGCCCTTCGGAAAAGGTAGAATTGAGGAAATTTATTGACAAGAACTTAAGCAGGGGGTTTATAAGACCTGCCTCCTCCCCGTTCGCAGCTCCCGTTCTTTTCCGGAAAAAGAAGGACGGGGGGTTGCGGTTGTGCACTGACTATCGAGGCTTGAATGCAGTCTCCAACACGAACACTTATCCCATGCCCCTGATCAAAGACTTGTTGGCTGCGGTGGCTGGGGGGGAAGGTATTCTCGAAGCTAGACCTCAGAGATGCCTACTTCAGGGTGCGAATAAGGGAGGGGGATGAATTCAAAACGGCGTTTAATACCCCCCTGGGTCAATTTGAATACTTAGTCATGCCGTTCGGTCTTCAGGGAGCGCCGGGGGTCTTCATGAACTTAATCAATGAGGTGCTCCACAAGTACTTATTCAAGGGGGTCCTTGTTTACCTTGATGACATACTTCTGTATTCCCCTGACCTAAAATCCCATGTGAAACTGGTGCGAGAAGTTTTACAAACGTTGCACAAGAATAAGCTCTTTGCTAAGCTGTCTAAATGTGAATTTCACAAGTCAGAGATCCCTTTCCTGGGCTACCGCATATCGCAAAGGGGGATTGAGATGGACCCTGACAAAATAAAAGATGTGGTGGGATGGGAGCCACCCAAGACTCGGAGGCAACTCCAAGGGTTCCTCGGATTCGCGAACTTTTACAGATCATTTCTCTCGAACTTTGCTCAAGTGGCTCTCCCCTTAACTGATCTGCTTAAAACGAAAGGGAAGTCACCAGACTGCACTCGACCCGGAGCCAAGTTAGACTGGTCTCCGGAATGCCAACGTGCGTTTGACCAGTTAAAAGCCCTTTTTACGTCGGAGCCTGTGTTGGCTCATCCAAATGAACTTAAGAAATTCATTGTGCAAGTAGACGCTTCTGACGTTGCTATGGGAGGGGCGATCCTCCAAGAGGGGGATGATGGTAAACTGCACCCCCTTGCCTATGTTTCCAGAAAGTTTAATGATACTGAACGGAATTGGTCGGTGTGGGAGAAGGAAGCGGGATCGATCTGCTTAGCGTTGGCGACCTGGCGCCATTGGCTTGAGGGGGCGCGGGTTCCCTTCGAGGTGTGGACTGATCATAAAAACCTCGAGCTTCTCCGCTCCCCTCGTTCCTTGAACGCCAAACAGCTGCGTTGGGCTGATTTCTTCTCCAAGTTCAATTTCACTCTACACCACTTCCCTGGGAAATCTAACTCGCTTGCTGACGCACTGTCACGCCTCCCACAGCATGACAGCAAGAGGGAGGAGATTCGTGACTCTGTTTTTACGCCTTCCCAGTTGGGAGGAGCAGTAACCACTCGGAAACAAGCCAAACGTTCCCCTCCGTCCCCGACCCCTCCCTCTAATGACTGGGTAGCGAAATTCTCTACAGCTATGTCTGACGCTGATAGGGAGGAGGTAAGGGGGAGGAAGGAGTCACTCAAGATGCGCATGGCTGCTGGAAGAAGAATGGTAAACTGTTTGTTCCCAGCTCCCTTCGGGGGGAGGTGATGGGCTGGGCGCACGGCTCGAAACTGGCGGGGCACACGGGGTTTGTAAAATCCCTCCAGCTCTTGCAGAGACAATTCTGGTGGCCTGGGCTACGAAAGGACATTTCGTTATTCACTTCTGGTTGCCAAACGTGCTTGATGAGCAAGCCCAGACCCGGTAAACCCCCAGGAGCTCTACAACCCCTCCCCACGCCGGCTCGTCCATGGGAAGTGATCTCAATGGACTTTATTACTGACTTGCCCCCCAGTGGGGGGAATACTGTCATATGGGTAATAGTGGATCTGTTTACTAAGCAAGCCCATTTCATTCCGCTTGCCTCAATCCCCTCAGCCAAGAAACTAGCCTCGGCGTTCTTGCAACACGTAGTGAGACTCCACACTTTACCTGCTAAAGTAATCTCGGATAGGGGGGTACAATTTGTTTCTCATTTCTGGGGTGAACTGATGTCACTGCTTGGGGTGGAGCGGGCGGTCAGCAGTGCGTACCACCCAGAAACTGATGGGCAGACTGAATGTGTGAACCAAACCCTTGAGCAGTACTTAAGGTGTTTTACAAACTTTCAGCAGGACAATTGGCACTCCCTTTTGCCTTTGGCTGAGTTCTGTTACAATAATACTCAGCACTCTTCTACCGGTATGTCTCCCTTTAAGGCGGTCCATGGATATGACGCCCCGCCTTTGCCGTTTTTAAATTCTCCCGACCTCCCGGCGGGAGATGCTGGTGACTGGTGCAAACAACTGCAAGCGGCGTGGTCGTCTTTAGCCAAGACCCTGGAGGATGCAAAGGAGGCCTATAAGACCCAGGCTGACAAAAAACGTAACCTGTCCTGGGTTCCTAAGTGTGAGGAGTTTGCTTATTTGTCCACACAGAATTTACGTGGTATTCAACCGAGCCGCAAACTCGGGTGGAAATTTGTTGGACCTTTTGAGATTGTGAGAGTAATTAACAATGTGACTGTGGAACTTGCCTTGCCTAAATCTCTAAAGTCTGTTCATCCTGTCTTTCATGTAAGGCTTCTACGCCGAGCGCCTGAGGAGAACAAATGGAGACCGCGACAGCCCGCCCCGCCTCCGCTGATGGTGGGGGGGAACCTCACTATGAAGTTTCACAAATACTGGACTCTAAAATTTCTCGTAATCGCTTGTTTTATCTGGTTGAATGGATTGATTTCGGGCCTGAACAGAGGGAATGGGTGCGGGCGGAAAATGTTCTGGCCCCCAGAATGGTCCGGGCTTTTCATAAGCTGTACCCCCACAAACCGAAGGGGTAGATTTATTTTCGAGAGGGCTGCATGTCAGGTAGTCCTGCCATGATGGATGGAGTAGGGTGGGAGGATGGGCCTTGTGTTGCATTGTGGTGTGTAGGGCGGGAGGTTGGGATCGTGGGGTGTTGATTTATGCACCTGGAGTGTTCGAATGGAATGCGGAGGGCGAGCTCTGCAGGCTCTATCTCTGGTAGACTTAACACCCTGACCTTGGTGGAGACAGGCTGTGAGCTTCCTATCGCTTTCAAAGCTACAGCTTGGCTGGGAACAATGGGGGCGGTGGGAACTTCATTAGTATAGTAACTTTCAGTTCTCATTCGCATACTAGGCACTCATTGGTGGAAGGGGGGTCCCCATTCACCCCCTTTCTGGTATAACTGCTTGCTTTTTGTAACCACGTTATTCTGAACAATGTATCTGCTTCAGTAACCTACTATTGCAGCTCTATAATAAAATGCTATTCTTGCTTCAATGAACAAGACCTGGTGTTTGGCTGACTAAGTTAGGGTCTCTGACACACACTTAAGGTGGCTTGCTTGGCCCGGGAACAGCCTCCCTGAGGAAGTGAGGGAAGCAGTGTTATTAGAAATATTCAAGAGGCATGGTGTGGCCGTTCACCAGGCTTTTAATGAAATATAAAACACAGTTATCTGTTGGCAGGGTGGGGGTGGAAGTATCTGAGTTTTTATTTTACTGCTTTCAATTTACAGTGTTTTTATTGTGATATCTAAGCTGCCTGGAGCCCGAAGGAAAGGTAGGAAACAACTATTTTGATTAATTAATTAAAGGTGTGGATTTCTGAACCTCCCTTTCTGCATCGGTGCCATTTCCCCTACTTATCACTTTGCACCCACCAAAACCGGTAACTGTTATGTGGCTGTAACACGATAGTGATACAGCTACTACCATTCTAATTTTTGTCAAGATGGAAGAAAGTCCTCTTACAGACAGGAAGGTAGACATGAAGAAATACCATGGAAAACATGACCTATACCCCTGTGTGGATGGCTGCATTACTGCTGCAAGTGCTCTGTATTTATAGTAGCAATGAGAGCTCAATGGGGAATTGTCCATCCGGGCAGGCATCCAAGCAGTTGCCAGCAAGTGGCCTAGTTCTGATTTAAGTATAGCTCTGAAGAGCAAAAGCGGCTTACTCTTGGGATACTGCATACCCCCATGGTCTCATTCAAACCTGATCTGTGTCTACTACATATGCAGGGTTAACATGCCAGAGATCCATTGCCTGGGTGGGCGTGGTATGGCCATGCTAATGTTACAGGCATGGTGTTGTATGTATATATGAGAATACTTGCAAGCTCACACTGGTAAATTCTTCCTGCCTGCCACCATCGTGTTTATTCTGGGATTTAGGTTCTGCACATTAGGTCAGCCACACCTTTCATATCATGTCTGGATTTGCAATTACCAAGCTCTTGGGCCTGTTTAAACAGGAAGCACTATATTCTCTGTTCCCATCACTTCCTTCCTGCTCTTTGACCTTTAAGAGCCGAATGGGTGAGAAAATTCTGCCCAGTATGGCTTCTGTAATGTAATGATTTAAAGCTAAAAACTGCCATCAGAGAAGGTTCTCCCTTCCATGCTAGGCACACGGCCACTTTCAGGTTGTAATCTGACTTTCAGCCACCCTGTTTCCTACATCCAATTTCTTCATATGGATCTTCTGGTATTTGACCTTGGCTGCCTTCTGTATTGTGTTTTGGGGCTTCCTGCCAGCACTCGTAGTTGGATGAATCCACCCTTAGATGGATGAATTAATGGAGTTGGATGAACTTTGTTACTGTTCATATATTTATAATAGTTATATCCCCCTTCTTCCAACAAAGCTCATGGCAGCTACCAATAAAAGCTAAAAACTCAAGGAAACAAACATATATCTTTAAAAAACCTTAATTCCTATTAATCCAAAATTGAAAAAAAAACAAACCAGAACCAAGTCCCAGAGCAACTTAATGCCAACAACAACTTAAACTTCACTTTTAAACAAACTGCTGTATTCATATAAAAATAAAATTGAAAGTCCAACAATTCACAGTTAACCAAATGCAATCTGAAATTGGAATGGAACCTAGACTGATTGCCCACGTAGCTGTTTCACTGTCTGTATAGTATTTTCTTGCTCCTGTAAGCCAGCAGGCAGGTGCCTTTTGCAGGAGTTGATACTTCCAGGTTGTCTTCAGTATTCCTTGACTGGTCAATCTTGCTGCTTCTGAACAGATTCTGAATCCAGAATGGTGCTTCCATAACATATTGGAGAAGCAGCATAATCACCTTCCTTTTACAAGGCTGATAATCTCCAATATGAAGTGGCATCTGTCAACCAGCGGGAGACCACGGGGAGGCATGAGGGTGTGGTCATCGGTGCTGGCATGATGTCACTTCTAGAGACAACCGCATGGAGAAAACCAGCAAGTGACCCTCTCTAGGGATCACAGAACGTTTTAGGGTTTCACCACAGAGTTTCTATCAATCCCTAGAGAGTTGTGATGTTACCTCCAGGGTTTCCCTGGAAGTGACATCTTGCTGTTGGCCTGATGGCCATTTAAATAAAAGCTCTCTCACTGCCACTCCAAGTGCTGTCAGAGGGAAAGAAAAGGTGATAGTGGGGGATCTCCTATCCCTGTAGAGGGACGGGCAACACTAGCTCTTCTCCATGTCCAAGTGCTTAGGAGCCCAATTTGTGAGAATTTTTTCTGCTTATCCCCCAAAGGGAATGTATACAGAGCCCAGGTGGCTTTTTGTGTGCTGGAATCTAGGAGCTACATTAGGGTATAAGACTAACTAGACTAATGTTTTACATTACAGTTTAGCTGCAGTCCTTTTTCAGACATTATAAACATATGTACCAAAAGTCTACCAATAAGAGTGCTACTTGTGACACTCCAGTATATGCAGTCAGCATTTCATGTGAATAAGGCAAAACACAGATTTTCTACATGAACCCCATTGTTGGGTTCTCATTATGTGTGGTTGTAATGTCTGAAGAGGGGCTACCTCCTTATTTCAGTTAAAAGTTTTTTTTTTCAATTATGCAAATAATATTGAAAAAACTGTAAGGTAATTACTTGCCACATGTACCACAAAGGGTTAAGTAAAAAACAAACAACTCAATATGTCTGCACATCCACTCTGTAACATGCCTTCCATTCCTACAAGGAATATAGGAGGAAATGAAAGGTAGATGATGAATAGACATATTTTTCTTTCATCTTGGGTCCTTTGGGTAGGCAATGCATCTATAGCTTCCCAGAGTCATTGGTCAGAATGACAGAATAATCATCTGGCTGCTGCTTTCATATGTATAATGGGTGCGTGTCCCCCATTGTCATACTGGATCAGATCACGTTTTCATTTATCCAGCTTCCAAAGGAGCATCAGGTTGTAAACCAAAGAGTGTTTTGGTCTTATGTGTCTCAAACAGCAGCAGCATGACTGCCATACGAAAGACTTCTCTCGAAATGGATGGGATGCAGCAGTTCGAAATAAATAAATAAAAGGCCATGTTCCCAGATGCAAGGCAATGAGGTTGCCGTGATAGAACTGAATGAGCTGCCTCAAGCAGCAGCTGGAGAATGATGGGGGAGGGAATCACATTTTGTGATGCTTGCTTACATTAAAAAACATGGGTTGGATCCAACGGAACATTTCTGTGGACAGAACTGGGTCAATTCCTTTTTCCCACTGCAGACCTCTTCCTCCTTCCTCATGCTCTTCCTGTGGGTCCCCTGTCCCACAGGAGTAGCATTTCAGTGGGTAGTTTGGGATGCAGTGGGAGGTGAGAAAGCCAGGTCACCAACCTCCCGGTGGCACCTGGAGATCTCCTGCTATTACAGCTGATCTCCAGAAGACCAAGGTTCTCTGAGCATCCTCCCTGCCCCAGTAGGAGTCACCAGAGGTCACCATGAACTCCAGGAACGAGCAGACACACAAACAAAATGCAAAAATGTCGAAGGAGGATGAGAAGGTGGTGGTGGTGGTCCAGGGTTGCTATGCAGAAGAAGGCAATGACAAACATATCTCTGTTAGTTGCTGTAGATTTTCCGGGTTGTGTGGCCGTGGTCTTGGCATTGTAGGACCTGACGTTTCGCCAGTGGCTGGCATCCTCAGAAGTATAAGCCTTCAATAACATATATCTCTGTTAGTTTCTTGCCTTGAAAACCCTACCGAGTCGCCATAAGTCAGCTGCAAGTTGACGACACTTCACACACGCAAAACATTAACAAGAAAAGGGGGGGAATGACTCCCCGCTGTGCTAGCTCATTATTTACACGGAGTTTTTTATGCGAAGGAGAACTGAAAGCTGGAACCTACTGCCTGCTGTTTGGAACAGCATAGTCCATTGTACCCCTTAGGACCCTGTCATTATATTGTCTCCTCATTTCTTTTGCGTGTGTGAAGCAGCTGCTTTGATCCAAGAGGAAAGGTGGTTGTTGATGACAGCAAAGGTTTAAGGTTTGTTTTCTGCTGTCTCAGAATATCAGGCCCCAAAGTTACTTGAAACTCTGATTTGATTACAGGTTCAAGGGGTGAATCAGACAGTGGAGCAATGCTCCCTCCAAGCTGTGACATCTTGTGAGTAAAAATTGTGCTTTGTGAGCTACTGGCATTAAAGTTGTGAGCGAGTAATTTGGCTACTGCATAAATCGGTTGGCTCTGGAGCCATCCTTCCTGAGCTAAGACAAAAATGTGTGAGCCGGAGGCTAAAAAACTGTGAGCTAGTTCATACTAACTCAGCTTAGAAGGAACACTGCAGTGGAGTAAGTCAAAAGATATCAACAGCCTCTGCCAAAATCAGGAGATCTCTGCTCATTTCTCTTTCATCCTATAACTGGCCACCATCCAAAGAAGAGTTAAGCCAATGGACATCAATGAATTTAAATGCACCTAATTCAGTTTGGGAACATGGCCCATGTAAACTATATTTTATTAAGCACCTAGAAATGAAACAGCAGGGACATTATCTCTGTTGGGTGGAGTTCACAAGTTCCAAAGAAAAACACCATGACCTTCATCCTGCTGAGTCATTTGGGAGACATCCATTGACCATACTTATCTATTCCCTGATAATATCCAGATTAGACTGTTTGCCTCTGCAGGGGGAAAGGCTGTGGCTTGGTGGAAGAACATCTGCTTTGCATGCAGAGAGCCCTGAGTTCAGTGCCCAGCATCTCCAGTTAAAAAGATCAAGGAGTTGATGAGGTGAAAGACCTCTACCTGAGACCCTGGAGAGCTGCTGACACCCAGAGTAGACAATACTGACCTTGACAGACCGATGGTCTCCTCTGAGCACCTCCTTTGCATGCAGAAGGTCTCAGCTTCAGTCCCCAACAATCCCAGCTAAACAAATCAGGTTACCAGTAATGTGAGACCCTGGGTAGCTGTTTCCTATTACAATAGATTTTGATAGCCCAAAAGGCTGACTCAGTATAAGGCAGCTTCATGTGTGTTCAGAATACAGCTGTGAGGCTCTTGAGCAGTACAGGTAGGAAGGACAGACTGGGATGTGAAAATGGCCCTGGGACAACTGGGACCTCTAACTGGCCCCCATGTTGCTAGCAGCCCCACTGAGGCTGCTCAGCTGGAACCTGGTGGTGGTAGAAAGTGCTGTCAAGTCACAGCTGACTTATGGCAACCTCATTGGGCTTTCAAGGTAAGAGATGAATAGAGGGGATTTGCCATTGCCTGCCTCTGCATAGCAGTCCTAGAGTTCATTAGTGGTCTCTCTTCCAAGAACTAACCAGGGCTGACCCTGCTTGGCTCTTGAGGTTGGGCGCGCCTGGGCCATCCAGGTCAGGCGACACTGTGGCAATGCTGACAATGGATGTAGGATTCCCCATTACTTCCTCCCATGCTTCCACTAGCTGGGTTCAAGGGAAACACGAGGTAAGGTGCTACCAACATCACTGGGCCTTGATTTGGCTGACTTCTGGCCTTTAACGTCTCTTGAAGACAGTGGCACATTGGGAACTTTCCTAGTCATTTACAAGTTCTGAATGGTTTTCACTGGCTACTAGCTCATTTGCAAGCACAGATTAAAGTGCTGGTTTTGATCCCAGAACAGTAGAGAGTCCGGGACTGGGGAACTTGAAGAATAGCCTGGTCCCATATGAACTTGTCTGATTGTTGAGATTACAGCCTTCATCCCATGTAGGTTTTGTCTGTGCAGGTCCCACGATCCCCAGCGTAGCCTTCTTTAGTGGTCAAAGGGGGCCTGTCCCCCCTTTTTCAGCCATAGAAAAGCAGGCTGGATCCAGCTCCTACCCTCTTGGGGTATTTGTGAGAGTCAAAAATGGAGTTAAGAACCTGACATGCTCTGTCCTGAGCTCCTTGGAAGAAAGTGTGCTGAAAGTGTGATGGATTGGTTCGTGATGCAGTGGAGGCTTTCTCCCAGGAGCTTAGTCCTTTTGGCTAGAAGAGATGTACACAGGATTCTCATTAGCAATGAAAGCTTGTGGTTAGCTAGAATCCAGAATGTCTTAAGCACCGGACATTTGTAAGTTGATGTTTGCTGCTCAGAGAGAAATAAAAACAGAAGTACTCAGTGTTAATTGCCCTAGTAGCGGCACGCTCTACAGTAGAATGGAGGGGGGGGAAGGATGCACCAATGTGATTAAATAGAGTAAACAGACATGGGATGTATTAGTCATGGAAAAAACTTCTGGCATCCAGAATTTGAAGAGACAGATCCTGGTTGGCTCATTTCATTGATATGCTTGACTTTTCACTGCATACACAGTTAGAGCATCATTTCGGGGCAAGACCCAGCAACTGCATCCAAACTGTTTTGTACCACTGAGAGGAATAATGCAAATTCTGTAAACAGGACTTCCAAAGGGCTCTTAAATGATGTCCATGCTGTGTGCCAAAGGATGCCTCTCATTCCAAGGATGTGGAAAGATATTATTTCGCAGATTGCTTGGCGCATAGGGAAACAGGTGGAGAACAGACCATGGAGAGTTCATAGAAGGGGGTGCCAATAGGAGGGAACAGACTGGAAGGAGTCTTCAGCTGTGTTTGAGGGTTCACTGTCATAAGAAGGGAGTGAAGCTCACTGAGTAAAATACATGGGTTCCCAAGCCAAAATTTCCCACCCGTGCTTACCTTCCCAGCTATGGTCACAAGGCACGTTGAGATGCTCTTCAGTAAACACCTATTAACTTCAAAGGGACTTCTGTAGGAGATGTTCTCAGGGATCATGACCACAACATGTGTTCCTTGCTGCCTGATTAGTTTAGCATCATCACCCCACCCTGTCTCTATTATTTCCTTGCCAAGTGGTGTGTTATAATATCTTCAGATTTAAAGTGTGGTAGAATTTTCACTACTGAAAGACAGTCCTTTTGATGTGACTATGCATATGCATGCACACGTACAAGCAGAGGAAAGGGAAGGAGAATCCGATGTGCGAGTGAAAAACATGGCTTTTCAGATTGGAAATTTCATGCTCTTCTGAGTTTTTGAGAAGTTTAAAAACCTGTTCTATGCGTAGCGGTTTATAAACACGATGCGCAATGCTTACATGATACAGGGCAGCAGATGTGTTCTATAAACAAGTTTAACACTTTGGAAGATGGCAAACTACTTTATACAACATGGGGAACACATCAGCCTTTGCCGAATCAAGCCAGTGGAACAAATTAATGTCATGCGGTCCAGAGGCAAACATAAATGGCTCGATCCCAATTTTAGCTCCTAACAAGTTCCAATCTGGTAACAGCTCTTTGTTGGCTTCCAATGGAATTATTCCTGCATTTCAGAAATATAAGGCTTTAGATATATGACCTAACACCACTAAACAAAATGAATTTTTAAAAACACGAATTTAGATGAGCATCCCATTGTTTGTCAGGGCCCTGTTCTTAGGGTTGCTGACTGGCTTCGGAATTTCCTGAAGATTTGGGGGTAGTTCCTGAGGAAGGAAGAGTTTGGGGAGGGAGGGAACTCAGCAGGATGTGATGTCAGTCTAAGATGTCTGTTTTTCTTAGACTCCACACTCCAAAACTGCCGTTTCTTCCGGGAACCTGTAGTCAAGAGATCAGCTGTAATTCCACGAGAACGCCAGGCCCTACCTTGAGGTTGGTAACCATCAAGACTAAAATGGTAAAATGGTAAGGAAACACCATTTTGCTCCTCTGGCTTGGCATCCACATTACATGCTAGACATCAACATTCAGCTGTTAGACAGCACGGCCTGCATAGGTGCCATGTTGTTTGGTTGCTTATTTATTTCTTTGGAAAATGTGTATTCTGCCACTCCAGAGCCTGCTTGAGGAAGCTTAAAGCTAAAACACTAAAACAAGAACACAAAAATAATAAAAGCAAGTCCACCAAATAAAACAATAAAAATAAGTTAAGCTAAATTCATGGATGACATATGCCAGATAATGTCCCATGATTTTTGTAACAGGAATGCAGAATGCAGCAGTGTAGTCTCTGCCAGTCCAAACAGATTAGACATATCGTACTGGGATAGGTACCAGGAACACCGGTGCTATGCTGCACAGGATATGTTGTTATGCCATAGAAAATCAATTACTATGTCCCTTAGATTGAATGGAATTACAGTTGTGTGCCATCAGTGTTGCCAGGCCTTTGACCACAAACCCTGGGAGATTTCTGGAATGAGATCTAACAAGGGTTGTATTTGACCTGAATCTGACACCACTTTCGGGAGATGTTCTAGGAATTCCCCCAAATCTCTGTGGTAAAAACCATAGAGATTGGAGGGATTCCTACAGCGTAGTCCCAAAGTAACATCATTGCCAAGTCAGATAACCCCCTTTGTCTCCTGCTACAAACATCAGTGGCAGCAGGAACATGAGCTAGAAGTGGGTACTTGATAAGCCTATGTGCAATTAAGTTCTCATTCATGGTTTTGAACCCAAAGCAAGAGCTGAGCTCCAGCATCCTCTACAACGTGCTAGGAATCTTGCAGCACACATCTTAGGTTTCTGTGTTGCAAGTTGCAACCAACCCATCCATAGAATTCCTGTCAGATTGATGCTCCCTTCACAAATGTGTCATCTGATAATACATGATATAGGCATTAAGTTGTTTTCTTTCCCTATGTAAATTTTGCAATCGCTCCTTTCCTTAGCTCTTTGCCTTCTACTGAAGTTGTAAACCTACTCTGAACTACATGGGCATTCAACTTGTGCTGTACAGAGTTTACCCTTCTATACTTCCTCCTCTTGTTACATGTGCTGGGTGATTTCCAGAAAGTAGCAAATTATAGACTGTGGTATACCAGTTCTATTCTTTCCTACCAGTGAAAAGGCAATTACATTTCCTTTGAGGTATAGAACTATTTATATACAGTGACCATGAAGAAAAACTGTAGTGGTACACCCATTTTACTTGAATTATCTCATGGGAAAACAAACAGCAAAAGGAATGTAGATATTTACACCTAAGGAAAGAGAGCATAAACTTAAAACAGTGATTTTTTTAAAAAAAGCTAAAACACAACTTTTCATTTTTAAGTAATATAAATTCAAAACAGACAGTTGTCCTTGGATCACACTGGAATAAAATCAAACTTTTCCAAATCCCAGTAATGATTTCAGTGTAGGCTCTACCCAGACCTATCTGAAGTTCTGCAGAAAGTCTATACATGTGGGTTGAATCCAACCAACTCTTCCACTGAAGCAAAAAGAAGGTGGGGACCCCTTAAAATGTCCATGTTAGGAATCATGGGAACTGCGTGGGCAAAGTCATGTTTGATTTATTTCTTTACTTCACTTCTGTCTGGCCTTCCTCTGCAGTGGGAGAAGCAGGTCAAAGCAGCTTAGATCATTCTCCTCTCCTGCATTTTATCCTCACAGCAACCCTGCAATGTATCTTAAGCTGAGTGCATGTGCTTGGCCCAAGGTTACCCAGCATGCTTCCATGGCAGAGTGTGGATTCAAATGCGAGCCTCCCAGATTCTAGTCTGACACTCTGAACACTTCCTCACACATGTGGGATGAGGAGTCTTGTAAGAAGGAGTGTCGGGGAAGAGTAAGAATTGGCTGGATCCCATGCAACTGGGAACCCAGGTGGTACATCCAAATGCTGTATGAGAAGGGCTAAAGATACCTCTGGTTACTCTGGAATATTAAAAAGTAACAACAAATGTTCTTAAGCTACATTGTAGTCATGCAAATTAATCCCGAGTAACCTAAGAATGGGCCATTGAATCTTGCTCTCCTTCAGGAAAATCTTTGTGTCTCCCCAGCATCCCTAGACCCAAATTAAAGCCTTAAATGGTACCCCTTTCCTTTGTGTAGGGTAAACTTTGTTGGTCTTAAAGGTGCCACTGGACTCAACCTTAGTTCTCACATCTGTTGTTAACTCTTGTATATTTGCATGCTAATTTGCTGCTATTCACAGACCTTGCCAACCGCATTGTTCCAATCTTAGCTGTACTTATGCATCTCGATTCTAATTAGCCCTCCCTGGCGGCAACTAACCCCCCCCACCTATATGTAATTGAGGAAATCTGTTTCAACATATCTGAGGAAGCATGCATCTACACATGCTAAGTCTCTCAGTTCTCGCTTATACCCAGAATTGAACTTTGTTGGTCTTGCAGGTGCCACTGGATTCAAACTTAGTTCTCACATCTGTTTGTCAACTCTTGTATTTGTATGCTAATTTGCTGCCATTCGCAGGTCTACCAACTGATTTAATCCAGTCTCAGCTATACTTATTGCCCATTTACTTATGCATCTTGACTCTAACTAGCCCTTCCTGGCAACCATATGTAAGGCTTGGGGAAAACTGAGTCAATGTATCTGATGAACTGTGCATGCACACAAAAGCTTATACCCAGAATAAAACGTTGTTGGTCTAAAAGGTGCCAATGGACTCAAACTTTATTCTTCAGGCAACACAATAAACCCTGATGTCTAGATTCTGCTTTTAAAAAAAACTCAAAATGCTCTAATGATGGGATTTTTCAAAGGATAGGGATTGGTGTATTAATTTGTAAACACAATAAACTTGGCATATCAGGATTTTTCATTGCAGAAGACAGAGAGTCTCCATGCAAAAACTTTTTTTTTCCCTTCTGGAAAAGCTAGAAATGTTGATGATGCCACACAAACATATATAAACACACAACCAGGGGGGAAGACTAATAAGAGTAAGTGAGGGAACACCAGAACAGCCAAAAAAGTCTTCACCTCCTGGCAGAAGACAACAATATTGGGAGACAGATTAATCTTCCTGGGGAGGGAGTTCCAATGTTTTGGCATCACAGCCACAAAGGTGGTCTCTTAGGTTGCCACCTGCCTAGCCTCAGCTGTTGGGGGCACCAAAAGCAGTGCCTCTGCAAATGATTGGAAAGGTTGTGTAGGGTCATATGAGAGTAGGAAGTTCTTACCACTGTTGGGGTGTCAAAATCATACACTCATGGCAGATTAATTGTGCCTAGGGTTCCAAAGAACTTCCAGATTTACCACAGAGTTTCCAGCAATTCCTGGACCCACACATTGATTATTGTAGAACAGCAATTGTCTTTGAAATCTATTTTGAGTACTTTTTGCCTGTCTTTACAATAAACTTGACTACTCCCTTCCAGTCTGCCTGGCTAGGCAGCAAAGTCCTATCACCGCACGTGGCATTGCAATGAACCAGCCGTAGCCTCAATTAGATAGGAACTGGTGATGGATTGCATCAAGGCACTTGAAGTAACCTTGGCAGAAGATATGTTGACAAGACAACATACTTTCCCTAAGAAAAAGGTCACTTGCACTGAGTAACTGAAGGAGGTCATGCTTCGATGTCAGGTTGTGTTAGGAAACGGTGAAATTACAAGCATTCATTGGAATACTTGCTTCTGTGTGTTTGTGTAGGGGGGGATGGAAAAGTCCATCTGCATAATGTTTATAGAACATCACAAACATGGGCAACTGAAGTCTTTTTTGTTCATTTTTTAAGGAGAAGGATTGTTATTTTATACTTTTGATTTAGTCATCTTCCATCCCTGGAGAACATGAGCTAAGCTTTGGTTGGGTATACTTCTCCATCACAGAAAGCATTTCCACTGCACACAAATTGGCCATTTCCACTGCAGACTTCCTCAACATCCCCTCTCCCCCCAGGAGCAGCATTTCATGAAGATAAGCAGACTGCAGAGGGAGGGAGGAGACAGGAGATTTCCATTCTGCCTTGGTAAATTAAGCATGGATCCAACCCGTGATCTAGAGAGAGCAGAGCAGGTGATGCACTCTATTCTTGGTGCTGGAGGGGGCAGCAGTGGGAGGGCTTCTAGTGTCCTGGCCCCACTACTGGACCTCCTGATGGCACCTGGTATATTTTGGCCGCTGTGTGACAGAGTGTTGGACTAGATGGGCCATTGGCCTGATTCAACATTGGTTTCTCTTATGTTCTTATGTTCTGGATTTGTGCCCATTGCTCTCTTTCTAGGAGTGTCAAATGCCTCTTTCCTTATCCCTGCTCTGCAGGAGAAAAATTTAATGGCCAGATCTTGGAAGCTAAACAGGGTCAGCCTGGGTTAGTATTTGGATGGGAAACCACCAAGGAAGACCAGGGTCACTATGCAGAGGCAGGCAATGGCAAACCTCCTCTGAACGCCTCTTGCCATGAAAACCCTGCAGGATCACCACAAGTCAGCTGCAGCTTGATAGTACTTTCCACCACCGCCAAAATGGGGACACTTTGTCGTATCTGTCTGAACTTTGGCAGGAAGGAATCGATGGCTTAGGGTTGCAGCTAGTACCAAAAAGAAAAAGAAAAAGAAGACGTTATACTCAGAAGTATGTTTCCTATTGAAACCCATGGAAATTAAAACAGAACTGAATAACTTAAGCAAATAGCTTTAATAAATTTCAGTTCATCTTTATTCAATAATTGAACACACGTGGACACATGAAGCTGCTTTCTACTGAATCAGACCATCAGTCCATCAAGGTCACTATTGTCTACTCAGACTGGCAGCGGCTTTCTGAGGTCTCAGGCTGAGGTTTTCCACCTCACATGTGAACGGATCTTTTTAACTGGAAATGTCAGGCATCCCACCTGGGACCTTCTATGTGCCAAGCACATGGTCTATTACTATTTTTGTTTGATTACATAACAACAGTACTGTCAAATAAAAGGTCCAGGGAAGAAGAAGAAGAAGAGATTGGATTTATACCCCGCCCTTCACTACCCAAAGGAGTCTCAGAGCGGCTTACAAACTCCTTCCGCTCCCCACAACAGTCATCCTGTGAGGTAGGTGGGGCTGAGAGAGCTCTTGACAAAAACTGCTCTTTTTTCAAGAACAGCTCTTATCAGAACTACGGCTTGCCCAAGGTCATCCAGCCAGGTGCAAGTGGAGGAGTGGGGAATCAAACCCGGTTCTCCCAGATTAGAGTCCGCGCACTTAACCACTACACCAAGTGGAGTAGGGAATAACTAATGAGGCCAAATCATTTCTTTAAAAAATGAAATGAAATAAAACAAAGAAACAGTTTGGGCCCATTTCCTAATATAGAGTAGGATCTTGACTACATTTCCCAGTGGCAGGATAGAACTTTCTTGACTTACCCCTGCAATTCATTGATGTCCATAGAAAATACCTATGTGAACACATTTGTTTATAACATTCACAAGTTATATTTTGAAGTGTACAGATAAAAATCTTACATATACACCTACAAACATAGTATATGAAGACAACTTAATATTCATCAAGAACTTTTGATGGCCTCTCTTTAATTACACACTCAAAGAGAAAAATTTGCTTCTTCCACCAGCAACGAGCTGCACAGGTACTGACATGATGAATGAGCATCCATACGTGTCATGGGTCAGCCAGGGCTCAGCAAGAGAAAGGACTCCTCAGGAGAAGAGGAGTCCCATGTAGTCAGCTCTGAGTCAGCAGAAGCTGGCAAGCAGGAAGGTGAGCTGCAGACTTGTGAGGGCTCACAGCCAACAGCTGGTGCAGAGCCACGGACATCCTCCAGCCCTGATTCAACAGGTGAAACTCAATTGTTTCCAGCCCTCCATTATAACTCACACCCTTAGAACACCACAGACAGAGGCTAAGAATAGAGCTACAGGACAAACAACAAAATGCATGCCTTCTGGCCCAGTGCCAGCTGCTTGAGTAGTTGCAGGATTGCTCCTGAGCAGCTGGCTGAAAGCATAACCATTAAGCATAGGGCTATAAAAACCACCAAGGGAGGCTCTTAGGCATGGAAGTGACAAGTTTAAATCCCTCTGACTCTGTGACCACTGCACTGGATCCTGCCTCTACCCTGTGACTCTTTGGACCATTTCCTGACTCTGCCTTCATCTTGCTCCTGAACGTGCTTTTGAGTAACCCTTGGATTCTCAGACTTTGCTGTATGGACTGACTCCCGGACTAGACTCCTGAGTCTCTGCTTAACATTGGACCAGACCCTGACTATGCTTCTTGAGTTGTGGTCTTGCCTTACTCACTCTGTGCTCTGACAGTGCATCCAACGCTGTTCCTGGCCTGGCTCAGGACAATACACCTAGTATTCCTTTAAAAGGACAGAATAAGGGGGAGGGAGGAAATCTGGAGTTTAACTCTGCCACTTTGAAGGTGGAGCTTAGATCTACCAAGTGCCTTATCCCAACTGGAGGTGATGCATCCACATAGACACTCCACTTGCAGCCACCTCATGGTTCCTCCTTTGATTTGGATCACAAGTGGTATTCCTTTGATCTGATTTAAAGGGGAAGGCCCTGGGAGGCCCATGAGTTGTGCTCAGAATGAGTATGATGTCATGTGGGTACTCCCATTTAAATAAGGAGCTTCCTGTGTTTCATGTGGAGAACTCCCCAAACCATCCATGTACTCCCAAAACCATCCAATTATTATGCAACCAACAGAGAAACTTTGATTCCATGATGCATTTTTCTTTCCACTGCTAACCTTGCCTAACAAGTTCAGAGACTCCCTTCCAAATGTTAGATCTGTTTGTTTTTATTAGGTTTGAACACAGATTTACATTTTCCCATGTGTTCTGCCTTTCAGAGGACAGGCTGCAAGAGAGAGTGGGCTACGTATGAGAAGGACAGATCAGTTAGAGAACCTCCGGGCAGCCACAGTCGGTAAGCCAGCCAGCATTAGATGGAAAGAACATGATAAAAGGGAAAGGGGAAAATTCGTAAATACAATGAGGCTGTGAAGCAAAAGATGAAACCAGATGGCTGGAGAAGAAAATGCAGGAGAACTAAACAAAAACAACATCACAGAGAGAAAAAATAAGCATCTGAAATGTCACTGTGCTTATCAGTCCCTCTTTTGGAAGGTTAGCTAGCCACAATAAGTGGAATGAAGGGAAACGTGTGCTGAAAATGGAAATGCACACTGGGCAGGGAGACAACTTTGGCTTAAATTTGTAAGATGCCCTCAGGCATTTAAAGCGTTTAGTAAGTGTACCGCCCATGATGCATGAAACACAGTCTCTGAAACGTACAAGCTCCCTTTCCATTTGATGGTTCGGTTGCCAAGACTGAACAATGAATGGCCTTATGCTCAGACAAATGTAGACAAACAACTACATTTGCTACTGGCTAAGACAGGCCTATACAGTTTGTGACCCAGAGAGCTGAAGGCAGCCCACCATGGAGACTCTGCCCTCCTGCTAAGCCACTGAAAAGAGGAGATTCAAACCCATCCAAAAGAGCACTGAGGCATTTTAACCGCTACAGTTTGGTCCTGACAACCACCATATGCCTTCTCCCCTAACTACAAGAATTATACCCATAGTCCACGTTCCATAAATATGCTTAGTATTAGTATGCTATATATAACAGTGCATATTCAGTTTGTGAATATTATTTCTATTGCATATTCACATTACCTATGGCATACTATGTATACTATTTGCATATGCATATGCTATGGGATTTTGCAGCAATGGCCCAAAGGATTTGGGTGGATGTCTGACTCAGAATATCCAAACAGTATTTCCCATGGTGGAAAAATATAACAAATTAAATGACTGACAACTTGCTTCCTTTTAATAGTACTCCAAACCTGGCAGCCTAAAGGCATCTGCTTCATAATGTCAAATGGATTGGGGTCATAAGTTATTGGGAGAACATATTATTTGTATGCAGAAGGTCTCAGGTTAAATCTTTGATATCTCCAGTTAAAAAGGCCAGGTAGTAAGTGATGTGATCTGAGATCCTGGAGAACTGCTGCTACTCAGTGTAGATAATAAGGTAAGGCAGCTTCATGTGTTCAGTGGTAACAATGGTTCTCTGTTGCCAAATATCTTGGAAGCCACTACATGTGGATGGTGAGTTCCTTTTGATGTATCAAGCTGCCCAATGGCAAATTCTAATATTGCTTTTTCTAAGTGAGTTTTAAAGAAATGTGCAGATTACCAGGAAGAAAACAGTTTTGGATTTATGTTTCTTTGTAATGTAGTCTTAGACACACAAAGCTCCCAGAAACTGGGTTGCTGGACATGTGCTTCAACTTTGTATCTATTTGCAGTGTATAGGTGAGCCAGTTTGGTGTAGTGGTTAAGTGTGTGGACTCTAATCTGGGAGAACCGGGTTTGATTCACCACTCCTCCACTTGCACCTGCTGGATGACCTTGGGCAAACCATAGTTCTGGCACAGCTGTTCTTGAAAAACAGCAGTTTCTGTCAGAATTCTCTCAGCCCCATCTACCTCACAGGATGTCTGTGGTGGGGAGGGGAAGGGAAAGGAGTTTGTAAGCCGCTCTGAGACTCCCTTGGGTAACAAAGGGCAGGGTATAAATCCAATTTCCTCCTCCTCTTCTATGTACACCATGCTGCAGACTAAAGCATTATTTGGTCTCTTTTGCACATGCTTGTTCCTCACCTAATAGTTGTTAACATCAAATAATGGGTTGGTTGTGTGAGCAATGACTGCAGATCAAACATCCCAGACTATAAAAACAACAAAAACTTCACATGCAATGTGCTTAAGTGGAATCAGTTAACACACTCTGTGAAAGTTATCAAGGCCTAAGAACTGGTTGGCCACTATGTGAGACAGGATGCTGGACTTGATCACTGATCTGTTCCAGCAGCGCTTTTCATATAGTCTTATGCCTGGATGCTATAGTAACCTGAACTTATAAGAATGTGGGATAACGTTTTGGTAGGATTCACACATTGTTTGATATTACATTACTGTAATTATTTATCTCCTGTCTGGACAGGAAAATCCAGCTGGAGATTAGTACAATATCCAAGGATGTATGTATCCAGCTATTGGCCAGTTTCTTTAACCCAGGGCCAGTTCAAGGTACTTATTCACTGGGTGCCTCCTACATGGTTGGCTCTTACAGTTCCACTTCTGGCTGAGTTCAGGCAATGTCAGTGCCCATTTTCTCCCAGTCCCATGTCATCAACAGCCAGGACAGAGTGGTATCCCTATGGTTGATAAGGCACCTGCTTTATTATGCTGTCTCAGAGAGTCACTTGGATGGTTTGGCCCTGCTTACGTCCTATGCAATATGTTAGCCAGGAACGGATGGATCCAACTGCATATTATTTACAATATTTTTATGTTGTCTTCCAACGATGAGGTGGTTTATGAGTTAAAACCACACATTGCTATAATAGAAACCAATATATTTTTTAAAAGTATTGACTTTATAGTCTACCTATCTCACTGTCACTCAAGGTGGATGACACAGTGTAAATCAATACAATCAATAGGATGTGATATATCTAACAAGCAACGCAATCAGACTAAGCAAAAAGTATTAGAAGAAGAAGAGTTTGGATTTATACCCCGCCCTTCACTGCCCAAAGGCGTCTCAGAGCGGCTTACAAACTCCTTTCCCTTCCCCTCCCCACAACAGACACCCTGTGAGGTAGGTGGGGCTGAGAGAACTTCTGAGAGAAACTGCTCTTTTCAGGAACAGCTGCGCCAGAGCTTGTGACTGACCCAAGGTCACATCAGCAGGTGCAAGTGGAGGAGTGGGGAATCAAACCTGGTTCTCCCAGATAAGAGTCCATGCACTTAACCACTACACCAAACATGATATATTAAACAATACAAAAAGTGGTACTGCAGTAGTAGAAGACAATGTAGGGGATGAGGCTATTACATACAGCAAACAGATAACGCATATTATATACAGTGCTTTAGGCCACAAACTCACTCTTTGTTTTAAAAAAAGCCTTCTTGAACCATTCCATTGTAATATAACTGTATTACCTTTATGGAAACACCCTTCTGTTTTAGATTCCAATATCAAAGGCACAGTGTAATAAAATATATTCACCTGCCTGTGAAGAGATATGAATTTACATCTCCCTCTCTCTTTTCTCCTTTTATCCCCAAAAGGACCCAATGTGGCTTAGAACAGAAAACACTCACACAATATAAATAAACCAATAAAATGAAAAATAAAACTAGGAGTAATAAGTTCCACAAAGGCCCTGCTCCTGGTTGAGTCCCATCTTCCATCCTCTTGCAAAAGTATTCTGAGGGGACTTTAATCTGGGAGAACTGGGTTTGATTCCCCATTCCTCCACATGAAGCTGCTGGTGTGACCTTGGGTCAGTCATAAATTCTTTCAGAACTGTAGAGAGCTCTCTCAGCCCCACCTATCTCACAGGTGTCTGTTATGGGGAGAGGAAGGGAAACAGATTGTAAGCCGCTCCGAGATTCCTTCAGGTAATGAAGGGCTGGATATCAATCCAATCTCCTCCTCCTCCTCCTCCTGTAGTGGTGAGTGTGCAGCTCTGGGTAATGTTCTATGGTCTGTAAGAAAACAAAATCAATAACTCTGAAGCTGAAACCCTCTCCTTTAGAAAAAGGGAACGTCAAGTTCATTGTCAAGCACATTATTTGTTTCTTGACCTTCGATTACGGCATACTCAGTGGATGGCAGCTGAATGTGTGAATTTGCTTCCTTTTAAAAAGTTCCGTGAAGGGACGTGATATGGAAGGTACATCTACGATGTGTCATTTCTGGGCCCAGGGCTCATTTCCTGCAGGAGTGCACAGGAGCGAAGCTCTGGCAGTAAGGAGCCCAGGGGGTGGGCACATGCAGCAAGCCCCACCCCCTGCTCCCAGCATCCCCCCTCACCTTTCCCGGCCCACTGGTTGACCAGGCGGAGTGCTGCCATGAGCTGGCCCTCAAGCTGCCCCACCACTGCCTGGACCATGGCACCCAGTCTGCCCAGGCTCTGCCCGTCCTCATGCTGGCCTGGCGCAGCGCCTCTGCAAGGTGGGCCCCAGCGACTCCCATGACGCCTGCGAGGAGCTCCGCCCTGGCCTCCTGTGCCCACTTGGCTTCCTCCTCTGCCTCTACCATGCCACTGCCCTGGCCCCCTACCTGCTCAAAGCCATGCGTGTCCTCTTCGCCGCCCTCCTCAACCCACAAGCAGCCATGCACTTTCCTGAACTTGCCATCCATCCAAAAGAGTCCAGTGGCACCTTTAAGACCAAGGTTTATTCAGGTACAAGCTCTCCCTCCTCTGTGAGGGCATATCTGCGCGTTCTCCGCCCCCATAGCTAGCAATCCAAAACAGTCCAGGGGAGCTTGAGTGTTGGGTATTGCCTACTGCCAAACTTCCGGTGATGGCAGGGGGTGTGGCATATGCAAATAAGTTTTGCTAATGAGTTATGCTAACAAGTTCCTGCACCTCTTTTTCTACGAAATGACCCCTGTCTGGGCCTATTCACACATGAAAGTCTTTTTATTTGTTTTTACTTATCAGGCACTTGATGGTTTGCTATATATGTGTGTACATTAACTCACTCTCTGAAACCCTGGGTTGGATGGGCTGCACTTACTGTCAAATAACTGGTGCTGTTCACTTTAGCATCAAAACCTGATCCGTTGGAAAAGACTCTCAGGCCTTGGGCTGTGTAGAACCTAACCTGGAAGAGAATGTTCTGTCAAAATGAACAACTTCCTTTTTTACCAGCTACTACAAGCTTTCCAGATTTGATTCTGCTGTTGTTGCTGGCACAGGAATATGTTTTATTACAAATCACACATGCAGCTAAGAGTAGGAAATGTTTTTTTTCCCTGGGCCTCATGTTTACCTGACTTGGCGTGACTTAACACCAAGGAGAAGTTGGCCGGGGGACCACCCAGTTTTGTAATGTAAAGGACCACTGCAAGTTGGGGAAATACTTCATGTTGAACCAATTTATGGAATATCCGTTTTCAAAAGTATATTAACACAACCAATCCCTTGAGCAAGTGTATATGTATGAAGCTGTTCTACAGTTGCTCTTGTTCTTTCAGCTCTCCAAAACAGTATATGAAATCCAGAAAAACATAAAATGTTCTTCATCTGCCTCTCCTGCACAGCTTGGGAGACAGACAGAAGAGGATCTTAGTGAGGGTTGCCAAATCTGGGTTGGGAAATTCCTGGAGATTTGGGGTGGAGACTTGGGATGGAGCCTGTGGGGTGTGGTTTAGGCACCGGAGGGACCTCCAGACTCCATGTAGTCTGGAGATGAGTTCTAATTCCAGGAATTTCCAGGCACCATGTGGAGGGAGTCTGCCCTACTGGCAAGCTGGACAACATGGGAAGAGCCAGTCCTTTGAGTATGCCAGCCCCACCTCTGGAGGACCCTAAAGTTAAGAACCAGCATTTGGGATTGTGCTTGTGTAATTCACTAAGGTCCTAATATCTGCAGGGACTGAGCAGGTTTAGTCGGTTTTGACAGCGGAACTCCCACCTATGGTTATTAAGAATGTGTAACTGCTGCAACTACACATATACTTAAAAACAGACATAGGAGAGGCAATACAACCAATGCACTTTAACATTTAAAATAAACTCTTTATATAAACAAAGCATGGAGGTTTCATATAAATTCATTCCTGGTTAGTTGCTATTAGTTCATAGCAATTAATCTTCAGGGTATTACTGGTTACAGATATCTTCAGCACCCACAAGGATGCACAGAAAAAGAAAATACTAAGCACATAGATATATTGTAGGTCCATATATTGTAAGCTCACAGATACTGGAACAGCATATGAGGTTTCCAGGCTGTACTTGGGAGGCTGCAGCTCTTCTCAGTTGAATCCAGGATTTACCTGCAATAATTACTGTATTTTAGGCCAAACTTAAACAGTATTTTCATCAACCTCCATGAATTGCTGGTATTTGGCGCTGCTTTTACTTGCTTTAGTTATTTTTAGTTTGCTTTGGCTATTTTTAATTTTTTTAAATTGTTTTTTGAATCAACTTCTGATCTGCTACCGTTCACTTTTTAAGCTTCATTCCTATTTTTTTGTTCTGTGATATAAATATGGTTTTATTGTTCTGAGTTTATAATGCATTGTAATTTGATGTGGAAGCCACTTTCTGGTTGATTTTATGTGGTTGCATTCAGTTAGTGTACGATTGTTTTGTTTGGTCTTGGAAGCCATCTCAAGATTTTTTTTAATGAAGAGTGTGGGAGTTAAAAATGTTTTGAAAAGTTTATAAAATTATGAATGGGGAACGGAAACTGGATAAAGATAACTGTTTCTCCTTTGCCCATCAATACTAGGACTGATGAACACACAATGAAGTTGATGGGCGGTAAATTCAGGATGGACAAAAAGAAGGTCTTCTTCATATAAGGAATGACTGGCTTGTGAAATTTGCTGCCTCAGGAAGTGGTGATGGTTAGTTAGCTTTAAAAAGGATTAGATATGTTCACAGAAGGCAAGGTTAACCATTATATCTAATTCTGAGTTGGACCCTAGAGTGTGGATCAAAAAATCCACACACTGTTGTCACAGACAATTGGGGGATTTTAAAGCTCCATGTTCACAGAAAAATCTGGGAAGGGGAAGTAAATTGTGGAGTTAACCCTCCTAAATATGAGATGAATTCCACTAAATCTTGTAAGATTATGTTCTGAGATCTTGGTGGCCATTTTGGGGGGGTTGCTTGGCAACTATAACAATATTCCTGAGCCTTCCAACCTTTGGTTTGTGGCACTCAGAAGTTGGGAAAGGAGAGACTGAATAAAGTTAAAGGATGGAAAGGAGGGAGGGAAGCAGGGAAAAAAGAGAAAAGAAGAAGTTGAAGGAGGGAGAACAAGGTAAGGTATTTAGGTATATAGGAGAGAAGAAAAGGGAAGAGGTTGCTGTGGGGGAGAAGGAAACAAAGCAAGATGCTGGCAGGGCAGAGAAAGGTTGGTTGGGGGAGGGAGAGAAGGAAGCAGGGAAGCTATGAGGATTGCCAGGGAGAGGAACTGAGAAAATAGTGGGTGAAGGGAAAATTAAACAGTCTGAAACATACAGTTGCATTAGATATGTTCACAGAAGGCAGGTTAACCATTATATCTAATTCTGAGCTGGACCCTAGAGATCACAAGAAGTATGGACCCTAGAGATGGACCCTAGAGATCACAAGAAGATCACAGATCCCAAGAAGTATGAACGAACTGTAGGATAACACAAAGTATAAATGAGTTCTCAATATCAATATACTCAATATCAATATTTATTTATTATATGACAGAGTTACACACAGGAAGGATATAATAATATAAAATACATAAAGAAGTTGATGCAATAGGTATGCAGACTGATTGGGCAATCCCCATAAACACTAATATTGAAATTTTCAATCCATTCAGTCACAGCTGGGGAGAGGTCAAAGAGCTCCATCATATCTCCCTGAAAAATATGATGCTCACATTCCTGTGAAGGATGGAAAATAGTTTGGCAGACTGTACCACAATCGGGTCCTCGTATTTTGCTCCATTTAAGCAATAGGTCTGCACAACTGCCAAAGCCTGTTCGTATTCTATTAGCTGGCTTCCATACTTTTTTTTTTTAAAAAACTTTTTTTATTAAGCATAGTTAACAAGATTACAATAGTAGCAAAATATCAAACTACAAATAGTATTAATATTCCAATAAAAAAAACAAAGTAACCATTTATCACAGTACAGTAATCATATCTAAGCTTGATATATAGTCTTCTTTATCTGATAGATATTCCAAAAAGGGGAACCATACTGAGATAAATTTAGACTGATAATCTTCATTATTATTATTATTATTTTTGCACTACAGGGTGTGTTATTTTGTCCAGAGTACAGAGTTCGCAAGTCTTTATTATCCAATCAGTGACCAACAATGGTCTAGGGCTCTTCCACAATTTTACTATAGTTAACCTAGCTACTGCACATACATTTTTTGAAGTTTGTGACATCCATAAATTGAGTACTAGCACTTTTGGATCTAATGGTATTTTAGTTGTTTGATAAATAGCTATGGTAACGTCTTTCAAAAAAAATTGAACTTTCTTGCATGATCACCAAGCGTGCCAATAAGTACCCTTTTCCCCACAGCTCTACCAACATATAGGAGAGGCTTTTTTTTGTTATGTAATGAATTCATAGAGGTCTCAAATACCACCTACTGAGTTTTAATCAATATATTTTTGATTGAAATGTTTCAGATGCCCAGATTTTTTGCCACTCCTGCAAAGTAATTAGATCAGTACAATCTTTGTTCCATCTACCCACATAAGAAGATGGTGTGGTATTCATTGATTGCAATAATATTAGGTATAAAATAGAGATATACCCTTTATAACATATGGGCATAGTTTTTAGTAATTGTTCAAATTGTGTTAGTGGTCTAGTTATACAATCCCTGAGAGAAGGATGACTAAATAAATGATTGAGTTGAAAATACATATACCGAGGTACCGGTTCTTCCATCATAAAGTCTAATTTTATCTTATCTAGCAGCCTGCCATTTTTCACAATATCTATAATTCTTATCAAGTTTCCCCCCCTGAAATAATATATAAGAATTGTTTAGTCTTGGAGGTAAAACCATTGCTGTCCTACAAAAATGGCAAGAGGAGAAATTGAGGGGGCTAGTCTTTTGCAGTTATGTTCCCAAACTTTCAATGTATTTAATAAAAATGGATTTTGCTGTATTTCTGTTGATCTTTCTGTTTTAGTTTTCCAAGTTAATTCTTGTAGAGTTTGTTTTGGAGAAAATGCTTGTTCAATTATGTATCAATTGGGAGAGGTGTTTGTATTTAATATTTTGATTAGGTTGGTTAATTGTGCTGCATAATGATAAAATAGCAAATTGGGGTATGCTATTCCTCCTTCTTTAGTTTGCCTATATAGTATAGTAAAAGATATTCTAGATGATTTATTATTCCAAATAAATTGATTTAATATTGATTGCCATGATTTAATTATTGATAAGGAGATAAATATAGGGATTGTTCTAAGGTAAAATATATATTTTGGCAATATGAAAACTTTTATTATATCCATCTTTTCTATCCAAGAATAATTCAATTTTGACCATTCATAGAGTTGATTTTTGATTAATTTTTGCATTGTGCCAAAGTTTCCTTTAAAGAGATTCTCTACATTCAGTGGGATTTCTATGCCTAAATAACACCAGGTATTGTGGATTCATTTTAAAGTATAGATTTTTAAAATACTTTAAATCAAATTTCCCTTAATGTAAGTAGGATATACTTCAGTTTTTGATTGATTAATCTTTAGTCCTGATATGTCTGCAGAAAGATTCAATTCTATCATTGTAGATTTCAAAGAGCAAAGAGGGTCTGATAAATATAGCACTGTCATCTGCAAACGTGCTAATTTTAAACTCATTACTTTTTATTATTTCACGTATCTTTGTATTATCTCTAATGGCTGTTGCTAGTGGTTCTAAACACAAAGCAAATAACAGGGGTGATAAAGGAGACCCCTGCCTAGTGCCTCTTGTGGGATTAAAAGATGCAGAAGAGGATCAGTTGATTTTTATTTAGTTTGTGGCAATCTATATAGAGTTGTTATGCCTGTGCTAAATCCTCTGCCAAAATCCATATGATCTAGCAATTGATGTAAATACAACGGCTCAACAGAGTCAAATGCCTTTTCTACATCCAATGAAAGAAGAACTGAAGTTATTTCTTTTTGTCTGCAATAATTAATTATGTTGAGAGATTTTCTAACATTATCTGGCATGTTGTGTTGTGGAATAAAATCTGTCTGGTTGCTATTGATGTAATTATGAATTATCTTTCCCAAGCTGCTCACTAAAACATCTGAAAATATTTTTGTATCTTGATTTAACAGACTTATTGGGTGATATGACTCTGGCTCTGTTTTATCTTTCCCTGGTTTTGGAAGAAGTATGATAATTGCATCATTCTATGTTTGTGACATTACTCCAGTTTCAATAAATCATTGCAAACTCATATTAGGGGACCCACTAATAAATGTTTATAGATGTTGTAGAATTTTCCTGAGAACGCATTATTACCAGGTGTTTTATAATTTTTAAAGTTTTTAATAATTTGTTCCACCTCACTTGTCTGAATAGGGGCATCTAAGAAATTCTTATGTTCTTGAGTGAGTTTAGGGATGGTCAGTTGAGTGTGGGATTTCCCCCTTACTGGCCAGCAGTGGGCAAGAGCCTGCAAAAGTGGGGGTTCCTCTGACCCCACCAGGGAACTGGGAACCATCTAGTGAGTTTTGTGGCTGAAAGAGGATGCAGAACTGTGGTGTCACAACATTCTAACCACTAAACCACATTGGCTTACCACACTGATAAATTGCTTAAAATTCTATACTAAAGCAGGAAAAGAACTGGGACAATAAATGAAGCAACAACTAAGGTCTGGTTCACATAACCTTCCCAGTTACCCATGGAGGGGGGAATCCCCCGTCCTCAGTGGGCCCTTCCCACCATTGCTAGGTTGGGAAGTAGGAGAAAGATAAATGCAAAAATGGGGGGGACACCAGCATCCCAATTTGCTGATGTTGCTTCCTGTGAAGAAGAGGAGATGTCAGCACCTTGCGGGGGACACTCTAGGATTTGCCCAAATGCTAGATTGTCCCGGGGATGCATTGATGTCACTTCTGGTCAGATGGGAAGCAATGTCAGCACATTGCTGGTGATGTCATTATGTTACCAGCCAGGGCTTCAGTGCCTCTATGGGTCTCCCACTGGCTGCCAGCCTTGTGCTGGCAATCCTACACATGCAAGAAAATGAAGGGGCACAGGTCCAGCTATGGTGGAGGCAGAATGGATTGTGCTACTCAAGGCAAGGATCATAATTTGGAAAGAAATTTTAAAACTCTCTGCAAAAAAGAAAACCAGCACAGCAGGCAAATACAGGCCTAGACCTTCCCCCCTTGCTATGCTAGTCTTCTAGTTGCATGGTGGTTTTTGTGTGTGTGATGGAACATTCAGACCTGGAATTCTCTACCTCAGTGCCCTGCTGATTCATTTACTTCTCGATCCCCTGAATATGTGAGCCAGGCATATGTCTCTAACTGATTGCTCCTTTGTAAAAAAAAAAAAATGCAGCAGTCCCTGCATTTGTCAAAACATTGGCATCACTTTTTTTTACTAGTTTGGCTTTTCTTCCTCTTTCTGTCACAAGATAGAGAAAACAACTGTGCAGTTATTATCCAGATGCGGGGACTGGCAGATGTGCACACCACTCAGTGCTCTTCTGCTTGCGGCCTTCCTCATTCATTTCATACACATGTTGTGTTCCTTCTTCTGCTGAAATCAATGGAAAGCTTTTGTAAGGGAGGGGTAGATGAATGCAGAATGCATTCATTAATTTGTTTAAATGAATCATGCTCTCAGCAGATGACTTCAGGTAATTTATAATGCAAGACACACGATAAAATAAAGTAAAAATAAGTCAGCATTGAAAACACAGGAGTTAAATTTAAAATCTTAAAAGCCAACAGAAAGCTACCTACTTACAGATGAGAGTAAGGAATGAAGAAAAAATAGGAATCATTAGAAGAAGAAGAGGAGGAGATTGGATTTATACTCCACCATACTTCACTACCCAAAGGAGTCTCAGAGTGGCTTACAAACGCCTTTCCCTTCCCCTCCCCACAACAGACACCCTGTGGGGTAGGTGGGGCTGAGAGAGCTCTGACAGAAACTGCTCTTTTTCAGAAACAGCTGTGCCAGAGCTATGGCTTGCCCAAAGTCATCCAGCAGGTGCAAGTTGAGGAGTGGGGAATCAAACCTAGTTCTCCCAGATTAGAGTCCGTGCACTTAACCACTACACCAAACTACACCACTAAACCACTACACCAAAAAGAGAAGTTTTTCCTGGCATCTAAAGCTGGAATGAGAGCAGCTGTGTCCAGGAATTTTCAGAAATGAGGAGCCACCACAGAGAAAGCCCTGGCGCCCAACCTGCTTCTAAATATGGGAGCACACCAATACACGTGTTAGGCACTCTGTTAGGGATTCAGAACTGAGCCAGCTGGGCTGGGAGACAGAACCCAGGAGAGAGCAGCTGGGAAGGTAAGCATTTCTTTTTTGCTTTTCCTAACCTGCTAAATTACTGGGAAGTATTCCTGAAGCTGACTCAAATACTTTGGCAACCAATGAGAAGGAGCATTCACTGGAGAAGACCCTGATGCTGGGAAAGATTGAAGGTCAAAGAAGAAGGGACGGCAAGTATGAGATGGTTGACAGTGTCATCGATGCAACGAACATGAAATTGAGCAAACTTCAGCGGACAGCGGAAGACAGGAGGCCTGGCATGATCTGGTCCATGGGTCGGACTCAACTGTGCGACTGAACAACCAAATTAACCAAGGTTGCTTTGTGAGAGGACAGAGTTTGAGGGTGGGTGCGTGGGTGCTTATAGCCTTCTGGAGAGTGGTAGAATTATAGAATCACAGAGTCAGAATCACAGAATTATAGAATCACCAGAGGTCCATAGAGGCCATCCAGTCCAACCCCCTGCTCACTGCAGAATCAGCCTAGAGCATCCCTGACTGTCCAGCTGCTGCTTAAAGACTGCCAGTGAGGAGGAGCTCACCACCTGCCTAGGCAGCTGATTCGAGTGTTGCACAACTCTTACCATAAACAAGTTTTCCCCAATATCCAGCCGGAAACTTCCTGCCCTTAATTTAAAACCCATTATTGTGAGTCCCGTCTTCTGCTGCCAACAGGAACAGCTCCCTGACCTCTAAGTGACAGCCTTTCAAATACTTAAAGAGAGCAATCATGTCCCCCTTCAACCCTGTCTTCTCCTCATAGGGTTTGGTCTCCGGGGCCCTGATCATCCTTGTCAGTCTCCTCTGCACCCACTCCATTCTGTCCACATCCTTTTTGAAGTGAGACCTCCAGAACTGCACACAATACCCCAGGTGCGGCCTGACCAATGCAGTGTACAGGGGGACTATGACATCTTGCAATTTGGATGTTATGCCTCTGTTGATACACCCCAAGATCTCATTAGCCTTTTTTGTCGCTGCATCAATCTGGCTGCTCATATTTTACTTACGGTCCACCCATACCCCAAGATCTTGTTCACACACACTGCTACCCAAAGTGTATCCCCCATCCAGTATGCGTGTTCTTCATTTTTGTTACCTAGTAGAACTTGACCCTTATCCTTGTTAAATTGCGTCTTGTTCACATCTGCTCACAGGGCCCTGATCTCCTCCAGGAGCGCATTCCACCAGGTAGGGGCCGCCACCGAAAAGGCTCCGGCCCTAGTAGCAGCTAGCCTGGCCTCCCTCAGGCAAGGGAGGGTCAGCTGGTTTTGCGACCCAGGCCGTAGTGCTCTCTGGGGTATATATGGGGAAAGGCGGTCCTGTAGGTATGTTGGACCCCGGCCATATAGGGCTTTAAAGGTAAGAACCAGCACCTTGAAGTGGACTCAGTATGCTATTGGCAGCCAGTGCAGTTTCCTTAGCACAGGCTGGATGTGCTCCCATTTAGGGAGACCTATCAACAGCTTGGCCACGGTGTTCTGCACTAGCTGTAGCTTCTGAATCCGTGACAAAGGCAGCCCCATGTAGAGAGCATTACAGTAGTCTAGTCTCGAGGTGACCATCACATGGATCACTGTAGCCAGGTTGGCACGGTCGAGGAAAAGAACCAACTGCCTAATCAGCCTGAAATGATAAAAGGCTGACTTGGCAGTGGCTGCTACCTGGGCCTCCATGGTGAGGGAGGGATCCAGGAGCACTCTCAAACTCTGAACCTCCGGCGCTGAGACCAATGAGGCCCCCGAAGGTGGGGAGTGGGATCCCCACCCTCGAACTGCCCTGACCTAGGCACAGGACCTCTATCTTCACTGGATTCAGCTTCAGCTGACTCAGTCTAAGCCAACCAGCCACGGCCTGCAACGCGTGGTCCAGGTCTTCTGGTCCGGAATCCAACTGGCTGCCTAACATCAGATAGAGCTGGGTGTCATCAGCATACTGGAGACACCCCAGCCCATACCTCCAGGCAATCTGGGTGAGGGGGCACATATAGATGTTAAATAACAATGGGGACAGCATATCCCCCTGAGGCACACCACATTCAAGTGGGTGCCTCCTGGACTGCTGTTCCCCTAGCGCTACCCTTTGTCCCTGACCCTGGAGAAAGGAGGCAAGCCTCTGCAAGGTGAGCCCCCCAAATCCCCGCATTGGTGAGGCAGTGGACTAATAGCTGGTGGTCGACCGTGTCAAACACAGCTGACAGATCTAACAACAGCAATACCGCCATTGCGCCTTGATCCAGATGTCTCCGGAAGTCGTCAGTCAGAGTGACCAGCACCGTCTCCATCCCATGACCCGGACGGAAGCCAGACTGGAAGGGATCTAACACGGAAACGTCATCCAGAAAACCCTGCAGCTGTATTGCCACTGCCCTCTCAATCAGTTTGCCCAAGTAAGGCAAATTGGAGACTGCCTGATAGTTGGCCAATTCAGCCGGATCTAAGGATGGTTTTTTCAAGAGAGGGCAGACCATCGCTTCCTTGAATGCCCCAGGGAACTGCTCCTCTACGAGGGACTTGTTGATAATCTCCATGAGGGCACCTTGAAACCCCTCATGGCCAGATTTAATAAGCGCACGGATCAAGGCTGCATGAGGTTGGGTGAACATGAGGCTGCATGAGGTTGGGTGAACAGCTGCGAGTAAACTGTCAACTTCCTTCAGGCTGAGAGGGCTGAAGCGATCCAGGATTGAGATCGAAGACTCGCTCATTGTTTTAACTGTGGTGGGGAGATTGCAGCAGGGCGCCAAGACTTTATCCACAAAATAGCTCGCAAAAGCCTCACAGCCAATGTCCAATTCCCTAGCATTTGGTCTGCCCTGTGGCAGAGCTGTTAGCAACCGAATCATCCTAAACAATTGGGCTGGGTGAGAGCTGGTGGACACAATCTCCACAGCATAGAAAACCTTCTTTGCGGCTTTGACTGCCATCTCATAGGCTTTCATAAACGTCCTATAAGATGTTCTTGTTGCTTTGTCTTGAGTTCGGCACCACCGTCTCTCTAGCCGTCTGAGCTCCCGCTTCATCAGCCGTAACTCCTGGGTATACCATGGAGCCAGCCTAGTTCAGGGGTGTAGAGGCTGCTGTGGAGTAATCTCATTGATGGCTGCAGAGAGCCGGCTATTCCAGTCCTCCACAGGCTCATCTAACAAGCTGCCAGGTGGCATCGGATCCCACAGGGCCATCTGGAGCTGCACTGGGTCCATCTGGCTCCACGGGTGACCTAAAATACGCTCACCGCCTAAACAGGGTCGGGGTGGTACATTCAGGTGGGCCCCTAGGGTAAGGTGGTCCAACTATGGGACTGCCGAAGCAGTAACCTGGTCCACTGTTACCCCTGCCACGAAGATCAAATTGAGCGTGTGCCCAGCCTGGTGTGTGGGGGTCGTTACATATTGGGAGAGTCGTTACATATTGGGAGCTGCCATGGATGACAGCAGATCCACTGCCTGAGTAGAGGTTGCGTCATCAGCATGAACATTGAAATCACCCAGGACAATCAGTCTAGGGTGTTCCAATGCCCAGCCTGCTACGGCCTCCATCACGGATGGCAGGCTATTGGCTGGTGTGTTAGGCGGTTGGTACACCAGCCAAATCACCAAACTCTCCCCAACCTCCCAGACCAGGCTGGCACACTCGATGCCCATGATCCTCGGAGGCAGTAGTGCCCTAAAGGGGAAGGGAAAGGAGATTGTAAGCCACTCTGTGATACCTTTGGGTAGTGAAGGGTAGGGTATAAACCCAATCTCCTCCTCTTCCTCCTCCTCCTCCTCCTCCTCCTCCTCCTCCTCTTCTTCTTCTTCTTCTTCTTCTTCTTCTTCTTCTTCTTCTTCTTCTTCTTCTTCTTCTTCTTCTTCTTCTTCTTCTTCTTCTTCTTCTTCTTCTTCTGCATACCAAGCAGATGCTCCACCTCTGAGCCACAGCCCTTTGCCTAGCTCATTCAAGACCATGAGTCTCAGGTCACGAGCCTTCAGGTGACTCTGAAAGCTTGCCCCAGAACTCTAAACTTTATCCCTGCAACAAGATGGGGAAACAACTGCTCAGTCAAAATGTTATACAGCTGGCAGAGATATTTCTAATCTTTTCCCGGCTGCTATAAGAGCCCAGCAACGTAGGCCACCAATATGTGGGGAGACTCAGGTGAGAGGATACCGGTTTTATTAAGGTCCCCTCGAGGGGTTCATGAGGTTGTGGTCATGAACAGAGATGAACAGAGGTGGTTTGCCATTGCCTGCCTTTGCATGATGATCCTGGATTTCCTTGGTAGTTTCCTATCCAAGTACTAACGAGCACTGATCCTGCTTAGCATCCCAGAGCTGACAAGATCAGGCTAGCCTGGGCCACCCAGGTCAGGGCATTCGTGGATGGACTGAGATTTCAAGTAGAAACTTCACAGCTGCCATTCTTGGCCATTACGTTACACCCATTCTCTTGAGACTGGAACAAATTTTTAAAAACTGTATTAATGTAATGGTTGTATAACTTGTTCGGTCCACATCTGCTAGATATTTTTAATTGAAATGTCAGCCCCGTGATGATGAGGAGGCAATCTGTTCATTGGATTATGGTCTAGCACTCTTCCAACAGTTAATGTGGAGAAAGGAGGAAAAATTGCTCTCAACTGGGAGGGCAGGACAGTTCCCACAGGCAAAGAGAAGGGTGTGTCCTCGGGAGGGAGGCAGGGAGGCAGGTCCCTCTTTTTTGCTACACACAAGACCCTGTTTGAAGTGGATTAAAGTCCAGGGGAATGGTTCCACTTACTTTATTGGAAATTAGATCTGGCCTGTAGTTTTTCTTCATAGTGACCTGAGGTAAATCCCACAAAAAAGTATTGTTCATTGGCAGGAGAACGGGACACACAGAAACGTTTTTGCAGGCTTGTTTTTCATTACGAGGGGAAAGTTGCAGTTTGCTATAAACTAGCTCTGTGCCCGTTTCCTCTTTCTTGGCAAGTCCCCTCTCTCCTTCCAGTATGGATGGATAAGATGTATGCAACATGTTGAACAATTTCACTCTTGGCTGTTATCCTTTAATATGTATAATCTCTCTCTCTCTCAAAAAAAAAAAAATGCTGTTACCCAAGAAATGCCCTTAAAGCATATGTGGACAAAATCACCACCCAAGTAGTTGGAGCATACCATGCTTACAATTTCACCTTCCATGTTTTTAAGTAGAGACACAGTCTCTTAAGAAACAGATGGTCATTGGGTGGGCAATAGCACCGGTGGGTGGAAAGCTGCCCGCAATGGATAGATTGTTTTTATCATTCATCCCATATGTCCATCACATTTCAGTTTGGTTACTGTTAGTCATTGCTCTGCATACCTGATTCCATTTAACTCATTGATATTCTGCATTCATGGACAAGCTTATTCCTATACTTTTCATTTTAACATTTTAATCAAGTGTTTACTGTTTGCAGTCCAGTGTTGAGATACAGCAATAAAAGAACAGATGAGTCATTTCAAAAGAAACATATGGTGAGTTCCATTCCTGTATAGTAAGATTAGGGTACGTCTCCACAGTCTCTCTGGTTGCATCTAAACTGTCTCTCTGTTCTACCCATGCATGTAGGGCTAGGCCAAGGGCTTTTGGAGCCCTAGATGAACTATGACTTTGCCCTGCCTCCCATTCAATTGAGAGAAAAACAAGAGCTCTAGAATGAGCTTACTGGTGTATCCCAGTGAACTGATGGGAGAGTTGGTATGTTAAGCCAGATCCTTTGATAAATTAGCAGAATGCACTAGGCTCAGAATGCAGCAGAGCTCTTTTGAACAGTGTATGCTTGCAATACTACAAAGTTACACAGAGCCACTTAGTTTAAAAGAAAACAAGAACTGATTCATTTAGGAAATACATACTTGATAGTGCTGCATAGAGAAAGGGACAGATTCTGTTCTACCTAGCTAGTGATGGATGCAGATGCACACATTTGTAGGTTAGATATGTTCCCTCTGAAGTATACTATCCTGTTGTTGTCATACTAGGGATTGAGCTATATAATGTTTTCACGAGCCACACCCCTTCCCTTGGAAGTCATTGATGGTGGCCAACCAGAGGCTTTCTAAATTCTGCTTTTGGAACCCTGGCTATTAGGGGTGAGAGACATGTTTGCCAGGCATCTGGCTGCTTGGTTTGGTGGGTCACAAGTTACACATGGACTTCATACTCAGAGTTTCTATGAATATTTGCTTGGCTTAACTAAAGTGGCCTTTACTTAATCATCAATAAAATTATCTGCATCACCAAGACAATCCATGGCCTGACAATTCATTCATCTCCATAGAATATGGAGTTTTCCCACAAACCTCTCAATTTTTACAGGCCCCTTTGATGCCTGGAAAGTTCACTGTCAGGATATTGGGACCTGTGAGGAGGAATATAGGTACGTGGGTCAGGGTGCTGGAGTCAGGTAGGGTTGCCAGCCTCCAAGTGGGGTCTGGAGATCTCCCAGAATTATGACTGATTTCCAGATGACAGAGATCCATCCCCCTGGAGAAAATGGCAGGTTTGGAGGGTGGACTTTATAGAATTATACCTCACTGAAGTCCCTCCCCTCCCTAAACCATTGTTCCCAGGCTCCACCCCCAAAATCTCTAGGAACTTTCCAACCTGGAACTGCTAACCCTAGCCAGGGAGGAGGGACAAGGGGTGAAACTGCTTCACCTCCCACACCTCCCACACTTCCCCTAAGGGAAGGGGTCTATGATGGCCCTGTCCGCTTCCCTCCCTCAGAGGCAAGATTTTCCCTGTTTTTCTTTCCCTTGACTGACTGAGCCACCCTAGTAATGTTTTCTTCTTTCCTGAAGAGCCCTGACTGCTCCACCCTGTCAAAGTATAATATTTTGGCTGTTTGCTCAGCCCAGGAACCTGAGGGAAGGGTTGGGAGCCCCCTTTAATTTTACTTAACATAGAGGGGAAAGGTCAGGTAAAATCGAGGGTTGAAATTTCTGATGTAAAACCAGTACATAGTTCTTATGTTTCAGATTAATGAGAGTTATTCTGAGTTTCTTAAATCTTTATGCTGAGAGGCTTTTGTTCCAGTATTTCCCCCTTTGAGTATTCTCTGACTCTTACAACCTTCTTTTTCCAATACCCAAACCCCTTCTCTTGAAACACTAGTACTGGTCTTGAGTTTTTAACTGACTCTTAAGGTCTCTAAAGGCAGTTTCTAACCACACTGGATCAGGGATCTCTGCACTCTTCAGAACTAACTCTCTGTTTGACTAAGTAATTTCCTTCTCTCCCTTGAAGATCTATTCCCTTTCTTTGGCCCAAAATGGGAGTCTTCACCTACTTCCCAAACTTCCTTGCCAACTTTCCCCAAATCCTCCTGTTGGTGTTAAACTGCTCTCAGACAGGGCTGAATTCTGAAACTGTCAGTACTCCACTCTTCTCAGCTAGGGCTGAAATCAGACTGTCAGTACTCAGTTCACTCAAGGCAGAAATCTGACTGACTCTGTCCTCAGCATGCAGGTCTCACTAGACTTTCTCTGTTCAGCTGATGCTAACCAATCAGATTGCTTGGAGCAGCCTGTCACTCAAGGTTCTCTGTTTCTGTGAAGAATTAACTCTTCACAGTCTTTTACTCTGTACAGCACTTAGGCGGGATACAAATCTAAAGTAATAAATAAAAATAAATAAATAAGTAGAAGCTTTTAAAAACAGCAGTCTGTTACAGGGTCCCTCTCAACTCTTGCTCTGTGTCCCATGCAGCTGTTCCTCCACATGTGTCCCGACTCCCAAGACCCCATGAATGATCTTTCAAGGAATAAAAGAGGATGCAGCAATGGAGATGAACAGAGGAAAAAGACCTGCTGTGCTTTATGTGTATGGATGGTTGGATGCAAGCCATTGCCTTTGAAATGATTGACCACAGAACAGGCAGCATCCAAAGTGATCTTCCTTAGCCTTAATATAAAGTGAATTGTTGGTACATGCAACAGGGCCTTCTAGTTCCATTCCAGTTAGCCACTAATGTGATTTATAAGAAATCCCATTTGCTCAGCAGTTTGCATGGAAATAATGATAAATGCTCATTTGCCAATGTCTTATCTAGCTAATAGTATAAAAGCACATTCTTCCTTTAGATCTTCAAGTGCTGAGAAAAGTTTTACAAGCTTTTTCTTCTTTTTTGTGTGTTTGGCCTGCTCAAGAATGTTAATGCTTTTGGGGAAAACTTGACTGTGTAAGCCATTTACAAATTACAATAATGCCTGAGAAGCAGGGGTGGGGGGGAAAGAAACCCTTAATATAACCAGCCTGGTTCCAGATCCTTTCTTTTGCTCTAGATTGTGCAGCACAAAGAAGTTTTAAAAAGAGATAAGCATGAGAAGGAGACAAAAAGGAAGGAACAGTGAGAAGATATGGAAGATGAAGCTGCACTCGAGGGAAATACTTCTATTAAGGGACTAGCAGAACTCTTGAGAGAAATCTGGGGTACTGAGGAAGACAAATGCAATTTACATTTTGAGCTTGAGTTTAACGAACCCTTAGCTAGGGCTACCAACCTCCAGGGGGGTACCCTGGACCAAGTCCTACTGATGGATAAACAGATGGCAGCTGTGACTAGAAGTGTCTTTTAACCACTTTGACTGGTTAGCCAACTGCAGCCTTCCCTGGGCAGAAAAGAGTTGGCCATGGTGGTATATGCCCTGGTTACATCTAGATTAGATTTAGGGATTTCAAACCCCGCAGTGCAGGTGGAGGTCCCCTGCAGCCAGGCCTCACCTCTCCACTGCCAATCAGCAGGCCGGTGGGGGTGACTTACCCCCCCAAAAAAGGGAAGAACATCCAACATTTCTGCAATATGCCCATGTTTCTCCATTGTGACCCAGAAGTGTGTTGCTGTGTTTTTCTGGCAAAAGCTCTATGGCAGAAGCTAATTCTGTTATGTCCTCAGAGACATAAGTGACAGCATAATCGAGCAGGTGCTCATTATGCGGATTCAAGAACTGTCTTGTATTGCCCAATCAAAGGGCTTATGGAAGGAACATCTTTGATTGGCTATTGTTATGGAATATGATTGGTCCTTATCACTGCATTATGATTGGCTGCCTTGTTCAAATGTTATTGGCGCGTTTACTTTCTGTGGGTGTGGCTACTACAGCCAGAACTGTATTTAAACCCGTGTGTTTGTGGACTATTTCGTCTAGCTGGTCTAGTCCTTAGCTGGTCTAAACCTTGGAGCTAAATAAAGCTGAATCACTTTGAATTTACCTCCGGTGTGCTGTCTCTTATATATCAACTGGCGACGAGGATGGGATATTAGCGGGTAGGCAGCCCCGCTGAGACACCACGGAGGAAATTCCGATCGACCGCGAGTTTCCGAGGGGGCCATCCGCTCCAGGAAGCGCCGCGATGAGCTCCAAGCACCGGTTCGAGCCGTTCGAGCCCACGACCGAGGACTGGGAGGCGTACCTCACCCGGTTCGAGTTTCACCTCGAGAGCGGCGGGGTGACGGATGCTGCGAAGAAACGAGCTGCACTGCTTAGCTCGTGTGGCAAAGAGGTGTTCGACATTGCTCGTTCACTTGTCACGCCTGAGGACATCAAGACCGTGCCGTACGCCACGCTGACAGAGAAGTTGAAGGCTCATTTCGCGCCGCAGCCTTCAGAGATCGCTTCCCGGCACGCGTTCTACGAAAGGCGGCAAGGCCCCAGCGAATCAGTAGCCGAGTTTGTGGCGGCATTGAGGAAGTTGGCAAGGGCTTGCAACTTCGCAGATCTCGAGACAGCTTTGCGAGACCGGCTGGTCTGCGGCCACCGTGATGCAAAGCTGCAACAACGCCTGTTCGCCCTAAAGACGCTGACATTCAAGGTCGCGTTCGAGGAAGCCATCGCCACTGAAGCTGCTGAAAGGTCGACGAGAGAAGTGCGACAGCGGCCTGTGGCAGCTGAATCCAGCATTCACCAACAGGTCGAGGACCGTGAGCCGCCGGCCGCCGTGGATGACGTACGAGAGCCTTGTTCCAGCAGCCAGCTGCGAACCCAAGTGAAGACTGCGCCAGCGCGTCAGTGCCTTGGCTGTGGCGGGAAGCACGAGCGCGACACCTGTTGGGCCAAAGGGTTGGTTTGTCGGGCTTGCGGAAAGCGTGGGCACATCGCCAGAGCTTGCAAGTCGAAGAGATCGCCGCCGACATCGCCTCCGCAGCGCTCTCAATTCCGAAGCAAGGTCAACACAACCTGCTCTTCATCCCTGTCGTCCAAACCCTCTTCATCGTCCGTCCTCACCACAGGAGCACCCCGGAGGAAGAAGATTTTCGTCACCTTGTTCCTCGACGGAATTCCCTGCCCGTTTGAAGTTGATTCCGGGTCGGCTAGAACCATCCTTTCAACGCGCACGTTGGATCGTCTTTTCCCGAACCGAAGCTGCCGCCGCCTCCTGCCCACTGATGCCTGTCTGGCAGATTTTCAAGGGCACCGAATCCCATTGGCTGGTGAGGCGGAATTTAACGTCCGTTTCAAAGAGCGTGAGGCGGCTCTGTCCCTGATTGTTGCCGAAGGGGACAGGGTAAGCCTGTTGGGGCTCGATTGGTTTGAGCCATTAGGCATTGCTATTTCTGGTATTAATACGGTATGTCATGATAAATGGAATTGTTTGTATGACGAGTTCCCTCAGGTTTTTGCAAAAGGGTTGGGAACTTATACGGGTCCCCCGGTTTCATTTGAGCTGGATCCAAATGTTAGGCCTATCAGGCTAAAATATAGGAAGGTGCCGTTAGCATTACAGCCCAAGATCGAAATGGAAATTGACAAGCTCCTAGAGCAAGGGGTTTTGGAGCCAGTTCCGTACAGCAAATGGGAAACGCCCATTGTTACTCCTGTCAAACCTGATGGAAGCATACGTATTTGTGCAGATTATAAATGCACAATCAATAAGGCGCTACAACAACATTCCTACCCTGTACCGTTAATAAGCCATGTACTTGCATCTCTTGGGGGAGGCAAGGTGTTTGCAAAATTAGACCTTGCCCAGGCATATCAACAGTTGCCCGTAGATAACGATGCTGCAGAAGCACAAACCATCGTTACGCATAGAGGTGCGTTTAAGGTTAAGCGCCTACAATTCGGGGTTAACGTCGCACCTGGGATTTTCCAAGGTTTAATGGAGGGGTTGCTCAGAGGTATCAAGGGAGTAATTCCCTATTTTGATGACGTGCTTATTGCGGGAAAAAGTGATGAAGAGTTGCTGGAAAGGGTCCGGAGTGTTCTGAAGTGTTTCAACAAGGATGGGTTGCGAGTAAAACGGGAAAAATGTGCGATTGGGGTCTCAAGTGTCGAGTTCCTTGGGTTCAAAATTGATGAACAAGGTGTACACCCAACCCCTGGGAAAGTAGCAGCTATACACAATGCACCCAGACCTAGAAATAAAACGGAGTTACAAGCCTATCTAGGACTAATCAATTTTTACCACTCATTTCTGCCCCACAAAGCTTCGGTAGCCGAGCCATTGCATCGATTGTTGAATAAAGGCGCAAAAATGGGTTTGGGGACGGCTACAAGAAAAGGCATTTGAGAATGTTAAGGCGTTACTGACTTCTGACAGTGTACTGACTCATTTTGATGAGGGTAAAATGCTGGTTTTGGCGGCTGATGCGTCGCCATTCGGTATTGGGGCAGTTTTGAGCCACGTAATGCCTGACGGGTCTGAGGCGCCAATTGCATATTACTCAAGGTCATTGAGTGGTGCAGAAAAAAACTACGCGCAAATAGACAAAGAGGGTTTGGCGCTTGTAAGTGCGGTCAAGAAATTCCATGACTTTTTGTATGGCCGCCATTTCATTCTGGTGACTGATCACAAGCCGCTACTGGGAATATTTGCCCCAGACCGCCCCACGCCCAACATACTGTCGCCCAGAATGCTGAGATGGGCCCTGTTCTTGGCGGCGTACGAATACAACTTGGAACACAGACCTGGAAAATGTATCGCGCACGCTGATGCTCTGAGCCGCTGTCCTCTGCCTGAGACTGGGTTCGATCCGGCTCCTACAGCTGACATTTGCGCCTTGGATGAACTGTCGGAGTCTCCACTTCGGTCCGCGGACGTTGCCGCATTCACCCAGAAGGACTTGACACTATCTCGTGTTTTAAACTGGGTGTGGAGGGGGTGGCCGAGTGTCTGTTCAGAGCCTGAGTTCAAGGCGTACTGGGACAGAAGGTCTGAGCTGTCCATTGTTAAGGGTTGTTTACTGTGGGGGAACAGAGTCGTGATTCCCCCCAAACTTAGAGGAAGGGTTCTTGAGTCCCTGCATGCCGGGCACCCAGGGATTGTTCGCATGAAGGCCCTGGCTAGGGGGTACTTATGGTGGCCTGGGCTCGATGCAAACATCGAAGAGAAAGTTCGAGGCTGCGTGCGCTGCCAGCAGTCACGGCCTGACCCTCCGCACACACCACCAGCACCCATGAACAGAGCTGAAAAGCCTTGGTCAAGGCTGCACTTTGACTTTGCCGGGCCAATCAACGGCCAAATGCTTCTGGTGGTTGTGGACTCTTATTCGAAGTGGCTGGAGGTAGTTCCCATGAGGTCCACAACATCGGCAAACCTAATAAAGGCTTCGCGCCAACTTTTTGCCACCCATGGGCTACCTGAAGTATTGGTCAGTGACAACGGCCCTCAACTGACCTCTAGGGAGTTCGCCGGCTTCCTAGAGGGCTACGGAATCCGGCATATCACCACAGCCCCGTTCCATCCTGCTTCTAACGGCCAGGCAGAGCGGATGGTTCGGACGACGAAAGAGACCCTCGCCCGACTGCCTGGCGAGGACTGGGACCATCGAGTGGCCGATTTTCTCCTGTGGCAGCATGTCACACCGAGCTCTGCCACAGGGAAAAGCCCGTCCGAGATGCTCATGGGGAGGAAGCTGACAACCCTCCTCGACCGCCTGCACCCGGACCTGGATAGCAGCAGAGCTGTACGGCCCGAACCGCCCACGCCATCCAGAGAGTTCCAGCCCGGGGACTGGGTCTTTGCCCGAAACTACTCTGAGGGGCACCGGTGGCTTCCCGCCGAAGTCACAAACCGTCTAGGGTCCAGGATGTATGTGGTGAGGCTATCTGACGGCCGAAAGATACGCCGCCACATAGACCAACTCCGGCAGCGATGGTCTCCTGCGGACCAGGAGATTGAGGCCGGAGATTGTTTCAGGCCCAGGGAGCAGTCCCACTCGCCTCCAGACGAGGTGAGTGCTGCTGGTTCTCGTCAAGAACCTGAGACAGGGCAGACCCCTGCACTCTCGGACCCTGTAGAGCCTGTCAGCCCAGCAGTGCCTGGCGCTGAGCATAGTGCAGACCCTGATCCACCTGAAGCCCCAGAGTTAAGGCGGTCACAACGAAGCAGAAGGGCCCCTCCCCACTTGTCTGATTACGAGTGTGTTCCATCTAAGGGGGAGGAGTTGTTATGTCCTCAGAGACATAAGTGACAGCATAATCGAGCAGGTGCTCATTATGCGGATTCAAGAACTGTCTTGTATTGCCCAATCAAAGGGCTTATGGAAGGAACATCTTTGATTGGCTATTGTTATGGAATATGATTGGTCCTTATCACTGCATTATGATTGGCTGCCTTGTTCAAATGTTATTGGCGCGTTTACTTTCTGTGGGTGTGGCTACTACAGCCAGAACTGTATTTAAACCCGTGTGTTTGTGGACTATTTCGTCTAGCTGGTCTAGTCCTTAGCTGGTCTAAACCTTGGAGCTAAATAAAGCTGAATCACTTTGAATTTACCTCCGGTGTGCTGTCTCTTATATATCAAATTCTACCACAGAGTTTTTGAAATGCCCAAAAGAGATGCCCAAAAGAGCATCACCCTGACATCCCCAATGTGCCTACATCACTTCCGGATCACTTTGGAAGTCATGTGGCCATGTTGCTGAAATGTGGAATGAAACTCTGTGCTCCTGGTAAGCTCCCCCCTGGCTGCCCAGAGGGACCTGGCAACCCTAATTAAATTAATCCAATGCACTGTACATGAGGCTGCTCTTGAAAAGCATTTGGAAATGTCAATTGGTGCAGAATGCTGCAGCCAGAATGTTGACTGGAATGGGTCATAGGGACCAAATCACTCCACTCTTGGCCTGTCTACAGTGGCTCCCCATTTGCTTCTGGGCATGGTTCAAGATGCTGGTATTGACCTTCAAAGCCCTGTGTGGTTTGGTACCAACATGCCCAAAAGACTGCCTACTCTCTTATGAACCCAACTGACCACTACGTTCACCTTCAGAGTCCTTTCCTTCTGAGTTAGGACAAGTGGCAACTTGGGAGAGGGTCTTCTTGGCTGTGGTACCAAAATTCTGGGACTATCTCCCCAGGGAGATTTTCCTGTTTCTTTTTGTTGCCATCTTCTGCCAGCAGGTGAAGACTTTCTGTTTCATTCCGTCGGTCATTCCCTCCTTCCTGACCAATGTTATACTTCTTGTTTTTATGTCTCTTAAAAGTATTTTAGCTCTTTTAAGAATTGTTTTAATGATGTGTGTTTTTCATGGGTAGTGGTGGTTTTAAAATGAGCTTTTATTGTGTATGTTTTGATCTATTAGCCACCTTGACAGCCCTTGTTGAGGGCAGAAAAGTGGGATATAAATTCTGTGAATAAATAAATAAGCTGATATCCAGGCTACAGAGATCAGTTCCCCAGGAGAAAATGGCAGTTTTGGAGGGTGGACTCTATGGCATTATAACTCTCTGGGGTCTGGGTGATGAAGTGTAGGGAGTAGAGGGTATCATCGGTTTATCGTGTCATCAATTTACACTCCTTACTATGGACACTGTTGTGGTTTGACACTTGCTTTCAAAATGATTTATATAATAATTTCAAAATAATTTTGCTTGCTGACTCCCATTGGACCCAGCTATCTAACAACTGGCCTGATGAATGATGATTTTTGCTTTTTACTGCAAACCCAGATTCCCTATAGTAGCCGTATCCTGGTTAGGAATCTCAATTTGCAGGGAAATTACAAACCACAGTTTGATAGTGTGGATGGAACAGAAAAAACGTGGCTTGCCACAGAAGCAGAAAAAGTACTTTGTTGTCACAAGAGAAGAAGGAGCAAGAGATACTGAGGACCCGCCGCCTCCGGCTTGTCCACGAAGCTGCAAACTATGATCACTGTTTTTGAAACATGTCATTGTTATTGTGTCTGGTTTTATACAAATATTACATCCAAGTAAATGGCACCACGCTGTTATTTTGCATGTGATGATATGAATAGTTTGAGTATTCCACACGAATCTAAATAAATATACGAGTTTTTCTTTGGATATAATTCCAAAGGGGTAGCCATGTTAGTCTTTTGTAGCAAAATTACACAGGACAGGTAGACTGTAAAGACTAACAACAGGGAGTCAGAGCTTATTTCTTCAGATACATGAAATGTACAACTATTGGACCTGATCCTATACAAAGAGAAAATGGGAAACTGTTACAAAGGCCAGTGTGAAACAAGATCCGATCAAAGGAGTAATCCATCCATACATGCTAACTAACAATAGCAGAGTATAAGTCTAAAGCAGGATGAAATGAGAGAACAGAACGAATTTGCATCTGTAAGAGTGGGATATGTGAAATGTTGGCACCTGCATTGCTTTAGGAATCCAAGGTCACTTTTAACCCCAGTGGGGGAGATACATTGTCTTGAATTCATTAATCAAAACAAATAATCTGTTTTGGATTTGGAACCTATCTGTTTGTACAGTTCTTGAGGGTCTGAATGTTGAAGAGTATAGACTGGTCCACATACTTCAGATGTTTCCCCCCTAAAATTCATCCCTACCCCTCCGGTCTATTGTCTGAGATGACATCACAGGTCTATGACTACTAGGCTTGCCAACCTCCAGTTGGTGGCTGGAGATCTCCCAGAATCACATCTGCTCTCCGAACTACAGAGGTCAGTTTCCCTGGGGAAAATGGTTGCTTTGGGAGGTGGATTCTATGCCATTATGCCCCATGGAGGTCCCTCCCCTTCTTAAACCCCACCCTCCCCAGGGTCTACCCCCAGATCTCCAGGAGTTGTCCAGTCCAGATCTGGCAACTGTAATGGATACACAGCCAGGAATCACATTTTCTTGCACGTTTACCAGCTCATTTCCCTCCTGACCAAGGAGCCATTTGAATGGCTTGAGGCTACGATCTCACCACCGTGTTTTATTAGGCCGATTTGTTTTATAGGTGGCTAATAAGCACACATAGGCCTGCCATCAAGAGCACTTGATGGGGTGGACAGGAGGGAAGGCATTTGCCCTAAGAAGCTGGGGCTGTTTCACAAGCTGTTGAAAACAGAGCAGCCCCTGTTAATTAACTTTCATCTTCCTGTCAAACCACTTGAAACTGGCTCCTAATTGAGCCTCTTTAAACCAAACAAATCTTTTGGACTTTTTAATGGTTATTCAAGTGCATGGTATAGTGGAAGATGAAATGAAGTCCCCTGGGTTCACTGTGAGCCCAACAAAGCAGTCCTATGTACACTTAGCTCCAGTCTGTACACTAAAATCAGTGGGCTTTGCATAGTTAAATCAGTTAACTTTGCATAGGATTCTATTGCAGTTCTGAAACTCCTAAATAGCCAGCATGCATGGATGTATGCTTGGATCAGATGGAAATGGCATTGGGATGGTGACATTGTGGCAAGAGCAAGCTTTTGTCATGCTCTCAGTGATAAAGGCAGGTGAATTGGTAATGGGGACCGCCAAATAGGCCCGTTACGCCTAATACTTCAGTCCATTACACCTAGCTATTGCTTTCTGAACACAGGTACTTGCTGTATTATTTTAACAGGAATTCTGTTTTATTCAGGCAACAAGCAGTAGAACTCAACAGTCAGTTCCAGGAAAACAACAGAGAAAGAAAGCACTGGATAGTGATGAAGATGACTAAAGATCCTTCCTGGTACTGTCTTTTTTTTTGGGGGGAAGGGGGTTGAATCAGGAGTCTGGTGGCAGAACTTTGGCTGTTTTCTCATCAGTAGTTTGTACTGACCCTTTAGTACTGTGTACCGGCACTTTAGTGCAATGGCCCATCCAATTCAATCCATGACCTACAGCTCCCCACCACAAAATGTCTTACCTACTGATGTTAAAATAAAGTTTGAGTCCAGTGGCGCCTTAAAGATCAACAAAGTTTTATTCAAGGTAGGAGCTTTCGTGTTCACACGCACTTCCTCAGGCACAGTGAAATGGAACTTACCAGTCCATACATATAAGGCAGAGGTATGTATGGACTGGTAACTTCCATTTCACTGTGTCTGAGGAAGTGTGTGTGCACACAAAAGCTCATAACCTTGAATAAAACTTTGTTGGTCTTAAAAGTGCCACTGGACTCAAACTTTGTTCTACTGTTTCAGACCAACACAGCTACCCACATGGATCTAATCACTGATATTAAGTGGAGGCTAGATAAAGTTATTGCTGGAAGGCACACCCATTCAAAGGCTCTAACCTGACTTTGACAACCTGCTACAGATGATGCAGGACTGATATGGGATGAAAAGTTAGTGGTGAGGGGAATCCAATTTCTCATCAGTATAAGGAAAGCCCACACAAATCTTGTGTGTGTGTTTGTCTCTGTGTGTGTAAAGTGCTGTCAAGCCACAGCCGATTTCTAGCGACCCTATGGGGTTTTCAAGCAAAGAGATATTCAGAGGTGGTTTGCCATTGCCTGCCATTGCCTGCCTCTGCCTAGTGGCCCTGGTATTCCTTAGTGATCTCCCATCCAAATATTGAGCAAAGATCTGATGAGATAGGGCTAGCCTGGGCCATCCAAGTCACACAAGCTCTAGCAAGGGGAAATGGGCTCAGCCTACTGAGTCCTACTTTACTACTAGTGTAAGAGTACCCAGGATATATGTATCATCCTGGCAAATGATAAAGCAAAACTTTAAGGGTGAAATAAGGTGGCAGAGGAGGATAAACTGGAAAGTTAAAATAGCCCCTGAGGAAGCCAAGCAGAGCACAGGGCCATCCTCAGCTCAGAGGCATGGACAATTGGTGTTGATTCACTGGGCTAGCCATGCCATGCCAGGCAACCAGTTGGAAGGGTGGGAGTGGGGAGATGGGAGGAATTGTTGGCTATGCTGCTATTCACTTCTGGGGAGAACCTGGAAGTGATTAATGTAGCTCTAGGGATTGCTAGAAACTCTATGGTAAACCCATCATCGGGTAACAAAGGTTGCCAGTGGGAGGTCTCCTGCCATAGTGGGATGCCTAGCAGCCCTAGGCCTTACCAGTGCCCTCCTCCCACACTAGGGAAGGGCACAAACCGAAACACTAAGCAAAATTCATCACGAATTTCGCCCTGTTTCTGGTTTGCAAACAGACATCATGAACTTCCACAAACTTTGAAAGCATTTCATGGTTTTCGTGTTCCCCGAAAGCTGTGAAAACAGCTGAGCGGTGGGGAGTGCCTCCCTAATGTCCAGCTGTTTTTCAGGCTTTTTTGTGCAGTCCCTATAAATGGACTGTGCAAGAAAGTGAAACAGCTGAGCAGTGGGAAGTGGCCTGCTCCCTGCCACTCAGCTATTTTTTGGGGCTTTCTGCAAATCCCCTTTAAAGGGACAGCAGTCCCTTTCAACTGGGTTTGCAGGACCCCAAACCACGAACTGGTTCAGTTTGCGAATGGACCTCCCAGTTCAGTTCAGTTTGTGGTTCAGCTATGAAACACAAACCACCACAAACTGCATTTTTCCAGTTAATGGCCATCCCTGTCTTGCACTGCCACTAACTGGTGGCACTGCAGAAGGAAGACACTAGTAAGTTGACACTGATCGCTGCTCCTGCCAGAGCTGCTATGTCCCTGAAACTGCCATATGCTGAGCAAGACCAATGGTCTATCAAAGTCAGCCTTGTCAAGTCTGACTTGCAGCAGCTCTCCAGGGCTTTGGCAGAGGTCTTTCACTTTACCTTCTAGCTGTGCCTTTTAAATGGAGATGGCAGAAATTGAACCTGGGACCTTCTGCATGCAAGGTAGATGCTCTACCACTGAGCCCCAGCCTCTTCCCTTCTGTAGTTTGGCTCCACTTGTTCCTGGCAATCAGTGGCCTTCCAGTGCAGCAGCCCACCAGGAACATGTCTGGTAAATCAAATAGCCACTCTGCCTAGATGGTGGCAAAATAGTCACAATTTGTACCCATCTATAGAGTAACCAACATGTGGGCAACTGCAGAAAACAGAGTAATAGTGGTAAAGTTCAGAAAAACACCAGGAATTTCTAGAGCTGCCAAGTCAGGTACTTCAGTTTGCTCTGCATTAATCTTGATTGCCGTTATTTACAGTCACTGAAACAATCTATGCCAGAAGAGCAGAGTTGTCTTTATGATTTTCGCCGGGCACATTCAATTGCATTGTTCTTTGGAGACTCATTGGTAAAATTCTTCTTCTCTCTGCAGCATTCCCTATTTCATCAGGCTTCTCTCCACCAACAGGGAAGAAGGGTGTTCCGGGCACCAGCGAAGACAATTCATTCCTGTGCTATCCAAGCCAATTTCGGGCATCTGGAAACACTAAGCTGCATTCCCGTGGAGAGGCCGACCCTCCTAGCTGAGAGGCTCGAACACAGTTAATGGAGGCCGGTCTCTCCCCCGTCCATTTCTCACCTGCTTTGCCACCAGCCCACAGTGCCGACATTCATCTGTTCAACAGAAGGAGGAAAAGTCAACAGCTCCTATTAGAGACAAGTGCGTGGTGACTGTTGACTTATTAAAACAAAGCCTTCCCAAATCCTCCTGACTGCACACTTGTCAGGAAATCTTTATTAGGACAGTTCTTCCTATTGAGTCCCAGATTGTTTATATTAAGTTTCTCCTGCCCTGTTTACTGTTTCAGGCAATTTTCAAAAAATAAATAAAATTGGTGGCAGAATTGAAAGTGGAAGGGGTTGAGACAGGCTGCACGAGGCCCAGCAGCTGCCTCACTCGTTCGGTGTGTGAGAGAGTGTAGGATTTGTATGTGCTTCTAATTATTCTTGTGTGGGAGTTTTGTCCAAAAAGGCAGGGTGTGTGGTTCCTTTTGTTCCTCAGCGTCTATTGTGGTTTTGACGTTTAAATGGGACACAAATGTGGTTTATAGTGCGTGGCATGATGCAGTTAGAGAAAATTGGGCTTTACAAGACAAACACAAGCGAGGAAGGGGAGAGGTTGCGTGAACAGAGTGTTCCTGTGGGATGGTGGTAAAGCGTAAAGCCAGGATATCTTAAGAAGAAGAGAGTGATCAGCACACGAATGGCCTGCGCAGAGAAATGGCTGGTTTCCATACTGTCCTAAAAATATAAAATACGTAACTGTGACAGCTCAACAACAAGGTTGGCTTTAAGACAGATGAGGCCAAAAGTGTGAGACAGCTCAGAGGAACCAGGGAAAGTGCTACATGTTTTCAAGAAATGCAAACACTTCCAGCACAAAAATGAACCTTTGCCACTTGAGCTGCTCCATCAGAAAATGGGCAGGGATGTTGTATCCAGCAGTTTATTGCCTTACTTGTGCTTAAAGGGTTGCTTCCTTTGAAGTTTCTCTACTCTGTCTGTCAGAGACTTCCCAAGATGCTCAGGGATCAGAGGGAGAAGAAACATAGGGGAAAAATGGAAGGAAGAGAAAGGCAAGTACTGTAGAACAGAAGAGAATAATCATAAACAACGGCTGCCGCTCTCTACTTACTCACCTGGGAATAAATACCATTGAACTGAGTGGGACTTTTTGCCAAGTAAACCTAAATCAGATCAGGCTGTAAGGAGTGTTTTTGTTCTGTTTGAGAGTCTTTCGAGTGTGTTCCTTTTTCCAGGAACAAGTTACCAAAGGGTTGGACTGCAGCTCCCAGAGTCCAGATCAAGTCAGTGAAAGAAAGAGTGGAAGAGAGGAGTGCAAGGAGATATTCTACTGAAGCAAAGACAAGTGTTGCATGCGTAAAAAGAACCATTTGGTCAGAGGCTGTTGATACCATCTTGCCAGAGGAAAAGGCCAGTACCCAAATCCCACAACCCCATTGTCTTTTCTACCAATCAAGGGAACTCAACACAGTCTCCTATAATTTGGGGAAACCAGGTTTGTTTTAAATTATAAACCTTCCCCTCAGTTACCAGGTGTTTTTAAGGTAAAGTGTATAGGAATGGGTTTGATGCCATCAGATAAGTTCTGTGGTATCCAAGTAGAATATGGAGATCACGGAGGCAGGATTTGTATAGAAACAACAGAAGATTTATAAACATAAAAACATAGATGGACCAGTGGTCCATCTAGTCCAGCATCCTCTCTCATACAGTGGCCAACCACTTCCTTTGGAGGGCCAATAACAGGGCATAGAGGCTGACTTTCCCCTGATGTTGTCTCCTGGCTCTGGGTTTCAGAAGTTTAGTGGCTCTGAATGTGGACATTCCCCTCAGTCACTATGGCTAGTAGCCACTGATAGACCTATCCTCCATGAATCTATCTAATCCCCTCTTAAATCTGTTTATTCCTGTGACCATCTCTAAATCCTATGTGTCTGTCCTGAACCTATTGCCCATCAGCTTCATTTGATGCCCTTAAGTTCTAAGATTTTGGGAGAGGGAGAAAATTTTCCCTTTGTCAAGTGTCTCCATCCCATGCATAATATTGTAAACTGTACGCATTTATTTATTTACAAGTTAGATTCAAAGAACAGATAAGCAGCACAGGTCTCCAGATAGTCAGAGGAGAAACCTGGCTGAGGCACATAAATTTAAGCTAGTTATGGCTTCAGAGTGTGGTTTGAATTTTCTTTAATACCTTCAGGCCCAAACAGGCTTTTCCTGACTAGCCACTAGGTTGGCTTCTCTCTCACACACAGGATTCCATCCACATTCATCCCACGCGCTGCTGCTTTTCCAAACAGCAGTTTCCTCTGTCTTCTTTTGCACATGATAAGGAGCAGTCAGGTGGGATACTGAAAGGCCTTTGTGAATGTGATGATGGGGCCTTTCCAGGAAAGGCACCAAGACTTAGAAGGCATGTTTTTGGCCTTTAACCAGGGCTCAGAGGTTGAGCCATCTACTTTGCATGCAGATGGTCCCAGGTTCAATACTGAGCATCACAGTTAATAGGATCTCAGTAACAGATGCTGGGAAAGACTTTTCTCTGGCTGAGCCCCTGGAAAACCACTGCCAGCTTAAATTAAGAGGAGGAGGAGGAGGAGAAGAGGAGGAAGAGGAGGAGGAGGAGTTTGTATTTATACCCTGCCCTTCACTTGGAATTTCAGAGAGGCTTACAAATTCCTTTCCCTTCCCTACAACAGACATCCTGTGAGGTAAGTGGGGCTGAAAGAGCTCTTTCCAGAATTGTCTTTGAGAGAACAGCTCTGACAGAACTATGGCTTGCCCAAGGTCATCCAGCAGCTGCATGTGGTGGAATGGGGAATCAAACCTGGTCATCCCAGATTACAGTCCATGCACTTAACCACTACACCAAACCACTACAGAGGACAGTGCTTTGACTCACTAGAAGGCAGCTTCATATATTCAGATCTTTCCAGTAGTTTGTTGTCTGCCATCTGGATTTTGGGTTAGATTAATTTGTCTTTACATAAATTGTTTTTGCCAACTCTCATTTGGCTAAGTTAGGTTTTTTGGGGGTTGCTTTTGCAGTTTACAGCTCTTTAAAGTTGAACTTGGTTCCATCTGTCTTTTTTCTGTCTTGTTTTATTTAATAACTGCTGACTGTTTAAATATTAAGTGTATTATGTGTGATGTATTTTATCATGTGATTTTCATTTTTTTTTTTTTTACCAAAAGACTTCTTGAAAACTTATGTTTAGAAAAAGCATCTAAGGGTGTATATACGTCAACAGATCCTGTCAGTACTGTAGGGGATAGGAGGCTGGTGGTAAATCTCACCTTAGCCTGTGTTCTATTTTCCCCCCGATGTGGTTGTGGGTACCTCCTGGTGTGTTTACAAATGGTTTGCTCCGATGGCAAGCAGGCATTGACAGTCGCTTTCTCCAGTCTCAAAAAAACGGTCCACCCATTAGTTAGGGACTCATATTAAGAGCTAAGCAAGGCCATAAGAGAATGTGGGTTTTTTAAAATGCCATTAAGTGGAAACTTGCCTAGGTATCCCACAGAATTCTCTCTTTATAGTCGCCAGATTCCTCCCTTTTTGGAGAGCTTCTTTTTAATTTCAGGAAGTGTCAGACTTATTGGAATCTCGCAGCTCTTGAAGCTTTGCTGACACACTTGACCGAAGGCACCATTATAGAACAGTGATGTAATTGTGCTGAGTCAGCACAGGATTATTATTTTTTTTGGCATGTCCGGTGTGGCCTGTGTCTCTGAAGCCCTCATGACCTAGAATGAACCCACCCATTCCCATTACTCCCAGATTTGTTTATGCGTCACAAAGGTCAGAACTTACAGTTCCGTTGCTGATTTCTCTTTGGATCAGTGGTCTCTCTGGTCTCAGTGCCAAAGCACACATATGAAAGATCATGCAGAGATTACTGGAAATAGCCCATGAGGACTCCCTCTTGCTATGAACATAACATTTACCATCATATCATTCTATTGCTGAGAATATCTGTGCCACTGTTAATTGTCTCCTGGAAGTGATAGCACTATCAATATGAAACCAATCACCATTCTAGGGTTAGGAATAACACAATTGTGGGTGTGATATCTTGTGGGGGACAAGTGATTTCATAGAAGCTGATCCTAGTAATCTCTATGATTTTCACAACAGAATTCCAGATTGTAGCACAATTGTCTGCAGCATCTGAAATGGTTCTGAATGTAGGGCACATGTTTTCTGATTGTGTTCAAAAGTTCTCATATATGATGTAAGGAGCTTTGATTCTTGAAAGCTTATATGCTGGAATTCTTGTTGGTCTTTAAGATGCTACTGGACTCGAAACTGACTGTTGTACTGCAGACCAGCCTGGCTTCCCTCTGGAGCTGTCTTTATGGATCGATTGTGGGCTTTTTTACTAATACTTGGAGCACCCTGCCTGCTAACCTTTTTGTATTTCCTGACCAAGGAGTTATTATCATAGTTTGGAAGCTGTGAATGGAAGAGCCGCATGGAAGATCTTTAAATGGGAGACCTTTAAAGGCTCTTTTTGTGAGCCGAGAGTGCGGCCCATGACTGCCCCTCTCCCTCCCTCCTGATAGATTTAAAGGGCCCTCCAGCTGGTCAGCAGGCCACGTGGTCCCCGCTGATCAGCTGAAGCCCTTTAAATCAGGCAGGAGGGGAAGGAGAGGGGTGGCCAGGCGGGTGATTGCTCTTGGGGGCAGGACTTGGGGGCAGGGCTTCCCCTGCCGGCCAGCTGGTCGGGGGCCAATTGAAGCCCCCTGAAGTGGGGGAGCCCCTGCCCAGACCTGGGGGCTGGCAACCCTATCATAGCCATTATGATTCAGTTTTACCTCTAGTGAAGTTGCTGACTTTATTTATTTGTTTCAATTTGTATCCCGCCCTCCCTGAAGGCTCAGGGCGGCTTGATATGATAAAAGTTTGTTACTTTGAAAACCATAAGCCGCAATGATGCTGTCATTTATTGATTTGAGTCCCCCCTGACAACTTTCCAGTTGGATAAGGTAATTTAGGAGAGGTATTGTGAAGGTACCTCTCTATTATTTTGTGTGGTTAGGTGTGATGTAATTTTAAATGTATTGTTGTTTCTTTCTTGCACCCAGTGTATGTAATGCTGCCATCAGGAATATAATTCCAGTCTAATTAACCTTTTCCACAGTATTGTGCCCAAGCTCTAAGGCTCCTTCATTGGACTATATGGTTCTGAGGATAAGACTCTGGGTTAACAATAAACAAGATAAAACTTTATTGGTAAAAGAAGTGCATTGGTTACAAGATGTTTTGTTAAGTTTCTTAGTAGAATTTTTCCCTTTTAAGAACATAGGAACATAAGAGAAGCCAATGTTGGATCAGGTCCAACATCCAGTGTTGCATCCAGTCCAATACTCTGTCACACAGTGGCCAGGTGCCATCAGGAGGTCCAGCAGTGGGGCCAGGACACTAGAAGCCCTCCCACTGCTCCCCCTCCCAGCACCAAGAGTACAGAGCAGCACTTGCCCCAGACTGAGAGTCCTTATCTATATCTTGTAGCTAATAGCCACTGATGGATTTCTGCTCCATATGTTTATCCAGTTCCCTGTTGAAGCCATCCATGCTTGTAGCCACCACCTCCTCCTGTGGCAGTGAATTCCATGTGTTAATCACTCTTTGGGTGAAGAAGTACTTCCTTTTATCCCTTCCAACTTGACTGCTCAGCAATTTCATTGAGTGCCCATGAGTTTTTGTATTGTGAGAAAGGGAGAAAAGTACTTCTTTCACTACCTGCTCTATCCCATGAATAATCTTATAAACCTTGATCATGTCACCCCTCAGCCATCATTTCTCCAAGCTAAAGAGCCCCAAGTGCTTTAACCTTTCTTCACAGGGAAAGTGTTCCAACCCTTTTCTCATTCTAGTTGCCCTTCTCTGCACTTTTCCCAATGCTATAATATCCTTTTTGAGCTGTGGTGACCAGAACTATACACAGTATTCCAAAAGAGGAACTTGGAACAGAGCCTGATTCCTAGCCACTTGGAACATACTGGTACACTTTGTGTCATTTTGAATCTTGCCAGAGCTGGGTTAAGCTCCATCACTAAGAAAAGCTGCCTGATGAAGCCCTAAGAAATGGCAAAGCAACCTAGGCATGCCGTCACAGCTCCTTTGGTTCGCACTACAGCTAGTCTTGAGCTCATGCCGTCTACTGCATGCTTTCTTCTGGAAACTCTTTTCTGCACGATGAGCTGGTGACTGCATCAATCTGAAGGGAGACTTGTACTTTCAAGGACTATCAGGTCACTATTCAGCTGGTGCAGTTGTCATTTATACATGGTGGCAAAACTATTTGTTATGTGTATTAATTTTGGCTGTAAGTAGAACTGTATAAGAAGACAGTAGCCTCAAGTGTGATTTGTACAGCATGACAGATTACTCTTTGTTTGTTTGGCAGCCTGAATGGGTGGGGAAAGAATCTCATGTTGCCAGCACACCGTGGCCTCTCAGCAGTTTTCGAACTGGTCAGTTCTGAACTAAAATGGGGTTGGTGGCTATGGATTGTCCCATCATGCATATAGTTAGGCTCACAGAGTAACTCTGTTTAGGACTGCAGTTCTGGTGTCACAGATCTTGGAAGAGGCTAGCTTCCAGGAGAAGCCATCCAGTTGTGTTTGTTTATACTACCAATCTTGCAGTACCCGTTCCTCACCAATGGTTGGTAGTCAGGTCACACCATGTCAGCTGGATATCATTTGTTTGAGTGGATACTCTAGTCTCTCCACAGTGATGTGACAACCCTATTTCTGTCTCTGGCATCGCTTGAATTATTCGGTTTTGTTTTTTAATTACTTTTTAAAGTATTCTCTGAACTCATTCTGTATAGGCCTCCCCCACTTAAGTGGCCGTTTCATTCATCTGATGAGGTGGGCTTTGGCCCATATAAGTTTGTTTATTTTTTAAGTAAGAACCTAATATTGTAAGCTTTCTGGAATCTGCTATAGATTGTGACCGTGAATTGTAGCTCTTTGTAGAGAATAGGAGCCATCATGCACTCTAGTCTAAATTATATAAGGCTTGCTGTGCATTTTGACTTTCTCCGTGCCCTTCATCCCATTGCATGAAAACACACATGAACAGACACACACACAGAGAGAAATCAAGAACAATTTTTTTTTTTTGCTATGCTATGGCAAAGAAAACTACAAGATTTTCTGCCTTAGGGCATGCATGTTTTCACTATACTGGATTATATTGTTTCATTCCACTAGTCTCTTCCACTTACTTAAAATGGTTCACAAAACATTTGATTAATGTACAGTAATTCAAAACACACGCGACTGGATGTCACACACAGTTTTACTCCCCTAGATTTTTCAGAGGTTTTTTTCCCCCAGCTTGCATCCCTGGTGAGTCTGGTATTAGAACCTTTAGCGTTTTGAGTACAAATGACATTTGGTGGTTTTCCTTACTTTATTTGAAATGGCAATAGAAATGCTCACTGTGACCCACTCGGCAAGAGACTGGAGGTCGGAAATAATTTCTGCAGATAACAGGGTTTCAAGCTCAAATAAAGAATGGACACCTTTGGCTTTAAAAGGTCCTGAGCCCAAATGTGGGTGGGATGTGTGGTACACAGCGCAGAAGCAAGAAACAAGAGTTGAACGAATGCATGGTAAATGTGCAAGGAAAATATCCAAAGACTAATTTTAAAAAGAAAATAGTGTGTTCTGTTTTGAGGGACAGAGAATAAGTAAAAAAAAAGAAGCTATTTTTATCTTGAGCGTAGGCTTTGCTCATACAAAAGGCATACACAGTCACGAGGAAAGTGGTGGCGTTTATGACCATTCCGGGACTTCCTCAAGTTGCTTTGCATTTGAGATGTGTTAGGTGCACAGGAATAGAAAGCAGCTGGAATCATGGTGAAACTGTTCCTTCTCTCCTTTCCTTTCTCCCTTCCTTTAGAAAGGGGAGAAAGTATGCATTATTTCACAGTAATAAATCTCGATTGTGTAGCAATAAGTTTCTTGGAAACAACAGAATTCTGACTGCAAATGCAGCTAAAGGGCCAGACTGTCCCTAATTTGCCAAGCAAAGTTTACCAGCTCAAGAATCAGCTGTTCTGGACCAAAACAGGAGCACAGGAGAATGAATAGGTGAGGTGTCTAAAGACAGCCCTTGACCTGGATAATCCAGGCTAGCCCGATCTTGGAAGTGAAGTAGGGTTGGCCCTGGTTAGTACTTGCATGGGAGACGACCAAGGAAGTCCAGGGTTGTGATGCAGAGGCAGGCAATGGCAAACTATCTCCGCGCATCTCTTATCTTGAAAATCTGATGGGGGGGTCATCAAAAGTTGGCTGCAACTTGTTGGTAAAAAATAAATAGAGACAACATTCCATTAATGTTTCATTGCTGTTCTTACTGGATGGGTAAAAGAGCCCTTTTTGTGGACTTGGCTTATGCTAGGCAGAACCTGTATCGTAGGTCCTTCCATCTGAAGACAAATGGTAAAAATGAGTTGATCACTTGGACATGACATTGTAACCGTAGCTGGTAACCAACAAATGCAGCAGAGATGGACTGGCCTGGGAATTTACCAGTCTGTCCTCGTAAGAATTCATCTCAATTGAAAATTTTAAGATGTAGTATGTAATGCTGCTGGAATATATGTCTCTCCCAAGTTGCTCCACTGCAGAAACAAAGCATGTTAGTAAAGTCACATAATAGTAATTATTTGGTAACGGTTGTATAAGACAAATGGATCTGATACACACCCCTTTTTTTTCTTTCTGTCTTTTAAAGAACCAGCAGATTCTTTGGAAGGCTTGGCACGATTCTGTTCTTGTTTTGCGTCTCTTCATTGCTTCCTGCACCACAAAATTGAAATGTGGTCAATTGTTTGTTTTCATAATTTCCAGCCTCCAGTTCCTTCTCATTCATTTGGAGACATTTTTTATTAGAGTCAAGTTAGGTTGCCTTCCAGAAAATGATAGCTATTTTGCCCACAAGAAACTTTCAAACAATGACATGCTTATTAAATCAGATTCATTTATACCCCCAAATACTTGAAGATTCCAGTTTCGAGTTCTCTCTACGGATGGGCTGAGAGTGTGTGGTGATGTTCACAGTTTATCCCTCTCCTTGAAGTCTGCTGCTGAAGGCTTTGTGTGTGGCCGAAAAGTTTACCAAAATGGGCCTGGGTGGTTGACACATGGCACAATTATCATATCTTGTCTATGGACTAGCCTCAAGAGTAACTCTAATATTCATTTAAGATTATGACAGTTTGATGTGTCCTGTGGGAAATGTCATCTTGTGTGGCCATTCAGTCATAAACAAAATGGCGGTTCTTGTGCTGGCTGGCTCAGGACCCTCTTTGTTTTATTGTGCATTTACTGTGTGTCAAGAGGATTAAATCGGAAATTGAAATTTGAACAATGAGAAAATTGGGCTCTTCCTTCCTTCTGTCCTGCATACTGTCGTCTCTTTCTAGAAGTAAACACATTTCTCAATCACATGAAAGTACGCTGCAAGTACTTGCTTTCCTGAAACCAACAGAATGAGACTAGGAGACAAACTGAGGAACCAAGAGTTCAGAAGACTGTGACACCACTATTGCTAGGTGGTACTTGATGTCTCTGGAGAGCTACGTTTCTACTCGTTGCACTACAATCTTGAAAGCAGGTCAGTCCCGGTGAATAGAGAAGGTGGACAACTCTGTTGTAGAGGAAATATGTTGCTGGATCCACTTTGCAGGATTCTACATGCCTTGACTTTAGTATTGGAGCTCAAGAATTAAGGGCTGAATTGAAACCGTACGTTAATGGAATGTGGATGCAGAGGGCAGGATCAGTGCTCTCATAAACAAAATACCAGAAGCCCTCTCTTGCACCAGTTCTCTGCCTGTTTCCATACGCTGGGAAAGAACAGCTCAGTGACTCAGGCAGTGAAGTTACTGGAAAGAGGCTTAAGCTGAAATGAAGTGGACAGAACAGAATTTAGAATGGCAGCAAAATCCACTGAGTAATAGATGCTTCAGAGCTTGAGGCCTTGTGCATATGAATGCAGGACTATGGCATCAGAATGAAATACATTTCTGTTTATGTCTTTAGTCTATTGTTTCCTCAGCTTTTGATTGCTGAAGCACGCTTTTCCTGGATAAAAACTCAAAGCATCCTTCACTTAGGCCTCCACTGTGCATTATCTTGTTTTTATCATGTCATTTTCTGATTTTTGTAATCCAGTTTGTGCATCTTTTATACTGTTTTTATTGCATTGTTTTCTAATTCTGTAATCCACCTCAAGTCTCACTGAGAAAGGCTTGACTACAAATAAATACATAAATTCACTTTTCTGGTAAGCCAAGGTAAAAATGAGCAGCCTCACTAGAGGCAACCTCATAAGTAACTTTTCTTGGTATGCAAAGCAAAGAGGGTCCCACTTTGAAGGATGCAGGTCCGGAACTGCAACAGGCAGGCTCCCCTGGGATTACTTATTTATTTATTTATTGTGCAGCGGTAACACAGAGGGAGTATATAATAATATAAAATATGTAACCAGGTTGATACAATAGGTATGCAGACCGGCTGGGCAATCCCCCAAATACTAATATCTAGATTTTCAATCCCCCCAGTCGTAGTTGGGGAGAGTTCAAAGAGCTCCATCAAATCTTGTCTTCAGAGATGAGGGGGAGTGATGTGGGGGTAGATAATTCTGTTGCCCCTTTGCATAAGGAGTGCTTGAGTGATACAATCACATTAGGGTTACCAGGTCTCCTGCTCTGGTGGGATACTACACACCCTGGACCACCTGTTCCCTACCACCATTCAACAGGGCACTGGTGGGTAATGGGGAGGATATGCATTACCCCAACATCACAATTTCACTTCTGATGTGAATTGGAAGTGACGCCATCATGTTGGCACAGTGCTGTTCCCAAACTCTGTTTAAGCCTAGAGCATTGCATTGATGTGATGACGTTATTTCTGGTTTGCACAGGCAGTGATGTTGTGACTTTGGCATGACATCGATCAAGTAGGTCCCTGCCCTCACAATCTCCCACCGTGTGCCAGCTCTGGACTGGCAACCCTACGAGGTCCCCAGCATCCCAGATTCTGAGACACCTATGGACCTGATGATATCACACTGAATTGCAGTACAAATTGTAGGACTTCCGCACCCTCCAAGGGATTGTGTTATGTGGTCCTTGTCTATAGGTATAGTCACAAACTGCATGGCTTTCAGGAAATGGACTATTTACCATACACAAAAACGTAAAATGACACAACATGGACATTAATTATGTGCTACATTTCAAAGTAGTGGAGTATGTAGTGTCTGATTAATGTCTCCTCTCCCCAATTTATACCTGAGCAGTAGTTACCTCAAGCAGGTACATGTGAAAGAGAAGCTACCGAATGTGTGGAAGAGCTGATAGCCCTGAGATTTCAACCTGCTCCCTAAGAACAAGCCTCAAAATCATGCAGAGACACAGCATACAACATTCCTTGAGGAGTGCACTTTGAGCTCACAAGAGGCTATAATTATTTGAGCAGGCCTTTTCTTCCTGACAGAATGCTAATGGGCCCAGCTAATGGGCCCAGGGAAGTTACTAACTTAGTCTTTTCTGTATCAAGGACTTTCCCAAAAGTGTATTAAGTTGGAACCCTACTCCTCCTTCAAGAAGCTCAAGATGGCATGGTTCTCGCCTCCTCCATCTTATTCTCACAGCAGCCCTACGCAGTGGGTTTGACTGGGAGAGCCTGACCGGCCCAAGGGCACCCAGTGAGCTTCATGGCTGAGTCGACATTTGAACTCCGGTTTCTCCAGTTCTAATCTGATATTGTAATCACTATACCATGTGAGTTCACAAAATCAAGCCCTGGCTTCTCCGTGCAGGTGGAGGGATGTGTTGCTGCAGGCCTTGATTTCTTCTTTGAAAAGCTGTGGAAAAGCTTGATCACGCGACTGTAACAAGATTCTCACTGAAGATCAATGGTCACATTTATGGTGTATGTCACTTTCCTCCCCATCTTCGGCTCACGTTAGACTTCAGTCCTACAAGATTTTAGCTAAATGGTACACCATGCCCCAGAAGCTAGCTCACATCACTCCCTCCACTCCAGCACTTTGCTGGAAGGGCTGTGGAGGAGTTGGAACATTTGCTCACTGCTGGTAGAACTGCCCCCAAATAATTGAATTTTGGTCCAAAATCCTTCAGCACATCACATGGATGACTGGCCATTCCACAGCGGTAACCCCTGAAACAATTCTTTTGCAACACAAAAATGACCCGTCAGTACCAAAGATCCAATGGGAGCTGATACACAGCTTATTACCCGCTGCTCAGACTTTAATAGCAAGACATTGGAAAGAACAATCGCTACCCTCCTTATCAGAATGGTAATCAAAGATCTGGGACCACTTGATAATGGAAAAAATTACAGACAGACTACTCCAAGCAAACATATACCCAAGACAAATTTCACTGAGAAATGGTTCCCATTTATTACACATGCTCTCAGTCATGACATTGATCCCCCAAATCAAACATACCATCAGCTACATCTCTTTTAACCCTTGCTATTTTCTTTCTTATACCTCTCAACTCTCTTTTCTCCCTCTCAAAGGCTCTAGGTTCAAAGCATATAATTACATGTACAGCATTTATTATGCACTTTAGCTCATATCTCAACCCAATTATACTATTATTATATTATATTATTTCAACCTAAAAGAAATATTATAACTTATTTATAGCATAGGCTTTGATGAGCATACTGTAATAGTTGTCATGAATCGTGTGTGTAACCGTATTTATAGCTTACTAGGAATAAGGCCCGTTGTGGAAATAAATACAATGGGCTCTAGAAAGAGGCTCTGGGAGAGTGCCCCGGCATTGGGCACTCAGTGACAATTTGCTGTGGCAATCTCAGCAGGGTATAATGACAGAGTCCACCATTTTCTCCAGAGGAATTGATCTTTGCTACCTGAAGAGCAGTAGTAATTTTGAGTGATCTCCAGCCCACCCCCAAGATTGGTAACAGTGGTTCCCCAGGAGGGAGTGGCTGGTTTGGAGGGTGGAGTCTATGGCATTGTACCTGTCTGAGGTCCCACCCCTCCTCAACACTCACCCTCTCCAGGTTCGACCCCTCAAATCTCCAGGAATTTCCCAACCTGGAGTTGATAACCCTATCTCCCTCCCAGCCAACCATCAACCTACCTTTAGTTTTCCATCTCCTCCCCCCTCCCTCCTAGAGAGCAGTTGTAATTTTGAGTGATCTCCAGCCCCCACCTGGAGATTGGCAACAATGGTTCCCCATCAAGGAATGGCTGGATTGGAGGGTGGAGTCTATGGCATCGTACCTGTCTGAGGTGCCACTCCTTCTCAAACCTCACCCTCTCCAGGCTCCATCCCTCAAATCTCCAGGAATTGCCCACCTGGAGTTGACAACCTGATCAGGACTTGGCCCAATGAGTTTTCTCCCTAAGGCCAACATAGGTGTGGAAAGGGCCTTTTACTGACAGAGGAGAAAGTACAGGTGCCAACTTTGATTAGGGAAATACCTGGAGATTTGGGGGGGGGTGGATCCTGTGGATGGCAGCATTTGGGGTGTGTGTGGCAGGACTCAGCAGGGTATAATGCCATAGAGTCTACCCTCCAAAGCAACCATTTTCTCCCGGGGAACTGATCTCTGTCATCTGGAGGTCAATTGTAACAGTGGGAGATCTCCAGGTCCCACCTGGAGATTGGCAGCCCTAGGGGAAAGTCAGCCGCACAGCGGGGAGTTGAAGAAAATGGTCTGATGGTCGCTGGCCCACCTCGTTAGCCAGCCAGCCATGCTGAAGCTAAGCAGGAGAAAGAGCCTTTTTCCATTTATTCTGACAGGAAAGTGGCCGTTGGGGAGGGGGTTATGGGCGGGGGAGGGAGTTATGCTGAAAGTCCTTTGTTTTTTTACTCACAGAACCAAGCTTGGCTGCCTACCAACAGCCACTGAGGGGACAGTCCCTCACAGGAGTCAAGAGAACTGTCTTCCTCAGGAGAGAGAGCTGTCTGCCAGGGGGAGTGGGTGGGGAAGAGGAGCAGACCCAGCACCCGGCCAATGGCACGCGAGTACTCTTGAGTGGCGGCTGATGGGCCAATGGCTGAGGGAGGGCATTTTACAGCCAATGGGAGCACATGGAATCTTGCGAAACCAAAAGATAAATATTTCTAAGGAGAGATTTGTTGTTGTTTACATTGTAATGTTTTATCAATAATTTTTTTAAAAAGGAAAAGCACTGGACGCAGCCTCAGAACTCTGTGAGGAGGCGTGCATGTAATTCACCCTATTCCCTACACTCTGACCCCCGGACTCTACTTCTGGGGACCCCCGTCTCTCTCACTGACACCTTTTGAGTTCCTCATAGAGTCTCAGGTTCTTTTCCCCTGGCCGGCCCCTCTGCTTCCATTAAAATCACCTGCCCCAGTCCAACTCCTCCCTCCTTGCATACTCCCTTCTCTCCATGACAAGAGAGTGGCCACCGGGCTCCCCTGATCCCAACACCTGCACTCAGCCCTTCCCCTTCTCTTCCTCCACGGTGTCAGGTGGAGTGGGTTGCCCATCCTGCTCTCCCACCCTTCCCAGCACTGACTCCGTGAGATAGGATACACAGTTGGGGTATGGGAGCCCCTTTCCCCTTTCCCCCTCTTTAGCCGCCTTGATGTCGAAGGATCCCAGGAGGATCCCATCTGCCTTCAGCTTCTGCTTGTTTCTTTCCATGGCTCGATCTGTCCTGCTCTCTGTGAGTGGGGCCTTGCTGTCTTGTTCATCTGACCCCACCATGGTCTTGCTATTGGGCTGGTCCTCTGTCATGGCTTCAGTCCTCGCACAGACCCCATGGGCTAAGGATGGGAGAAGGCAGATCTGGGTTGACCCCCAGACATCTACACAAGAATTTACAAGAATTAGGCAAGAATAGCTCGATAGACCATAATAATCATAATAGAATCTGGGCCATTAGAATTCTATGTAGGGTTGTCAGGTCCCAGGCCACTGGCAGGGGATGTGGGGTAGGGTTGCCAGCTCCAGGTTGGGAAACTCCTGGAGACTGGGGGCGGGTCCTGAGGAGGACAGGGACCTCAGCTTCCATTTTCTCCAGGGGAACTGATATCTGTAGTCTAGAGATGAGCTGTAATTCCAGGGGATCCCTGGGTCCCACATGGTGGCTGGCATCCCTAATTCTATGGCATTTTATATACTGTTGCATATAGGTGAGGAGTGTGCATGTAATTATTTATCAGTTCTTTGACAGTATAGTTCCAATCAGTTTTGTGCTGCAGGTTTACACAGAAGATTTCTGCAGCTGTTTACCAGCATCACCTTGCTGCAGTGACAGGCCTTTCAGAACAGCCAGCCAATCCGAATGCTGTGCTTCACAGGCGGCACATCATTGGTCACATTGACTTCATGGCAAAACCCCATTCATGAACATCATTGCCAGCACCCTGTGAAGCTGATGGACAGTAGATATAGGACAGATAAGGAGAAGCGCTTCTTCAGAAATACTTCTTCACTCGGAGTAATTAGCCTGTGGCATTCACAGCTACAGAATGTAGTGATGGCTGCTAGTTTAGCTGACTCAAAGTGGGACAAATTCATGGTGGATAGGTTCACCAATGGGAGGGAAGGCAGCATGGTATAGCTCGATCTCACCAGATCTCGGAAGCTAAGCAGGGTCCGATACTTGGATGAAATATCACCAAGGAAGACTCTGCAGAGGAAGGCGGCAGCAAACCACCTCTGTTTCTCACCTGCCTAGAAAGCCCCTTGTTGGGATCACTGTAAATTAGTTGCAACTCCACGGCATTTACATACATATGCAGGTTCATCGATAGCCAGGGCTATTTTGGGGCAGGAACGCACTGTGGCTGGCTCCTGAGTTGGCCACGCCCAGCAGGAACTCATTAGCATAATAGGCCACACCCAACAGCAGAAACTCATTAGGATTGGCTACATTAGGGGTGTGTGGCCTAACATGCAAAGGAGTTCCTGCTACAAAAAAACCCTGGGTTTTGACAACAAACAAGGTAAGCAAAATAAAAAGCAAAAGGTCGGTGTGGCTGGATGACCACACTTCTGGTAACATGGGTGTTAATGAGCTGTGCTGTCAGGGGTGTGGCCTAATATGCTAATGAGTTCCTGCTGTTGGGTGTGGCCTATTATGCTAATGAGTTCCTGCTGGGCTTTTTCTACAAAAAAAAGCCCTGTCAATAGCTATTGTCCATGATGAGTGATGGCTACAAGCATGGACGGCTTCAAGAGGGAATTAGATAAGCATATGGAGCAGAGGTCCATCAGTGACTATTAGGCACAAGATATAGATAGGGACTCTGGGGCAAGTGATGCTCTGTATTCTTGGTGCTTGGGGGGGGGGCAACAGTGAGAGGGCTTCTAGTGTCCTGGCCCCACTGCTGGACCTCCTGATGGCACCTGGTATTTTTGGCCACTGTGTCACAGAGTGTTGGACTTCATGGGCCATTGGCTTCATCCAACATTGGCTTCTCTTATGTTCTTATGTCATATAGAGGATGGTGCAGAGTTGTTTTCCATTGCCCCAGAAGGCTGGATTCTGTGAATTTAGACAGATCATCAGAGGAAGGGCAGGAAGGTTTGCATCAGTGCTTAGTTCTTGTGGCCCTTTCGTACACACCTGGGGAAATGCTGATCACCATTTGGGGTCAGGAAGCAATTTTTATCCAGTCCAGTTTGGCCAGGGATCCTGGAGGTTCTTTGTCATCTTCTGGGCATGGAATAGGGGTCACGGGGAATGTGGGGGGAGGTATTTGTGAATTTCCTGCATTCCAGCTCTATGATTCTATTATTCTAATCCTCTGAGTACAAGAGCTGGGTGGACAACAACAGGGTGAGCCTTTGACTTCTGGGTCCTGGGGCCATCTGATTGGTTACTGCATGAAACTGGATGTTGGACTAGATAGAACTTTGGTCTGATTCAGCAAAGGTGCTCTTCTGTTCTTATCAGAGAAAGTGAAATCAAAGTAAAGTGCCAGGGAAATGCTGCTGGTGAAGCTGACAGTGCACAGAACCACCAGAACAAACAGTTCTTTAGAGGAAACTCAATGGGATTTTTTTTAAAAAAAATAACAGAACAAAATGAAGAACACAGTGTTGATATTGGGACCACAGAGGCAAGGTAATGAAACCCTGAACACTTGAATGGAAACTTCCCGAGATTGTTCTTGTTTATTACAACATATCCACTCACAAACCACAGACTATGCATCTAATGGGAGGACAATGGCTCTAAATATAGAATTTTAGTTCTGGTTTGTAAAGACTGGCAAAAGCTAGTAATGGCGGCGACTGGCAAAAGTCTTCACCCTGGAACAAAATAAATACCTGGATAACGGAAAACATTTCTGAATGCTGCAAGGGGGTTGAGCAAAGTGGGCAACTCTTGGCTAACCCAAACTTGCTTTAAAAAAGAACCTGCCCTATGCAAGGTTGAGTCAAGAGTCCAGTTCACATTTAATAATTTGGACATGAGCTGTTGTTATAAACAGTCATGCTGAGGCTGAGAAAAGGAAATACACTGATTTACAGTGTAAACACTTTTTTGAACTGAGAATGGACAGTCCTGTTAACACAACAAAATTCCTGTGTTTTAGAACAGAGGCCCCTAACAGAATCAGTTTGGTGTAATGGTTAAGAGTACGGACTCTAATCTGGGAGAAACAGGTTTGATTCCCCCACTCCTCCACATGCAGCTGCTGGTGTGACCTTGGATCAGTTACAAGTTCTTTCAGAGCTGTTCTCTCAAGGGCAGTTCTTGAGAGAGCTCTCTCAGACCCACCTACCTCACAGGGTGCCTATTGTGAGAAGGGGAAGGGAAATGGATTGTAAGCCACTCTGAGATTCCTTTGGGTAGTGAAGGGTGTGCTATAAATCCAATCTCTTCTCTTCTTCTCATTGTTGAGCCTGTGGGTATTCTTGGCATTTTGATGGTGGCTTCACCACAAAATGGCTGCCATGGGATACCAGGATCAATCACACAATTTTGAGAGGCTGCAAGCCAAGCCTCCTCCTATGATGGAGGCAGCTGTTTCCAAATGGGTGTTCCCTGCAAAGGAAATCTGCAAAGATAATGCCTGCTGGGCTCTGTTGAACAACCTCCTGTTCCAAGAAGGCAGCAGAAGGGCAGAAAAGGGACCGTGGCTTACTGGTTGAGCATCTACTTGGCATGTAGAAGGTCCCGGGTTGGATCCCCAGCTCCTCCAGTAAGGATCAGGTTGTAGGTGATGCGAAGAATCCCAGCCTGAGATCCTGGAGAGCTGCCACCAGTCTTAGATGATACTGACTTTAACGGACCAATGGTCTGATTCATTACAAGGCAGCTTCATGTGTTTGAGAGGCATTTTGCTCTGGGGAAGAAGCAAATGGATGCCAGGAAATCCATCAGCAGGCATCATGTTGCCCATCAGTGCCATGTTGGGTTTGCTGCTTTAGAATGTACCATGGATATAGTGATAAGGGTGTTGCAAGGAGATATAGTGAGCTATTGTGGCAAAAGGAGGCCTCCCTCTGGGTTGTGGAATTTATTTGAATTTACCATAGTTGCAGTATGAGTGTGGCAGGGTGACTTCACATTGCTTGGTATTTAAAACATTCTGCCTCCCCTCTCATATATGGTACATTCTTATACGTGTATGTCACTGTAGGTTTGCAGTTTGAGTATTGTGAGTTGAATCTATCACTGTGTTCCAAATGAATCTTATGGAAGTCGTGAACTTGACCCCAAAAATGGCTGTGACTGTTTCCTCAGTGATAGCTAATTGTTAGGAGATGGGGTTCTTCATAACCTGTCTTGGTCAAGGAGCCATCAGAGTTTGGAGAAAGAGAGCAGCAGACAGAGAGATTATGTGTCGGCTGAAGGAAAAGTACCTTGGAAATTCAGGTCTGGATGGATATCTAAAGTTTGGGGAGGGTTAACCTATTTAAACCCTGCTTTTCTCCTCAGTGGGAATTCAAAGTGGCTTCCAACATAGGGTTGCCAGCTCTAGATTGGGAAATTCCTAGATATTTGGGGGTGGAGCTTGTATAGAGCGGAATTCAGGGAGAAGAGGGAATTCAGCATAGAGGAGTGCTCCAAAACAGCTGTTTCCTCCAGGCTCCACCTGGAGGTTAGCAACCCTGACACACTGTTGTCCTCTCATGCATTCTATACTCACAACAAAAACACCATGGGAGGTAGGTACACACTGGGAGAGAGTGACTGGGTCAAAGTTACCCAGTGAGCTACCGCAGGAGCATGGGAATTCAAAGCTGGGTCTCTGAGATCCTAGTCCAAGTTAGTGAGATGGCAAAGCGCTCCTTGCAAAAGAAATCTTTTCATCTCTTGCGTGTGTTGTTTTCTGCTTGGTTTTGGCATCCAAGGAGACAGTGAAAAAGAGAGGGGGAGAGAGAGAGAGAGAGAGAGAGAGAGAGAGAGAGAGAGAGAGAGAGAGAGAGAGAGAGAGAGAGAGAGAGAGAGAGAGAGAGCTTTTGTATTTCTGAGACCAAGTAGATTGGAACAGAATTCTCTTTGTGACCCTTCTATGTCTCCCTCTACTTGAGCATGAGGCCTTGGAAGAAGGAGTTGGTTGGCAAACACAGGCTGGATTTTGTTTGTGGGCTGCCAGTTCCTGAACTCTCCAATGAGAAAAATCACAACTCACGGCACTAGAACTGAAAGGTCCGCTCAGAATGAATCAAAGTGATCCTCTTAAGACCCCACAATTGGCCATCAAAAAGTACTGGACGTAAGAAGCCTCGATGCACATGGAATCTGATTAGCCTCTCACTTCTTTTAGTTTAAAAACTGGGGGCTCTGTTGATTGTAAAGAAACACAAGCCTAAACTAGTGTGATTGGCACAGGAACCCTATCAAGAGGGAACTTTATCAGGGGTTGCTCAACAAGAAGGTCAAGCAATAGCAGACAAGTTTCTCTGAAAAACAGCTTGCTTACCACTTCTGAACTCCATTTGCACTGTGGTATGCAACAATAAAACAGGGCAGGTCACCGCCCCTCAATACGTGCTTCAGAACTCGGTCCAGAATCCTCAGAGGCATGCAGGGATTCCTTGGGGGGGGGGGAAGTGCACATGGAAAAGATTCCCTAACAACAATAGTCCTTTTCAGATGTTACAACCATGTCTACTGGGAGAGCACTAACAGGAGAATGTGCTACCCTCAGGTGCCCCTGATCTGTGCTGTCACCATTTCATGTGAATGGGACAAACCCATGGATATTCTGTGTGTGTTCAGGTTTTGTACACATTCCATGAAACCTTAGTGTGTACCAAAGCATAGAAAAATGGTGTTGTTCACACAAAATCATGACTGTGTGTGTTGGGAACACTGTGGGTAGTGAGAGACTGCTCCCATAGGTGGTAGGGTTGCCAACTCTAGCTGGAAATCCCTAAAAATTCACCAGTAGATCCTGGGGAAGATGGAGTTTGGGGAAGGGAAGGCGTTCAGCAGGGAAGTGATGCAATTGTGTCAGCCCTCCAAGCTGGCGTTTTGTCCAGGGGGGGGTGTCGATGTCTGCAGTCTGGAGCTCAGTGGTAGTTCTGGGAGATAGCCTGGCCCCATCTGGATGTTGGTAGCTCTAGTTGGTAGGCTTTTGGTATGCGTAGTTGTAATGTCTGAAAAAAGGACCAGCAAGTTCAAAAGTCGCTGATCTAAAACATTTGGGTTGCTTTCCCTTTTAGCCGAATTTCACGCTGTCAGAGTTAAAAGAAGTGGGCACTCTTCTACTACCGATTCTTCTGTATGCACCAAAAGGATTTGGGTTTAATTCATAAGCACAGATGCAGGGGAAACATCTGTTGGTGGGGGTGGGGGAAACAGAATCCCTAAGGGGGGGAAAAGGCATACATGACAGCTTTGACTTGCTGTTGACTTCTTAAGTGACCAGTTCAAATAGCCAGGGGATATGTTAACTAAACCGACAACCAGATTCCAGCGGGTGGAGGTTATGACAACATTTGTCTTTCCAGCTGTGCGCTTGCCAAAATGGTCACAGGCAAATTTCTCCTGTTTCTGAAGCCAGCCTCTACCGCACGCTGCCGTCTGTGTTTTTGATTCATTGAAGCAGTTGCTAGACTGTCACACAGCTCAGTCACTCTGCACACAACCAATTATGGCACAGGCTGAGTAGACACTGGGAAATTAGATTTACTTATTATAACTTAAGAATGTGTAGCTGTGCCCTTTGGCAGGAGGGGAGGGGGAGAACTGAGGGGGCCAGGGAATGAGATGTAAAATATCAGTCTGACACTGGCATATATGAAGCGGCCTTTTACTGAGTCAGATAAATGTGCTCTTCTATCCCTGTAATCTCCATTGGCTTCTAGCTTCAGGATCCCAGGCCAGTTCTTTTTTTAAACTAAAGATGCTAGGGAATGAACCTCCAGAATACAAAGCACACATCTGACTACTGAAGTGTGGCCATCCCTGGCAGTTTTCTACAAGCAGGACTTCATTTGAGCCAGGACTTACGGAGCTTAGCTACAGGTCCTGTTATCAGAATCCAAACATGAATCCTTGGAACATGTGAAGCAATATGGAAGAGGTGAATACCTTTAAGTAGATGGGGTGCCTTTGCTTACCTTGATGTACACACATCCTGCTCCACACATAAGGTATGTTTGGGGCAGGGCTCATTGGGAAAGCATCTGCTTTGCATGTACAAGTCCCATGTTCCATCCCTGGTATCTGCAGGCAATGTTCCCTCTAAGCTGCAGAGTCTTGTGAGCAAAAATTCTACTTTGTGAGCTGCTGGCATTAAAGCTGTGAGTGAGCGATTTGGTTGCTGCACAAATTAGTTTGGTTTGGAGCCGTCCTTCCTGAGTTGAGGCAGAAATGCATGAGCCGGAGGCTAAAAAACTGTAAGCTAGCTCACACTAACTCAGCTTAGAGGGCACACTGTCTGCAGGTAAAAAGGATCGGGCAGTAGGAGACCTGAGGCCCTGGATAGGCAAAATTGTCCTTCTCTTGCACCAGTGGAGCTCCTTTTGTTAGCAGAAGCAATTCAGGCACTGGCAGCACAGTCAAGAGTTTGCCTGATTTCCTTTCCTCTTTACAGTGGGCTGCCCAACACCAGGTGGGGTGGAGAATACCTGCCTCAGGTCCTGTTGCCTGCTTCCACTTGGAGCAGTGGGAGAATTGTTGTTGTTGTTTTTTAATTGAGCTGCATGTACTTACCAGAAATGCCAAAGGGCAGCTCTAGAAATTGTCATAAACTCTATGGTTTTACCATAGAATTTCCAGCAGTTCCTAGAACCTCCCTTTGTCACTTCCAGTAAATACTTTTGGTAAGTATACAAGGCGGCATTAAAAAAAAAATCCTCCCATGACACTGTGCTCCTCCCCAATCCTCCCACTAGTGCCTGGCAACCCTATCTCTACAATTTCCATCCTATGCAGTGTGTGTGTGTGTATCCCTCAACATCGGTTTTTTTGTAGGCCAAAGGGGGCTGCTGTGGGAGGCCAAATGCATGGATGGATCCACTGTTGAAAGCAGAAAAATACAATCCAATGTATTTGAAACAGAACAATCAAAAAGTCTGTATAAATACAATTATTATTAATTTTAGAATTCACAAAAGTTGTTCGGCTAAAAACGATGAAGGATAAGCTAAGCAGAACTAAGTTGTGGCCGTAGACTACTTGGTCTACTTCAGCCACTATTTGGACTACTGGACTACTTCATTTGAGATAATCTTTAAGGTCTCATATATAAATACAGAATAAACACAATGTCTTACTTTTCAGAGGTTGGACCAGCCAGACTCTGCTCTCAGGTTCGAAAAGGGTGCCCAGACAGAGACAGATTTGTGTGTGCACAAGGTGGTGTTTATTAAAGATTGCTCAGGTGTTACTGGTAAAGGGATGGTTCCAAAACACAGGAAAACCAAAGACCTTATAACATACTTTTAGTTCTCTGGAAGCTCCTAATAGTGGTGAACTTGGGGTTTAGGTACTAGCAAGAAAAAATCTCAAGTAAGGTTGAAAGGGGTTGGGGAAGTCACTTTGTTTGAAACGGGCTGCTTCTGGGAAAAAAACAAACTAAACCGCCAACTCTATTCATTGACTGGTGTTTGTATTTTAAGAAGGCGCTTTACTTGCCTGCCAAAGCCCCTCTCCTCATGATCATCCACATGGCTCTTGCCACGCTCTGCTGTGTTGTGGACCTCTAGTCTTCACACTCCATGATTTCCCCTTGAACCTGGAAGTTGCAGGTTAATTGCATGGCAGGAAATGGAGGGGAAGCCATGTGCAAAATACATAATGCAGTTCTTCTGCTACAGAGTAATTGCAGACACGGCTCCTCTAGGTAGTGTTTTGAAAGGATCACCATCAACATCATTGTATAAAGCCATTTTTTATCAGAGCACCCAGAGCATAACACAATAAAAATCACATAAAAACTGTGTGGAAAAAATGAAGTTAACAAATACAAGCGAAACACTTCAGTGGCAGTCATATGATATTGAAGCCAGCTAGCTGAGTTCAGGAAAAGATCTTTCAAACAACCCAGTTTCAATGAAATAATGAAAAGAATACCAGGGGCCTGATATAGTTGCTCTTCCCTAATGGATTAAATGGGCTTGGTCACACAGCCACATCCGTCAGCCATTCCCCAGTCATACTCACTCCATTGTAGGACGACGTGGAAACAGAGTAAACAGCCACCACATGTGGTGCTTTTGGTTCACTGTGCACTCATTGCATGTGGCTGGATATCTGAACATGGGGGAGCTCAAACAAAATGGATTGGCAGTCTGAACCTGCAGATCCATTTCCGCCACTGGGCTTTTTTTGAGTTTCTGCGCACCCACCTGCAGTTTTTTAAAAAATGGCTGGGCAGCATGCTCCATGGCTGAGGCAGAACACTAATGTGGATGCCTGACCGTGGGAAGCCCCCACGGGTGACCTGCAGCAGCAACACTTCAAAGCAGTAGAGTTAGAGGCGGCACCATACTGCTCCAAGCTGCCATTCTGTCCGCAGCTATGGTGTGGTAAAGCGAGCTTCACTGAGCAGGAAGTTTCAAGGCAAGAGAGAAACAGACGAACCTGCCTCCGCCACTGCCTCTCCCATCCAAGTATTAACCAAGGCCAACCCTGCTTCGCGTCCAAGAGGGATGAGATAGGGCTATCCTGGGCCATCCAGATGGTTGCATAGTGCTTTACCTAAGTGTTAATATCTATCTATCTATCTATCTATCTATCTATCTATCTATCTATCTATCTATCTATCTATCTATCTATCTATCTATCTATCTATCTATCTATCTATCTATCTATCCAGCATTCTTTTAATGTAGATCAAGACTGTGTGGTCTGCAGCTTAAAGCTGTTTTCATGCCACCTGGCAGGGCCTGCTTGAAACTGAATGCATGTAAAGAAACAGTGCCAGGTTTGTATTATTTTATTAATCATCCCACATGATTGGCTGTTGCATTGGCTGGCATGCCATTTTTTTTGGGGGGGGAGGGGGTAATGAATGAGTTTATTTTGGCGACTCATTTAATTGGTTCGTTGATTTGTTATTCATGAGGCATGATTGGTTTTTTCCTCTCCAAATGGTTGGACTCAGAGGTTCTCAATGGCGAGACTCACAAATGGCTTTTTAAAAGGTCAGGCTAACATGAGGCATGCCCCAACCTTGGGGCTTACATGAAATCCCCGGCTACACTGATCCTCAAGCCAGACTCTGTAAATTGCATCACTTCTTTAAAAAAAAGTTCAGCCCAATTTTGGTCACCAGTGAATGCAACTGCTGCTCTTTTGAACCCAAGAAGCTGCCTCCTACTGAATCAGATCCTTGAACTACCAAATTCAGTACTGTCTACTCTGATTGATAGTGGCTTGCTGGGTATCAGGTGTCATCAGGCAGAGGCATTTCACGTCACCAGCTGGGTGCGTAAAGTGCCGTCAAGTCACAGCCCACTTACAGCGACCGCAGCAAGGGGCTTTCAAGGCAAGAGAGAAGCAGAGGTGGTTTGCCTGGGCCTTCCTCGGCAGAGTCTTCCTTGGTGGTCTCCCTTCCAAGTACTGACCCTGCTTAGCTTCTGAGATCTGATGAGATCAGGCTGTACCACGCCACCTTCCCTCCCCATCACCAGCTACTTGACCCTTTTAACTGGAGGTACAAGAGACTGAAACTGGGACCTTCCGCATGCTATGCAGGTGCTCTGCCACTGAGCCATGGTCCCTCCTCAAGTGCATTGTCTGAAGAATGCAACCCACACAGATGCAAAAAGTGACATATGTTCTTGAAATAGTCTCCATTTAAATGATGCACAGAAGACTATTTTCCATGGCAGGGAGTTTACCTCAAAAGGTAGTTAAATATCAACGGCTGAGGAGGACATCTGGCTATGGAGCCTGTTATTTTTTAAATTGCAGCAGCACCTCTTTGGACCCGTGAGGGCCGTTAGGACACAACCAGCTGATGACCCCTTATGGGGCCTTCAACGCAAGAGATACACATGGCTGGTTTGCCATTGCTTTCCTCGGCACAGCAACCACACTCTTCCTTGGCAGCAGTGTTCCCTCTAAGCTGAGTTAGTGTGAGCTAGCTCACATTTTGTTAGCCTCCGGCTCACACATTTTTGCTTTAGCTCAGTAAGGATGGCTCCAGAACAAATTAATTTATGAAGTAATCAAATTGCTCGCTCACAGATTTAATGCCGGTAGCTCACAAAGTAGAACTTTTGCTCACGAGACTCCACAGCTTAGAGGGAACATTGCTTGGTGGTCTCCCATCCAGCTACTGACCATTGCCAACCCTGCTTAGTTTCCAAGCTCTGACAAGCTCAGGCTACTCCAGGCTACCCCTGGTCGTCAGCAGCACCATTAATGGTGCAAGAGATGGCTGTCTGCTGCTACTATGGAGTTACCTCCGGGCTTGCTGCGCATTCCTGAGCAATCTTTTGAGACCATATGGAGACCCATCATGTGGCAGCAACTGATCTATGGGACAGGTACTGTATATCACTGTGACAGCAGATGGTGAGTGTTTCTTTTTCCTCCGAGGTTGCCCGTGAGCCTAAGAAAGGTGATATGCATGGATGAAAAGGCATGCAACACAGATGAGCGCTTTGATGGGGTGGTGGGGGGGGGGGGGTGGAATGAGCAAACCTACATTCCCTGCGTGTTCTGCCTTTGCCGCTTTGAGGCTCTGCTGTTGGAAATTGTAGAAGGGTGATTTTGTTTTTTTAAGGGAGGGGTTGTGGCTGGGTGGAAGAGCCGCTGCTTTGTATGCAGAAGGTCCTAGAGTCAGTCCCCAGCACCAACAGTTAAAAGGATCAGGGAGTAGGTGATGAGAAAGACCTCTGTCTGAGACCCTGGAGAGCCAATGCCAGTCTAAGTAGACAATACTGACCTTGACGGATAAATGGTCTGATTCAGTATTTCCTTTTCTGTCATCAGTGCAGCTGCCAGTTATAGAATCACAGAAGCACAGAGCTGGACGGGGACAGACAGGCCATCTAGTCCAACCCCCTGCTCAATGCAGGATCAGCCTACAGCATCCCTGACAAGTGTTTGTCCAGCCACTGCTTAAAGACTGCCAGTGAGGGGGAGCGCACTACCTCTCTAGGCAGCTGGTTCAACTGTTGCACGACTCTTACTTAAAAAAAAAAAATCCCTAATATCAAGCCAGTACCTCGCCACCCTTAATTTAAACCCATTATAGCGAGTCCTATCCTCTGCTGCCAACAGGAACAGCTCCCTGCCCTCCTCTAAGCGACAGCCCTTCAGCCTCCTCTTCTCCAGACTGAACATTCCCAAGTCTCTCAGCCTTTCCTCAGAGGGCTTGGTCTCCAGGCCCCCAATCATCCTCCTCACTCTCCTCTGCTCCTGCTCCACTCTGTCCACATCCTTTCTGAAGTGAGGCCTCCAGAACTGCACACCATACTCCAGGTTCTGTGTTGCTTTTCACCCACACAAGTCCCTCAGCCTTTAGCATAGAGTTTTCCAGGTTCACAGGCAGCTGCTGGGAGAAGGGAGGAAGTGGACAGGGGATCTATCCCTACAACTACCTTCCACTGACACTGCTTACAATCCAGCCCTCTGTTTGCAGGGTCCTCTGTCCGAGTTGTGGTCTTAATGCCCTTCCACCCCGGGCAGCTCTACGTTCACCCCCAGTCCCCAACTTTCCCCCTTTTCTCTCAAGTTGATATGCGAGGCTCTTGACATCTGTTTCTACTCAGAAGATGAGCAAAAGTATGTCGGATTTTGAAAATGAGGGATGAGATAATAAATTGTGATAGAATTAAAACCGATGCAGGCTTTCAACTGAAACTCGCATGGAATCAGAGCTGAATTGTTTTGTTCAGGTTAGGGGAGGGAGGAAAGAGGTTTAAGTTAAAAAGTAATAACAAAGTTAGCGTTTGCGTGCCTTTGCTTTCCCTGGTTCTGGCAGAGACGGGCAGCTAGAAGGCCAAAATCCTGCAAGGCAGACTGTTGTTACTATGATTCTGGCCTAGTACTAGAGACTTTAAAATGTTTAAAAGGGTTGGACCAAACTTGACAAACACCTAAAAGCTTGGATGGTTATCACAGCCAAACTTTGGAGTCTTTTGAAGTCAGTACATTCCCAGGGGGTGGTAAAAAAATCATCTGAAAAATATTTATTGTGGTATCTACTCTTTCAACCTCATTATTTTATCTTCTTTAAAGGTGGAGTGGCGGACCAAGTCATCAGTGGGATGTAAATCTGTTCTGCATACATGAATTGGTTTCCACCAGTATTCTGTGGGCTTCTGTTACTTTTAGATCGATCCTGTTTGCTTGCAAAAGACAATTTTAAATTAAACAAACTGTCAAAGGCTGCAGTTTGAAGCCCACTTAATTGGAAGTTCCACTGAACTCTGTGCAACTTACTTCTGAGTAACCAAGCGCAGGCTCTTGCTATACATACCCCCTCCCTTTATGAAGCAACCACAAGATTTAAAAATGAGTAATCTTTGTAAAGTACAAACACTTCTACAATGTAAAAAAAAAGCTGAGATAATTTGTTTTTTTAATGATCATTATTTTTATTTGAAGAAGCCAGATTAGGCTGAACAGCAAATGAGAGAGGACTTGCAGAATGCTGAACCAAGTGGGGAGTGGCTGGCAAAAGTGGTGGATGACGCACTTGGCTGGGGGGGGAGAGAAATGGAAAGGGAGACACAGTGCGGGCAGTGAGATGGAATGGCAAAAGGTGTGATGGGTGGTCAGCAAGCAAGCAGCTGGAATGGTTGACGGTGGGAGAGAGTGCATTGGGGTAGTGGGTGAGGAACAAGTATTGCGTGGCAGGACATGGGGAGAAAACAAAAGAATAAAAGGGGAAGAAGAAGGAGAAGGAGAAGAAGAGGAGGAGGAGGAGGAGGAGGAGGAGGAGGAGGAGGAGGAGATTGGATTTATACCCCGCCCTTCATTTGTAGAGTCATAGAATGTTAGAGTTGGAAGGGACCTTGCAGGTCATCTAGTCCAACACCCTGCACTCTGCAGGAGTGAAGCTGAAAGATAGCCCTACAACATACCCAAAAGATGGTCATCTAGCCTCCGCTCAAAAATGTCCAGCGAAGGAGCATCCACCACTCCCAAGGCAGTCTGTTCCACTGCTCAACCACTTTTACAGTTAGGAAGTTTCTCTGATATCTAGCCGGTAATGACTCCCTTGTAATTTCCACCCATTAGATCTAGTCTTGCAATCTGGAGCAAGAGAGAATAGATCTGCTCCATCTTCTACATGACAGCCCTTCAAATTTTTGAAGACTGCAATCATATGCCCTCTAAGCTAAACATTCCCAACTCTTTCAGCCTTTCCTCGTAAGACTTGGATTCCAACCCTCTCACCATCCTGATTGCCCTCTTCTGGACACGCTCAAGCGTGTCAACATCCCTCCTAAAATGTGGTGCCCAAAATTGGACACAGTACTCCAGGTAAGGTCTGACAATAGCAGAATAGAGCGGAACTACCACCTCCCATGATCTGGACACAATGATTCTGTTAATGCATCCTAAGACTGCATTAGCTTTCTTCATAGCCACATCGCACTGCAGGCTCATGTTCAGCTTGTGATCAACTAGAACACCCAGGTCCCTTTCACATGTGCTGCTGTCAAGCCAAGTCCCTCCCATTCTATATCTGTGCCTTTGATTTTTTGTACCTAAACGCAGGACTTTGCACTTATCTCTATTGAAATTCATTTTATTTGTCTCAGCCCACTGTTCCAGCCTATCTAGATCATTTTGAATCCTGACTCTGTCTTCTTCAGAATTAGCAATCCCACCCAGCTTTGTGTCATCTGCAAATTTGATAAGCATCCCCTCTATGTCTTCCTCCAGGTCATTTATAAAAACACCAAACAACACTGGGCCCAGGACCAAGCCCTGTGGCACTCCACTCGAGACTTCCCTCCATGTAGATGCAGAGCCATTTACGAGCACTCGTTGGGTACAATTTTTCAACCAACCATGAATCCATCCAATAGTTGCACCATCCAGCCCACACTTAACTAGATTATCTTCAAGGATATGAAAAACTTTGTCAAATGCTTTACTGAAATCTAGATACACTTGGAGTCTCAGAGCAGCTTACAAACTCCTTTTCCTTCCCCTCTCCACAACAGATACCCTGTGAGGTAGGTGGGGCTGAGAGAGCGCTTTCAAGAACTGCCCTTTCAAGGACAGCTCTTGTCAGAACTATGGCTTGCCCAAGGTCATCCAGCAGCTGCAAGTGGAGGCGTGGGGAATCAAACCCGGTTCTCCCAGATCAGAAAAAAGGATTTCCCCTCCCTAATTAATCATTATGTCTCCCTACCTTGTTGGAGCATACACTTTTCAGAAGAAAGGAAAGCTCTTTCCTTGGACAGGGCTAACTCTGCAGATTTCTTTTGTGGCTAAAGGCACAATAAGTAACCACTGACAGAGGTTAATTAATTATCTAATGGCCAGAGAATGAGTAAGTAAGGTTTCTCCTAGAAACAGCTTTCCTATTCAAATTGAAGAAGAAGAATATCCTTTCGAGTCACAAACAGCTCATGGTGACTCTATCCATGGGGCGTTCCATGCAAGAGATGTGGTTTGCCTTCCTCCAGGTAGCAACCCCAATCTTCCTCGGTGGTCTCCTATCCAAGAACTGTCTGTGGCCAACCGCACTTAGCTCCCAAGCTCTGATGAGCCTGGGTCAAACTAGGCTATTCAAGGCTTCAAGTTAAGCTGATGTAATTCAGCATACTTCTCTGCTGCTCTCTTATGAAAATAACCAGAAATGCTTTACTCAATTAATGCAAAGTCAGAGAGAAGAGAAGCAGGTCTTACCTCCGAGATGGAGGGTGGGGTGGCTGGGAAGACATATGAGCAAAAACGGAAGCTTGCTGGCAGTACCATAAAATGGAATATTCAGAATTCTTGGAACGTATATGTTTTCACATCTTTTTTTGAGTCCTGGATAGGCTTTTAACATGGCCCCCCCTCTGACACAACCCAATTCTGTCACCTACAAACATACAAACTCATGACTCAAGAAAGAGATATTTCTATTTAAATGCCAAAATTACATTTTCTACATTTCTGAAATGAGACTATGACCAACACTTGAGGCTTTTCTACCATGCCGCCAAACATTCCCCTCCTTTTTGCTATTGGTAAATACCATTCTTGGGTGTTGTTGTTTTTTTGCCACCATACCACATTTTAAATTATGTTTCCCTTCAGGAAATATCTAACACTGAGATGGGAAGAAGTTCAGACCTTGGTTGCTAGCACTTCAAACAAGCCACTCTCTTAGTATCCCCCCCACCCCGTTGGAAGGCTTACATTTGAGAAGAAATTCTGGAAAGTTATGCCCAGTACTGCCATCTTTTGTCATTGGCTTTTCTAGCTTCTGCATTTCTTCAAAACCCAAAACACCAAATAGATCACCTTTTTTTTTTTAGAGAGAGAAAGACCTTGTTTTTGCTTATGTACTCCCCTCACAAGTGTACTGCCCTGGTCAGACTGTATTTTGGCAGATAAAACACACAGCTATTCTGAGTGCTTATGAGCAGGGCTTTTTTTGTACAAAAAGCCCAGCAGGAACTCATTAGCATAATAGGCCACACCCAACAGCAGAAACTCATTAGCATACTAGGCCACACCCCTATGTTACCAGAAATGTGGTCATCCAGCCACACCCACCTTTACTTCTTATTCTGTTTACCTTGTTTGTTGTCAAAACCCAGAGCTTTTTTTGTAGCAGGAACTCCTTTGCATGTTAGGCCATACACCCCTAATGTAGCCAATCCTAATGAGTTTCTGCTGTTGGATGTGGCCTGTTATGCTAATGAGTTCCTGCTGGGTGTGGCCAACTTGGGAGCCAAGTGGAACTCCTGTGCATTCCTGCCAAAAAATAGCCCTGCTTACGAGTCCCACAAAGAGTGTAACTGTGATGCATCCCAGATGTAGTCTAGTTGTCAGAAATTACCCAAACAGCTCCATAATCCCAGTGATATTAATGGTGGAAGCAGCAGCAACAGTGGTATATTATGTAATATATGACCTAAACCCATCTTGGTCTCTTGCCGAGGTTTGACAGTAGCGTATTGGCCTGGGGAGCAGTAAAGAACTTGAGGTGGCCAGATGAGTAGGTCACACAATCCCACAGCTGAGGCTATGAGCCCTACTATTCCTATTCAGAGGTGCTACATATCCCATTGCTTGTACCTTGGTGACTGTCTTGAACCATCATTAACTGCAATCAAATATCACCTGGAGCAGCTGGTCCAGATAAAGTGAATTCTGATTATTAAGGAGTTGGAGCACATTTCCTATGAAGAAAGGTGAAAGAGTCTGTGGCTTTTCAATTTAGGGGGAAAAAATCAGCTAAGGGGAAAAAAATGATGTATGGGGTAGATAAAGTGGATAAAGAGAGTTTTCTCACCCTCTCCCATAATAATAGAACTTAGAGGCACCCAATGAAATTGATGGACTGACAAATGAAGAACTTGTTCAATCAATCAATAATTAAACTGTGGAATTTTATCAATAATTAAACTAGTCTACAGCCAGTGGACTAGTGATGGCCAATAGCTTGTATGGTTTTAAAACGAGATTAGACAGATTCATGGATGATAAATTCATCAGTGGGTACTAGCTGTGATGACTAAAGGGAACCACCCTATCTTGAGGCAGCAAATCTCTGAAAATGAGTGCTTGGAGTCAGCATCAGAGGAGGAGGAGATTGGATTTATACCCCACCCTTCACTGTCTCAGAGTGGCTTACAATCTCCTTCCCTTCCTCTCCCCACAACAGACACCCTGGTCGAATCTGTATTTGCATTTTTAAATCAGTTTCATGCTGCTGTGACACTGTCTTTCTCTATGCTTGATGGTGTCCCAGCAGCATGAAACTGATTTAAAAATGCAAATGCAGATTAGACCCCCCCGTGAGGTAGGTGGGGCTGAGTGAGAGAACTGCTCTTGATAAAACAACTCTGAGAGAACTGTGGCTGCATGTGAAGGAGTGGGGAATCATACCCAGTTCTCCAGATTGGAGTCTGCCACTCTTAACCACTACACCAAGTTCTAAGGTCTTGATCTCTATATTTTGTTTGCTGGATTTCCAAGTCAGCTGGTTGGCCACTGAGTGAAAAAAGGATGTTGGGCTAGATGGACCACTGGTTTGATCCAGCAGGGTTCTTCTTTTGTTCTTAGCTGGAACCAGTTTGATAAATCCTTGTACCTCTGCCTCTTTGCATGTGTAGCCACCAGTAAAGTTAGAAACGAAACGAGGGGAATATTGAGAGTCATAGTTCTTAAGCAGGAAAGGATGAAGCAGTGCTCTCGTTCTATAAATTGTCACCACCTTTACCTATACATTTGGTCTTGTCTTTCTTTTTCCTTGGTGTCTCCTAAAAAGACTTTCACTGGTTCCTTTTTGGGCCTCATAGGAAAACTCCCCTTTCCACATCCAAGCCAAACTGAAAACCTCAGTCCTGAATATCTGCATGAGCATACCCAGTTGTGATGATAATACAACCATCCATTTACCTATTGCATTTTAATTTAATAACATAATTTCTTAATCCCGCTTTTCCAGTATACATTATTTACCACCCCAATTGCCATGAGTGTCCATTCAAAACCACACTCTTCCCAGTCACCAGCTGCATCAGGTCAGCAAAAGGTCTCTGAACAGAATCTGCCTGTGGATGGCCAGATTCATATGTAAGCAGGAAGCCCTCCAGATATTCTCTGTGTGTGAGGACATGAGGAGTTATGGCATTTGGGGGGATGGATAATATATTTGTAAGCTTCCCAGGCACTCAGCCCAATATCCCCTTCCAATAGTCCATTGCCATTTTTTCTACCTTTAGCTGAATATGCCATGCTTCCTAGAGTATGTTTAGTCCTCATCGGGCCATTTTTGGGTTAACTTACTAAGTCATACTTTTTGTACACTTGGGGATTCATCTATGTATGTAGGAATCATGCCTGCGGGTAACTGGGTTTGCTCTTTTCATAATTCAGAAAACGACTTGAGAGGTGATACGATAACCATCTTCAAGTTACTTCAAGAGCTGTCATATAGAGGATGGTGCAGAGTTGTTTTCTGTTGCTCCAGAAGGTCGGGCCAGAACCAACAGGTTGAAATTAAATCAAAAGAGTTTTCAACTAAACATTAGGAAGAAGGTCCTGACAGTTAAAGTGGTTCCTTAGCGGAACAGGCTTCCTTTGGAGGTGGTGGGCTCTCCTTCTTTGGAGGTTTTCAAGCAGAGGCTAGATGGCCGTCTGACAGCACTGCTGATTCTGTGAACTTAGGCAGATCACGAGAGGGAGGGTAGGAAGGGTTGCATCAGTGCTTAGTTCTCATGGCCCTTTCTTACATGCCCAGGGAAATGCTAATCACCATTTTGGGGTCAGGAAGCAATTTTTCTCCAGGCCAGTTTGGCTGGAAATCCTGGAGGGCTTTTTTTTTGGCCATCTTCTGGGCATGGAGCAGGGGTCACTGGGGGTGTGGGGGAAGGTGTTTGTGAATTTCCTGCATTGTGCAGGGGGTTGGACTAGATGACCCTGGGTGTACCTTCCAACTCTATGATTCTATGAAAGCCGGAGCAGCAGCTGGGGGTTCAACTTGCCAAGAAACAAAGGTCTCTGTTCTGTGCATTCAAGGGGGAAAAATTTAGACTTGTTTTCCATCTTTCCTTGCTTCAATTGGCAATTCCCTTCTTTGGGAATTCAGAGTTAAGAAGCAATAAACCTGTTCTTGGGTCTGCTAATCTGCTGTTAACGAGTATGGATAAATACATCACATTCTCCAACCCAGATATCTCTCTGATAGCCAAAATTCCAAGTGTAGAAGGTGTTCAGATAAATAGGGGTGTTCCCAATGGCCTGATGATATATAATTAGCCTAAATGTTATTTCAACAAAATTGACTCATACTTGATAATGTATAGTTTACATATAAAAAATATTTATCATGTGAATACATGAGAAAGTGTCCTGCCTGCCAGATGTGTTGACATTTCTAAATTGGTTGCACATGGAATTTTTGCTTCTAACTCTGATTTACTTAATGGCTTTGTTTTACTTACTTTGCTTTCTCATCTTGCTTCTATTTTCTCTTTAATCTATGGCAAAAATGCCCCTGGGATTTGGTCGTGACACTCTCAAAATGGACTCGGGGTTAATGTCTCTGCGATAGCGCAGGGGACTCCAAAAGTGTATTTATGCTTGTATGTTTACATGAACGTGCAGAAAAAGATTTACTGTATTTAGTTTCCAATAATAAATTAGAACGATTAGCTTCTTGGGCGAACAGCACCGTAATGGAAAAGCAAAGAGTGGGGGAAAGGGGTGTACTTTTAAAAGGTAATTTTCTTACACAAACGGTTCTTGATTTTTTAAAAAAGTCTCTGGAGCACATTTCAAAAGTTCAGTTTCAAAACAGAGCAGAACAATTTATCTTAGATTGAGTTAAGATTATTGGGCACATTTTTCTTCCCAGACTCAGTTCCTCCAAAAAAAAATGAGAGTTGCTACAAAATCTTAATTGAATGATTGGCACTGAGCATCACAGATGTTGAAGGCATTAGATAAACTGTCTCTGAAATACAGAGTCTTGCATGTAGCAGAGGGCTATGCGTGGTTCAGTCTGTGAAGATTTCTGTGTATGCATCCACCAAGGGCTTCGACACTGTCGGCCATTTACTGTCAAGTGGTGACCGGCTTTAGCAAAGGACTAACACTGGCAGAGAGCTGCTGTATATGCATAGCCAAATCCAGTAGCAGAGAGTTAGCAGGAGTGCATCATTATTTCAGTCTCCAGGTGTACAGCTTCATGTTGAATTTTCACAACACTCAGAAAACTAGTGCTTCTGAGAGAAAGTAAGGCTGGAGCCCCCTTCTGGATGTGTTAGCAGTCCTCCGGCAGGAAGATTCTGATGTGAAGGAACATGCAGTAGCTTTTCAGATGCTGCCCCATCCATATCCAGGGGCGCCGGTTATTCCATGCTGGCAAGAGAGCTCCCACACTGCACCCATGGGATCCCACTCCTGTCCTGTGGAGCAGCAGGAGCAAAATGAGCAAAACTGACACCGTGACATCATTTCCAGTTTGGGGCAATTCTCTAGGGTTCGCTTGAGACGCCACAGAAACCACAGAATTTCAGGTGAACCCTAAAGCGTCATCCTGATGCCATGGTATCACATAAGAGAAGCCAATGTTGGGTCAGGCCAATGGCCCATCCAGTCCAACACTCTGTCACACCGTGGCCAAAAATACCAGGTGCCATCAGGAGGTCCAGCAGTGGGGCCAGGAAACTAGAAGCCCTCCCACTGTTGTCCAAAAGTGATGTCACCCAATTGGTGCAAGGTCAGTTTTGTTGTCCCTGGACTCCAGAATAACCCACTGGCTGACAGAACTTGGCTGGTAGCTCTACACATAACTTTGGAGAAGCCTCACAGAAGAGGCCATGGGAACTCATAGAATCATAGAAGCACAGAGTCGGAAGGGGCCAGACAGGCTATCTAGTCCAACTCCCTGCTCAATGCAGGATCAGCCTAGAGCATCCCTGACAAGTGTTTGTCCGGCCACTGCTTAAGGACTGCCAGTGGTGGTGGTGGGGGGGGGGCTTACCACCTCCCTAGGGAGCTGATTCCACTTTCCAGCAAGGTGGTAAGACAGTAGTTACTATGGAGAGCTTATGGGATAGCTGGAAGATGGGCAAAGGGGGAATACCCTGCTTGTGGGGGCTTAAAATGTTTTTAGGCTGGTTTTTAGTTTTTTATATCTGTTTGTTTAATGTTAATTTATCATATTGCTGTGGAACAGCATATTTTAAATGAATGGAATGGCCTGCCTGGGGAGGTCAGAAAGGCCTATGGTTACTAACCTCCAGGCGGTGGCTGGAGATCTCCCAGATCAGCTCCCTGGGAGAAAATGGCTGTTTTGGAAGGTGGAATCTATGGCATTATACCCTACTGAGGTCCCACCCCTCCCCAAACTCCACCCTCTGCAGGCTCGGCTCCCTAAAGCTCCAGGAATTTCCCAACCCAGAGCAGGCAACCCCATACTTTTATCAATTTGCATAACCAGGGGTCATTTCGTAGAAATAGAGGTACAGGAGCTCATTAGCATAACTCATGAGCATAACTTATTTGCATATACCACCACCCCCCGTCATCACCGGAAGTGTGTCAGAAGGCAACACTCACTGCTCAGGCTCCCCTGGACTGTTTTGGATTGCTAGCTATTGGGGGGGGCGGACACGCAGATCTACCCTCAGAGAGGAGAGCTTGTACCTGAATAAACCTTGGTCTTAAAGGTGCCACTGGACTCTTTGGGATGGCCGGCAAGCCCAGGAAAGTGCGTGGCTGCTCATGGATCCAGGAGGGTGGTGCAGAGGACGCGCATGGCCTCGAGCAGGTAGAGGGCCAGGGTGGTGGCAGGGCAGAGGCGCAGGAGGAGGCCAAGTAGGCGCAGTGGGCCAGGGAAGAGCACCTCACAGGCCTCGCAGGAGTAGCAGGGGCCCACCTTGCAGAGGTGCCGTGCTAGGGCCGGCATGAGAACGGGCAGAGCCTGGGTGGGCTGGGTGCCATGGTCCAGGCAGTGGCAGAGCAGCTCGAGGGCCAGCTCGTGGCGGCGCTCTGCTGGGTCGGCCAGTGGGCCGGGAAAGGTGAGGGTGGGCTGCTGGGAGCAGGGGGCATGGCTTGCTGCATGTGCCCATCCCCTGGGCTCCTTATTGCCAGAGCTTCGCTCCTGTGCATTCCTGCAGGAAATGAGCCCTGCGCATAACATGCAAAACAGAAGTGTTTTTTGAGGGGGATAAAGAGATAGACAGACAGACAGACAGACAGATAGACAGACAGACAGATAGATGATAGATAGATAGATAGATAGATAGATAGATAGATAGACAGACAGACAGACAGACAGACAGATAGATAGACAGACAGACAGAGAGAGAGAGAGAGAGAGAGAGAGAGAGAGAGAGTAAATTGCCTTGAGTCTCAGTGAGAGAGGCAGTCAATATATTACATATGTAACTCTAACTCATGCTACCCTGTACAAGAGAGGATGTGAATTGCCTCTAAAATAAAGGCGCTTTTCTTTTATTTGGAAGTGAGATTCCCTCGGTGAGGGATGTAGCCCCTAAGAATTCCATCCCAACTGGGTAAAAAACAAAAAAAGTTAATGGCAGAAGTACATCTCCAATCAACACAGGTGGAAATGAAGAAAGAATCTGGTGTCAAAAGGAAACAAAAACATTAAATAAACAAAATGACCGCCCCATACAAGCGAAATAAAGATTCACATTCACTTTCCTCTGCTTTGACTCTTCAGCAGATCAACGTTCCTAAACCCACTTAAGAGGACAGTCTAGTGAGGAACAGACCTCATGAGCTCAGAAAATATTATTGCATCTTAAGAAGGCTGGATGAGAAATGAAGTGCTGCGTATGTTGATCGGTTCAAGATGCTTCCCTGAGATCAGAACGTTGCTCAGTGCCTCAGTACTGACGGGGTTAATTGGTACCCTTGCCCTGTTCAAATGTTTGAGTGATTGGCTACAGCCTTGGTCAAATTGCAGGCTGATTCTTTCTGGGTATCAATCATACACAATCATTTAATGCCACAGATTGTGCTAAATTAAAAACTTTGTAATGGTAAATGGCTTTAACAGGTCATCAGCTTGCCCAGGAAAAATCTAACATTAAAGCCAGAAATTATTTTCAAGTTTCCAAGAAACAAATATCTGGTATTTAAGTCTTAATCTAATAAGAAACTACTAGCATACATGAAAGCACAAAATTCACGGCATCCATGGTCATGCACCTTTCTTTGGTCTTGTGGGGGATTGGGGTTTTTTTGCACCAAAAACATCATTACTTATAATCACTAATTAAGGATTAACTTCTATTACTGTGCTTCCTATCACCCGGAGAACAGAGAACCACAGGCTGAGAATGGGGAACCACTGAGAAAAAGGCCCACTGAGTAACTATGCCCACAGGAATGATGGAAAAATCTATGGCATAAACAAAGAAGGTAACCATTATTCCATCTGGAGACAGGGAAGAATCAGTGACCATTGGAAAACTGAGTTTTAGAAAAGCCTACAAGACGAAGGTGAACACTTATAGCAGTTGTCTGAAGTTCCTAAGACCACGATAACTTCAAGTTGAATGTACACTTAGGGTTGCCTGCTCCGAGTTGGGACATTCCTGAAGTCTATTGGGGTGGTGTCTGAGAAGAGCAGGGTTTAGGGAGTGGGGTATAATGCCATAGACTCAATTGTCCAAAGCAGCCATTTTCTCCAGGGGAACTGATCTCTGTCACCTGAAGATCAGTTGCAATCCCAGGAGATCTCTAGCTACCACCTGAAGGTTGGCAGCTCTGGGTACACGGCATGAAGATCAAGGGGGTAGCTTAGTCTGCCTGTAGCAGTAGAAAAGGGCAAGAGTCCAGTAGCACCTTACAGACTAACAAAATTTGTGGCAGGGTGTGAGCTTTCGTGAATCACTGCTTACTCATTGTAGCTGTATGTGAAGAAGGGAGCAGTGACTCACTCTTACTCTTTTTCTACTATGTGGAGATGCTTAAGCTTCGCAGCCAGGCTTACTAGCAAGTATTCTTTCAGCTTCTGAAGTTACAATTTTGACAATCAGTGTGGTGTGGTGGAGTCTGGGGCTGGAATGTGGAAGGGCTGGGTTCTAATCTTCTTCCATGGAACAGTTCCACACGCATCAAGTACTAAGAAGAGGCTTTTGCATGAGTTGACCCTTGTAGTGCATGTGATACATGTATAGTGGAGGAGCAAGGCATCTCCCTCCCTCTTTCCCTGGTTTGGTGGCCTCATGAATGAAGCACATGCTCTGAGACAAATATGGGATCCCTCCCCCCTTTTTTTTAGTGTCAAAGGATTCTCTGAATTGGGAGAACCCAGCAGTCCGGTGTCATCACAAAACATCCAGTTTCCATGGGAGGTCATCCACATGCTGCAGGAGAGGAAAGATGTGCCCAAACCCTCCACCACATCAAGGGAAATACTGCCTCAAGAAGTTATTAATTAATTTCTATTTATGGATTTACTTTATCTATAGTCTGCCTTTCTCAATGAGACACTTAAGGGCTACTAACCAGGGGATATTACTTCCTGATATCGCTCCCGGGATCTAACCGTCACTGCATTTCATCCGTGAATGTGGGTTTCCTATCTACAGACCCAGTACCAAAGTCACTGAACCCCATGGACTACTACGATAGCTAGACTATTCCTCTGGAGTGCCAAAGGGAGGACACAACATTTGGTGGAAGAGACTGAACATGTGTGTGTGGTTTTTTTAAATGTCCTATGAGGAAATGTTGAAGAAACTGGTATGTTTAGCCTTGAGAGGAGATGACTCAGAGGTGATATGATAACCATCTTCAAGGGGATAACCAGCTTGAAGGGCTGTTATATAGAGGGTGCTACAGAGTTGTTTTCTGTTGCCCCAGAAGGTTGGAACAGAACCAATAGGTTGAAATTAAATCAAAAGAGTTTTCGGCTAAACATTAGGAAGATAGTTAGAGCAGTTCATCAGTGGAACAGGCTTTCTTGGGAGGTGGTGGGCTCTCTGAGAGCCAGTTTAGTGTAGTGGTTAAGTTCGTGGACTCTAAACTGGGAGAACCGGGTTTGATTCCCCACTCCTCCACTTGCAGCTGCTGGATGACCTTGGGCAAGCCATAGTTCTGACAAGAGCTGTCCTTGAAAGGGCAGTTCTTGAAAGAGCTCTCTCAGCCCCACCTACCTCACAGGGTGTCTGTTGTGGAGAGGGGAAGGGAAAGGAGTTTGTAAGCCACTCTGAGATTCCTTTGGGTAGTGAAGGGCGGGGTATAAATCCAATCTCTTCTTCTTCTTTGGAGGTTTTCAAACACAGGCTAGATGGCCATCTGGCAGCAATGCTGATTCTCTGAACTTAGGCAGATCATGAGAAGGAGGACAGGAGGGTTGCACCAGTGCTCAGTTCTTGTGCCCCTTTCTAACACACCCAAGGAAATGCTGATCACCACTTTGGGGTCGGGAAGCAATTGTTCTCCAGACAGTTTGGCCAGGAATCCTGGAATGCCCCCCCCCATCTTCTGGGCATGGAACAGGGCTCACTAGGAGTTTGGGGGGGAGGTGTTTGTGAATTTCCTGCATTGTGCAGGGGGTTGGACTAGATGACCCTGAAGGTCCCTTCCAACTCTATGATTCTATCATTCTGTTTTATGATTCTATGAATTTCCCAGCCTGGAGTTGGCAATCCTACCTAGACAGATTGTACGGGCTTGAATCTGAATGCCTTCGAATCTAATGTCCTTAATTTGAACACGAAACTGTGAACAGGAGTCATCTGTGGTACACATCAAGCATGAAATGTGTTCCTTATTTTTGGAGTTGGGCTGGTTAGCATGATGCTGCTGTTTCTACAACAAACATCTACTTGGAGTGGGCAAACTGTGACACGGTTATAAAAATGTGATCCGAGACCAATGCTGTGAACAGAAGCATTTACCCTGACAGCGTATTTATTTTTTTCATAACATTTAGGAAGAAGAACCCATTTAGCTGTGCGCAAGTCTCGGTTTTGTTAAATTACAAGAGTGTGAGAAAGCAAACAAAAAATGGACCGGGGGTGGGGGGGACTTAGCACTTTCAGATGTTCCTCCACACTTCCATAACTCAAACATGGCTGTGTTTGTTCATGCTGAAATGTTGCAGATGCCCTTTTCTATAACACGGTGCTTGTAGATTGGTACTTTGAGAAATAAACACCCACAGTATCAGAGCATACTTGTGGGGAAATGAACATTCTTTTCTGACAAAGACAGTTCATGCATTTGTGTAAGGTTAGGGTTGCCTTGCCAACCCTGGGTTAGTAAATTCCTGGGGATTTGAGGATGGAGCCTGGGGAGGGTGGAGTTTGCAGAGGGGATGGAGCTCAGTGACGACGAGTCCACCCTCCAAAGCAGCCATTGTCTTCGGAGAAACAGACCTGTGTAGTCTAGAGATTGGTTCTAATTCTTGGAGATCTCCAAGCCCCTCCTGAAGACTGCTAACTCTAATTTGTGTGCGTACTTGTATACTGCAGCTGTTCTCAAATAAGCATCTTTTTATACTTGCTCATTTGCTGATGATCAGTGGATATTTTCTCACTGGGCATCTGGAAGATGGTTTTTTGGATGGGTATTGTGTGTGTGCGCCTGGAAGTCATGGTTGACTTCTGGCGACCCCTAGTGGGGCTTGGACATTTCAGAGAGGTGGTTTGCTGTTGCCTGCCTCTGCATCCTGGCCCTGGTGTTATTTGGCGGTCTCCTTTCCAAGTACTTGCCAGGGTTACAGGCCCTGCTAAGCTTCTGAGTTCTGATGAGATTGGGCTTACCTGGGCTATCCAGGTCAGGGTCTGGAAGACTTTTTATTAGACTACTCACTAAAGTTAGATGCTACTACCAGTCAGTGAGGAAGGAAGGAAGGAGGGAGGGAGGGAAGGAAGGAAGGAAGATAGACTTTTTTGGAGATATCTATACCACCTTGTATAAACTATTTTAATACTCATCCCCTTTCCTCAAGAACACTTGGAACTCTATTTCTGTGAAACACACTCTCTTTTTTTGCCGTGAAATCACAGCAGTTATGGTGATCCCATGGGGTTTTCAAGACAAGAGACGTTCAGAGGTGGTTTGCCATTGCCTGCCTCAGCATTGCAACCCTTGACTTTCTTGGTGGTCTCCTATCCACATACAAACTGCCATGAAAGTCCACAGTTGCCAAGCAGAGGAAGGCAATGGCAAACCAACTTTATTTATATGCCTGAACTGCCTATGAATGGAGTTGCCATGAGTCGATTGAGACTTGATGGCACATTCTTCTTCTCTGTGGCTAAGGCTAACTCTCTGAGGTCTAGGACAGGCAGACCAATGAACTGGGTTGCCAACCTCCAGGTGTGAGCTAGAGATCCCCTGGAATCCCAGTTGATCTCCAGACTACATAAATCATTTATTTATTGATTATTTGTTTATTTAAAACATCTGTTCTACTTCTCCTGGAGAAAATGGTTGCTTTGGAAGGTATTATACCCTATCAAGGACTCTCCCCTTCCTAAACCCCAACCTCCCAGGCTCCGCCCTCAAATCTCCAGGTATTTCCAAACCCAGAGTTGGCAACTCTATGACTGAGGGGCATTAATACTTAGTAATTAAATCTCCCTTCCTTAAAAAAAGGAAGCTGAGATCTTTTGAAAAAGTATTAGCCATGGTAGGCACAGGAGGCAAATATGAGTGCTTTTTGAAAAGTACCAACCAACCATGCTAACATAGGGAACAGTCCTCCACCCTACCCATCCTAACCCACACATTATTTTAAAATTCCTTACTCAGCATGTTCGAATGCTTTTATGAGGACCACAGTTGATCAGCAGCTGGATTTCATTGCTGAAAACCACAATAAGAGATATTAGGGTTTAGCCCACAAATCAGACAAAGGATGCCCACTTTAGAACAATATACAACTACTTTAGTACACACTGATCAGTATCTTCTCCAGCTGTGAGGTTGTACAGTTATACTAATATGTATATAAAATCTAGTTACACAAAAGTCTGTTTGGACAAAGTGAGTTTGGGTGCATGTAGAGCACTAATATGGTTTAATGGGTCATGTAATAACATGTCCTGCCCCCCCATTACCACAGAGGCTGAAGTGAGCAATTATATGATGGAAGGACCATACGGTCCTCTAGTGAAGGAAAAGAGAGGGGTGTCTATCTATCTATCTATCTATCTATCTATCTATCTATCTATCTATCTATCTATCTATCTATCTATCATCTATCATCTATCTATAAAAGAAAGTCCCCTCACTGTAAAATCAATGCTCAGGCCAAACCCTTGGACCTAGAAACAGGATATTCGGAGAGAGCACTCCTACCATGATGTAGATGCTCCCTAAGAAAGGGTTTTTAGAAATTTGACCCCTAAGGGGGTCAAAAGAGGTAAAATGTGCTCCCCCATTGCTTTCTATGTGGCTGCCAGGCTGCTGCCTCCTTGCACCCCCCACTCTCTGATTGGTCAGCTGCAGAGCTTAGTGTTCTGAGTTACAGGAGACTGCGCAGAGCTAATGACACTTGAGGAAATCAGGAATGGCCAGTCACCTGTGAGGTGCAGCAGTGCTGCTGGCCCAGCTTCCTGTATGGTTTCCAACACACTCCCCTCCCCACACCTGACAGGCAGATATCTGTCAGGTACAGCAGTGGATGCCGGGTGCTTAAAGCCAACAGGGAGCCTGCCCCAGCAGTAACGCCTAGTGATCCTGATGGCCCAGCCTCCATAGTGGCTTCTAATACTCCTCCCCCCCTCCTACTGTCATGAGCTGGGGTGCGGGGCCAGGCAAGTGTGGGGTGGTCAAAGCACAGTCTGAGGTCAAAGCCAGGCAAGCTGAATAACCAAGTTCCAGGTGCAAGATGAGCGGGGTGGTCGAGAGACAGTTCAGAGTCCAGAGCCAAGCGAGCCAGGAAACTGGGGAAACCAAGTTCGAATTACAAAACGTTAGCATTGTCAGGAGGTCTGAGAGCTGAGGGTCAAGAGTCTGAGAGACAAAGTTTCCAGGTGCAGAATAGTGAGGTCAAACGAGCCGAGGTCAGGGGGCTAAGGGAGACAAGCCAGGAACGAGGAGTCAGGAACTTGAGTGGGGTGGTGCAGAGCTTCATCGATGCGACTAGTTGCTGACACGAGTTGTTAATGTGCCAGCACAGGCTAAATAGTATTCTAGGTGGCCAGTAATTAGCACGCCCCAAGCACATCCCAGCTCCTGCTAATACTCAGGGCTATACGAGCGCTGGGCACGCATGCATGCTTCTCGCCGCTGGGCTGCCATGTCCTGCTGGTGTTGGTCTTGTAAATGAGACACAGGTGGTGGCGAGTCAGGAGGCGTGTCACTCGAGCAGGGATCTGCCACAGCTGTTGCTGGGCCCACCTCTGAGCTCGCCACGTTGTCAGGTGTGGGGGTTTCTGGTGTGGGGAGCTCATCCCTGTCAGCACTTAGCTCCTCCATGGGTGCCAAGGGCTCAGGCTCAGCAAGGGCTGTGACACCTACACTGGATAGGCAGCTGCCTGTCAGGTGTAGGAGAGGAGGTGGGATACTTACAGCCATCGGGGAGGATTGGTCAGCAAGACTGCCTTAGTGCTGCTGCTGCCCCAGCCTCCCCAATGCCTTTAAACACAATCCCCCCATTACACCACACAGGTGGGTGTTTGTCAGGTATAGGAGCAAGGCCAGTGTACTTTAATCCATCAGGGACACCGCCCCAGCAGGATCACCTTAGCGATGCTGCTGGCCCAGCCTCACCAAGCTTTAGCCACACTCCCACCCACCCACTATGGAAATATACCCCACATTTGTAGAAAAGGGGTTTCCTTTATCAGGTTATTTAACTTCTTACAATGTGGGTTCTAGAAAATTGGTTCATATGAACTTGCTTAATATTTGATTGCTCGGATGGTCTTTTGAATATGTAGTTATGTCCCACGTCTTAAATGTAACAGAAATGAGAAGCATTTTTGTAAAAAATAAGGGGGGGTATGCCCTCTTCCTCAAATTTAATGCCCAGGCTGAACCCCTGCACCAAGAAACCCAAAATAAGGGGAGTGCATTCCTACCATGACATCAACCCCCTCATGAAGAGATTTCTGAGAAACATTACCCCTAAGGGGGTAAAAAGGGGTCAAAATGTGTCTTCCATGTGCCTGGCAGGCTGCTGCCTCCCCGCCCCCAATTGGTCAACTATGTAGTTCAGAGTTCTGAGGTAAAACCTGCCTACTTGCACCCACCTCCCTCTGATTGCTCAGCTGTGGATCTCAATGTTCTGAAGTAAAAACAGTTAGAAGAGGCTGCAGACAGTTGAGTACAGTTACAGAAATCAGTGATTCAAGACTCCTGAATAGACATTTTTCAAAAAAGCCAGCATGGCAATTGAGTCAATGAATGTTTATGGGGAGATAGTAAAGGACATTTCTAGAAGCCATTTCAATGTGTGCCTCCCTCATGAACCTGAAGAAATGTCCACCACATCACCACTCCCTCACACCAACTCCCCCTCACACCTCTCACCTCTTACTGCCCCCAAGAAAGCTCCTGGCAAATGTCAAGCCAGATACACCAACGCTACAAGGAGGAGGCAGCTTAGGAATGCGGCAAAGACATTTGCGCATAATACTCCTGTGGTGCACTGTGCTGCACAGGACAAGTACCAGCAAGATCACCCTGAGGTGGCACAGTCTCCATATGAGCAAAGCAATCCAGGAACACAAGTAGAGAGGCCATCACTTTCATGGAAGATGGCAGGAGATGACTTAACAGATGTCTGCTTCTTAAATGGACAGTTCTATGTTGCCTGCTCTAGAGTGAGCTCACCAAGCAGCCTAGTGATCCTACCACCTGAGGGCAGAACCACCGATGTGGTCTAGAGAGAGGTCCTTCAGTAGAGAGGGGGGGGGAAGTGTGTATGTCTTGCTTCATTTTTTACACTACAATCTTCTCCATTAGAATTCCTACAACAAATGTTACATTTCAAACTTCACATAATGAGCATTATAACTGGATTTACAGAACTTAAATACCATAGCGAAGCACAGGTACCAGTATGTACCTATGAAGCTGCCTTGTACTGAATCAGACCATTGGTCCATTAAGGTCAGAACTGCCTACCCAGACTGGCAGCAGTTCTCCAGGGTCTCAGACTGAGGCCTATTGCATCACCTACAACCTGATCCTTTTGACTGGTGATAGCAAGGATTAAGAACATAAGAACATAGGAGAAGCCAATGCTGGATCAGGCCAATGGCCCATCTAGTCCAACACTCTGTCACACAGTGGCCAAAAATACCAGGTGCCATCAGAAGGCCCAGTGGTGGTGTTGCCCCCGCCCCAAGCACCAAGAATACAGAGCATCACTTGCCCCAGCCTGAGAGTTCCTATCTATACCTTGTGGCTAATAGCCACTGATGGACTTCTGCGCCATATGCTTGTCTAATTCCCTCTTGAAGCTGTCCATGCTTGTAGCCACCGCCACCTCCTGTGGGAGTGAATTTCATGTGTTAATCACTCTTTGGGTGAAGAAGTACTTCCTTTTATCTGTTCTAACCTGACTGCTCAGCAATTTCATTGAGTGCCCACGAGTTCTTGTATTGTGAGAAAGGGAGAAAAATACTTCTTTCTCTACCTGCTCTATGACATGCAGAATCTTATAAACCTCTATCGTGTCACCCCTCAGTCATTATTTCTCCAAGCTAAAGAGCCCCACACACTTTAACCTTTCTTCATAGGGAAAGTGTTCCAACCCTTTTATCATTCTAGTTGCCCTTTTCTGCATTTTTCTAATGCTATAATATCCTTTCTGAGGTGTGGTGACCAGATTTGAACCTGGGACCTGGGCAGCTGCTCTACCACTGAGCCATGGACTCCCCCTGTACTGTATACTATGTATACTGCCCATTATTTCTTTCAGAAAGGAGAAGTGAAAAAAATGCTATAAACTTCTCTAAAACTTCATGTAGGATGCCAAAGGAGGAAAGAATCTCCTATAAACTTCTCTAAAATGTCATGGTAGGATACCAAGAGAGGAAAAAAACCTGCCCTGTCCTCTGCTAACAATTCACATATGTCTCTGATAAGAGGTACAGCATTGTAAACCACAGGCATACAAATAGCTGTCTAAAGCTCCGAGAGGTCAAAGAAAGCCCACGCATATTAGCAAACACAACACAGATGGACACTTCGCCCTGTACTAATATGGTTGCATACTTGCACCTCGAAGCACCAGGCTTCACTGGACTAACATCAGAGTTCATGGTGTACTTGTTACAGGAACTGAATGAGAGAGCCAAAGCCTACCCTTTATGCCAAAGATCTGAGCAAATTATGGGGTTGCCAGAGTTTCAAACACAAGAATTTGTGTAAGCAAAAGGCTGCTGTGATTAAAAACATCCTCAATATAGTCCTTTATTGGCTTAGTGAAATAAAAGGTTGGCCACTCAAAATAAGCAACCAAAGGATACAGGTAATTGTTGCATATAGAGAAGCAGTTCTAAGGACACCGTAAGAAAACAGAAACTAGAGCAGAAGCTATTTGCTTGATGGGTATTTAGGGCCAATGCACACGTTACAATGTACTTGTGTCCCCCACACAGGTCCTTGTCAATAGGGGTCTCAAAGTTCGGTACCTGGAACTTAATTCCCAGGCCTGCTTTAGTTCAGGATCATGGCACACACAGGGAGAAGGCCCTTAAGCTTTCCCCTCATCCAGCCCCGGAGAGCTGTTGTTTGTCCCATTTAGAAAAGTTAGTTGTTGGTAATGAGTTCACATAAGTTTCTCCAGTGGGGCAAATATGGGGTTGCCTGCCCTTGGTTGGGAAATTCCTGGGATTTGGGGGTAGATCCTAGGGAGGGCAGGGCTTGGGGAGGGGAAGGACCTCACAGGGATAGAATGCCATAGAGCACCTCCTTCCAAAGCAGCCATTTTCTCCTGGAAAACTGACTGCTGTAACCTGGAGATCAGTTGTAATTCCAGCAGATCTCCAGTCATCATTAGGAGCCTGGCAGCACTAGGCAAACAGCAATTCCCTGACACTGGCCCTTTCTGCACTGGTATTTTGCCTTGGCTTCTGAGCGCATCCTGTTCTTTCATTCTGCATTCCATCCCACTTTCACTTCCAGTTTGTGTCAGGGTTTCCTCTTGTTTCTGCATTCGTTTTACAGGAATCTGCACTCAGACTGCTTCCAGCACACTATTGCCCTGCAGTTACCAAAACTCCTTTTGCTGCGATTCTTTGTTCTCATCCACTTTTGAATTGCTAATCCTCTCTGAAGGAGAACTGTTTCTGTGAGTATTTAAATGCTGCCCACTGCCCTTCCCCCATTTCCACCTCTCTCTCTTTAGGTTGACGCTCCCTCCCCATTCTGTTTTCTTTCCCTCCTTCTCCAAAGACAAAAGAGGATATGTCCCCCCGCTCAGGCAAACTTTTAAAAAGCCAGAGAAAGTATAAGTAGGAATCAGTAAACGTAAAGGACTAGGGGATTCCCTGCTCTCAAATGTGTCATTCTTGCATGGGTGGGCCTCTGGATTCCCCCCTCCCTTCCCTTTCTTTTTGCAGAATTGGGGAGGGAGGGAGGGGTTCGGTCTGCAGTTAAAAGTTAAAAGTTTAGAAAGATGTTTGCCTCTTTCTTCATCTCTTCAACTTAGACAAAGCATTCAGTTAACTCAAAAGAATCGCAGCAAAGGGAGAAGGGAGAGGAGCTGAGCAACAGACACAGCTCATTCGCATGGTGAACAAAGAGCAGTTTCTGGACATGTGATGCAGCCAAACAATCCCAGCTTCAATTCGTGCATGGGAGGAGGGTGATTGGAACTCAGAGTTTTGGCAGCTGGGATGAAAAATTTGAGAGCCTCTTTACTAAAACCCATCTATTTTTTACTAAGTTGTATTGTGGATCAGTTTGACAGTTTATGTTGGCGAAAAATCTGGCTATTTTCTTCTGTTCCGTTTACACTACTGCTCAAAATATAGCTGAGCTATTATGAGAGATTGTTTTGTGTTATGAAAAGAAATTAACTATAAAATGTTGAGGAATGGTGGTCTTTCAACACATCCAGTGTTGCACATGTAGCTTTTAGCTATTTATAACTTGAGGTGGTAAACCAAAATTACTGTCAATGGAATGGCTTACTTGGTCTCTATTGTAAAGTTGTGAAAAGTGGTTTCTAATAAAAAGTAATTAATGCTGCTAATCTTCTGCCTCATTCTCACTTAAACCCTAGGAGTACTGAATGGAATTATTTAGGAACTTATTGTTCCGTAGTACCAACAAGTGGATAGACTGGCTATATTTGTAAAGGATAATACCAATATCTCTGATTTAATTATTTATTTATTTATAACTTCAATTTATACCCTGCCCTCCCCATGACAAGGCGGCCCCTCAGGGCTAGGCTGGTGGATGGAGGCCTCTAGTAGCTTGGTCGAATGCAGAAATGACTGAGCTGGAAGTGGTGTGCTGCCATCAGTGCAAGGGCAGAATCTGACCCAAGCTGACAAGAAGATTGGCAGAGGATAAGGAAGTAGAATTGCCAGGTCCAATGATCATGCCAGTGGGGGAGGGACTTTCTGGGAGTGGGGAGGAAGTGGTGGTGGAGCACTGTGACATACTGACCTCTAGCAGAAGTTATGTTATCACGTCAGTGACGCTCTGGTTTTTGGACAAAACTCTGTAGTAAAGTCACCCTCAAGCCATAGAGTTTTGCCCAAAAACGAGAGTGTTACTGTGCAACACTACCAACGTGATGACAGCACTTCCGTGAGATGTCAGCATGTTGTGTTTGGGGGCGGGATTTCCTCCCACTGGCCAGCTGACCACCGGCGGTCAGGAGCCCCAAAAAACAGGGAGTCCCCCACCCCCATCTGGGGAATGGCGTCCCTAGGAGGAAGCAACTTCAAGGGAGCAGACACAGTGCCTAAAGAAGGGAGGTGAATTGTGACAGGGAGACTGGAGGTTGGGGCCGGAGACAAAGAGACAGCCACCACTGAGGCCTGTAGCAGGAAGGAAAGCCCTGAGGTAAAAATGCTGAGTGTGGAGGTTTGTAGGGATTATGGAGTGGCAAAGCTGGGGGTGAAATAGCAAGGCTGGAAGCAAAATGCTAGGGCTATTGAAGGGAACACCTGTGATACACAAGAACCACAGACCGGAGTGCTCAGAACTGGCAAAGGCAGAAGTGTGAGCATAGAGTTGGAAAACAGTGAAGGAAGAGTTTACCCAGTCCTCTGCAGTACAGAGGGGGTAGGACTTGAGACATGTAGCAGCCCTAGTGAAGGTGCAAGTGGGTTGGATGAGGAAAGTCAGGAGAAATTAGAGAGGAACTCCTGGGTAGGAGAGAGGGACTTAAAGCTCCAGTGGTGAAGGCCGACAAAGAGTTGCGAGAAAGGGCAGTGGACTGAAGACAGACCCTGGAGACAAAGCAGGACTGGGAATGGAGAGAGACTGGAACCTTGGTGGGAGGGTACAGAAGTGTAATGGAAGGCCTGGGAAATCAATACCTGGGTGTATAATTAAACTTAACAGCACTACATGGCCACGGAGAAGCAAGGAAGGGGCTTTGTGGAACACTCTCCCTATTAGCTCTCCCTACTGCTGGAACACTCTCCCAACTGAGATCCAGGCCCTGCGGGACTTAATGCAGTTTCGCAGGGCCTATAAAATGGAGGTGTTCCGCCAGGCCTATGGTCGAGGTGGCAGAGATTCACTTATACTGGCCTCCCCCTCTACTATTGTCATCTGTTCTGTTCCATCTGTGCTGTCTTCTGTCCACTGCCCCCTGTCATCCACTTGCAACCATACAGGGAACCTGCATGGGAACAGGTGAAGATAGAGTTGGCTGGGTCAGATGGTGCCATCGTTTTTTACTATTGGCATCAATTGCCTAGTGTAGTTGAATTTTATAATTGTTATTTTATATACTGAATTTTGTGTTTACTGCTGTTGTAACCCGCCCTGAGCCTGCTTCTGGGAGAGGGCGGGCTAAAAGCCTAATAAACGAACAAATGAACCCCTGGTCTGAGGCCATGGTAAGAGGTGACAAGGTACAATTAATTTGTTTCTAATATTCACACTATGTCACCCCATAGCATATGCCATTGTGGGCAAATTTACTTGGAAGTGGGATTGATTTCTGAGTTAGTGTGAAGAGGATTGCATGCCTATGGAGCTAGCTTGGTCATCCTTGCTGCCTGTTGGCTTGGTTTGGAAGAACGTAAGAACTGCTGTGCTGGATCAGACCAATCTGGTCCATCTTGTCCAGCATCCTGTTTCAGACAGTGGCCAACTGGCAAAGGTGAAAGCCCGTATGGGGCATTACATAGCACCAGTAAGAAAATGGCCAGACCCTGGCCCACAAATTGACCTTTAAAGTGACCCTTTCCAGCAGCAGCACTCAGCAAGAAGCTGCTTCCTCCCCATTAAGTGAGCAGAGGCTGAGGGATGGGCCCCAGTGCAAATGAGACTTGATTAGCATGTGGCTTCACAAATTACTGTGTTGTCATGGCAGCTTTAAACTTCCCCATGGTGCCTGGAGTTGGAATGCCCCCTGTCAGTGCTTTCGAATATGCCTACCTTGACTGACCAAGAGAGATCTTGGAGTCATAGGAGATAACTCAATGAAAATGTCTAGACAGTGTGCAACTGCAATAAAAAAGGCCAACGCTATGCTGGGGATAATTAGGAAGGGAATTGAAAACAAATCAGACAGTATCATCATGCCCCTGTATAAATCATTGGTGCAACCTCATTTGGAGTACTGTGTACAGTTCTGGTCACCACATCTCAAAAAGGATATTATAGCACTGGAAAAAGTGCAGAGAAGGGCAAGTAGAATGATAAAAGGGTTGGAACACTTTCCTTATGAAGAAAGGTTAAAAACGCTTGGGGGTTTTTAGCTTGGAGAAATGACGGGTGACAGGTGACATGATTGAGGTTTATAAGATCATGCATGGGATAGAGAAAGAAGTACTTTTCTCCCTTTCTCACAATACAAGAACTCGTAGGCACTCAATGAAATTGCTGGGCAGTTGGGTTAGAACGGATAAAAGGAAGTACTCCTTCATCCAAAGAGTGATTAACACATGGAATTCACTGCCACAGGAGGCGGTGGCAGCTACAAGCAAGGACAGCTTCAAGAGGGAATTAGATAAGCATATGGAGCAGAAGTCCATCAGAGGCTATTAGCCGGCTACAAGGTATAGATAGGAACCCTCAGGCTGCAACAAGTGATGCTCTGTATTCTTGGTGCTTGTGGGGGCTTCTAGTGTCCTGGCCCCACTGCTGGACCTCCTGATGGCACCTGGTATTTTTGGCCACTGTGTGACAGAGTGTTGGACTAGATGGGCCATTGGCCTGATCCAACATTGGCTTCTCTTATGTTCTTACCTTAGCATTAATGGCCTATGCATGTTATGTGCCATAAAGCTGCTTCTGACTTATGGTGACTCTATGAATTGATAGTCTCGAAATTCCTGTCATCAACAGCCTTGCTCAGGTCTTGCAAAATGAAGGCCGTGGTGTCCTTTATTGAGTCAATCCATTTCATGCTGGGACTTCCTCTTTTCCTGCTGACTTCAGTTTTTCCTAGTATTATTGTCTTTTCCAGTGAGTCCTGTCTTCTCGTAATGTGACCAAACTACGATAGCCTCAGGTGGGGGAGCCGTGCTGGTCTGAAGCAGTAGAACAAAGTTAGAGTCCAGCGGCACCTTTAAGACCAACAAAGTTTTAATCAAGGTATGAGCTTTCGTGTGTACACACACTTCCGCAGATAATGAATCTGAGGAACTGAGCCTGCAACTTTGTTGGTCTTAAAGGCGCCACTGGACTCAAACTTTGTTCTATGATAGCCTCAGTTAACCATTTTAGCTTCTAAGGAGAGTTCAGGCTTGACCCACATATCTTTTTATTACTCCACGGCATCCGTAGAGCTTTCCTCCCACACCCCATTTCAAATGCATGGATTTTCTTCCTGTTAGCTTACATCTGAGTATAAATTTCCCCATAAAATTTAAACTGATTAGTTCTATCGTCGAATGGAACTGTAATCACTGTCATCTTAAGAACACCATGCTGTCCTATACAGGAGGGGCTTCAGTTTCTAGGAAAAATATTTAAAATCTGTTTTTATTATCACTGTTTCTGCATGCTTTACAATACTTCCCTCTCCTTTTAACTCTTTTCCAAAAAACTGGAGGCATAACATCAATTGCTATTCATTTTTTTTAAATAGTCTCTTATCAGTACTGTTAAATTGTTCTGTTCTGTTTTGTGCATTATGCCATTTTCAGTGCATTCTCTAATTCTGTAAAATCCAGTTTCGTTACGTTATTGGTTGCATGTATATTACACCATCTGGGCTGCCAAATCTGGGTTGGGAAATGCCTGGAGATTTAGGGGCCGAGCTTGGTGAGGGGAGGGACCTCAGCTGGGTAGAAGGCCGTAGAGTCTATCATCCAAAGTAGCTGTTTTCTCCAGGGGATCTGATCTTTATAGTCCGGAGATCATTTTTAATTCTGGGAGATCTCCAGGCCCCAGCTGGAGGCTGACAGCCTTATTAAGTTACATTGTTTTTCATTGAGCAATCTGCCTTTAGTCTCAGCAAGAAAGGCAGACTATTAATAAAGAAAGCAAATAAATACTGTTAATACTACGCAGGTCATTCTTCAGCTGTGTACCTAGATTCTACTTGTCAAACTAGAGCCTCATTGTGATGTCTCATCACCCCTACAATTCAAATGCCAAAGTAAAGATGAAAACTGGGGATTTCTGAACTACGATGGAGAATCTGAAGAGGCCATCTGCACCTAGCTTTCATGTTTCCAAACTGAGCTGTAGACCTGCTTTGATCATACACAAACTGTGGTTTAAAAATGCTTATAGATCCTAAACAGTATTTTTGAATTGTTTCTTACATATCTATCTATTATTCTTCAGGAACAAATGGTAATTATAAAAAAAAAACCCTATAAACTATCATGTCTATTTTAGAAGCAGTTCTGGATTTATTGCATTTGTTATGGGTGAATCTGGTGCCTAGATTTTTGGGCTGGCTTCTAGAACCGATGTGTGAATTAGTCTATATGTTATAAATGAGAGTAGCTCCTCAATAATTCAGGCTAGCCCAACCTGGATAATTCGGTCATACACCCAGGTAGGACAACCAGTCCCTCCACCGGACACTGTCAGGAAGAATGAGTCATGCCTGCAGCGCCTCATAACTCAATCATCTGTACCTTGACTTACCACTTGGTGACTTAAGACATCATCTTCCAGAACTCTCTTCACAATAGAAAGTGTGAACTGTCCTATGACGGTGTGTGTTCAGCCTCCCAAGTCAATGGGGGCCTGGATCTTAATACGGCCCCAGCAGAATGCAACTCAAAGTCAGCCAATAGACACTCTGTTCTCCCAAGTATACAGGGTTGAGCTTGGTTTGGCTTGGGGGTACCGCTGGACTCTAGCTTCATTCTCGCATCTTTTTTGTTAACTCTTGCATTTATGTGCTACTTTGCCACTATCCATTGATCTTACCAGCCAACCTGATCCAATTTCAGCTCTGCATCTGCATCTTGGCTCTGATTGGCCCCTCCTAACGGCTGTCCCCCACCTTCTTTTTTCCTGCAAGTAACCCTTGAGGAGATCTTATTCCAATTTGTCGGAAGAAGTGTTCTTTGCACACGAAAGCTTACCCTTTGAATTAAACTTTGTTGATCTTAAAGGTGCCCCTGGACTCAGACTTTGTTCTGCTGCTTCAGACCAACACACCTACCCATCTGAATAGACACTCATGTTCTCAAGCTCTGATCCAATCTTACCAAGGATCCTAACTTTGCACTGAATTAAACCAATCCCGATGCTTCCCCCGCATGTACTCAAGTAAATCTAAGTATATATAGAAAGCCCCCCCCTCGGCTCCCTTTTCCTAGCATTAGGTTCTGAACCCAGACCTTTTCCCTAGTATTTGGTTCTGCTCCCAAACCTGTTCCACACCTGAAATTTCAGGAAACTTTCTTTGTCACTGGTTCAGGTTCTGGACCATTTTCCAACACCACTAACCTGACATCTCCAATCCCTTCTTTTCAGGACAGGCTATATATAATTTCTTTAGCCCCACCCCTCTTTCCCCAAGGCTTTGTTTCCCCCTTCCCAGTTCCATCTTGGTCTACCCCATTGTCACGTGATCTCCTATAGCCACATCAAATTAGGCATTAGCTTATTCAAACGTACCAGGTTTATTGGGATCGTATACAAACTGTTCTATTACAACATTGTCGTATTTGCTTTTCTGACATTTCATTTTCTTTAGCTGTGTACTTCTAGTAGGCAATAAAGTTTTCATGTTCATTGAGTATCTGTCTGTTTTCCAGTCTTTCTCTTTTGAGTGGTCAGATTGGGAGCCATATATGATGGGTCAACACTGAAGAAGGCCTTTTGAGGCCGAAACACGTTTGGTCTTCAGTTGGAAAGTGTTGACCCATCATGTGTATTAATATTTGATATGCTTTTATTGGGCTGATATTTGGAAATTTATATTTTTAACTCATATATATTTTAATATGTGTACACCCTAATAAATTTTGTACTTTTATAGTATATAAGGTCAGCTTATCCCTCATCATTCATATAGTGCCAGATCATGGTTTGGTATTGCATCCAAATCAGACCACTATGTGATACAGTAAATGGGCTGCAATTGGTGGCACTGTAGGGGAACTAGGACCAGGTGGTGCTTTCGAGGGCTCCACCCCCTTTCTTAAATGCACAGCCCCACAAGAATTTCTCCTGTGAATGCTTTTTTCAATAATTTTAAAGTATTTTTAAAGGTGTGCTTTAAGTAAAATGGGGTGCTGTAGTTGACTAATTCCTGCACTGAGCAATGGGGTTGGAGTAGGTGACTTCTAGGATACCTTCTAAGTCTGTACCAAGAAAATGGTCTCCTTTTTCTGTCTAAGTGTTAGCTTTCTTGGCTATAGAAGTCATCACCCCCACCTGTTGGCTTGTTATCAGAACTGTTACTTAGGCTGGCAGAAGTGATTAACTTGCAGCAGCTGAGAGCTGTCATTTAAAGTGGTTGACAGTTTAGAATTTAGAGATCTATCTCAGTAACAGCCTTCTATTGGCTAAATGGCTTTTCTTTCTGCACTGAGAACTTCAGCCCCATCAGAAAAAAAATTGCCCCACAAGCTACAAAATCCTGGCTACAGGCCTGTCAGTGACTCTGCCCTCCCACACCAAACTATGATCATTATCAGCAAATGATAACCTTGAGTCATCATTTATCCTTTATCACCCTTATGTGAAAAAGGAACCTCTTGCACCTGAAGGCCCTTTAGCTCTTGGGACAGAAAACAATCTTATAAGGTGGGTATTATTCTCACGTTGCAAGTTTTTATGTCAGTGTTAAATTTTGTGAACTGTAGCATATTTCACCAGATGCATGTAGTGGGTCTTTATAAGGCAGACATGTGTACACAAGATTGCGAAGAAGAAAAAACTGTACACAGCAATGCAGTTGTCTCTCGCTTCACCAGCTCATTCAGAGGCACAGTGCAATCTTTTGCTCGCCACCTTAATTTATGGCCTTATTTCTTTTTCCATTTGTGTCTGAACAAGCAGGTACAATTCTCAAAGAGATCTGGCTCTCTTGCAGGTATGGATGCAGCATTTCTAACCTCCTCTAATCTTGCACAGCCCCCTTGGAGTGACACTGGGCTGTGCAGAAGGATTTTTTCCTCAGTCACAGGTGCAACATAAAAAATGCCTCTAATAGAAAAACGTGAGAGTCACGTGTGAACTGAATTAAGAATGATCGTCATTGTGCCCTGACCAGGATAACCCAGGCAAGCCCAAACTTGTCAGATCTCAGAAGCTAAGCAGGGCCAGTCCTGACTAGTACTTGGGTGGGAGACCTCCTTGGAATACCAACCGTCAGGAGGTGGGGGCAGGCTTTATTCAGCCACCTCTCTGAATATCCTCCAGATCCCCAGTAGGGGTCAGTCACCAGAGGTCACCGTGGCTGTAGGGTGCATGAACACACACACATGCACACAGGGCTTTTTTTGTAGAAAAAGCCTAGCAGGAACTCATTAGCATAACAGGTCACACCCAACAGCAGAAACTCATTAGCATCTCAGGTCACACCCCTGACAGCACAGTTCACTAGCATATTAGGCCACACCCCCACATTTCCAGAAGTGTGGTCATCCAGCCACACCCACCTTTTGCTTCTTATTCTGTTTACCTTGTTTGTTGTCAAAACCCAGGGCTTTTTTGTAGCAGGAACTCTTTTGCATGTTAGGCCACACACCCCTATTGTAGCCAATCCTAATGAGTTTCTGCTGTTGGGTGTGACCTATTATGCTAATGAGTTCCTGCTGGGTGTGGCCAACTTGTGCGTTCCTGCCCCAAAATAGCCTTGCATGCACATATGAAAAATTTTAAAAATAGGGAAAAAAAGAATGATAGTCATTACGTGACAAGTACTGGTGCCATATTTCCAGAAATGTTTAAGTCAGGCCATTGTGTTGCTACATGAAAGGTCTTCTTGTCAACATCTCTTGTCATTTCACTTCCATTCTTCTGGGGTTCCTTCCCAGTCCTGTTTTTGTTTTCAGATCTCAATGTTGTGGAGTTCAGAAGGAAACTTTCCAACGATGGTGTTGTTTAAAACTTAAAAGCCTAAAGCCAACATGGTAAATAATCTGGAATTACATCTGTCTGGAATTATTTTTTTTTTTTATGTATCACATGAAACTACTTTTCATCCAATTAATAATTGAAAATGATTTAAAGTAAGTGGAGAAGATAAACAAGGAAGAATAATTCTATTGGGGATATCAAAATACAAACCTGATAGGCCCCAATTTTCTGGAACCTGTTGTGTGTGTATGTGAGGGGGAGGGAGCTTGTACCCTTATTCCAAAACTAGGGCAATCCTGGCATAGACCCCAGATGGACATTAACCCAAATTTCCCCATGCAGTTTGATAATCTACTTCCAATCACTAGTGAGGAGAGAATACTTGATTAAATATTTTTCGTTTGACCTGGTCCTGCCACAAACTCTGTACTGTTCACTAGGCAGATGACACTGAGTGACCTGTAAAGGGTTCTCCCTGAGCCCCTTTTTAACTACAATTTGTTTTCAAGTGCAAAGGATACATTCTCTTCTACATACAGAGGTTATAAACGTATGCATATCTTTTCAGGAATGGAAGAGGGCAGAGCTATTTCAGGGCAGGAACGCACAGGAACGGAGTTCCAGCTAGCTCCGGAGTTGGCCACGCCCAGAAGGAACTCATTAGCATAACAGGCCACACCCAACAGCAGAAACTCTTTAGGATTGACTACATTAGGGGCTGTGTGGCCTAACATGCAAAGGAGTTCCTGCTACAAAAAAAAGTCCTGGGTTTTGACAACAAACAAGGTAAACAGAATAAGAAGCAAAAGGTGAGTGTGGCTGGATGACCACACTTCTAGTAACATGGGGGTGTGGTCTATTAGCAGTGGCACCAGGGTGTGGCCTAATATGCTAATAAGTTTCTGTTGTTGAGTGTGGCCTATTATGCTAATGAGTTCCTGCTGGACTTTTTCTACAAAAAAAGCCCTGGAAGAGGGGTATGCTATATTTTCTTCCTGTGATGCTTGAGACAGTTTTGTAAATAGTGTAATGTGCCTCCGGGACACCCTCCCCCACCAACCTAGTCATCAGATCTTGGAAGCTAAGCAGGGTCAGCCCTGGTTAGTGTTTGGATGGGAGACCACCAAGGAATGCCAGAGGCTACACAGAGGCAGGCAATGGCAAACCACCTGTGAATGTCTCTTGCCTTGAAAACCCTGTGGGGTTGCCATAAGCTGTCTGTGACTAGACGGCAGTTTCCACCTACGATCCCCTTCACTTTCTCTCCCTCTGTTTTTATTTCCCTTTAAATACTGAGCCACCCTGGTAATGTGTTTTCTTCTTTACTGAAGAACACTGTCTGTCCCACCCTGTCCCAGTGTGATATTTTGGCTGTTGGCTCAGCCCAGGAACCTGAGGGAAGGACCAGAAGCCCACTTTAAAACTTAAACAACTTAAAGGGCACTCAAGGCGTTTTGAAATTCCAAAATAACAAAATATTTTCTTTAACATAGAGAGGAAAGGTCAGGTGAAATCAGGGGCTGAAATTTCTGAGGTAAAACTAGTACATGCACAGATTTTAGTTCTTATGTTTCAGGCTAATTAAAGTTTCTTAAGCTTTTCTCAGTGACCTAAATCTTTATATTGAGAAGCTTTTTGTTCCAGTGTTTCCCCCAAACTCTCCAGTACACTTTCTATGAGTATTCTCTAACTCTTTTGGCTTCCAGAAGGCTGGTGCACCCTTCACAGTCCTTTATCTATTTACACAACACTTCTAAGCTTCTAAAAGTGCAGTCTGTCACACCAGCACCATCTTCAAGAGATACTTTCTGTTTCTTTACAGTTATAGTTTGGTGGCTGCAGTAATTAATGAATTATCATATGGCATTGTGTGTACAATAGCCAGGAGATCCTAAGATTGCTTGACAGCCAGAGGTTGTACTCTTCAGTGTTATGCACCACTAGGTGGCGAGCTAGACTTATTTTTAAGGCAAGAGACATTTCAGAGGTGGTTTGCCATTGCCTGCCTCTGCACCACAAACCCCGGTATTCCTTGGAGGTCACCCTTCCAAACAGTAGCCAAGCCCAACCCTGCTTAGCTTCCGAGATCTGATGGGATCGGGTCAGCCTGGGCTATTCAGGGCAGGGCAGTGGCTACAGTGAGCAGTGTGTTCTGGGCCTAGTCGTTTGTAAGTAGTTACTGCTCTTAAATTATACTTGTTGCCTCATCTTTTGGTCTCCAGTAAAGTTAGCTATGGAGCTGCGGTGGCTCAAGTGGTTAAGATGCTGAACCGCAGGCTGAAAGGTTGGTAGTTCAGCAATTTGAGACCCGAGTGCCACAGGATGGAGTGAGCTCCCGTCTCTGGTTCCAGCTCCTGCCAACTTAGCAGTTCGAAAGCAAGAAATTGCAAGTAGATAAATAGGTACTGCTTCAGTGGGAAGGTAACAGCGTTCCGTGTGCCTTGGCGTTTAGTCATGCCGGCCCCATGACCATGGAAATGTCTTTAGACAGCGCTGGCTCTTCGGCTTGGAAACGGAGATGAGCACCACAACCCTAGAGTCAAATCTGACTGGCTTTCGAGCAAGGGAAACCTTTACCTTTACTTTAAAGTTAGCTATGTGAAACCAGTCCGTAACACCTCCTCCTTCTGTGACATCCTGTTAAGACACTTTAAAGATATCGGGCATTTGCAGAATACTGCCTGCCTACCCAAGGTGGCTGGCTGGGAGGGCTTGAGCCTAGGGATCCCCTGGAATTACAGCTCATCTCAAGACTACAGAGATCTGTTCCCTTGGAGAAAATGGATGCTTTGCAGGGTGGGCTCTATAGCATTGTACCCCACTGAGGTCCCTGTCCTCCCCAGGCTCCATCCTCCAGTCTCAGGGTTGCCAGCTCTGAGGAGGGTGGGGTTTGGGGAGGGGAGGGAATTAATTGGAGTATAACGCCACAGAGCCCACCTTCCAAAGCAGCCATTTTCTCCAGGTGAACAGATCTCTCTCACCTGGAGATCGGTTGTAATCCCAGGAAATCTCCAGCCACCACCTGAAGGTTGGCAAGCCTATCCAGTCTCCAGGAGTTTCCCAGACTGGATCTGGCAACACAACCCTCCCACCTCCCACCAGTGGCCAGGGGAACTTGACAGCCTTATCTGAGCTGGATCCCTTCCTAGCTTAGCAGATCTGCTGTAGCTTTACATGGGGAGGGGGGGTGTGTCTCCTCCTTTTCTCCTCCTGCCACTTGAAACAGAACTCCCTCCAGATGGCAGGTAGGCTAGGCCTGCTGCCAGTCTGCCAGCCTTGTAGGTGTCCATTTCAAGCCACAAGCTGGAGACCTCACAGAGGGCTGATCTAATTTACCCCTTTAAAATATTTATCTCCTGTATACCTGTGCTGTGCCGCTCACAAGAATGAGCATTCTGGAAGAGGTAAAACAAGAAGATAAAAGGATAAAGCATCAGCTGAGGAAAAGTTTGCCTTTTTTTTAATTTAAAAGAGGAATTGCCTTCCCTCCAAGACTGCCCTAAAGGTGAACAACTGATAAGCGACCCTGCTAGGGTTGTCAGCTTCCAGGTGAGTGCTGGAGATCTCCCAACTGACCTCCCAGACGACATGCACCGCTGATTTAGTGATTTAAAATATTTATTCTACTTCTCCTGGAGAAATTGGCTGCTTTGGAAGGTGGACTGCATGGCACTATGCCCTACCGAGGTCCCTCCCTTCCCATAACGTCTGTCTCCCAGGCTCTGCCCTCTAATCTTCAAGTATTTCCTAAGCCAGAGTTGGCTACCTAAGGCTTCAGGAAGGATCTGTTGTGAAAGCTGTAGTGGTTTGTAGGGTGTGCCCTGGGGAACCAGCAGACTAGTGGTTCGTCTAAAGCAAAGCAGAATGGAAACTCCTGAAACTTTAATCATTGTGTATAATGAAGGAATCTGAGTTGGTGCAGTTTTTCTTAGCCTTCAGCAGCAAGATGCTATTCTTACCCCTGCTACCCATAGAGCCTTGTCACCTTTTGCTTCTGCTTGGCCTGGTTTCTTTCGGTGCTGCTGCAACAGTGCCTTCCGCACGGCCACCATGCAGTACACAGACACTTGAATATGTCAGACCATCAAGAGCTAGAAAAAGTACGAAAGAGGGCAACCATTGATGGCTAGGGGGTTGAAGCACCTTCCTTATGAGAAAAGGCTGAAGAGTCTGGGACTTTTCAGATTAGGAAAGAGACGACTAAGGGGGGACATGATAGAAGTTTATAAAATTATGCATGGGGTGGAGAGAGTTGACAAAATGGAAATTTTTCTCCCTCTCCCAAAATTCTAGCACTCGGGGGCATCCAATGCAGCTGATGGGCAGTAGGTTCAGGATGGATAAAAGGAAATACTACTTTACACAGAGTGATTAAAATGTGGAATTCATTGCCAGAGGATGAAGTGATGGCCACAGGAATAAACAGCTTTAAAAGGGGATTAGATAGATTCATGGAGGATAAATCTATCAATGGTTACTAGCCACGGTGACTGAGGGGAACCTCCACATTCAGAGGCAGTAATCCTTTGAATCCCAGAGCCAAGAGGCAATATCAGGGGAAGGCTTTGGTCTCTATGCCCTGTTGTTGGCCCTCCAGAGGAACTGGTTGCCCACTGTGTAAGACAGGATGCTGGAGGAGGAGGAGGTGGAGGAAGAGGCTGTGGTCAGATATGCATTTAGATCTGACTCAGCGGCAAATGCCGGATGGATCTAAAGAGCATGATCAGACAACAACATCTGGGAAAGGTCCTGCAGCCATCAGCACCCTGTGCTGCCCCACCACAGAAGTGAAGTTAAAAGACACAGGGGAAAGTCCAGTCCTAATGCTTGCTGACGGACTACAGATGGACTTTTCCCTGTCTGATCGCTCAAGCACACTCTCATGCTGTCGGGATAGTCTGATCATTCAATTTTTTCCTCGCTTAGCAGTATGTGCATAACTGCATACTCCATGAGGAATCCTCAGTGCAGAGGTGCGATTCCTCATTTATGCACATGGGAAACAAAAGGCACCCCCCCACACACTCAGCCGGATGTGCCATCTGATCGGGCAGTGATGGGCTGAGCCCACAGCTACAAAGGATGTGTGATCGCGCAATGCTGTGTCAATTTCAATCAGGGGGGGGAATAAGCTCGCTTCCCCTCCTCACCAAATGGCACGTCTGACCACAGCTGAAGCAGAAGAGGTAGAATTATATCCCACTCTTCACTCAGAGTCTCAGGGTGTGTTCAGACGGATCTTTTGATCTGCCATAGAAACGACTCCCTTGCGGATCAAAAATGCACGACCAGACAGAAACATCTGCGAAATATTCCGGTCCCATAGGCATCCCGTTCTGCTGCGCCTCCAATCCTGATTTAAAAAGTAGCAGTTTCAATGTAGGGTTTTCGCTTACCCGTGCAACAACTGCAGACTTTCTTCCGTCTGGTCACTCCATTAGCGCGCGACGCTCCCGTCGGCTCGGTCTGACGTCAGACCGAGCCGACGGGGGCATGATTTTTAAAAAATTGAAACCCCATGTGCGCTTTAACGAGGAAACGCATTCAGCGATAAGCGCTACGAGGAATGTAATATTCATGCTTATTTCTTTTAGGGACAAGATGTTACCGCGATGGGAGATGGAGGGGGGAAGGACTGTTCTAACTTGCAAAATAGTCCCTCCATTGATCATGATGGCAATGGCAAGGGGGAGGACCGGGACTTTGCTGAAAACCCTCCACGATCGCCTCAGTTCTCCAAGGAGGCGCAGCCTTGCCTATGCGAATGTACAAAACTTTTTTTAAAAAAAATCCTCGGTGGATGCCGTGTAGACAAATCACGGTGGGAACAATGCGTGGTGAGGCTATTTCATGGGGGGCGTCTGGTCGTGCTAGGCTGGATTAAAAAAATCGGGATAAAATTTTAGGAGGGCTCATGGCGCGATTGACTGGCCGTCTGAACGCAGCCTCAGAGTGGCTTACAATCTCCTTCCCTTCCTCTCCCCACAACAGACACCCTGTGAGGGATGAGAGTGCTCTGAGAGAACTCCTCTTGAGAGAACAGTTCTGAGGGAACTGTGACTGCTCCAAGGTCACCCAGCTGGCTGCATGTGGAGAAGTGGGGGATCAAACTCGGTTCTCCAGATTAGAGTCCACTGCTCTTGACCACTAAACCAAACTGGTCCTCACAAGGCATAGAGCGTGGGCAGTTAGTAAAGTTGCTCACATATTACCAACTGTAAGAGCCCCAGCCCCTCAGTCCCTCTGACCTGCAGCAGGAGAGAGAAGGCTTGACTGAGGGAAACTGCTGACTATTGGCCTGATCCAGCAGGGCTCTTCTCATGTTCTTATGTTCAGGGTCAGTGTTATCTACTCTGACCGGCAGTGGCTCTCCGGAATCTCAGGTAGAGGTCTTTCACGTCACCTAATCTTTTTTTAAATTGAAGATGTTGGTGATTAAATCTGAGGCCTTCTGCATGCATGGCAGATGTTCCACCACTAAGCCAAGACCCTTGCCCAGGTTAGGGTTGCCAGGTCTGCCTGGCCACCAGCAGAGGATGGGGGTAGGGCTGCCAGATCCAGATTGGAAAACTCATGGAGATTTGAAGATGGAGCCTGGGGCGGACAGGGACCTCAGTGGGGCACAAGGCCCTGGAGTCCACCCTCCAAAGCATGCATTTTCCTCCAAGCATCCATTTTTTCTGTAGTCTGGAGATGAGGTGTAGTTCAGGGGAATCCCTGTGTCCCATCTGGAGGCTGGCATCCCTAGTCCAGGTCTAGGTCTGGGCACAGGTGTCAGTGTCAATGTAGAGGTGGGGATAAAGCAGAGCTCAGCCAGACTTCTTTAGTTCTTTGAGGGCAGTTTCCCCTCACTTAAATACCTGACAGCCATTTCTTACAGAAACAGAAGGGTCTGGATTGCCCAGGAAATGTCATAGCACCAGCAGTCTTTGCTTTGCTTCTTGGAGACAGAATTGCTCTTCTGTGGCTTTGGGCCCTCCATAGGGTTTCATCGTTAAGAGGGAACTTCTTAAAATTTAGCCTCTGAAAATGTCTCAAGGGGGGAAAGCCACTGTGGATCAATTTGTCTTCTTGAAAATGTGGTTGAACCCCAGGGCTACCATAATTAAATGTCTCTTGCCAATATTTCCCAGTTTTGTAAAAAGTTAAATGCACATATAAAATCCATTGTTTTACATTGTTGTTGTTGTTGTTGTTTTAAAAAAAATAAATGATCCACTGACTACAGGAAATACTAGACTTCAGGACTTAATTTTTCTTCAGGAAACCACAATAAGGTCTTGTAATAATTGGAAGAAAACATGAAGATGAAAGGTTAGAATTTGGTGGGGTAGAGAAATGACAGTTCTATTTAAAAAAACAACAACACTTTTAAGGGCAGTCATTGTAATAACTCCATCCTTTTACAAAGACAAATTCTAGCAAACGAAAATGGGTATTTTATTGTTGCCACACACAAAAACAACTGCATACAATTTGATTTAGGCATGAATTTCCCCCTCAGCAAGCTTAATTCTCCACCAGAAAAAGAAAACATTTTGCTACAATAGTTTACAATCCTCCTCAGCCGCAAACAGGCCAACTTGAAAAAGACATGGAATTTGGTCCCTTCTTCCACCAACTCCATGAAGGTTTTTTTCTCTCTCAAATACAAAGCCAACCCGCAAGACTACACTGAAGGTTGTTGAAAAATATATTATTATTCTCTGTTCTATTTTAAATGGTTAGTCTGAAAGTTGATTTTTGTTCAGATATATATATATAAGGTCAAGGGAAGGTTACAGGAGAACAAAGACATTTTGCTCAGTTGGTTATGTTTCTGGCTGGGTTTGAGAAGCCACATACAGTCTTCCATCTCATGGCTCTCCATATCTCTTCCTTCCATACTGTCTTTCTTAATTTAAATCCTTCAGTGATCTTTTCTACCACTCTATGGAGTAAGCATCCTATATACTTATCATACCCCACACAACAGTTTTTCCATGTTGACTTGTGTGCCAAAGAAACCTTGTGTCTTGCAGAGGATTCTGGGATATGTCTGAGGACACAAAATCTGTTAGTGGAAGAAGCAGAAGAAAAAGAAGAAGAGATTGGATTTATACCCCCACCCTTCACTACCCAAGGAAGTCTCAGAGCAGCTTACAAACTCCTTTCCCTTCCCCTCCCCACAGCAGACACCCTGTGAGGTAGGCGGGGCTGAGAGAGCTCTGACAGAAACTGCTCTTTTCTAAGAACAGCTGTGCCAGAACTATGGCTTGCCCAAGGTCATCCAGCAGGTACAAGTGGAGGAGTGGGGAATCAAACCGGGTTCTCCCAGATTAGAGTCCACGCACTTAACCACTACACCAAACTGGCTCTTCCCTGCACTTCCCTACAGCAGCACATTAGGAATGATCAGGGGTTATAGCAGGGTTACCAGCCTCGAGGCTGAGCCTAGAATTCTGCTGGTATTACAACAGACTACAAAGATCAGTTCCCCTGCAAGGAATAGAGGCTTTGGAAGGCTGGCTCTAAGGTCCCAGCTCCCTCCTCTTCCCAAATTCCTGCCTCCCCAGGCACCTCCACCAGTTTCAGGAATTTCCGAAGCAGAGGTTGGCTGTTCTAAGCAGTCATCAAGTTACCTTTCAGGAAAAGTTGTCAGCTGATCTTATCTTTGAAGAATGCTCGCTAAACCTCCAAGGACCCTTAGGACTTCCCAGAAAAACCCTTTCCCTTCATATTCGCTGCAGCCAGCTGTTTATGCAGGGCCAGTTTATCCTCATGTTACAAATCTGGTTGGAGCAAGGGCCTTTTTGAGTCCCTTGGAGGAAAGCGCCCTACGAGGGGCTGCAGACAGGACAGGACAAGTCCATGCACCACCTGAACGCATCACTCCTTTGCACTTAGCTAATCGCTGAAGATAATTAAGTCCAAAGGGGAGCACTCCAGAGGAAGTTGTGCGGACTGTAGTTAGGCTTTGTGCAACAAACAATCCCACGTTTGCTTGCAGGTTTGTTACATATAAAACCAACCTAGATTGTTAGATACACACCCAACAAACACATTATTTTTACCATAAGGAGGGAACTTGAGGGAACCACCCCGTGGTGCCTTGTCCTCATTGTGGTTATCCTGATACATTTCCTCCTGGAGCACTGGTGTGAAGAACAGCTATGATCGTTCCAGGGCATGGAAAATTTCCCGGACATTGCTGTGTGTGGCTTTAATGGCATCATTTCACTTTTGTGCTGCTTCTAGGCTTGACTGTGGTATTTCAAGAAGGATGGCTGTGCTGTTAGCTTGATATTTTGTCTAGTTCCAGAAATGTAGGAGGGTTCTGATGTTTAACTGTTATAATAAACTTTGTAAGTAGGAGACCTGTGAGGATTTACAGGGTGGGGGGTCTCATCTCTGTTTACCTTCCTCTCCCCCTCTCACCACCACGGCTTCTCCTGTTTCCCTGCTTTCCGTTCCAACGACTTATCTTGGTCCTTCCTGGCAACCACCATGCTCCCCCTCCCCCACAACTTTCCCTTCTTCCCTGCTTCCTTCAGGCCACAGGGGGAGCTCCTGCACTCATAGACTGCAGCATTCGTTTCAATGGAATGAAGGAGCATGTCTGTTTTTATTGCCATTGATCATTGATGCTAAATTTTGATCATTGATGCAAAGTGCGAACTGGGGAAGATTTCAGTGCTCCGCAGAGTTCTGGCCTGCCCACACTGTATTTAGTCCCTTATTCACATGCTTCTATAAAACCACAGCAATGACAGTCTTCCTCTTTGACCTCCACTGTTCCAGTGACCATAATCCCATGGAAACATGAATATTACAGTCAGGATGGGTGCTACAAAAGAAGGCTGAAGTTCAGCGTTGTTAAAATAAATAGCTGTTCTATACTGATCTAACAGGATATGGCAGGCATGGCCCACCGAACAGAATGGAGCCCATCCGATACAGAATGTGGCCTGCCTGCCAGAAGCTTGACAATTCATTGGTGGACAGCAAAAACAACAACAAAGGACAACATGTGTTGTCTGCCTTCTTAAAAAGTAAACCTATCTGCACTATCTACCTGTCTAGTGTATTTTTATTCTACTTTTTCTTCCGTGAGCTCAGGATGGCCCTTTTAATCCTCACTGCAGTCCGGTAGGCTAGCCTGGGGAGGAGAGAGAGATCTGGCCAAGATCAGCCAGTGAGGGGCAAATGAGATGCGCACTTTTTAAACAGTTGGGTCCTGGGTTCCCTGTTTCCCCACAGCCACACAGCAGCTGCAGGGAATGCCTGTTAAAAACTCGAAACGAGAGCCTTTTTGGCCTTGGAATGCCGTTATAGCTCTCTGCTGTTTTCCTGCACCAAAATGGCAGCTGAGGGGAAGTTATTTCCCCATTTCCACTTCTCCACATGGAGCAGCAGAAATGGGGAAATAGCTCCCCTGATACCATTTTGGTGTGGGGAAACAGCTGAGGAGGGAGGCAGAAACCCTTACTCCTCCTGGGGTAGCATTCCAGGCCAAAACAGGCTTTCCTTTATTTTTTTAGCAGACATTCTCTGCAAACGCTGTGTGGCTCTGGAAGAATAAAGTTAGGTCCAAGGAACTTGGATCCAGCTTTTTTTTTTTTTAAGAACATGTCTAGTTTGGTCTTAAGATTCACAGAGTGGGGATTTGAACCCGTTCTCCCAGATCATAGCCCAACGCTCTAAGCACTCACACCATACTGTCTCTTTTAGGTGTTTCATCATGTCCAAGTTTTCTGCTTTTTTCCGAAACACTTTGGCTTCCGTCTGCTTAGATATGGGGATTTTGCACGATGTATGCCTTTCTTTCCTTCCTTTATATCGTCCTCCCTTTTTAGCAGCCAAATTAAGTTCTCTTTGACACATCCAACTGAGGGTTCAGTTAAGTTTGAAAAACCATCGAACGTCATCTCTCCCCACTCCAACAAATGCAACTGAGTTCAAAGCAACAGAGGCTTGGCAGTGCAAACATTATGACAGATTACACTAAATATGTCAATTATTGGAAAAAATAATTAACTTAATAATAATAATCCTACTTGGGAGTCTTGGGAGTCAAGCATGTTGACTGTGCTGAGGTTGTCCTTTTTAATTAGAAGAGATTTATATGGTTCAACTGAATCGAATGGATGTTAATATAGTCTGGGTGTTTGAAGGTTAGGGCAAGGAATCCTTTCAACTGCAAGGAATTTTTCAGGTCAGGCCTGCTCATGATGGCAACAGCAAGATTTGCCATGAAAGCTGGCATAAGGTAGTGGTTAAGAGGGTGATTTAGGTACCCAGAAGTTCCTGGTCCAAAGCCTTGCCTTAGCCAAGAATTCACTTAGTGGCCTTAGATGGACCAGTATTCTCTTGGCTTTTGTCCTCCAAATGTAGTACAGGATTAAGAATACTGCCTTGGCCTGCAGTATTGCTTTAAGGGATTATTGAAGACCGATTTAAACATTAAGAGTAGCTGAGCAAGACAAATTTACCCATGTGCCATGTGGATATTACGTAAACTGGAATTTCTCACCTGTGCATGTGGTTGGCACACTAAGGGTCTATAGCCCAAACAGCACCTACTGCTTTATAACATATCTTCTGCTTTTCTCTCCAATGGGAAGTAAGGACCCAAACTGGTTTACAATTACAAAGAAAAGAAATCAGGAGGAGGAGGGGGAAAAGCTTCTGAATGTAAAGCAGATCTTTTCCCTCTCACCCATCAGATCTTCCAACCAGCTCTAGGGGATGACTCTGAGAGATGGAGGACAAGAGCCTTAGCTTGCACCCAAAAGCTTACACCTCTGGGCACACCAAGGCTTTATCAATTTTCCTTGAGATCTGTGCAAGGGCTTCAATACTGCTTTCTCCGTAGTTCTCCTCTGAAGCTAAGGTAGACATATATCTCTGTCCAAGGACTGTCACAATATCAACTGTGGTTTGGGTTTGATAGGTGTCAGGCAGAACCACACAAGAGAAGAAACCATACCTGATGTTATCGCTTAACTCTGGAGCTAGAGATGTATTACAGCTAATGTAAGGCACTCCCAGCTGCTTCTCCTCTCTGGACCTCCTATCTCTGTTTTGCTATGTTAACACTGTACATGTAGCCACGAGGGCCTGCTTCAAATGCAGCATCAGGCACACACAATGTGACGTGGGCATGTTCCTCTTGCTTGACCAGTGACAGATTTGCAAAGCTGGCTCTAGATTGCAGAAGGCCCTCAGTCGAAGACCATCTACTGGATGCAGCCTGGGGTATGCATAAATGTACCCAAGCCTTCCTCCTGGAGGCAGGAACTTCACTTACCCTCACCCTCTAGGCAGCAACTCCTGGGCGCCCATGCTGCTTATAGCAAGACCAGCAAGGAACAGCAGCAGACTCTGCCCTAGGCTACTCTATGATCCTAGTGAAGGCGAAGAGAAAGAGAAGGCACAGCATAATGGCAAGGAGGGGGGTGGGCTTGGAGGGCCTGACTCTTTCCATTGCCCAAAGAGAATGGCAGCCACTCTCAGGACCGGGCAAAGGCTGCTTGGCCAGAGCAGCAGTGGTCCCTTCTGGAACTGTGGACCGTGGGTCATATTCAAATTGCTTCTGTAATGTATTTGGCAAAGTGTAATCTGCCCATTGAAAGCCCATGTTAAGCTTCGTGCCTAGACCAGGATCCTAATCCTCAACATCTGATTGGTTGTCTAAGAAGCGCCGTCCTATCAGGACGAATCTCAAACTCTTGGGGGGAACAAACCCTATTGGTTCTTATCTCTGTAATCTTATTGGTTACTAATATGTAAATAGGTGTGGCTACAGTAGCTGGGAACGTTTAAAAGAGAGCAAAGCTCCACTATTTCTTTGTCATCTGTCATCTGTTGATCTGCTGTTTGCTGTTCTGATTGACTTGAGCTGTTGCTGAATAAACCTGAATCACTTTGCTGAAATCGAGTTAAGTGCATACTTAACAGTTTCTACCCCTGCTGGGGAGGGGAATATAGGTACCTAAGGCTGACAACCTCCAGGTAGTACCTGGGGATCTCCCACTATTGCAGTTGATCTCCAGAAGATCGAGATCAGTTCCCTTGGAGAAAATGGCTGCTTTGGAGGGTGGACTCTATGGTAGGGGTGTCAAACATAAGGCCCGGGGGCCAGAACTGGCCCATCCAGGGCTGTTATGTGGCCCACGAGCAACCAGTGCAAGGGATGGAACAAGAGATTGCTTGGGAGGAATGGATGGAGCCCCTCCAGTTGTGGCTTCAGCATGGTGGGACATCCTCATCTGCAGCAGTCAAGCAGTGTGGGAGCGTATGCCCAGTGCGGCACTGCTGGCTCTCCAGTCCACCCATATGGGTTTCCTTTGCACACACATCCCCCTCCAGCCCATGGGGCCTTGCAGTGAGGATGCAATAACTCAGAGCTTGCCAGCTGCTGTCCTTTATACAGTTTATATCTTCGGTACCTGGCGTTATGTTTTATGGCAGACATGGCCTGGCCCGACAAAGTGACATGTATGTCAGATCCAGCCCAAAATGGGTTTGACACCTCTGCTCTATGGCATAGGGTTGCCAGCCTCCAGGTGGCACCTGGAGATACCCTGCTATTACAGTGGATCTCCAGCTAACAGAGATCAGTTCCCCTGGATAAAATGGCAGCTTTGGAGGGTGGACTCTATGGCATTGTATCCTATTGAAGTCCCTCTCCTCCTCTCCCCAAACCCCGCCTTCTTCCGGCTCCACCCCCAAAATCTCCAGGTATCTTCCAACCCAGAGCTGGCAATGCTACTATGGCATTATGCCCTGCTGAGGTCCTTCCCCTCCCCAAACTGGCCCTCCTCAGCCCTCCCGCCCAAATCTCCAGGCATTCCTCAACCCAGAGCTGGCAGCCCTACCAATGTTTGCCTCCAGGGTACAAGCAATTCAGGGTGATGCTTCAAGAGGAAAACGGCAGGGGAGAAAATGGCAAAAAAATTCATCTCACTCAATGCTGTTCTTCCCCTTCAAAAAGCAGCCCCAACAGCTGCATTTGGGGGAGGGGGAAAACACTGAGCAGAAGAAAACACGATGTGCCCAAGATCTAGGTTTTATGGTGTGACCCAGAGATGCAGATCCTCCAGGAAAGGAAGGTGGTGCAGTTGTGTACCCCATGCTCCAAAACCTTTCCCCAAGAAACTCCAATGTAATGCAACATGTGTGCACTAGTTTTGGCTCTACGGGAACAAAGAGATACAGAAGCATCCAAGAAATGATGTCATTGACGGTGACCTTTCAACAGACTCGGCATTTCATAAGTGTTGATACATGCCATATGCACAGAGAGTAAGTGTGTGGGGGCTACTATTATGATCTAGCAGACAAGAGTTAAGCTTGAAGTTCTAAGCATGCTTACCAGTGAGTAAATCCATTGCACTCAGTGGGGATCTGTCTCAGTAAACATGCCCAGGGTTGTGCAGGGACATAATAAACCTAAAGGCACAATGGACCTAGGGTTTCCGATGCTGCTTTGATTCCTATAATTAAGTGATGCCACATTTTGAAATATTTTAATTAAACAACAACAACCACCAACAATCATAAAAAAACCCAGTGGAAATGCAATAATTTTGTACATTAAAATAAGAAGACAAGGCCACTGAAAATATATTAGAGATCCTTGCAGCTTTTTTTTTTTTTGCCTGGTTCCCATAAAAAGCTGTACCCAGATCTGGAACAACAAAGGGATTTGCTCAAAATGCAGATGTGATCTGTCCTGCACAGCACAGGTGCAGGGAGTGACCGGGAAGCAAAACAGGGAATCCAAGGGAACTTGATCCTCCATTCATGAACAAAACAAAATATGCGGCACAGTCACCAACTTACTGGTAATTACTCACAGCAAAAGGGAAGACAAAGGCAGGAGTGAAATTGGTAGCTTCTGAGGCTGCTCATCTGTGTCCGTCCAGAAATTTATAGCTTTGCCAGATGAGCCAATGTTCAAATCGGAGCATCAGCATGCAAAATGGCTTTTCATGAATGATACATTTGCTCCAAGTGTCTTTGTTTAACAGGGACAGCCATGTTTTTCTTGGGACCTTTCCCTGGGAAATCTCTGTCTCTGTACTGAATTGGATCCAACCAGTTCTTCCACTGTGAAAAAGAGAGGAGGGACTTGACTAGCCAAAATGGCTATGCTGGGAATCATGTAACCTGCACAGAACAAAAAAAAAAGTGGGACGGGGAGGAGAAGTGGGGGAGACTAAGCAAAAAGCTAGCTGGCTCCCACCTGTTGCTTTCGGGAGCAATTTTTATATTTGGAAACATTGTGTACGTGCATGTATGTAGTACATTTTCTATTTTTCAGCTCCCACTCCAAAGTTTTATATGTTAAAGCTCTCGGTGCTGCAGGAACGCCTTGAGCACAGTTTGTCATTATGCAAATGAGCCTGGGGCATCATTTGGCTTGCATGAGACCTCTTCCCTGCCCATGTGTATGGCTCAATAATGAATCACTCCTGCTTTTGCAGCACACTGTCATTACGTCCCAGTCACCCACCATGCTCTGCACAAGCCAGGATTCCAAACCAAATCATAACAAACTGTGGTTTGCTGTGAAAGTGGCCGTCTTTAGTGAGTGAGCCACACAAAAGGTGAGCACGAGGGCTCAAAGGACTCACCCTGCCCGCAGGCTTGTTCGCATAATGACAACACATGGCTTATTGTACACCTGAATCGTGCTTAAGGCCCAGTCATTAGGGATACTGAGACCTTTGCAGTGAACATTAACAGTTTCCCCCGGAAGCGACATACCACTGTCATGCTGATGGCACTTTAAAAATGTATTTTTCTCTCTCACCAACTGCCAGAGCAGAGGCAGCAGAGGTGCCAGCTGGAAGTCTCAAACCACAGCAGGGGTAGGGGCATGATGTCATTTCTGGGATTCCCCAGGAACCGACGCAATGCCGTCTCAGTGATGGCAGCCCGCCATATCCCTCCCCTGACTCCTGCTGGTCGCTAGCCAAGGAAGTGGCTAGCAGACAGCCTTACTTTCAGGGGCAGATCCATACAGAATACTTTACAGTAATCTATCCTGGGAATGGCAAAAGCTTGGGTCACTGTGGCCAGGTCACCAAATAAACATAAGAACATAAGAGAAGCCAATGTTGAATCAGGCCAATGGCCCATCTAGTCCAACACTCTGTCACACAATGGCCAAAAATACCAGGTGCCATCAGGAAGTCCAGCAGGACACTAGAAGCCCTCCCACTGCTGCCCCCCCCCCGCACCAAGAATAGAGTGTATCACCTGCCCCAGACTGAGAGTTCCCATCTATACCTTGTGGCTAATAGCCACTGATGGACTTCTGCTCCATATGTTCATCTAATTCCCTCTTGAAACTGTCCATGCTTGTAGCTGCCACCACCTCCTGTGGCCGTGAAGAAACAGCACACGTAAGAAATGGGCTCAGCAAACAGAAGTGCTGCCAGTCAGTAAAAATGCCAGCATGCACTGTTTGTCCTTTTATTTTCATTTTATTTTATTATTGCATTTTTATCCCACCCTCCCCACAAGCGGGCTCAGGGCGGCTAACAATATTTGGCATCGTACACCAATTACATATAAAACATTTAAAACCATTTAAAACAGATAAACAATTCACAATTAAAGTGCTCGCAGTATTAAGACTTTAATCTGAATCCACTCTGTTTACATCTTTATTACATGAAGTGAGTTCCTGGGAGCGACACTTCTGTATTCAGTGCGAGAACAGCTGCATTTGTGTTCTCTCTTCCTAAAGCTTAAAAAAAAAAAAAATTAAAAGCATTTCTAGTTCTGAAATGTGTTAACAAGCTATTTACAACTTTTACAGGCATTCAGACCTCTGTTCCCTCCCCTTTAGCTCATGTAGTATTTGGGGGGATTATCAGGAAAGGGTCGACTGCTAAAGGCATCTGAAATAGCGTTTAATGTTGAGCCTATGGGATTGTTAATTGCCTGAATGCTTGCATTTTGTTAGTATCTGTATTGGAACCCACAGAAGCAACTGCCCACTCTCTGTAGTGGTCCCCACATTATAGAACACTTTGCCTGAGACTATTAACGTAATATGATCATTATTTATGGCAACAGAAGACAATATTATAGAAGACTTAAAGGGATTCTTAAGACGATGTCTAACACCTCGAAAGGAGCAAAGCATTCTGATTCTTGAGTTAATTGTTAAGGGCAAAAACACATCTCTTGGACATGAGCCCCAATAACTCTGTAAGCAAATATTCAGTCATTGCTTTTGAGTTAATCAGGATATCAGCACAATCTCAGGTCACAGTTAGCTTTGTCTCAAACATATATTAAGCAAGGAAATAAGTTTCCTCTATCCTGAAATTAGCAAATAAAATAATTTAATTTGACTCCGCTATCACAGGACATACACAAACCCACCCAAAGACAGGAAATTAAGTATATAAGGTCCGGGATTCAGCCGTATGCTTCATGTCAGTTTTTTTCCCATTCAGCTCTACCTTCGCCACTATGCGGACAACATGCACTTTTCAAGGATGGTAGCTATGATCTGATTTCTCAATTTTGGTTAATCTTTTCTTCTTTCTCTCGCTATGGGATCCATGGTCTCGCCCCCTCCCAGTGTTCTGACAATGTTCCTGGTTCTTGGCATGGAGCGTCCCACCGTGTCTCTCCTGTGCAGCCATTCCTGTATTATCGACTCAGCATTGGCTGTCTACATAATTTTATTGCCCTGTAGTGGCGTCTCCGAGGTCACTACGGTGTCTCACCAGCATATGTGGATCTAGTTTTCAGCCAGAGCAATTGCTCCTCCCCACTCCTGAACTGCTGTGAGCGATACGCAGACAACTGGAGCCAAATCCCGCCCCCCCAGTTTTTCTCTGATCATGTTTCTTTGCTGGTGGGTTAGAAACATGCCCACCACTGAACCATGTTATTTCCTGGGGCAGTCCCCAGAATGCCCTGCCTGGCAACTGCTGGGTGTTTTGTGTTTTTTACCCAGTTTGTTCACTTTCCAGTCCCCCTCTGCCTCCCCCTCTACAAGGTCACCCCCTTTACTTTCTGCAGGTGGGGTCACAGGTGCTGTTTCCTCCCCACAGCACAGGGCCCTGCTGACACCCTGGGAGGCTGCTCTTCCCCCCTCTCTCGCACGCTCTCCCTCCCATGCGCCCCCATGGTTACCATGGTGAGGTCTGATGCAGACAGCAAGCTTTTATCCCGAGCCAGAATGGGAGGGAAAGGGGAACAATGTACAACGGCGCCACAACAGACCAAGACTGCTTTACACAGGAGATGTAGATTCAGCAGAATTCTCCTTCTCAGATCCCCAAGCTTCCTCCTTACATTATCTCCCTGGCACCAATCAGCTGGCTGGCAGGAGGACTTAACAACAGCAAACTGAGGCCTAGGCCTCTTTCACTGGTGATGTGGCAACATCGCTTCCAGCATGCACAGTCCTGGCCCCATTGGTGGGACCTACTGATGGCACCTGGTATTTTTGGCCACTGTGTGACAGAGTGTTGGACTGGATGGGCCATTGGCCTGATCCAACATTGGTTTCTCTTATGTTCACAGGAAGTGATGTCATCACATTGCTGATGACACGTGGACGCTCTGGTATTTGGGCAAAAACTCTATGGTAAAAACAGCTTCTACCATACAGTTTTTGTTGAAATAACAGAGATTGCCACATCACTGGCAACAAAGGCTTAGGCCTCAGTATGAGGCTGGTAAGTTCCCCCAGCCTGCAGCCCCCAACACCTTGCCAGTTGCCGGGGGTTCCTGGCAACCTACACATCCATGCAACTTTCTCATGGAATAGCCATGGTGAGACATAATTGGGCATCTTAATGATCAAACATTTTAGTATTTGTTGAATTAGGACTTACCAAAGTAGATATTTGAACTATTTTTCTTCTGACTTGAAAATGTTTTGATTGCTAGCTGTCTTTTACCTTTCCTTTTTGTCTTGCCTTCAGTCTATTCATTTGTAGATAATGAAAATCAGACCTTTTAAAACAATGGTGTCATTATTTTATGGAAAAAAATACCACACCATCTGTAGTCTGTTTAAACAAAGACTCATGTCCCCAAAGGCCCAGAACTGGGGTTGCATGTATGAATGGCCACATCCATACCCCCCCCAGTGACAGAGGAACACATTTATCTGTTCAGATACCTCCTTTTCTTTCTGTATTTGGAAATATTCCCAAATAACTCCCTCTGTGTGACCTTCAGCCAATCAGGCTGAATAGAGATTTATAAAATTATGCATGGGGCAGAGAGAATGGACAGAGAGAACTTTTTGTCCCTCTCTCTCAAAAAACTAGAACCTGAGGGCATCTAATGAAGCAGGAGATATTGTGTGAAAACAGTAGATGAAGAAATTGTTTCTCAGAAGCTCCACCCCTAGGCATGCATGACTCCTCCCCTGGATATACAGGCTCTGCCTCTGGCTGTGTGGTGAGGGGCACCTGGTGGCCCTAACTCCTGTACCATGCCCAGAAAGTTTTATTTCAAGAACTGGCAGCCCTGCACTCAACTGCTTTCAATGGCGACCACTCATTAGTGGAAATGTGCATGTGTGGTAGAATGAACCTCTATGAATTTGTGCTCAGAGAAAAAATGAATGGATCCTCAGTGATTGGATCCCAGTGGATTTTGGTCTCAAATGAAATGGAATTCCATCAGGCTAGGCCTTTGATCTTTATTCTGCCCTGTGAAATGTTTTTCTTTTCCTTTTCCTTGAGAGGAACAGGGACAACCAGTACGTTTAACCAGAAAGCTTTTTGCAAAAGTGAAAACTCTTTTTTGCCCAGCAGGTTTCCAAAGTCTACGCAGTTATATGAATGCGAGATGGCGGAGGAAAGTTGTATTGCATTCAATTCTGCCTAGGTGGCAAGAAATATGTTATGTATTTCATGCTCAATAAAAAAAATAGCAAACCTCACAGAGTTTCTATGTATTACAAGAGGACTGCCATCTGTCCTCTATTTAATTAGGGCCGCACTAGTTACACGGTGAAGTATTAAATGCGATCTGGCTCAAGTTAAGAAAATTCTTTGTATTTATACAAAGTGCAGCAATGTTACTGGAGAAAATGTTAACAACATAGAGAAACTGGGAAGGCCTCAAACAAACAAAGACAACATCAATAATTAAAACCAAAAAGTCTCTGCATGTTACAGAGAAGAGAAACTATTTCATAGAAACAAGAATTTCTGCTCATTTTGAAGCCTTGCTGAGCCTTCGGCAGAATGGCGTGTGTTTAAGCCTGGAGGAAGTTAACTCTTTAATTTCTCGCGGTTCTAAGTTTCAGTAGGGAGCTGAAGCCACCCACACTGTTGTGGCATGTGTGGGTGTTTGTGTAGCAGACTTCATTAACACAACTCGATCAGGAGAGAAGGTCATTGGAAAGAGATATTGGAAACAGGATTCATTCAAAAGGAAGCACTTGGAGAGTAGCCTCCAACATTTTGTTGTCCTCATTTCATTTTTTTTAGGTATTTCTTAGACTTTAATTTTCTCCCCAATGAGGGACCAAAAAGCCCCTTATAAACATACAAAGTGAACAAATAAAAAAGTACAATAAACATCCTGGGCTGGTCCTTGATCCACTGGGGTAGCTCACTCAAGGCCACAGGCTGCAAGTCATGGGCTAAGAGCCAAGATTTCTTTGGCTCTTGCCTTCAGCTTGTGTCTCTGGCCATGCCTAGGCTTAAACACCTGCAAACAAGAAGGGAAATAGAAGCTTGGCCTAGATGTTATGTTGCTGGGGTTGCCAGGTCCCCCCTGGCCACTGGTGGGGGAAAGGGGGTAGATTACCTGATCCAGATTTGAGGAGATTTGAGGGTGGAGCCTGGGGAGGGCAGGGGCTTCAGTGAGGTAAAATGCCATAGAGTCCTCCCTCCAAAGCACCCATTTTCTCCAGGGGGATTGATCTCTGTAGTCTGGGGATGAACCTGGAGGCTGGCATCTCTAAATGCTGCTGGGAGAGATGTCCCCATGAATTTCCCTTCTTTATTAGTAGAACCTCTGGTTGTGCCCAGGCTTAAATACCTGCAAACAGGAATGGAAACAAGCTCAATCAGTTATTCCCGTCGATTACCAGGGACCGTCCCCGTTTTCTAATACCTTTCCCTAATTTTGTGTTTTAGATGATGCCTTGTTAAGATTTTGTTCTTGGGAGTTGTTGGAGTTATTGTTCTTTAGGGTACTGCCCAGCGTTCCCTCTAAGATGAGCTAGTGTGAGCTAGCTCACAGGGGGTTTTTGCCTCTGCTCACATATTTTTGTCTTAGCTGAGGAAGGATGGCTCCAGAGCAAACTTATTTATGCAGTACCCAGAGCACTCACTCACAACTTTAATGCCGGTAGCTCACAAAGTAGAATTTTTGTTCACAAGATTCCACAGCTTGGAGGGAGCATTGGTACTGCCCCCTCCTCTAGGCCATTTCTGCACTGTCATTTAGTCTCTAGCAGAGAACTTTCTATGTGTGTATGGGTGTTGCATGTTGGGTCTAGAGCCCACGTACATGCATAAACCTGAAGGCACCACCCAGTACACACTCCCCTGCCCTGCCATTTCACATGCTGCAGCTTTTCAAATACATTTTTGAATTGTGCATAATAAATTGTAGGGTGATTATTTCCCTAGCATATCTCTAACCAAAAGGAACAAGCCCCTTCTTGGTGTGTTAAACAGCACAGGACAGGGCAGTACAGTGCAAATATTTATAGCACACTGCAGATGGAGTTGCATCTTCACCTGTATATAATGAGAGACTCGGGTAGTGACCCTTCCTTGACATGTCTGTTTTCATCTGTAAAATGTTGGATAGTTTGGTACTTGCAACACCCTTATTGTCACCCCAAGGATCACTAACTTAAACACCTCCTTCTACACTTTTACACATTGCTGAAGGTTTTTGTCTCCCTGCCATATTCTGTATGCATTTACTTTGAAATAGATTGACATGCATTGTGTTAAAAGAACAAACTGTGTGCTTGTTCACTTGGCTGAAACCCATAATAGTCTCAGAACATCTTGCATCCTCCAGAAAATGAAACATAATAACTCTAGCGCATGAAGTGGCAGGTTGTGCATATCACACTGTAGTGTTCATATATGTGCCACTATGATATAGTGGTTAGAGTGTTGAAATGGGATCTGGTTGATCCAGTTTCAAATATCAATTACAACTGATCTCCAGGCAATAGACATCAGTTCTTCTGGAGAAAATGGCTGCTTTGGAAGGTGGACTGTATAGCTTTATGCCCTGCAAAGGTCCCTCCCCTTCCCAAACCCCGCCCTTTCCAGGCTCCACCTCCCAAATCTCCAAGTGGTTCCCAGCCTGGAGCTGGTGACCCTAACTGAGGTCTCCTTGCACCTGGAAGTGGCTCATGCTCAGCCTAGTCAGTCTCCTTATACCCTGGGCCAAAGAGCTCAAGAAAAGTGGCCCTCAGGCTATTGGCCCAGTGGGATTTTCCTGTCAGCAAAAACAGCCAATCTGCCTTGATCAAGAGAGTCAAGTTTTGTCAGCTAACCACTGCCAGACACTGTGGTATAATGGATCTTAGAAAAATAGTGGGTTACTTACCTGAGAATATTTATCCCCTGCGTCAGTCAAAATCTCAGCTGTCATATGAAATAATAAAAACAGCAAAAAGGTATAAAATCAGTCACAAACATAAAAAAACCAAAGGATGACAGAATTAAAACCCTTTCAAAAAATCCCATGAATCCAGGAGCATTATGGTTTTCCTGGACTCATTCATTTTGGGCAGAAGTGATCCACATATTCATTTTAAGCAATAAATCAAATAATGTGTGGAGGTTCTCTTTAGTCACCATGGCTAGTAGCCACTGATAGACCTATCCTTCATGAATCTGTTTAATCCCCTTTTAAAGCTGTCTATATGTGTGGAGAAGTCTTTGGGCAGTGCTGGCTCTTCAGCTTCGAAATGGAGATGAGCACCACCCCCTAGAGTTGAATTTGACTGGCTTTCAAGAAAGGGAAACCTTTAACTTTTATATGTGTGCGGCCACCACTACATCCCCTGGCAGCAAATTCCGCATTTGAATCACTCACTGTGTAAAGAAGTGATTCTTCTGTTTGCTTTCCTCTTGGAACAGTTAGCCCAAGGCTGAGTCTCCAAACAGGAGTCAGTGATGGATGTGGGCAAAGTTGCTTGCCATAGTTTGCCTACAAAGTTGCTTGCAAAGTATATGCAGCTCATGTTGGATAAAAATTTTTTTGTATCTTGTGGGAGGAGGTAGACAACATTTGTAGACAAAAGGGGGGAGAAATTCTTACAATTCGTTAAAGTCTGCTGGCAGAAGTCCAGGAGGAAAACACAGTGACCCAAAAAAATGGTGCTGCTTTTTTCCCCTTTAAGTTACTAGAAGGCTTTAGCCTTACATTGTCCAGCCTGTTCAGCGCTCTAAGTGCACTTGTATGCTTAATTCTGGGAGACTGGGAGGCTCGGGGGATTTGTAACGGGATATGGAGCCCTTCCTCTCAAAGCTGTTGCCTTGCATTTGACCCCAGGTTGGTAATGATGGAAAACTATTACCGGTAATGGCTGTGTAGCGTTTTTACATAGAAGCACATGCTGGTGGTCTCAGACTCCTTCCCAGCGGACAAGTAACCTACATCACATCACCAAACAGGCACAACCATTGAAACTGACGAGTAGTCTCAACAGATCTGGAGGGTTAAATGAGAATGAAACTCGAACTGTCCTCTCTGCTAGTGATCCAACTCTTGCCCTCAAACAGGTATATTTATCAAGAAGGAAATTGGAAAAGGTGCTAATTTTGTGATTATTTTTCATAGTGAGAAAGTTTTACACCCTTAGGCTATATCGACCTATAATTTATCAGCAAACAGTGGTATATCCAGGGATGCAATTTAGTAAGGTTAAAGTGGCATGGGGAAGGAAGATTGAAGCTGGAGATTCTGTTTTAAGATTTACTTGTTTATTAGTCCTGCACTTTGGATAAATATTTACAATCTCACCCTTATAAAAAGATGAGGGCGGAAAGGGCAAGAAACATAATTTTCTTAAATATTACAATCCCCTTCAACTGCAACACAGCCCATAGATTAGTAATAACTCAAAATGCAAGTGGTGGTTCTGCCTAGGACTGAGAAGGTTCAAGAATAGACATACCAATCAAAGCTCAGTAATATCCATCTAGCTCACTGGCCAAGAGGAGTGATCTAGTGATGTAGAATTATGGAAGCACAGAGTTGGAAGGGACACCCAGGGTCATCTAGTCCAACCCTCTGCACAATGCAGGAAATTCAAAAATACCCCCCCCACTGCTTGGGGGAGGTCAACAGTGGAAGGGCTTCTAGCATCCTGGCCCCACTGGTGGACCTCCTGATGACACCTGGTATTTTTGGCCACTTTGTGACAGAGTGGATGGGCCATTGGCCCGATCTAACATCGGCTTCTCTTATGTTCTTATGTTCACACCACCAGTGACCCCTGCTCCGTGCCCAGAAGATGACAAAAAACCTCCAGGATCCCTGGCCAAACTGGCCTTAAGGAAAAACTGCTTCCTAGCCCCAAAAGTGGTGACCATCATTTCCCTGGCCATGTAAGAACTAAGCACTGATGCAACCTTCCTGCCCTCCCTCTCATGATCTGCCTACATTCACAGAATCAGGATTGCTGTCAGATGGCCATACAGCCTCCAAAGCAGGAGAGCCCACCACCTCCCTAGGAAGCCTGTTCCACTGAGGAACGACTTTAACCGTCAGGAAGTTCTTCCTAATGTTTAGCCAAAAACTCTCTTGATTTAATTACAACCCATTGTAGTTTACTTGATTCATGCCCTGCCTTTTTCCCCAATGGGAGCCCAAATCAGCTTACATTGTTCCCCTCTCCTCCATTCTATCTTCACATCAACTCTGTGAGGTAAATTAGGATGAACCTGGGTCTTTCTATATCTGCAATCTGAATGAACTACTCTGCTGAATGAGGGCCCCCTTCCTTTGGCCCACAAATGGGTCCAGAGTCGCCCCCTCCATTTGTTTCTGCAGTATTTATGTAATTTGTAGTCTGGCTTTCTCACTTGGACTCTGGGTAGATTACACAGAGTGAGTCAGCACAATCGACAGGTTGGGGTATTCTGCAAACAGTACAATATGATTAGGGTTGTAGAACCAGTCAGAAATCTAAAAACTGAACTGAAGTAAAACATAAATCTTAACATGACACATTAAATAATACAAAAACTACATTGTAGGATTCTAGTTTCAGTAACTAAACATAGTAGTATAGATCACAGTCATTAATACTTTATCTTTGTGAATCATTTAGTACAGTGCAACACTATTGCTTGTGTAGAATATAGATATAAATCAAAATCTGTCATGAAAGAGGAGTAAGCGATCTCCAGCCAATTTTGGTTCCCTGTTCAGTGGCTGAAGCCAAGATGATCTCATGGTTGTGTGTGTATGTGTGTACATATACACACACACACACTTAAGAAGATCTTCAGTGGGAGTGATTTCAATGGGGCAGTGAAGGAAGCATTTCAATGATGTGCCCTTTATGTCCTATTCCAGCTATAACCCTGAGCTAGCCTTGGCTGGGAGGGTGGGGTATGAATTTGAATAAATAAATAAATAAATAAATAATAAATAACCTTGGCAAAGAATAACGAAAGCTGGCCATCTTTTTCCACATAGTGCAAAGGAGATTTGAGGATGAATACAGTACAAATTTTGTCTGTTTTAAGAAGCAAGAATCTTGGAAACTGTTCATCTGCCTGGAATAAAACTATAAGAAAGTTGACTTAACTATAAAAAAAGATTTTCTCCTCCGAAGAAATTTTACTAGTGCACTGAAGACATGGATTTTAATTTTTACTGGCTAAGAGACCAGCTGATGTTGCCATGTCTCCTCTTATATACTATGGCTGAGTTCAGACTGGCAATGTGCCCCACTATAGTCCCGTTTCAGCAACTTTTAAAAAGCGGATTAAAGGGGGTGTTCACACAGGCACATTTGCCAGGCATTCCCCACCTGTAGGCAACCCGTGCTGTTCCGCTTTGCTCACGCATTTAATAGATACCTCATAAAAGTGGTAGCAAATCCCTGAAGAGTGCCTTTATGCTGCATTTGTCTACTTCCCAGCAGTGTGAACACTACGTGGAAAAGCCGGGAGCAACCCGCATTGCGCATAAGGGATCAGCGATATGATTGGCTGTGCTCCGCTCTACCACCCAATGTGGTGCCGGCATAGTGGGATCCTCCCCAAATCGGCTGGATGCCTATGTGTGTATGGGCACATGACTGCTCATGCGCTCATACACACATAGGCATCCAGCCGATTTACCAGGAAAAAACCGTTTACAACCGTGCCTCCAGACCAGCAGTCTGAACGCTCCCATGCGCCTTCTCCCAGTATGCTCCTGCATCAGTCCGAGCTGCGTGACTAGGAAAACCCAGAACAGTTTATTCTGCGGCTTTTTTGCCATGACTGGCTCCTGCTGCAAATTGCCGTCCTATATGTACCTTGCACCCACATATCTAAATATTTGATTGAAGGTAGCACCATCATATGAACACATATGAAGTTGACCACTGGTGGTTGTTCTTCTTTCATCCCTTGTTCTTAGATCAAGGTCTTGAACATGAACAATTAAATTGAAAAACTTAAATGAAACCCATGTCTAAAAACATCTCCACTTAGATGAAACCCATGTCTAAAAACATCTTCCTCTGACACTTCTCTGCAGCCTCTAGAAATCCAGCAATAAAATAAGTATGTTGGGAAACAGAATCCTCTAAAAGGAATTGAACCTTTTGCCCTAGTGTTGCTAGAAGAAGCATAGTTCATTTATCAAGGCAAGACATAATCCGTTTTAGCCTAAACTGGAGTACATAAGGACACTGCAGGAGAATATGTACAAGACAGTCCACTGACTGGAGGGGGCAGGGACATAACCAATCTGAAAAAGGGACCCTTAGCAGACGACCCAACAATACCATTGAAAAGGGCCAGTTGAATTGTGAATGCATAAAGGATCCACATAACTTTGGGCTAACCAATAAGAATCTAAATAAGAAGGGAGTTTAAAGTTTGACAGAAGGCTCAAGGCAAACAGAAAGCATATTCTCTGAGCATCACAATGAGTATAATTTTTATCTCTGGCATAAACCTGTTTGGCCGCATGTTTTTTGCATTGATTTTTTAATGGAAGACAAAATATCCTCCACCTTAAGAATTACAAGGGATAACTTCTGTTCAAAAAGCTGGAGCCAGGGAGCCTTATAAGAGTTCCTGAGGGTTAGGCTTAGCAAGCGAGCCCCAGGGTGCTCAAAAATAAATGATGCCAAAAATTAAAGGCACGTACCCTGGCCCAGGCTTCCATAGATCTAAGACCAAATTCATAATGAAGGGCCGATGCTGAAACGCACGTGGGGAGCCCTCTGATTGCCCAAAGGAACGAGGACTGTACTGTATTTACAGAATTGTCTACAGCAGAAATCCATACAGGGACACCGTACAAAAGTTGTGAAATCACCATTAAGTTAAAAACTCTAATAGCAGCTGGAATATAATGTGCCCCATTAGAAAAAAGAAATACAAAGTTGCCTTCATAGTAGCCATAGATTTCTGAGTGACCAAATTGTTCGTGACATCTCCAAGACAAGGTAGAATGAAATAAAACACCCAAATACCTAAAAGAGAAGAGCAAGGCACGAACTTAATAGTTTTAGTTTTAGTAAAGTTAATTCTTCACGCAAACAATAGGTATGGAACCTTTTCAGAGCCTGAAGAACATTAACCCAGTTTTGGGAAAGTAAAACTGAGACATCTGTGTAAAGTAAAAGAGTGACTGAAATGTCCAGTAATTTAGGCAAATGCAGAAAAGGATCAGTAAAAAATAAAGAAAAGGCAAATCAGACAAATGCAAGCTAAATAAAGATGGTGCTAAAAGGCACCCCTGTCAACCCCCGGACAACAGGGAAGGAAGTACTTAAGTGAAATTCACTATTACAGCGCACTTGGGCAGTAGAATCGGCACAGAGATTTTTAATTAACCACAACAATCTCCTGTCAATTGTGGTTTGCTTCAATTTAGCTCATAGACGAGTTCTAGATATGGAATTTAATGTGTAGGAAAAGATCTATAAAGGCTGCATATAGAAAGCCTTTCCTTGAAATGACATACTTACTAATCATGGGATAACACATGACATTGATGAAGCATACTAAGACCCTTACAGAATCCCACCTGTTCTGGGCCAATGATCTTAGAATTGGCCATCCAAGACTGAAGTCTGCTCAACAAAAATCTGTGTAGTACCTAATGGCACTAATGGGTTGAAAATTCTTAGGATTGTCCTTATTTCCAGCTTTATGGATTGGAACAGTTATACTAGAACACCATTCAGGAGGAATCACACTAGTAGAGTTCACTCTAGTAAAAAGATTAGCCAAAATAGGCACCCACCAGTCCATGTTATTAATAATAAATTCCACTGGAATACCATCAGGGCCTTCCGAGTATGGAGTCCTTTAATAACATTCGCTTTTTCTGAATACAGGACTGGCTGCCATTCTGGAAGACTAAGAGACCTTGTGGCATCTAGATTGTCATCGTGATTCGACTTACAGTAATGATGACAAATGTGATACCCAAGAAGTCTGAGCTGTAATATCATGAGAGAGACTGCTTCTAGTTTTTGAAGAAGAGGAAACAATCAACCAGAATCTAGAGGACTCGTTTTACTGAGCAGCCTTGATTAGCATCTTCCAGGATCTCATTCTGGCAGCAGCTTTCTTTTCCTTAACAATTCGCTTATAAACACCCTTAGCAGCTAGGAGGTTTTTGACCATTGGTCCATCAAGGTCAGTATTGTCTACTCAAACTGGCAGCAGTTCTTGAGAGCCTTAGATAGAGGTTTGTTACATCACCAGCTACCTGGAGAAAATGGGGATAGAACCTGGGACCTTCTGCATGCAACATAGAAGCTCTGACACTGAGCCACAGCCCTTCCCCACTTTTCACTCTTGTCCTCACTAACGTGTTCACTCGCGTTGTAATTATTTCATGTTCCACCCATTACTCATGTTCCTTTTGCTGTAGTTGCTGTCCTACATTCCTGCAAGCTGTCCTTGATGGTTATAGCAATGCCATATTATTAATGAAGAAAGATGATTTTGCATGCTTTTGGGTGCTGGGGAGCTTAACTGCAAATACTTTTTTGGCATAATCTGACAATGTAAAGTTGGCAGTGTCTATTTTCTCCCTGTCCTTGGCATGACAGGTTCTAGCACTCTCTTAACTTTAACTTTTACACTGTTGCAATTAGTATTAAAGGTTTAAATATGTTCTACAGTCACAATGCTCCTTTACTGGCACAGGCCGAAGGTCCACAAGTCAGATTCAGTGATGTCCTTGTAGTTTATACCCAGGCCCAGATTCTATCCCCTCATACCTTTTTAAAATTCTAGTGGGAATCCTGCTGCAGTGTGGTAGATGGGAAATTGTGACAGGGGAAAAAATGCTATGGTGTGGCAAATCCACCACAGTCCTGAACAGCCCCTCTCATTTAATATCAACATGTGGTTGAATTTTCAATATGACGCTCAAATCTCCCCTTTCTTGTTTGTGACAGTAAGTGTGGAAGCTCTATCCCTGACAAAGGTGGCATTTCGTAAGTTGGTAGTATCTTCTTCTTCTTCTTCTGGGTCGACATGTTATCATTGACTTGACTTGAATGCTTTTGTCAACCAATGAAGAAGACTCTTTAAGGGGAAGGGCTGTGACTCAGTGGAAGAGCCTCTGTTTTGCATGCAGAAGATCCCAGGTTTGATCCCTGGCTTCTGCAGTAAAAAAAAAAAAAGGACTAAGCAGTAGATGATGTGAAAGACCTCTTGGAAACAAGAGCCAGTCATCCTAGCTCTGTGCATACTATGTTGTCAGACTCCTATTTAAGCAAGTGGTCCTGCATAGTTCTGCAGAAAATTAATTCAATTGGCATTCCATTTGACTTGCTCCTTATGTTAGGGAAACAACAGGCCTTCAGAGTGTGGCGTTAGAAACTGCTGGATACTGAGAGTTAAGTTTTGCTCTTTCTAGCGAATAGAACATGTTCCCCTATTTCAAATGGTATAGTGCCATTCTGCCTTCAGCAAACCTTTATGGTAGATTTCTGAGAATTTCTCATCCGGAGAGATATTGTCCGTGTAAGGCTGGGGTTCCTGGATTTTTACCTCATGTCTTGTTATATTTTAGTTTTCATGCTGAGTTGAGGAATCCTATCATTAGCTCCCTCTTACACAAATTACAGATGAGTAGTTGGTTTTATACTTTTTATCTGATTGGAATCCTTACATTGCCAATTAAATTGTTTGGTATTTCCTAGCCACTATGAGGATCCGTGGGTTGGCTGTGAATGATCATGAATAATTTTATCTTTATCTTATTTCAGTTATGACCATTTTATCAGTGTGCTTTCCAATATGTATATTTGTGCTAACTGGCTATGCAGTATTTTAGATTGCTTATTGCTTGTAACAAGTCCCTAATAAAGGTTCTGTGATGATGATGATGTGAAAAATGTCTTCCTGAGATCCTGGAAAGCTTGGCCCGTAACTATGGTGGGCTGTAACTGAGGGCTCTGCTCCCTTCCTTAAAGGCCCCCCTGCTTCTCCCCAAAAGTATTTAAAGGGATACTTTAAATGCTTTTGAGAAGAAGTGGGTGGTGGTGCATGCCCCTCTCCCACCCTCCTGCAAGATTTAAAGGGCTCTCTAGCTGATTGGTCCCCACCAATCAGCTGAAGGGCCTTTTAAATCTTGTGGGAGGGGAGGGAGAGGGGCACACACCACTCCCTTTCATTATGGCAAATAATGGCAGCCCCACCTGAAATTTTTTTGCCCCACAAGCCATTGCCTCTCTGAATAGACAATACTGACTTTGATGGACCAATGGTCTGATTCAGTATAGGACAGCTTCATGTGTGTTCCTACTCTGCTCAGACTCATCACAGACTTTATTGAACTCTTCTCAAGTGTATGAGAAAGGGTTTTTGTAGTATCCCTGGGTTTTCAGAAGTGGCGTAATCCATTTCAGAACATTTGGGTGGCCATCTTGGATTTGTCCCCCTCATGGCAAGTGCCCACATTTTTGTAAAAGTTATCCTAATCCATTTCATTTGGCACATTTGTCTCATCTAGGAGCAACCAGAGTCATACCTTAGTCCTTGTCAATTTGTCACAATCAATATATTACCTATATATTACCATAAGTACCTTAGATTTAATATGCAGCCTCAGAAGTATTATTAGACACAGTGCAGGGTTTGTTTTTAAGAGCCACCACAAAGTAATGAATATTATAAAGAACACGACAAATTAAAAGCCTTGTTTCAAATAGCAAGAAGTACCAGTAAAGCTACGAAAAGGGAGATATAAAAGTAAAGACGGGAGATGGAATTCATGCTGGAATTGGAAGGGGAAGGCAATGAAAAGAGCTAGAAATTGCAAGGCCTTTAAAGGCATACTTCCCTTGCTTTTGATCAAACATGCTGACCTCAAGATAGGGAATGCCAAATAAGTCCTATGAGCCTGAAAAAATGTCAGATCAGCAGGAAAAACTGAAGACATTGATGACAAAAGGAAATCATAGAAAATTGGCATTGTTGGGAAATAATAAATTGGGTTTTGTGCTAGTGATAGTTTTGCCTTGGGTTTTAAAAGGAGCTGTCAGAGATATGAGTCATACTTCATCGTTACGCCAAAGTCCTTCTTTCAGTGGGAAGAGAAAGCAGAGCAAATGATTTAACAGCCTACCTTTCACTGCCCAAACTCTTTCACTAACATCTGATTGCATTAACATTTAATAGTATCCAACTCTGTTGCGTGAGATTTTTACATGCAAAATTTCACTCCTTTACTGCTTGGGGGATTTGGAGTTCGAGCTTTAACAAGGGTTCATTTCCAATGTTATAATAAAAGGATGAGCAAGCTAGTGGTGTCTGAACCCAACATGGGTATTGGAAATGAGTTTGCGGCAAGGAAGAATAAATGTGGAATTCCAAAACTGCCCTCTTTCCTCATGAATAGCATGGACCTGTGGGGACACATGACGATTTTGAGCCAGATCAGCACAGTACCCTGACATGGATGGCCCAGGCTACCCCAATCTTGTAAGATCTGGGAAGCTAAGCAGAGTTAGCCCTGGTTAGTACTTGAATGGGAGACTACCAAGGAATTCCAGGAGTGCTATGTAGGCAATGGCAAGCCTCTGTTCTGTCTCTTGCCTTGAAAACCCTACAGGGTCACCGTAAGTCAGCTGTGACTTGAGAGCACTTTCCACCCCTGCCATAGTAGTCATCATGTCACGCTGAGCTGGTTGGCTTTTCCTTGGTAGGTGATGATGTTGACAGAAGGTCACAATTTGAGCCTGTGGCAAACGTTGACTTTGTGACCTGAAGGTTATCCATCAGGATTCAGCCTATGCACCACCAGAGTCAGTTTGGTGTAGCAGTTAAGTGTGTGGACTCTAATCTGGGAGAACTGGGTTTGATTTCCCACTCCCCCACATGCAGCTGCTGGGTGACCTTGCATCAGTCACAGTTCTCTCAGAGCTGTTCCTTCAAGAGCAGCTCTCAAAAGAGTTCTCTCAGCCCCCCGGTGTCTATTTTGGGGAGGGGAAGGGAAAGGGATTGTAAACTGCTCTGAGACTCCTTTGGGTAGTGAAGGCTGTGGTATAAATCCAGTCTCTTCTCTTCTTCTCATCATTGAGCCTGTGGATGTTTATGGCATTTTGATGGAGGCCTCAACACAAAATGGCTGCCATGGGACTCTGAGTGAAGGCAGGGTATAAATCCAGTCTCTGTCTTCTTCACCATCCACCGTTGGTCACAGGAGCAAGTTAATTCATTCTTCCAAATGTCTGTAAAATCTCTGAGGCAGATGTGCTTACTGATCTGTGCACTGGAGACCGCCTCTTGCTGAATACGGGCAGCCTTTCTTCTACCTCTGTCTTTGCCTTGTCTCACTTAGCTCTCACCTATGCTGTGACTGGGACCAACACAGGTCACGAAACCAAGGTATTCACTTACGAATACATTCTGTTAAGAAAAATTGCCACAGCTTGGTGGGACTAGACACTACAAAAATGGCTCCCATACTGCTACAGTGGTATATGAAATGATTCTCTACATGCTGCTTACAATCCACCGGGGTCAGCATTTCCCCCATATCATAACTGTAACCTAAACAATAACCTTCTGTTCAAAGCCATCCTAAATTTTGCCTTGTATAATTTCCTGAAACGAGACTATGTGGATGTCTTCCTGACAGTTCAGGAAGGCTATTCCGTAATAAATTGGACATCACAGAAAGGGCCTGGGTGTGAACTTTAACAGACTGAACTGGTGGGACAGGGAGACAGAACAGATCTTGATTGGAAGAATGGTGGTGTTTATGAATATACAAGATACAGACATTTCTTAATTTGACCTGAGGCTCCAAGGTGTCCAGAAACAGCTGGTGTTCCATCAGTATCTCATGTCATACATTTGTTGGATTTTTTTTTTCAAATTGTCCCACTTACCATATAGAGTAAGGTCCAATGTACATTGGTATTTCTCACCGTCAATTCACAAATTTCTGTCTACATTTCATGCTGCATCCACTCTCCTATTGTTTCATCTCAGCATTGGCTGTCTGCATCATTTTATTGCCATTTAGTAGTGACTCTGAGGTCACTATGGCATCTCACCGCCTTATCTGAATGTGGTTTTAAGGCGGTATAACTGCTCCTCTCCACCATCAAGCCACTGTGAGCAAAAAGCAGACAACTGGAGCTGAATTCCCCCCCCCATCTTTTCTAAGGAGATACACAAATTGTCACAAAAGAAACGAGTTAGCTGAAAAATCCAGTTGTCTGTGTTTAAAAGCAGCCAGGGAAGGTTTCGGTTTCGGCGTCGTGAATGGCGGCCGCTTCTCGGGACGCTCCCGGAGGCGGTTAGCCCACGCGCAGTTAGGGGGGGTCTTCGCGTGTGCGAAAGACCCTAGTGAGCCTTAGGTAAAGGCTCCGAACCGGGGGCGCTTGGGGAGTAGCCTCTTTGCCGGCAGACAGCCGGGAAATTGAGGCTTTCTCCCCGCCCCAATCGGCCCCGCTGTGGCGTGCCCGTAATGGGACTTAGCGGCGCCACCGAATTCCAGGAGTGAAGACAGCGCTATGGCTTAAAATAAAAAGAAGAAGTAGCATCGAATCGTGAGTTGGAGATCTATTTTGAAGCGTAAATCGTAGCCCCCCTGCATGCGTATAAGTGTTGGGAGGAGGGAGGAGTTCCCACCCCTTTGAGAAGCAAGATCCACAAAGGGAGCGCGAAGGGGGCGAGAAGAAAAAGTGTTGGTGAAAGTACCGTTGGGGTTGTATGGAAGATTCCGATCATCTTAGCTTCCTGGGGGATGCGGCACGAACTTTTTAAAAGTAAACAAAAAAACAAAATGTCGATACTGGAAAAAGTCCTGCAGATACCGGAAGAGAAGAGAGGAGGGACTTCCGGTCCAGACAGCCCCCCCAAGAGCTTGCTGTCAATCAACAGGAAAAGGAGATGCTGTGCCCCCTGCTGGAACAATTGCGGAAAATCAATGAAACTCTGTCTAAAATGGATAGTGTTCTCATCAGTCGACAGAAACAGATATCGGAAACAACTAGAAAGATGATGGAGATTGAACAGAAATCGAATTTGATTCTAGGTTTCCAGGGCGTTAAAGAGGAAGAGAAAGAAGATCTCGGATTTACCTTGACAAATGTCTTGGCACCCCTAACTGGCAGTGAAGCGATAAAATTAAAAGAAGAGGTGGATGAGGCTCCCAAAGCCTATTCCGCTTTTATAAAAGAGAATACTCTGCCAGTAGAAGGGGATGTTGACCATAGCAAGCGACAAACTGGAGATCTAATTTCATCCGAAGAGTTTGTGGAGCCCAGGAAGCCTGAAAGCCAGAAGTTTAAGGAAAAAGAGAAAAGAAAGAAGAAGGATTTCATCTTTAAAATACAGAAACTTCTGAAGAGACACGCCAGCAGGGAGGAAGATGCAGTATTCCAAACTGGGACAAGCGAAGAAGACAGCAGCCCAGGGGAAAGTGGTGATGGAACGGAAGACTTCAAAGTTAAAATGGACTCAATCCATAACTGGAAGAGATTTAAAAAGAAGATATTTTGAGGACTGTTCGTGTAACATCTGGAAGGAGCTGTTTAATTACTAACCCCAATGGACTTTACTAACTGCATTAACAGAGTGATTTTGGACTTCGCAATAGTTAAAAAGAAGATCTTCTAACCACGATAGATGCCAAAACTGGTATTGGTTATTAACCTAAACTAACACTCACTAACAGGAAAAATTTCACTCCATCTTTTTCTTTCTCCATCTGTCTACCCTTCCTGTTTCTTATAAAAAGAATAAAATTCTCTCTTTTTTAAGAGAGTTTTACAAAAAAAAAAAAAAAAAAGCAGCCAGGGAACATTTTTCTGCAATCATTTTTTTTTGGGGGGGGAAGATTGGAAGCATGCCCACCCCTGAACCATTTGTTATTTCCTGGGGCAGTCTCCAGAATGCCCAGTCTAGCAACTGCTGGATGTTTTGTGTTTTTTATGTGGCTCATTTCCTGCCCCCCCCCACCAGGTCACCTCTTTTTACTTTCTGTGGGGGGGTTGCAGGTGCCATTTCCTCCACACAGCATAGCACAGCGCAGTGCCCTGCTGGCACCCCTGGAGACCACTCCTCCTGCCTCTCATGTGCTCTCCCTACACAACTTGCATCCTGATGCAGACAGAGGAGAGCATTATACTGAGCCAAATGGGAAACCGGCGCCACAGCCGCATGGAACAGCTTTACACAGCAAATGCAGATTGGGCCTATGACTCATCTTTGGCAGAGACAATTGCCACGTTCTTTTCTTTTTCAATAGGGCAGATCCAGACACTTGTATAAAGACATTTGTAATATAGGAATTGCCAGAACAACGTATTTTTCATCTTGATGAAAATGTTAAGCTCAGCTACCCCCCAAAGGGTGCACAGAAGATCAGAATCACTGTGATTTTTGCCAAAAACATCATCAACAGTTGAACTTATCGTGCTTGCAATGGACATTTTTTTTGCCAAGTTCAACACCTAATTTCATTGCCTTATTTACTCACAATTCAAAATGAACAACTTTTTGAGTAATTTTACATCTTTGCAATGGTATGGAGACAACATGGAGCTCCTGTTGATAGTTCACTGTTATTGACTTGCTTAGATTACCTGTGCCACAGGATCATCAACCTGGGCAGGTCAAGGGTAATATCTATATGGGTCCTCTTGCAGAGCTTGTCAGGAGATTTGTAGTTGGTTGTCAACATGACGCCCAGCTCTTCTTCCTGATAGATAAACAGCCTGAGGTTGATTTCTTGGTTCAGTCCTACTGCCTGGATGCTGTGGTTGGATAGTTGAGACAGAGCCGGCTGAAACTGAATACAGCAAAAACAGAAGTGATGTGGCTGGAAGGGCTGGCTCATTGTGACTGCAGTTTCAGGCTCTGGACGGGGTTCAGCTATTGCTAGTGGTTTCTGTGAAGAGCCTGGGGGTTTGGCTGGATGCCTCTCTCGCCCTGGGGAAATAGGTGTCTTCAGTTGTGAGGCTGGCATTTTTCTATCTCTGCTGGGCTCATCAGCTGTCCCGCAACCTGTCTCAGTCAGACCTGGCCACGGTTCACCTCCAGGTTGGACTATTGCACCTCATTCTATGCAGGGGTGCCTTTGAAGCTGCTTCGGAAACTTTAGGTTATACAGAATGTGGCTGCTAGGTTGTTGACCAATACATTGTAGTTATCCCATATTCAATCTGTACTTAAGCAGCTGCACTGGTTGCCTATTGGTTTTTACATCAAGTTCAAGTTGCTGGTTCTTACTTTTAATGCCCTAAACAGTCTGGGACTTTCATATCTACAGGACTGCCTCTCCCTGTATGTCTCCCCCCAAGAATGCTTCATTTTTCATCTTGTTGTCTGTTGGTGGTGTCCGGCCCACAGGTGGCTCAACTGTCCTCAACAAGGGCAAGAACTTTTTTGACAGTGGCCCCTGCCTGGTGGAACTCTCAGACGGAGTGGGATCTTCCTAGATTCTTTAGGGCCTGTAAGATGGAGTTGTTCCATCAGGCTTTCTCTTGAGGATAGTTGAGGCCAGTTTTCTACTACCTATTAACAGTGCTCCCTGTTTTTGACAGCAGTCTGGGATGCTGGTTGTCAAGTGCCCAGATGATCATGGTTTATGCTGATGCCTGAGCTAGGGTGCTGTTTTATGGATTGTAATTTAATATTTTGTAAGTATGTTTTTTTCTCTATTAATAGACTGTTTTATTGAATGTTATGAGCTGCCCCAAGCCCTGTGACCCAGGAGTGGGGCAGGGTATAAGTCTATAAATAAATAAATAGTCACTGTGTTAGCATACATGTGCTGCTTTTGTGCCTGCACAAATGGTGGCATTCGTCAGTTACAATGGGCATGGTGCTGGGGCATGGGAACTGGATTGAACAGTTCCCAGGTGGTAATACCCAAATGAGTAAATCCCAGTGATATAAATAAACATACTTGGCTGGAGAACTAGGCACAGAGCCAAAATTGGCATGTTTTTTTTCCATTTTCCACCCCATGGGATGTAGGCAACCAAGCACAACACCTCTTTTGTAACTGAGTACATTTTTCTATAAGTTAAGTAAACAGATGCAGGAAGGGTTTCCATTCAGACAGCCATGAACAAGCATTTGTGATTCTTCACCTTCTGGGCCATGGCTCAGTGGCAGAGCATCTGCTTTGCATGCAGACTGTTCCAGGTTCAGTCCCTGGTAACTCCAGTAGAAATGATCAGGTAGTAGGCGATATGGAAGACCTCTATCTGTGTCTCTGTACAGCCACCCTCAGACAATACGGACCTTGACAGACCAGTGGTCTGACTCATGTGTACGGCAGCTTCATGTATTCAAGGATTCTTTCTTAGAATAAGGACTAGGCACACACATCTGACTGTTAACCCAAAATAGAGAATTAGACTGAACATGGATGACATGACTTGAATCAAATATCTGTTACCTTTTGGGGATGGGCTATGGAAGAGCCTCTGTTTTGCATGCAGGTCGCAGGTTCAATCCTCAGAATCTTCATTTAAAATGATCAGGTAGGAGGTGATGTGAAAGACTTTACCTGAGACTATGGAGAGCTCCTGCCAATCTGAGTAGACAATATTGATCTTGATGGACCAACAATCTGATTCAGTCAGCTTCACGTATGTATTTGTGTGTGTGATGTGGGTCCCGTGAACATTAGATTAACTATGCAGAATAGGCAAGGTTAGAACAGGGGGAAATACCACAGAGCTCTCTGTTTCATGAGGAAATCCTAACCTATTTTACAAGGTTATTGTAAGGATAACTCCCACACTGCACATACAACATGGGAACTGGCTTCAATCAATCCACTGGCTTCCAGGTGGGCTAGAGTCCCAGTAGTTTTCTATATTAAAACTCTTGACTGGCAATTAATTTTTAAGAAAGGGCATATATTAAATTGAGCAAAAATTGAATGGCCAGCACCATTGACACCATCCACTGAATCAGAGGAGATGGACATGCAGTGCAGGACAACTCAGATGACTGAGGGGCTAAAGTACCTTTCCCATGAGGAGAATTAAATACTTTGGAGCTTTTCAGATAGAAAAAGAGTGCTAAGTTTGGTAAATTATGCATAGAGGAAGTGAACAGCAGTAATGCCCCTCTCTGGTAATATTGGGAAGGGCACTCAATGAAGCTATTGAAGATGGACAAAGAAAGCATTTCTTGACTCAACAATTAATGAATTGTGTAATTCACTGCCAGTGGATGTAATGGCAGTCACTAGCTTTAAACAGGGATTAAACAGATTCATGGTTCTATCAATGGCTACTTACTAAAGTGATCCTTCATGGCCAGAGGCATTAAACCTCTGAATAGCAGTGATAAGAGATGTCAGGGGAAATGCCTTGGTCTCTGTATCCTCTATGTTGGCTCTCCAGGCCCACAGGTTGGCTGCTGTGTGAAATAAGATGCTGGACTAGCTAGACCGCTGGTCTGATCCAGTAGGGCTTCCTCTTACATTCTTATGAGTCACTTCCACACAAGCAGGGCCATGGGCAAATGACTATTCAACCCTCTTCTTCCCAATGTTCACAACAATGGATGCTTTGAAAGAACTCTTCCCTCACTGTGTACCTCAGGATGGAAGCAGAAAGAAGCACCTTAAAGGAGATGTCTTTAAGAGGGTTAAGGGCTTTGTATGCCCAAACATGTCCTGCAGAGGGGTGTCGAATGAGTTCGCAACCACAATTCCAGGTAAGGAACAATAGTGTCTAACGTGTCTCATCTTCTGCTTGACATCTTCCTCTCCCAGTTTGCCACACAGTACTTAGGATGACTTTTATGTTGCTTGCTAGTTAGTGATGGGTAAGTAGTTGTGGCTTGACTTTATTTCAGCTGTCTGCATTAATGTTCCCTCCCTCCCTCTCATACGATGTGACTTTTTTTTGGTGATAGTGCAATACATGGTTAAAAATATACCATCATGCTCTTTCCTCCCCCCTGAAATTTTAAAATCCTGTACCTCATATACAAGCTAGCTGAAACTGGAAGAATAAAGAATTGTAACTTAAACTTAGAGATGCATGCGTGACCCTTTAGCTTTGGGAATGCTGACAGCTTAGCCTGTACATATATTAATGAGAAAATCCATGCATGTTTACATGAGTTGCTGCATGGACTCGTGTGGAAGTTTTTAAACCCCCATCTTTAACTACTAGAGTCTTTTATTTTACTTTTACATTTATCAGTGTGTAGGTTTGGAGGAGGGAAATAAAGACCAAAAAAACCTCCTTTTGTTTTCTATTCCCAGAATTTTATTAATTTTTTATTTAAATATATTGTACATGTTGTTCAATCTATTTTTTTTTTTTAAAAAAAACACCATACAATAACTTTTTTTTCCTTAACCAGATTGTCCCATTTTTATGATGGAGACAGAGGAACACTTCAGGGCATACCTACTGGGAATCCTTACAGCTTAAGCCTTGCTAAAGTGAATGGGAACTGGACCAGAGCTCAGACTCATTTCAGTCAGCATTACGCACGAGAAATTCTTTGAGGATTGTGCTCTGCTTATCACAGGAGCAAAATTACTCTGGGAAACCCAGCTGTAGCACACTCCTGCCACAGCAGGCTCCAAAGCATGTCAGTTGCGCAGATTTCCTCATGATACCTTTGGCAGCTTTATCTTTAAAACCTTCATAAACCAACAAACAGGTTGGATCTACCTGAACCTGTTCCTCTGATGAAAGAGGCCCTTCTGCTGGCAGAAAAGAACCAGAGCCAAACTTCCATTCAGCATTTTAATGAAAACTTCATTTAAAGCAAAATCAGAAGTAAATTTTGAGGGTCCTCCTCTGCTTGAGGAATTTTGAGGGGAGCCAACAAAGTTGTAGTAAGGCTGGCTAAATCTTTCCTGGATGCGATTCCCCAAAACTGTGAAATTTAATAAAAAGGAGATTCCTCTTACAAATACCATCAGGTGAATTTCAAAGACAATTGATTTGGATAAGGCTCATGAAATTTAAATTAAATCTGGAAATCGCTTCTTGGTTGAAACAGTTCATCAAGGGAAATAAAAATATTTTTGTAAGGCTTGGGGAAAATGTTGCAGGATTCCCCCCTCCCCGAACATCTATCCCACATCTATTTATTGTATTTAATATTTTCTCATTCCTGGCCTCTGCAAGTAGTAGTGTGTTCTTGCGAGAAGCTTCTGACCATTCTGAAATAGTATAATTATGAATGTTTATACATCACCCCCCCCCAGCAATGTTAATGGTTCTGTGAAATGAGAACCTCGTTTATGTCATAGACGCTATCAGGACTGGTCACTCAATCCTTTATTTGCCAACCAAACATTTAATTTTTGTTGCGGGTGGTCCACCATACCTTGTCAGATGCAATTATCACTTGGACATAAACAACAACACAAGGAACATGCTCTCCTGATACGACAAGCATTTTGTTATTCTGTCATAACCAATCTCAACGAACCATCCAAAACATCCTTCTGCTGGAACTTTCATCTGTTTTTAACATTCAGTTCATCCACAAGCCAAGTTAACGATATACATTAGCCACATACCAAAATGCTTTATCATCTGCTTGAGCTTGGGCGCAATGCAGTGGGATGCTTCTCCTTCACAAGCCACACTGAAATGAAGAAAACTGCACAAGATCCTTACTGTATTCCCGTTCATTTCACTTGAGTATTCACTGGACTTAACACTCTTTTTGTAGAGCAAATATTTTTAATTATGTGACATACAAGTCTGATCATTTCACAGTACAAGGAGATGATTTGGGAGATGCTCTAATCTAGCATATTATATCTCTAATTTATCATACACAATGGGAACAGTTAGAGCCCTGCTCTCCATCCCACAAAGCAATCTTGTAACTGGCAGATGGATGAAGAAAAGGGCTAGATGAGGACAGGGCCGTAGGCATGGGAGTCCCATTCCTGAAAATGACCCGGGAGTTGTGTCATATGTATGCTAAAGGATGTGGGAGGAAAAGACAGCAGGTTTTTATTAGCTTTCCACCAATAGGATGGATGATGCCCATATTCCCACCATCCTTTTGATAGCTCTAGACCTAATTATGAAGGCCTAGTATTACGGGGACCCAAATAAGCTAAAATCACAAAATCACCAGCTTTCGTAGAGATTAAACATTTGTACTTTTTTTTTTTTTTTTTTAGAAAAGAGACACAGTTAGCAAGTCTCTCCTTGGTAAAAAAATACCATTTCCAAATACTAAGAAAACAAAACAGACTTCTTTTGTGACATGAAATATTGAAGACAAACTGCAGCATCAATATAATTACTCCCATAATGTATTTTGAACAAAATTAATATTCTTAAAACTACTTCTGTTCCTCACTACAGACACTGCAAAGAAGACATACACATTTATTCATTTATTTAGTGGAATACAATGGTGAAGAGTGTGGTACATGTTGGCTTGATGTACAGTTTCTACTTAGCTTGCTCTAACAAAATGAAATCTCATTATGGTTATATTGATGAACTATCCACAGCTCTCTAATGTTAAAGAAAAAAAGTAAAACAAAAAAAATATATACTTTTTTCCAGATTGAACAAAGTTGATACTATGTCTAACTGAAGACTGCATTTATTCGGTGTAAGCTGTGAAAGTAGGAGCACTCAATTAAAAATGTGTCCCATATTGCATTTCAGAGCCATTGTATACATTATGATAACACAGATTTTACTTTTAGATTGGCTCTCAGAAGTTATATACACATATGACTAGTAGTGGCTGCAGTCCTTGTCACTGACTTCAGAGTAGACCTGTTCACTATGGTGTGATTACTGTAGACAGTATTGGGATGGAATGACCAGTTCCCATGGGTGCACTCTACAAATAGCGGATCACATGGTAAAACTGCTTTTGGATTGCACCACTTAAAACACCAGGATAGGGACTATAGGTTTGAATACTCTTCCACAGTAAAGAGAGTCTTTCTCTATATGCAGAGAAACAACATCTGGGGGAAGGCTATGCTAGAGCCTCCTAGACACATGGGAGAGACTTGTAAAATTAAAATATGAAGTGTTGTTACCAATGAGGGTGTTGATGGAGAGAGGTACCTAGCTCACATGAACACAGGTTACACACACTGGACCAGTGAAGCTCAGTTTTCAAGGATCCAACAAATGTAGCTGGTGATTCTTTCCAGAATCTCTTACACTGGCCAAAGTGGGTAAAGGATTAGAGGTATTCTTACTCACATGGAATCTTCCAAAACCATGGCTGAATACAAAGGTCACATGGCCTAACATCCTATCTATGTATCTTAGGTGATCTCCATCCACACACGTCTTATGGCAACAATAACAATCAAATAAGAATATTAGGAGGAAAAGATTCATCACCTTTTTATCTCTGTAATTCTCCTTTTGTTACCATAAGGGTTCCTTATCTACTGGGCAGAGTCAGTCTGCTATTGTAGACCAAATCATTATTGCAGGTAATACTGGGTAAAACTATGCTATCTCAGAGAAGAACATATTTATGTCATGAGATGGTTCTATTTCATTTAATGTGCCTTGGGCCTGATCTAAAATTCTGCAAGAAGACAGGCAATGGGGTAACAGGGCAAGCATTTACTCATGCAATCCCTACCTGCAGTCACAAATGGTACAGTCCAGAACCAGTTTTATCTTATGTTTTGCCATTTGTGTACCTGTGACTCAGGTGCACTTGAGGGAGAGGGTAAGTTTCAATTTTGGACATCACTGTTTTTCCAAGGTGGCTGAAAATCAATTTTGTAAATGCCTCAGAGAATACTGTTGCTTCATATTGGGGCCATGGTGGTTGCCCAGACAGGACCTGCCACTGCCCCTCATTAGATTATGCAGCCACTGTGTGGTGGACAGAATGTTGCTGATCTGGGGTGCATTCATTCTGATAAATCCATTTCAATGGGAAGGAGGTAGGAATACAACAAAAAACAGCATAGAGTAGATATGATGTTCCATCCCCCTCTTACAAGCAGCAATATGTTGACACGGAGCAGTAAGAGACAAGCACTTGGGTCTTGCTCACAGATACCTAGTGTTTAGAGTATCTCACTGGTTTCCCACGAAAGGTCTCTCAGCTGACCACACCATGTACATTCTCAGCCATTCTGAGGCACTGCCACCCAGGTGTTTGAAATCAACTTGCTTGAAGAAAGTGAGGGCAGTACCCGGTAAACACACACACACATGACTCTGGATCCATTCCTACATCTTCCCTCAAGGCATCATTCCCAGTTGGACCAGTAGGGTTGTAGCAGGTTCTTTTGCCACTCGACATCAACAGGATACACACTACCATCCTAAGCTGATACAAAAATAGTTTCAGGGCAGCTACCAAACATTACAGAGCAGCAGCATAGCCAATAAATGCTCCTTCTGCTCATGGGAACTTACTCACTTCTCCCACCCCCAAGAAAGATGTGAGTGAGCTGTAGTCACCATCTGATGCACACGTATCTTTCCTGGAGGGCATGGGGAAGCTCATGCCCTGGATGGGACACTGGAAGGGTGACTCAATCCTGTGGCTTCAGCTCCTCTGTAGCTGTCAAAACCCAGTGGAATAAAGGGAAAGTTATTCAGATAACAGGCTGCAATTTCCAAACCACGTATATTGTCACTGGGGCTCTTCCAAAGTATAAGCAGTCAAAAAAAAATGGCTCTTTTTTGTCTTACTTTTTTTAGGAGTAGAGGGGAGGGGACAGATTGTGTCCTTAGATGTTGTCATATCCACAGATTTAATTCAGCTTTTTAATTTAGAAGATTTTTTTTTTAAATGTGATAAGATGCCTTCAAAATTTCTTTTAAAAAACCTTCAAACATGTTGACTATTTCTGATTAAATTTCAGCATCTCTGGGATCAAGAACTGAACTGAAATAAACTGGGAATGAATGCAAATCTGGACTATCAGTTCAACTGCATCCATTTCAAAACAGCAGCAGGACTCTCCGGATGATGCATGATGGGAAATGCTGTTCCTGTGGGAGGGAGCACTAAAGATGCTTACAAAATCATGCACAGTTGCAGTTCCCCTGCACAGCTGATCCTATTGGTCGTAAGTGCAAAATTAAAAAGAAACCCAGTTTCAAGAACAGGAAGAAAAAAGCTCCCAAGATGAAACACAAACCACAACCCTACACTTTCCTTTAAGCCTTGCCCATTCCCTACTCTCAGACACCTGTGGATGCTTTCGACATACAACTGGGTACAAAATACTGAGAGGAGGAAAAGAACAATTACAAAACAGGAAGCAACTGAGAAAATCCTTCAAACAAAAAAAAAAGAAGAAAGATATTTAACATCCTATTAAATAAATAACTTAGGGAGAAGTACAAAGGCATGGCGTTAGCATACAAAGGGAGACCATACTATTTATTTTGTTAGAACAGTTTTACTCTAATGTGCTTATATTTCTTAATCCTATTCATGTCTTCCACAAGACCATTCCAGAATCTCCTTTATTTCTGCGTATGATCCATGTGCTTCCAGTAAATGCTTGCGTGCCTAACTGTTCATTGGATCATTAGGCTTGAATGAGCAATAAAGGTCTTTGATATGAGTTAGTATTCCATAAATAACTTTCCCCGAAGATCATTCAATACACTGTCCTTTAAGTTCTAGCACAGAGATAAAAAATAATAATAATAATTTGTTCACACTGGAAAGAGCTCCTATCCCATTTGATCCGGCTTGTGTCTTGATTATAAGATATGACACAGATCTAATTAGAAGGACTTCATGTGCCAGCAGAAAGTACAAAACCTTCAAAGGCTTCCTCCCCCCTTTTCAGTCAAGCAGACGTCTGCACAGTTTCTGCCTTTCCTCTTCAAGAGGATTACCAAGTATTCCTGACAAATGATCTTTGGTTCAACTGCTATCAATAGTACAGGTCTATCCGCGGCTCGACAGCCATCGGAAGAAAGTGAGCTGTAGTGTTTTTCCTCCTTGTTTTCTGTCCTTTTTTTGTGGCTCCTCTTCCATTCAATGCCACAAACATTTGCCTTCCGTTGTGTTTCCAAAAGTACGAAGCGTATGTATTATATCCATTTTCTTCTATCCTCTCCTTTAGCTTACAGTCATTGTTAAATACTTTCTGTTTGGGGACAAACAAACAAACAAACAAACAAAAAAGAAAATAGAAAGACATGATCAGAATGCTGATGTGCAAGAACATGCAAAGAACAAATTGCTAGTTTATTTATGTGTTACAAATGCTTCTTTGGGCAGATTTTGACATTACTTTGCAGTTATCAATTCTATGTGCCTGAGTCTCACATGGCTCCCTTAATGCTTGAAAAGATAACCCGAATTGATCAGTAGTTGCGTCCACCTGCCTCTCCAGTGTAGTCTCTCCTTAGTGTTACTGTTGTGGTATGAGATTTGGTTCTGTGGAAGTGGTAGCCATGCTACAAAGATAACGTAAACACTGATACTTAGAATATTAGTGCAAACACAGGCCACATGTGTATATGGGATAGTTTGGAGATCAGAGTGATTCTATGGCTTGATCCTGTTCTCCTACATCACAAGACAGTCCAGCCTATAGTGGTCCATGTTTGGCTAGGCTTCAGCATCAAAGGCCAAACTGTTAAATCAAAGAATGGACGCTTTATTTATCATTTTTAACAAGATATTTGCACCCAATACTACAATATGTAGAGTCCGATTCTGTTTGTCTCCAAATATTCAGCAAACCTGATAAAATGGAACTTCCTGAATGCCAGATGACTGGAGTACCAAAAACAAATGGAACTGCAAAGACTGAAAGGATGGGAGACAGCATGCTACAAAATCTGCCCCAATGTGGAATGAATGAGAAGGTGTGGAGGAGGAGGACTTCCCTCTTGCTTGGTAGCTTTCTGCACTTACCCACCTTTTCGAGAAAAGAGAAATAAATATAAAAACGAGTTGTATATACGCATTTGCTATGGAGGGCAGATACAAGGTAGGGCTAGCAGGGAACAAGAACTGGATGTGAGATGGGAGCACTGAGATGTATTTTCCTAACTGGGGGTCAGTACTAGAGCACATGTTTTGTATGAAGAAGGTCTCATGGTTCAATGCCTGGCATCTCCGGTTAAAGGATCTTAGGTAGCAAATGGTGGGAAAGACTTTTCACGGCCTGAAACCATGGAAAGCTGCTTCTAGACAGAATAGACAATACTGATTTAGGTGGACCAATCATCTTAACTTTGTATAAGGCAGTTTCCTATTTTCATTTTGGAATATGCATTTTATGGTATTTCATCAAATTACATATGAATCTGCTGTATACGGAATCAGACCACTGGACCATCATAGTTAGTCTTGTATAGTCAGACTGGCAGCAGCTCTCCACAGCCCAAGGGTGAGGTCTTTCACAACACCTACTGCCATCTATTAAACAGGAATTCTATCATTGTACCACTTTTCTTACTTATTTCTATAATCCATGCACGAATTAATATAATTTATTTCATATAATCTGCTCTTTCAGCTAAATTGGGACTCATGTGTCCATCCCAGGGCACGGACATACGTGGCAAATACATGAGGATAATTCATGGTTTGGACTTCAGGTCTATGAGCTGATTTTGCTATCATTCCATATTAGCACATGTTCTGCACATGGCCAATATCTCACTGAAAAACTGTGCTGGGAATCTTTGAGATTTATTGAGGTTATTTTTCATATCCATCTGCTTATAAAAGCCAAGCTGCTAGATCATACCAGCATGAGTCTAAGCACAGGACAACCTGTTGGGAGTGAAAATTCTATCCACAACATTCTTGAAGGCTTAAAGTAACCTGTTAATCATGGGATTGGTGTTAAAATGTTCCATGCACTAGAGCCAATGGGAAGAACATTTTTTACATGTATGCAGGGCTATTTTTGGGCAGGAACGCACAGGAACGGAGTTCCGGCTGGCTCCCGAGTTGGCCACGCCCAGCAAGAACTCATTAGCATATTAGGCCACACCCAACAGCAGAAACTCATTCGGATTAGCTACATGAGGGGTGTGTGGCCTAACATGCAAAGGAGTTCCTGCTACAAAAAAGAGCCCTGGGTTTTGACAACAAACAAGGTCAACAGAATAAGAAGCAAAAGGTGGGTGTGACTGGATGACCACACTTCTGGTAACATGGGGTGTGTGGTCTAATATGCTAATCAGCTGTGCTGTCAGGGGTGTGGCCTAATATGCTAATGAGTTTCTGCTGTTAGGTGTGGCCTATTATGCTAATGAGTTCCTGCTGGGCTTTTTCTACAAAAAAAGCCCTGCATGTATGTATTTTGAGCTCAATTCCAGGCAACCCTAACAGATCATGGGAGTATGCCCTATATTCCTAGCTCTTTATTAGATATCTAGGGCACCGAAGAACATATATTTCAATTAAGTATTTTGTAGTCAGGCCGTACCCTTGTATAGTTTATGGAGGATAGAGCATGTTTCTAATAATTTTTTTGTGTTTGTAAGTGGCAAGTTTCAGTACAATTTGGAAGGCTATAAATAGTAGATATTTGAGACCTGATATTAGAGGCCACAAAGTAGGTATAGGTATGTTCTGGATCAATGTCAACATGTTTAGTTTAGTCTTGAAGTAATAAAAAATAGTGTACCTTGCCATTTCAGTTACCTGTGCTAAGCTGCAAACTGGGCACTATGTGATTCAAACCTTACATCTGCTCTGAACTGAGTAGTAGGCTCTTAATCAAGTCATTCTGCCACAAATAAATAAATAAGCTTCCCACTGGCAATAATGAGATGATAATATGGCTTTGTCTTACTATGGTGTTTTAAAGATTATGGAGATTATTTATTTATTATTTTCGATTTATAACCCACATTTCCTGCACAGGCAGGCTCAATGTAGGAAGGTATAACTATATAAATGTTTATTATTATCACGCCATATATAAGTAAATTGGAAAAAGGACACTTAAGGGAAATAACAGGTTGGATCCAATAACCTTCCTCCAAGTTCTACTCAAGGCCTCTCTTCTGCCAAGTCTTCCTTCACACACACACAAAAAATCTCCAAGAGAAAGAGCCATTAGAGCCAACTTGGCCGTAAGGAGTCTTTGGATCTGACCCAATGTCATTCAATGATTTTTATTAAGAGAATGCAGATCTGGATAAATTTTCTATGTGACCTACCAACCCAAAGTTACCAAGTAATGAAGAAGAGAGCAGTTAAGAAATATCTGATTTCCCTAGTAAAATATAAACATTTCTAAAATCTTGGCTCATAATGTGTAAAGATATCTAAATGGTACCAGAATTCAACTGAAGCCACTCATCTCTCGAATTGCTCTAATTAAATGATGGAAAGAACTGACCTTGTACTGCTTGTGTCTCAGTTCAGACATAATGCAAAACAATGGTTTATTTTAATGATGGTTGCTGAAACCAGGATTCAGCTTCCAAATGATCACTCAAATCTTGGTTTGCTGGTGTTATTGCCTTGGCACTGGGCAGATGGCTCCATAGCAGAGGAGTGAATAAGGGTGGTGCCAATGGAACATTCTAAGATTTGTATGCCACACCATGAGGAAGACTAACTGCGGTTAATTAACCAACTTCAACCATCTTATATTGTAATAGTCAAGTGTGGGCCCAGCTGTGGATAACTAAACTGAAGGTCTGGGCTAAACTGACACAAAACAGTTCTGCAAAGTTGGGAGTGCAGAAGCGCTGTGGCCCTGGGGATGCCCAAAGAGGCTTCCTGCCGGTGTCTCCAGGCCCATGCAGAAGCGCTGCGGCCCAGGGGACACCCGAAGAGGCCCCCCGTTGGCAGAAGGTTGATCACAGTAAGTGTGGGGGTGGCGGGGGCTTGATGGGGGGTGGGAGAGCACCCCCAGAGCCCCCCATCTCTTTGCCCTCTTCCTTTCCCTCCTTTCCTGCTTTTCTTTCTTTCTCTTTCTTTCTCTTTTCCTCCTTTCCTTTCTTTTCCTTCTCTCCTCTTCCTCTTTCCCTCCTTCTTCCCTTTTCTTCCTTCTTTCCTTCTCTTTCTTTCCCTCTTTCCTCCTGCATCCTGACTCTTTGTCCCCCCCCACCTTGGCAGGCCAGCTGGGAAGAGAAGGGGAGGCTTTTGAAGATGCCCCCCTTTTCTTCCCCTTCTGACATCACTTCCGATGATGTCGGGGTGTGTGGCATATGCTAATAGCCTAATAACTCATTAGCATACTGTATGCTAATAAGCTCCTGCAGGTCTTTTTTTACGAAATGACCCCTGATTTCTGCACAGGTGCACATCAGTATGGTGGAAAAGGAAGTAATTATCTGAAAGACTGAAAACTTTTACAAGCTTTGTATGCACAGAGCTTTGCACAAAATTTGGATATAAAAATGGGGGAACTGAGGATTCCTAGAACATCAGTTCTACTTTGGAAACTAGAACAGGTGATTTGGAACTAGAAAAAAACTGGGAAGAAGTGTGGATGAGCAGTCAGTTTAAGCCTCAACACAAATAATAAAAACACATAAATGCCCTAGAAGTACTGCTTGACTATGTGCTACTGAACCCTTCACTGGCTATTTCTAAGATTTAAGAGGGTAGGCCATGATACAGCAAAGAGTGAAATCAGTGGGCATAACTGCAACCAGCTCTGTGATGGATTGTGGCCTTAGTTTCTCACTTTCCTTTTTTTTTTTGCAAATCTGAGTGGCTCAAATACATTCCCCCCCTTTTGCAAACTGGGTGAAGAGACCAAAAACTCGAATTCTAGTTAGTGCCATCACATTGTCAGATCAAGTGATGCTATTCAAATATTCCCAAGAAACAAACCAGGCTAAATTTCGCAAAACGATTAAAGGAAGATGAAAATGCACATGAGAATCTTCAGAGTTTAAAAATTTTGAGGTTATTTATAGTGCATTCCCAAACAGAGTTATACCTTCCAAAGTCTAGTGATGTCACCAGGCTTAGAAGGATGTACCTCTGTTTAGGACTGCAGTGTTAATCTAGGAAAAACACGAACATTTGCTGAAATAATTAACACTTTTTTTTTTTAAGAATTAGTCCAAGTGCCTATCTGGTTTAAGCCTAGCCATTGCTCATTGTATTAAAAGGCAATATGATTATTGCTTAGCATGAGATAAAATAGACGGGACTAGCACGAAATTCCAGCAAATACTGGATCAGATAATTACAAATATCTGTGTAACTTTCTCCTGAGCAAAAACATAGGCAGTGATGTAAGTTTTCTAGGAAAAAATCTGGACATTTTCCCAATGCCATAAATAAAGGGAAATCTGATTTAGCATAACTTACTTTTACTTATATTTAGTACACAAAATTTAAAAACTACCACATGTTAATTTTCGTGTCTTAACAGAATCTAACAGGGTGGATCCAACCATGTTCCAAGGAGCCCTCCTCCAGCCCAAGCAGCCTTCCTTCAACGTAGGTAAGGGTAGGATCTTTCTCAATATTTGAACTGAAGTATTTGATTAAGAAAGAAAAAAAATCACATGGAGTTTCAATGCCAAAGTTTTATGCAGGGATTATTCTTATTGGAATAATACTTGTAAAAGTATAAAGACAATACAGCATATACTTCCTGTACAGTCTGTAAATTTAAGGGGGGGGAATCCAAATACACTGAAAACTGTTGACAGGCTAATTTTAGCAACGCCAAAGAACTGTTTGCATTACGCCTTGGATTTCTCTACCCATTCATCTTTTGCAACAGAATTTACAGTGCAACTCTAAACAGAGTTACACTATTTCAAGCCTATTGGTTTCAATGGACTTAGAAGGGTATAACTTTGCTTAGGACTGCACTGTTAATTGTCTTCTCCAGAGGTCACCTCACTTTCATTGTTGTGCTCCATAGCATCCCTTGCATTACTGGAGAGTTCCTAACTGATTGGTGATTATGTTATCCCTTCCACCATGTAAGAGAAGACATATAAACTCTGGTTTCAGTTTTGATTTGAGCTGCACCACCAATCAGGCAAATTTATAACCAGATTTTTTTATTTAAAATATTATTATATTTGTGGTTTTATCACTCCCTTTTACTGATTTTAGAAACCAATAAAGCATAAATACACTATCTCGCACAATTCCTAGGGAAACTCACATGAAAAAACATTAACGGCAACTTTGAAACTGCTGAGCTTGCCTAATATTTGTTATTCGCTGTGGCATCTATTTGTTGTTATTAATTTTACAAAACAATGACTCTTTAGACATGGAAAATTTCCTGGGGAAAAACCAAGGACTGGAAAATGTTCTGCTCCACATAGTTATGAACCTTAGGGAAAAGCAATGAAAAAATGATAAGAGCGTGTAATATTAAGAAAAAAAGGTGGTACTGGGAAACTTCAGGGATGAGCAGAGATTGATGAACAATTTTGAAAATGTGTAGATGTCAAGAATAAACCACAATTTGTGATCTGAATAAGCCTGAAATGCTCTACTTCTTGCTTCTTGGTTTAGGAAGCATTTGAGACTTATCAGATGGCTCTTTAGATCCACGTGAGGCATGATTGCTTCACGGATCTAAAGTTAATGTCCAGACACAAACATCTGGGAAATGTCCCTCTTCTGTGGGCATCCCGTTTTGCTGCGCTTTGGAGCCGTACTTAAAAGATACCACTTTAAATCTGGGGTTTTCGGTTACCTGCAGGACAACTGTGGACTTTCATCCGTCTGATTGTTCCACCAGCGCGCAATCCTCCCGTCGGGGTGGTCTGACATCAGACCATTCCGAGCGGTGCCATTTTAAAAAATCTCTACACATGCGTGGATCATCAAGGACGTGCTGTCACATCCATGTGCATGTGCAAAAAGTTTTTTTTAAAAAGCCACCACACACCTCCTTCAACAAGGACACACTGTGATGCCTATGCGCATGTGCAACCCCCCCCCACTGCATGCGCTTCCTTCAGTGGATGCCATCTAGACAATCCACAATGGAGGCAGCGTGCGGTAAGGCAATTCCATCGGGGGATGTCTGGTCATGCGACGATGGATTAAAAAGATCAGGATCAAATTCCAGCTGTCATAATGGTGGGATTAGCTGTCCATCTGAACGCACTCTTTGTTACCGAGAAATGGGGATTCTAAATCAGCTGTAATCAGTTGTTCTGAATCAATCCCAGGTGAGAACCTGAATTTGGACATCTCAACAAATTGTGGTTACACTGGAAACTTAGTAAACTGGGAGGTCATCACTCTTTGTATTTATTTGGGTGTTTTAGATTGCAATGCTTTTAAATTGTGACTTTTTCATTATGATTTGTAATCTACCTTAAACCACAAGGAAAGTTAGGATATAAATATCTTAATAAATAAATAAAGATTGGGAAGGAGGGAGGCAGCTCATAAACTTGAGAATTTCCCACATCCCAACCAATGCTCCCTCTAAGCTGTGGAGTCTTGTGAGCAAAAATTCTACTTTGTGTGCTACTGGTATTAAAGTTGTGAGCAAGCGATTTGGCTACTGCATAAATTAGTTTGCTCTGGAGCCATGCTTCCGGAGCTAAGACAAAAATGTGTGAGCTGGAGGCTAAAAAATTGTGAGTTAGCTCATACTAACTCAGCTTAGAGGGAACATTGATCCCAACTAAATTATGCTTGTGCATCTATATTCAGAATTACAGTAAGGAAAGCCTCTTAGAACTCAATCTGTTAGACAGAATTAACTCCTACTGTGTTCAATGAAGCAATTTAAGCATGAGTTAAGATCAAGTAGAAGAAATGTACTTACAGAACCATAGACTTTTCCGTTCTTGTTCATGGCTAAGTAATAGTTGCTGTTAATGGATTTAACTGCCACAACTCCAGTTTCTACAGATCGAATTGCCATTATACCTAACAATAAAAGGAAAATGAGAATGACTCAGATCTAGCAATTTATCATCGTTAAAGAAGATTTTCTGAACAAGAATTGAAATGGATCCTTCCAAGCCGTATTCCAAACCTCATTCCAAATATTAACAGCAACTGAATGGGGCTGTACATACATGACCTTTCCCATTCCGCATGTTGTTGTGAGTCCTTTCGTGTTCTTATTACTGATATTCTTCATGCATTTGCTTCTTTTACACTATTTTGTGCCATTTATATATTTATGCCATTTATATGCCCTTGACATAAAAAGGACATTAAAAATGTGCAAATTGAATGGTAATGGTAAAAACAGATTCAAAGAAACAGAAAAAGCACAAAAATGCAGGCTCATGGGTTGGATTTGTACAAGGGAGATGTTATATCAAAATGGGTTGTTTTTGAGTCAAAACACTATGGATGAGAAATTCAAAATCATCCCTACTAGTAACCAGTTGCCTTCAGAACTCTTTGCAACACAGATATACCCAAATGTTGTTTCAATTACCATATTTCGTTTCCTATTCCTGCCTTTTAAACTCCATAAATATTGAAAGAGCTCAACCCTTCTTAGTGTAGCTTTTCACTGAAATTTATCAAAAGAGACATCTGAACCACAGCATTAAATTAAATCTATAGCATATGTCAATAGAATGTCAGATTCATCCCAATAGGCCGAAACAGTGGTAAGCATTTTATTCCTTATAGAGTATTTAGATAAAACTAAATCTCTCTGCTGTAGAGAGCAGCATATACACTTCATTTTGGCAAGCATGTTGGTGTTCTGAGGTACAGTTACACTAAGCCTGGTGTGCCACGGTGTCTTGCTCTCTCAGATAACAGACAAAAAACGAAAACAAAATAAACCCCCCTACAAGGGTCTGTTTGTAATCAAATCTGCTTAACATTTTATCTCTGAAACAACTATGGGCACAGTTCCACTGGAGTAGGGGGTTTCTACTTCTCTCTCAAAAACAGACGTGACAAGCAGATAATTCCTGCTCTTTTCCATGCCCCTTCCTTCCCTAAACATCTAGGCACTAGCACAAGTCCACAGAGTTCATAACAGCTGGCTGAAACTGTTGTGCATGATAGCCCTCTATTCAGGGCCAGGTCGTTACACTCTGCCCACAGTAAAACCTGTAAAGTAGAACCTTTGGGCTTTCAATGTCTCGGTAGTGAGAGTTAAAACGGAATCATTATTTGAGACTTTGGAAAAAACTGCTATTAGACAGATGATCAAAAGATATCAGTATTCAGAACCTGTGTTGGGCTTACTCATGTAGGTGGTGATACCCTTGCAATGTCTTGCTTTCTATCAGATTACAGGAACAAATAGCATTTTGATCTGTTTGTAATCATATTTAGCATCCTCCCCCCCCCAAAAAAAAAACCCCCACTACATTCAAGATTTCAGTGATGTTAGAAAGTTATGGTGGCGTATTGTTGACAGGCTTGCAGCCTATTTGGGACTGGGTGGAGATGTCAAATGTATGAATTAGTACCTGTATACATGTGAGGAAGGGGCTCATCTCTCTTCCTGAAATCCCTTTCCTTGGTGTGTACAATGGAACTGTGTCGTAAAACCCTGCAATGCTGCTGTAGGTTTAGGGAATATGTAGATGGGCCATCCAGAACATTCTGCTCCAGCTGAACATAATAGGTGTGGCCAGCTAGCAAGAAGAACCTGTGAATGATCCACAGTACCTCTAGATTGGACCATATAAAATACAGTTGACCCTAGGGTATGGAATTAGTCCTTCCCCTCCAGTTTCCTGCTGGAAATAAGCTGGTGGGATAACTGGGCTCTAGAATCTAAATCACCTATAAAACTTGTGTGGTGTTTTGCCATGTAAATACTGTGTGCATATTTTATTTCTGTGTTTCAATGTGGAGTTTTAAATATATGATGCTGTGTTCTAAAATAAGGACATGTAGAATAAGAAAGAGGAGGGGCTGGATAGGTGAATGAAGTGTGTTATGATTGGACTGTAGCTGAATTCTAGGGGGCAGAGCTGACTGGATGGTTCAGAGAGAGGCTTTGGGGGCTGTCACATGCTGAATAATGCACTCTCAATCCACTTTCAATGCACTTTAGTGATCATTTGCAAGCAGATTTTGCCATTTTGCACAGTAAAATCCACTTGCAAAGTGCATGGAAAATGGATTGAAAGTGCATCACTCAGCATGTGTGAAAGCACCCTCTGTGTGAGAGTTAGTGCTGAGCAGTGTGTGTGTGGAAGAAGGAACCTGAGGTGTTGTGGAGTGTGAGAGAAATCTGTGCTCTGTGTGGAAGTTATTAGCCTGGGTGGCTAAATTGGGAAATTAAGTGGCACGTGAGGAAATAAGCCCATATGGCTAGGTCTGTTTAAAGAACCATTATGCTTATGTACCTATCTGAAACCATTATGCTTATTAGCCATAAAGAAACCATTACACTGTTTTACTGATAAAATCTATTAATATTTAAGAAAAACAACTGCTTCTGAAGAACTGAGCAGTGACTCAAAGAAGCTCATCCCCTGCCACATATTTTGTTAGTCTCTAAAGTGCTACTGAACTCTTGCTCTTTTTAATGCTACAGACAAACTAGTAGAACTACCTATCATGTTTATTTTAGAAGCTTCCCTTTAACCTCAGATGCTGACCGTTCTGTTAATTTACCACATACAACAAAGCCACCCTGTTCTCTGTGTCCAACTAAGAATTCAAAGGTGAGAGAGCCTTTGATGGCAGTGAAAATTAGGAAGGCAAGGAGGCAGTGTACCACACTGTCACCTCAGAACACTACAGTGTGGTGCCTTTATAGAGGTTACATATAAAGGGTTCACACAGAGAAAGAGAAGAACGTTAACAGCATGCAGCTTGTCCCTTTGCTCTTTGTTCTATCTCTGTCCATACTACTGGAACAAGGAGGAAGGCTGGACCCCAGTAGTTACACCAACAGAAATGTGGAAACAGTTTGAAAGAGAGGAGACAACCGAGAGGTGATATGATAACCATCTTCAAGTACTTGAAGGGCTGTCATATACAGGATGGTGTGGAGTTCTTTTCTGTTGTCCCAGAATCAATGAGTTGAAATTAAATCAGAAGAGTTTTTGGCTAAACATGGGGAAGAACTTCCTGACAGAGTGGTTCCTCAGCAGAACAGGCTTCCTTGGAAGGTGGTGGGCTCTCCTTCTTTGGAAATTTTCAAACAGAGGCTAGACGGCCATCTGACAGCAATGTAGATTCTGTGAACTTAAACAGATCATGAGAGGGAGGGCAGGAAGTGCTTAGTTCTTGTGGCCCTTTCTTACATGCCCAGGGAAATGGCAGATCACCACTTTGGGGTCAGGAAGCAATCTTTCTCCAGGCCACTTTGGCTAGGGATCCTGGAGGGTTGTTTTTTTTTTTTTGCCCTCTTCTGGGCATAGAGCAGGGGTCACAGGGAGGTGGGGGAGAGGTGTTTGTGAATTTCCTGCATTGTGCAGGGGGTCGGAAAAGATGACCCTGGAGGTCCCTTTCAACTCTGTGATTCTATGATCATTAATTAGATGTAAAAAGGAGGAAGAGTTTTGGGGTGCCTTAAAAGACTAGCAAAACTTTATTCCAGCATACACTTTTGCGGACTAGAACCTACGTACTCAGGTGCAATGCTAGATGATGTTGGTTCTGATCCATAAAAACGTAAGCTGGGACAAATATTTTTGTTAAGTTTACTGCAGCAAAATTAAACAGGAATCTTGTCGAATCTTCTGGGCTGGATCCAGACAAAACAGGCAAGTTCCACCAATTCCCCCCTTTCCACTGCAGACCCCCCCAACATGTAATTCATCAGGGTTCCCTATCTACCAGGTGCAGCATTTTGTGAAAATCAGTGGGCTGCAGTGAGAAGGGGGAGACAAGAAAGTTCCATTCTGACACTGGATATTTCAGTCTAAATCCAACTCATTGGTTAGAGAGCATACACTAATTTCACTGTTGTCACTTGTAAGCAACTGTTGCACATTTCTTTTAATTCTAAAAATTGCTGTTTGCAGTGAGTGAGGATTGTTTTTAAGAACAGACATTAAAAAGTTCATTTTGTTCACTAAATTGTCCATCGCTAGATATGTATTAGAATAAAACTAAAGGCATTTTATTTTTTTACATTTTATAATGAACCTACCATTTTACGGGTTTAAAGCATTACACATTATGTGTCTGATGCTCTTAACATAGTAAGATAGTATAGATATGGGAAGAAAATAAATACTGCATGTATTTTAGTTCTCTTTTTTTGCAATAAAATGTTAACTTAATTTTTAAAAAAATTTGTACCAAGTAACAAGACATGATTGCAGTTGGTAAACATTTAAATTTAATACAGACGTTACACAAGGCATGGCCTCATCTTGGAATCTGCTGTCCTAAACCTCTCCCTGAACCTTATATAATGCTAATTTCACAATTAACACAGTCTTCCAATGATTCTGATACCACTCTATAATAAAAGGAGGTTTAGAGTTTTTCTAGCTTGCTGCAATACAAAGGGTTAGAACCAGCCAGCTTTTTCACTCTATCTCACCCAGTTTCCCTCCTTCTTACAGCCTCCATCCCATGATCTCCAGCATAACATTTTTGGTGGTCCAAAGCTTAGGTGCTGTAAAGTACACCAAAAATTATCTTTACATTAGATTCTAAAACTGATCTTTTCAGATAATCCAGTCAAATCATTTTGAGATTGAAAGGTAATGGACACCCTGCCATCCCATGAATCAGACCTGTAACTGTGGGCCAGAAATTCTGGATTTGAGATCCAAAAGAAACGCAGAAAGATTTTGCTTTGCTCCCCTGACACTGCTTGCATACATCTGGAACACTGACACAAGTTTTTTGATCAATGACCAACTTCAATATTTCTGGAAATTTTACATCCTGTTATATGCAAAGACTAGGAATAAGACCCGTTGTAGAAAAAAAATCGAGCTCTAGAAAGAGGCTCTGGGAGCGTGCCAAGGCCTTGGACACTCAGCATTAATTTGCTGTGGCAACCTCAGCAGGATATAATGATACAGAGTCCACCATTTTCTCCAGAGGAACTGATCTCTGCTACCTGAAGAGCAGTTGTAATTTTGAGTGATCTCCAGCCCTCACCTGGAGATTGGCAACAATTGTTACTCAGGAGGAAATGGCTGGTAGACACCATAGACGGCACCCTCCAAATCAGCCATTTCCTCCTGAGTAACAAACCTGTCTGAGGTCCAATCCTTCCTCAAACTCAACCGTCTCCAGGCTCCACCCCTCAAATCCCCAGGAATTTCCCAACCTGGAGCTGGCATTGGCAACCCCATCTCCTTCCTAGCTATCCATCAGCCTACCGTTATCTGTGCCTCTGACTGCAGCTGACTTCTGCCATCCCAGATTAGTTGTAATTCTGAGTGATCTCCACCCCTCACTTGGAGATTGGCAACAGTGGTTCCAAGGGAGGGAATGGATGGTTGGGAGGATGGAGTCTATGGCATTGTACCTGTCTGAGCACCCACCCCTCCTCAAACCTCACCCTCTCCAGGTTACATCCCCCAAATCTCCAAGAATTTCCCACCTGGAGTTGGCAACCCTATCTCCTTCCCAGCCAAGCATCAACCTACCTTTATTTTCCCCTCAGTCTTCAGCTTTCCACCCGCCCATCTGTAGCCTCTATGGTGCTCTGAAACCCTGACTGCCACATCACATTGGCTGTCATGGGGGGGCATTTCAGCAGGGTTTAAGGACACAGAGTCCACCATGTTCTCCAGGGGAACTGACCTCTGCCACCTAGAGAGCAGTTGTAATTCTGAGTGATCTCCAGCTGTCACCTGGAGACTGGCAACAATGGTTTCCCAGGAAGAAAAATAGTCTTTCTCTGCAATGGGGACCAAAGCAGCTTACTTCATTCTCCTCTTCTGCCTTTTGATTTGCACAACACGCCTGTGAGTACGTTAGGCTAAAAATCTGTGACTGGTCCAAAATCACCCACTCAGCTTCTACAGCAAGAACCTGTATCTAGCAGACCCTGCTCTGAAGCACTGACTGTGATGCCTAGGGTAGCCAACCTCAAGGGGAGCCTGAAGATCACCAGGTATCACAACTGAACTCCAGACAACAGATCTCTCCCCCTAAGAAACTAACTGCTTTGGAAGGTGGGTTTTATGGCATTCTGTTCAACTGAGGCCTCTCCCCTCCCCAAACCCTGGCTTCCAGAGACTCTTCCAGAAAATCTCCAGGAATCTCCCTACCTGGAGCTGGCAATCCTAGTAAGGACTGGTCCCAATGCGTTCCTCAAAAAGGCCTGCAAAGGGTTTCCTTCCTTTGTCTGAACCAAGCTTGGTTGCCTACTGTAGCGAAACGGGCTCCAGTTTACAACTCAGCTGTTTGCCTCCCACCCTCATATCTCACTCCTTAAGTTTGCTGCCGTGACTCACTGAATTGTCACTGCCTTTTTACAGGGACAGTGAGACCCCTCTGGCTGAATCTCCCTATTTGGAGATGGAATCCCCAGTCTTTGGGGGATCCCTGGAAAGTTGGCAACCTAAGGGTCTGGCCTTTCCTTGCTTTCCCTGGGCTGCCCCCTCCCTTTGGTATTGTGCAGAGCAGGGGAGACTATGTGGTCAGAGCATAACACAGATTATTAACCCAAATAAAATAATTTATTTAACTATTTACACAATAATGGAGCACACACACACTAAATAAATAAGGCACAACTGTAGGAGTAAGCACACACCATGAACTAACATGGCATAAATCAACAGGGGTTAAACACAATCCTCTATCCCTACACACAACACTCTAACTCTGGAGGTTGTGGGCTCTGGATAGCAGCTCTCCTTGGACTGGTTCTGCTTCAGCCTCTCATTCTCTTACCCAAGAGAGCAGGGAAACTTCCATTAATTCCCCTGTCCAGCTGACTTTGGCTGAATTTCTGCTGCCTCCCAGGGTTCCCCCACATCTCTGGCTTGTGGCCTAGCTGGAGTCTATATTGATGCTGGCCTGCCCCTTGGGATGGTTCCTCTTTTCCCACACTTTTTGACCTTACTGCAGCTGGGAACTGTAGGCCGGCAGATGAGGAAGCCCCATTCAAGCCCTCTCTGGAACTACAGCTCAATTAAACCTTCTGGGGGAACATTTTAAACACAGAGATGGCAGCCATCTTACAGACACAGGTAAATGCCATTTCGTTACACCTACCAACAGCTACCGAGGGAAAAAGTCTCACACAGGAAGCAAGTGTCTTTGCCATCTGCCAGAAATTCTGGCAGGACACAGAAGCTGAAGGAGTGGGCGGGACTCAGGCAATGCAGCCAGTGGCTAGAGACACGTTCTGAGTGACAGATCATTGAGCCAACTGATTTTGGTGGCGTGTGAAATATTCAGGAGAGTCCATGACCAAAACAGAATTATATTATAGAGAGATATCACTTTAGCACTGCACATTCCTGTCCATATGTAGGGGTATGTCCATAAACAACATGAATATCATTTATAGGATGAATAGCTCACAAACACTATGGCTGAATGGAGCTGCTGCCACATGGAAGCATTTCTTCGTAGCCTTGTGTCTTCCTGCTAAAATGTATTAGATTTAATCAGCAATGTCATCTAGATATTTGTGCTTAAAATAGGAATAGCATGAGAAATCCCAATAAGCAATTATTGTATTGAAGATGTGGCAATTTCAAATAATTGTGGCTGTATCTATTCCCAGCATATGGTTCCCCATATATCATGGTCTGAGCAAGTAGTTTGCCTCCATTGGCCAATGAGTCTTTTCAGGAGAAGAAGGAATCCTTTGTCCATTGGAAGAAAAGTCTTCCTACATCAGAATGCATCTTTCTTCAAAGGAAGCCTTTTCATTCAGTCAGAGAGGACCATTAGATGCAACACCATGAATTAATTAAAAAGCACCTCAACAAAACAGTGAAATCCCACTGCTGCCTCTCACTGTCTTTCTCCCTTGCCAATTCTCTTGCTGTCACATCCTCCATCTCAGTCTCCCACACAGCTGCCTCCGCCTTTCTTCCATTGCTACTGTTCAGTGCTCTGCAAGCAGGCCCAATCAGCTCTCCTTTGGATAGCAAGGCTTGGGGCATCATTGGGAGCCAGAGGGAAAGAGCTAGACCAGGGGCACAGGCTTATGGCTAGTGGAACAGCTGATCCAGCAAACTTCCCATCCCAGCCCAAGGTTTAAATAGACTAAGAGAGAAGCAACTCCACCTGCTCTGAAAGCAGCACCTGAGACTCATCTTGCCAGGGTTAACTGGGGCCAGGATCCTGCAACAGATTACATTCACTATGATCCGGTTCAGGAGGTGGAGCACAGGCTGCCAGCCTGGCACTGTGTCCTTGCTCGGGTATCTCAGCATGAGCCCACTGCTTCTGTCAATAATTCTGCTGGGTCCTGGACTAGTTGCCCCAGGACATGGGGGAAAAGAGGGAACTTCTGGAGAAGGAGCTCCCACTGCACACTCCCCAGGGGCAAGTTCCAAAGGATCTCACACTGCAAGTTCCTCAGGGGCAAATTCTGGAGCAGAAGGGCCAGGGGCATTTCCCCTGCAGGGATCCTCTGGAGCTCCTGCTCTCCCACAGGCCACGTCTGTGGCTCCTCAGATTCCTCCTTGGAGGTTTCCCAGTCTGAGTCCAGAGCCAGCTTAGTAGGGATCATGCTCTGTGGCACTGTTTACTGGTGGATGGTAGGCGACATCCAAAATGGCAGCTGAGATATTGCAATGAGGTGTCATCTCATTTTTATTATTATATTTATTTACTACTTTTGTTTCCATTGCTTTTGATTTTTGATGGCAGCTCGTCTGTTTTTCATCAACTCTGCATGATATTTTCAGGAGTTTACCTGTCATTCCCAGAATGCAGACTGACAAGAATATTTCCAGTTTTATAGGGCAACTGAAGGCAAAATAGTTGCCTATTGGCATTAATGTCTTTGTTTTCCATCCAGTTTAGAAATTCTTGGTGGGAATACCCCTCACCTAAGGAATCAACCTTGTCAAATTTCAGAATGTAGGGAGAAATTGCCTCATCCAGTGAGCCAATAACAGTCGATGGAAACAATATGGAAAGCAAGACCACTCTGTGCAGTTCTTTTTCTGCTGCATGTTTGACTCAAATAATTGGAAAGCTTCAGTATCAAATATTCAAATACTTCCTTTCCCTTCCTTTGGAACTCTCTAAATTCTCTAAACTGCATGACCAGGCACTAGGGGGGAAAAGGGCGGATGGAATAATGGCACTCTCATTGTTATTCCTATTTGGTTTTTTATTCATATAAACATAATGAATGGGTCTTTGGGGGGTTTGTTTTTCCACTCATTTTTGAAAGAAATGCATAATGTCCTGTACAGTTTGGGGCCTGTGTACTTTAAGGACCGCATACTTCCATATGAACCCATCAGATGACTACAGTCTTCTTCAGAGGCCCTGCTTTGTCTGTCCCCACCATCTGAAGCTAGATGGGTGGTAACTTGAGAAAGAGCCTTCTCAGTTGTGGCACCAAAATTCCCTCCCCAGAGAAATTCCTCTGTCCCCTTATATGCTTGTCTTCTGCCCGTGAGTGAAGACTTTTTTGTTTTGTCTGCTGTTCCCTTGCTGATTCTTACTGATGCTTTCTCCAGTACATGTGTTTATTTATGTGCTCTATTTTAATTGTTTTTGTATATTTACATGTGTTTGTGATCTTGGGGACCCTGCATTGTATAGAAAGGCAGCTTTAAAGTGTTTTAAATACATAAAATAAACATCTCTGTCGCTGTATCACATCCATTGTCATAATTTAGATTGTAAGTTCCTATGAGGCAGAGACCTGTTTTTTTTTTTCTTTCTAACTCCGTAAAGTGCTATGGAGATTAATTGCACAGCATAATTTTTAAATTACCATCATTAGTACACAACGTGGGTGTCAAGTTGTACCAGCTACCCTTTCTACAGCATTCATTCATTTCTTAACAGCTAATAAACACAGAAAAGGTTTTTAAAAAATCACAACTGATTTTGTTTTCAGTTACATTTTGTACGGCCTTCATGATGACAACAGATGTGTTGTGTGACTCAGTTTTATACCCACACGATAAAATTGCAGTTCTGACAGGCATGGGTAATTAATGTGGTCCATATGAATGACAACATTCCTCTTCCCTTCTGCCACAAGACTTGTGAATTCAGTACCATGACTGGCATCGGATCAAAACACAGATTTCAGCAATCCAAATGGAATACAAAACAGCCCTCTCGATCCAAAGTTCTGCTGGCACTGTGATGTGAACATGCTGCTCTCAGTGTGCAGGCTTGCAGTGAAGGCAGGACTGTCTTAGACACTGTTGTGAGTAGGAAAATTTTTGCTGAACTGGAGCTACATACAGATACTAGCTTTCCTGTATGGGTTGTGAGGCAATGCAATATGCACAACAGAGTTAGTGTTTTGGAGGAGATCTAGTTTCAAACCAATGCCCAGTCTTATAACTCAGTGGCTTATCCCTGCTGTCACTAAGCTACACTATATGAGTAACAATGAAAAAGGTTTTGCGATGGCAGTGATGATATAGGTAAAGGAAGAACGAATCAAGATGATCCCATTGCATCTATAGCAACCAGCATTCAGAAAGTAGGTATAAAGGCCATAGCTATCACAAGTAGGTTTAAAATTCTGGACGCCTGGGTTGATCTGGCAAACTGGGCAAGGTTCTGCTAGAGCAGTGGCTATGTATCTGTTGTAATCAAGCAACTTGTGTGAGGAGGCCCAGGAGGAATTTTATCTAGTGCCTGTGCTGGCTCTTAACAGCCCTGACAGTGGTAATTATGAGGCTCATAAACAACCTAGGTCAGTGGTCTTCAGCCTGGGCAGCACCAGGCCCTACCCTGAACTCAAAGGCTACAGCGTACACCAGGGTGGCCAAACTTGCTCAACATAACAGCCACATAGAATAAACATCAGATGTTTGAGAGCTGCAAGACATGAACAAATATCACACACATGTTTTTATTGAAAGACATGCAAATTTGCTTTTTATTAACATTAAATTAGACTGTGTGAAAGAGCCACATTACTATCATATCACAGGAAGAAGGGAGCCAGAATTACGTTGGGATGCCAGATCCCCTGGTGCAGGAGGCGGTCTCCCACTTTTGGGTTCCCATCTCTTCGCTGCTGGCCAGCTGGCTGGTGGGGGGGGATTACCTCCAAAGGGGGAAGAACGCTGAAATTAAACGGGATGTGCCTACCTGACCTGGAAGTGATGTAGACTTATCGGAGATGCTGGGGGTGATGCTCTGGTTTTGGGGCAAAACTCTATGGTAGAAGCTAATTCTACCACAGAGTTTTGCCCAAAAACCAGAGTGTCACCCCCCATGTGCCTATGTCACTTCAGAGTCATGTAGGCTCTGCCACACTTACTAGTAGCCTTGGGCAAGTCTCTAGGCCTGAATTACCACACAGGCTTGCAGTGGGGATAAAATAGGATAACTGGAGGCCACACTGAGCTTGCCTCTCTCTAGTCTCCATTGACTTTTCCAGTTTCTGTGCACTCAGCATCAAATGGAACCAGTTCTTCCAAGGAAAACTAATGCAAGCTGAATTCCAGAGTTGTTGCTACTAGAAGCTTATTAGCAGTGTATATTAGAAGCACAACACTGAAAGAATCAGTAACCTGCAGGTTCCATCACCTGATGTTCTGCAGCAAGACTCTGCTCTAATAAAACCCAAATGAGTCCCTCATCAACGTGGTAGAAAGAGGGAGCTTATGTCCTATTGCAGCATTGGCCGGTGGCACATTTTACTGAGGTCTTGATCATCTCCTTGTTAGAGAGCAATGGGGAAGAACACAGGCTGTTATTCTAGAAGGGCAAGTTTTTTGTTGTGGCTTCTATTGTGCTGCCAGGTTGGATGAGCTTCTCACAGCATTAGCATTTTCAAGGAATTTTATTAGTTTACACTCAAAGTGATCTAAAATTGAATTAGATATTTATCATATTACATTTGTAAGGATTGCAACATAAACTGTCAGTCCTGTTGACCAATAATGTATCATTTTTCAGCACAGAAGGTTTCTGAAACTGCTGGGTGCTGCATGGAAGAGGACAGCATATTGTTTCAGTATGAAACTGGCAAGTGTTATGCACTGCAGTGATCCAGCAATGAATTTTGCTTTGATACAGTAGTTAGCCAAAGCAGTATGTTTGAATACAAGCCAACTTCAAGCAAACACATTTTTCCAGTAAGATTTTATTGAATTCTCACATGATATCCATATTCAGGCAGCCCAGAGGTGATGAGATTTATACTACATGCCATAGGAATTAAATTTGATTTGTCTTCCATTATACTTTTTAAAATGAAGACAAATCAAGTGTGGTTTTTACATTTAAAAAGTAGTTGAAATTTCTTCTGCAATTCTGTATCAAGGCAGTTCTCCTTCTAATATTTACTTTTTACTTCTCAAAATATTTTATGCTCCTTATCTCATCCATCCCCATGCCAACAACATTACATTATAATTCCCACTTGACAGAAGGTGAATGGATACTGAGACATGGGCCACAGCCAGATGACCAAGGACACCAGTTTATTTGGTCAGATAAGGAACTCAGAAGTCCTAGAGCATGCATGCTCCCTCCTCTGCTTACTTGCAGCCCATACACTGGAAATTTCCAGACCTGTCAGAAAATTTCCAGGATGTCATTTCTGAATCAGTTAATGTAACAAACTGTGGTTTGCATCTTTCCTGCCAATCAAAAATACCAAATCAGGAAGCACTGTAGTTTACAATCTGTGTTTGTAGGCAAGTATGACAAACCCCTGGTTGGCAGATTTTTCCCATCAAATCTTCAGTTCCCCTCAGTGACTGAGTTGCCCTACAGTAGCATTTATATATTCTTTGTCTTTTAAGGCTTGACTGTTCCACCCTATGTTTAGGTATTTAGTTTAGGCTTTTTCTCAGCTCAGGAACTCTACTGTAAATAAAGGAGCTGTCCAGTTTTATTAAACCCTTGAGAAATGGTACTTGAGGCAAATTAACTTTCAAAAACAAAATAAAGATTTTATTAAACAGGTAGGAAATATATGTATAATAGGAACAGTCAAGGTTTTGAGATTGCTGAGGTAAAAAACTTTCTAATATATACAGAGATGAATTCTTAGAACATCCAAGAGAGTGTATTTGTAGTTTTGTTTCAAGGCTTTCTGTTTCTTTCTTCAAGAGGTACTTTGTTTAGTATATTTCAGCACAATACAGTTCTTATTGATGTTTCTAGATTTCTTCCTTCAGAGTTTCAGGTTTTCCTTCAGATAATACAGCTTTTAATTAGTTCCTGAGGTGTCTAAGCTTCTCCCCTTTATCACAGACCAGGGTTCTCTTCCCAACCTCTTTCACTAGCAGGAGTTATTCTCCTTGTCCCTAAGAAGCAATAACTCCTTTTACTATTTGGCTTGTCTGGGAGTTCTCTCTAACCGCCCAGATCTTCTGCCAAATCCTTCTCGAGTATCCTTTGTCTGTATAAGGCTGTTCTGTAGCTTTTCTGACTGAGAAACTGAAGTTCTCCCTCAGAATGTTTTTGTATCTGTAAGACATCACAGTTTCTCTTCTTCTCTTTGTAGAAGTACTTTTCTGACTATTGCCTATCAGAAAACGCCTCTTCCCTCAGAAGCCAAACTTTCTGACTACTGATCCAAACGTTAGAAAGACCAAATTGCAAAAGATCCCCATTTGCGAAAGACCTCTTTCCCGTCTAGATCAGCTGTTTTATTTTTTCTCTCAGATGATGTAGACCAATCAGAGAGTGAAGAGAAGAGCCAATCACCTAAACTGTTCTTTCCAGGGAAGATTAATTCTTGAACTCCCTGGCTCTCTATACCAAGCAGCATTTTAAAAAGCCCGCTTTCCTGTGCTATCCACCACAGCAAGAAATAAAACCAAATCTGTTATGGTGTCAAGTCTGGATGCTTCAAGAAATGGAACTTTCTTCCAAACCAGGAAGCCTTACAATGATGTAAGATATAACTGTTAATATTAAATGCATACTTTTAAATTATCAGGTTACTTCTGAGCATGTTGAACCTTAGCCAGGCCTTTGTGCACCTGGAGTGAGGGGAAGGCCTTCCCTCTCTGCCTTTTTGCTCTCTCTCCTCATCATGAGCCACAGCAGCTCGAAAATCAAAGTGAGACGGACAAGGCTTCCACAGGACAGCATGATGGTTGGGGAGAATGGGGATTAAAACCAATAGCAGGCCACTGTGGCTAGTTTGTTCTTTTCCCCAGTGGCTGCCATGGTGATTGTGGTGGTTGTGTTATCTCTCCTCTGTGGCCAGATTGCTTTCCTCCTGGCAGCAACCTGGATGCTAGGATGAGAATGGAGAAGCTGTGGGGTAGTTACAGAGGATGGGCTCTTTACTTCCGTCCATGGTATAAGGTCTGCGGCTCAGAGAGGCTCACGGCTTTCCCATCCTCCAAGCCCTGCAGCAGCTATTTCAAAGGTGGGAACCCTGTAGGGGAATGGGCTTGCTTACTTTCCTGTGACATGGGGTGAGTGCCACATTAGGGAACCGTGCCCAGAAGAGCCACAGGCAGCATCATGTCAAACAACCAGATGTGGCTCCCAAGCCACCGAGTATCACTGGCCTAAGTCTACAAGGTGTTCAAATAACTCTATTAGACTACTACTTTTACCAGGCTTCTGGATGACACAGAACTACAGATGGGGTGGTGCAGTACAGACAGCATCAAACTGAGGAGATTGAGGATAAAATCTCTGTTCAGCCATAAAGCCCACAGGCAGTAGTCTCCATCTTTCAGCCTAACTTACCTTGCAGTGGCTAGGATACCATAGAAAATTTCTGCAGTTGGAAAGGAGGGGCAATTTTCACCATCTCTGTCTTCCCAGTGCAGACATTCATCCCCCACCCCCCCATTCCTGGAGATCCCCTCTCCCCAGGTGCAGCACTTCAAAGATGAGTTTGGGTGCAGTGAGAAGAGGGAGATGAGGCAGTCTCATTCTGCAGATAGAAATCACTTGTGTCAAAGGAGGTTTACCTCAGGATCCAAGCTGGGACGTTTTTTAAGTATCAAGAGGCTTACTGCAGATACACTGGCATGGATCCAGTGATGTGCAAGAAGGAACATAAGCAGACTTACTGCAATTCTGTTTGTGCATGATCTTGTGCAACACCGAGCACTTTCCTTCCTACATATTATTGTGCCCAGCTGCACAAGATCTTGTGGAAATGCAAGAGGGGATACAATAATTTTGACGTAGTGCAAGTGGCTACCACAGTGTTTTTCTTGCATTTCCACTTGTGAAAAACAAAACAAAACTGTAGTGCCAGGGGAAATTTTGCACTGGATCCAACTCGCTGCCTTGAGTTTTTAAAGAGCCTCCAATGGGGTAGGGGTTTAAAACACCACAGTTGGAAAAAATAACACTATTGGTTGTAATATAAAATTTATTCACACACCATGAGATATGCTATTACATACACTAGCTTTATGGGTCCCAAGACTGAAGTACGTTCCTGTACATGTTTTGAGTGGGAGGAATCTGATCTTAAAAGCTCTTCAGTAGATAGTATTTTGCACGAATTTCTATTGTTTCTGATACCTGCTGATGCTGTTAGTCTGTTTTGCTCTAAATCTGATATTGTAACCAAGAAAAAAAAAGGCCTGTAAACTGTCTTTTGCCTTTGACCTTCATCAGCTTGGTTGCATTAAGCTGGTGTTTCTGACTGATTTCGGTAATCGTGAAAGGATGAAGTCTCAAAGGCTCTGAGGTGTTTTGGAAGGCTCAGATAATAAAAGGAAATAATGGGTTTAATGCTAACAACATTCATTTCTGCAAGATGTGTGGACCAGAACACTTTGTCATAAGGAAACAAGCAGAAAACAACAACAACAATAAAACAATTTTGGTCATTCTCAGCAGTAGATGCTCAATTCAAGTTTACACCCTCTAGAATTTTGGGGGAGGAATACATATCCGTGGTGCCGACTATGATTTTAAGACAGATACTACACTATTTTCTCTCTCTTTTTTTGGTAACAGTCGGAACTCTGTTAACTGCAACAATTATGGCTAATCCTGTTTGACCACATCCACTGTAAAAGCATGGTTCTCAATGCCCTAATCTTTTCCAATTCATTATAATTAGAAACATTCCAAATATCAACATGAGATATGCCCTGTGGTCATTACATGTGCTGGCTTTATGGGTCCCAAGACTGAACTACGTTCCCCAGAGAAGCCAAATATACTTACTTTAAAATCAACTGCCCTTTTATAGTTAGAATAAGTACTCATTATACAAAATGACAAGGGAGCTAAACAATGGCTGGTCATCTCACCCCACAAAGAGGATCGTTAACAAGAGCCCAATGTGGTTTTGAACAGTTTCCTAAGTTTCGCGCTATTTTAGAAAAAAAAGAGCAATGGAAACAAACTGAGCGCATTTACAGAAGATGCTGTTGTTCATTTTGTACAACAATTACTGCAAAAGGCAATGCTGATTTATTGGTCTTTGAAAAACAGCCACATGTTCCAAAATAGTTATTCAAAGAGGAGATTTCACCTGAGTCCAGGAACTACTTCTTCATGGTCTGTTCCAAGCTTTTTGGGGGTCCTTAGAAGGATATCAGTGAGGTCTGTTAAGCAGAACTCTGGGAATCCTTTGAGAGTGGGAATCTCACTTTGCATAAATTCAGCACTGTCCCTTTCCTCAGTACACACCTGATGCACCATTTCTTTATCTCCCCCAGAGCTCTCCACCAATCAAAGATAACTCTGAATGAACAGGATAATACATTTATACATAGCCTAGATGAATCAGTGGCAACATGAAAGAATGATTCAATATCCACGGGCATCTCACAAAGTAGGAATAGCAGCATTCCTGATTTGGTGCACTTCTTGAGCATATTAAACTGATTTATTATACCAAATGATCCAGCCTACTTGGTATTGCCTACTCTGCCTGGCAATATCTTTCTAGTACTTCAAGCAGAGGTCTTTCCAATCCTTCCATATATCATTTTCTTAGAGGTGGCAGGGATTAAACCTTGGACCTTTAGCATGCAACGCAAGTGACTTCTGTATACAAGACAAGAATGGCATCTCAATATAGCCCACTAAAACAAATTCAGGCAACACCACCACAACAAAATGATTTCTGCATGAACCTACTAAAACAATCTACTTAGAGCTTAAAAATAAAAGTAATCTTGATGTATTTAAAAAACCTGGACCATTTTTCAAGTACGGTGGGTTGATTTGGAGGAAAATGTTCCCCAAAAGATTATTAATATTTTGATTTTATAGGCAACTTCACCTCTTGCTTTAAAACGCAGGTAGAAATATTAAAAGAACAAAAATTGTTAGGCATTTCATACGGAAAAACTAAACCACACAAGTAATTCTATTTCATTTATTGCTAAATCTACAGTTTGAATATGCAAATCTGGTATTCCACTGAAGAATAGGGAGCAGTGGACTTTCTGAACTTTTTCACGTTATCAGTTGGATATTGTAAAATAATGAACATCCATGTGGGAACTCATAAGATGAATCAAGAACACCCTTTGGAATTCACTGCTGTGTCCCGCTGCACTCTTCAGAAGTGTGGCTCATGGAAGCTTTACAAAGGTTTTGCAGCAGTGAGATTTACTCAGATGCACACAGATTTCAAATTGCAGCCAGTCATTGTTTTTATTTTAAGTCTAAAGGACAACAGAGGAACTATATCTGGAAATTAAGCTGGAGTAAGGTGTTATTTGTTTGTACAACTCCCAACTTTTGTCCTGGAGCTTTCTGACAACTTTTATAAATAAAATTGTTTCTTGTAAAGCACAGATGTTCTCCTTACACAGTATTTATAACCTGTTTGCCAAACCAGGGGTGCAAGCCAACAGAAAGAGACATTCTCCTGGAGACCGTGAGGCCTAAGCTTACATCTTAGAATATTCTGAAAGAATCATGAGCATCCTTTCCTGTATCAGTGGCTGAAATTAAATTGGAATGGGGTGGAATTTTAATATTAGTTAGATTTTTATTTTAAATGTTTGTTTATGGACCTCTTAACTGTATCATTAAGCAAAAATTTAAATCAGTCTGAAACTGGCTTCACAGAAGTTTAATGATCCAGGATAATTTTACAATTTATTTGATTTGTTGCTGTTAATACCAAATAAGAGCATATATATAAGAGCATATATCCAAAATTAGATAGACCCTTCTCATAGGAACGTGGCAGTAAATTGTTTAAAGAAATTTTTGTGGGTGTGGGCTCTTCTGAATGTCTTCTAAGTAACTTAGTCTGGTAGCATTAGCCATCCAAGCACAAATGACTGACAGATGAAATAGGACACGTGCTGCCTTCAGCTGAAACAAACAGACAAATCCATACTGAGTTGCCCTTGGACTTGTTTTATGCTTTCCATTTCCTTCAGTAATAAGAAATGAGAGCTGCCACTGTATCTGCCCAAACTGAATGGCTCATGAATGCCATCAATGAATGAACTGAAGGTCACATCTAGTCTAGAGATGTAAACTTCTTTGAAGCCAGTTTCAAACTGTCTTAAACTGTCATGTCCTTTCTGGTCCTGAAATCTGGAAATGAAAGTCTGTTGAGGGCACTAAAAATTCTTTGCTACAGGACTTTATCCTCTTCAGAAAACTACAGTGTCTTTAGTATAGTGGTGGTCAATCTGGGTTGTTTTTTTTTTTTTTGGGGGGGGGGTCATATAAATTCAGCCCCCAATGGTGAAAATGGAATTCTGGTGTATGATACTCTACATGTGCAATTCTAAGCCTTAATATTGGGCCAGGGAACAAACTAAATCACAATATGGGAGAGTTGCAGGATGTAGGGATACTGGTCTGCAGTAAGAGCTAGCTTCAAGTTGAGTAGCACATTAGAGATCAACAAAATTTTAGGGGTATATGCTTTTGAGAATCAAAGCTCCCCTCATCAAAAAACCTTGTTTGTCTCTTACAGTGCTACTGGACTTGAAACATGGGTTGAAGCCAGAGGTATTATCAAGGAAAAATGCAGACAGACCATTCCTGTAGCCAAAAGAAATGACGAGCATCAATGGATGATGGATGAAACTCTTAGAATTGCTTAAGACAGAAAAGAAGCGAAAGTAAAAGGTGACAGAAACAGAATCAGAAGTCTACATGCAGAATTCCAGCAACTGGCACACAGAGACAAAGAGAAGTATTATAATAGCCAGTGCAAAGAAATACAAGAGAACAACAAAAAGGAAGAAGAAGAGATCTGTTCCACAAGATCCAAGAAAACAAAGGGAAATTTAAAGTATGGCTGGGGATGCTGAAAGATCAACATGGAAATACATTAAGTGAACAGGAAAAAATGGAGATACAATAGGAGCAATACTCAAAAGAACTATACAGGAGAGAGGAAGAATCTTTTGAAGAAAAACCTGAAGTTTTAGAAAATGAAGTGAAGCCTGCACTCAAAGCAATGGGAGAAAGAAACCACCAGCAGACATTAAAGACTGCAGCAACTATCAGACCATCATACTAATTTCTTACACACAATGCTCACAATCTTACAACAAAGACTGTTACCATATATGGAATAAGAAATGCCAGATGTTTAAGAAGATGAATAGGTTTTTATACCCCACTTTTTTCTACCTTAAGGAGTCTGAAAGTGGCTTACAATCACATTCCCTTCCTCTCCTCACAAACAGGCACTTTGTGAGGTAGATGGAGCTGAGAGAGTTCTGAGAGAACTATGACTGGTCCAAGGTCACCCAGTAGACTTCATAGGGAGGAAGAGTGGGGAATCAAATCTGGTTCTCCAGATTAGAGTCTGCCATTCTTAACCACTATACCACACTGGATTCAGAAATGGAAGAGGCACTAAAGATCATATTTCAAAGTTATGTTGGTTACTGGAGCATATGAGAGAATTTCAAAGAAAATTAGCTTGTGTTTCATAGAGTACAGCAAAGCTTCTTATTGTGTGGATCATGAAAAGCTATGGTTTGGCTTTAAAAAAAAAAAAAAAAGTGTGCCACAAAAATCGATTTTGATGTGCAACCTATGCTCTGTACCAGAGGTTACTGTTGGGATAGAATATGAAGAAACAGAATAGTTTCAGTTGACAAAGGTGTATTTTATCTTCCTGTCTCTTCAATCTGTGTATGCAGAACACATAATAAGGAAAGCTGGATTAGATTTAAATGAAGAGGGAGTGAAAATTGGGGAAAGGAACATTAACAATTTGAAATATGCAGATACTCCAATACTGGCAGAAAATAATGAAGACTTGAAACTACTACAGATGAAGGTTGAAGCAGAAAGTGCCAAAGCAGGATTACAACTGAACATCAAGGAGACAAAAGTAATGACTATGGGGGAATCACACACCTTTAAGGTTGATGTTGAAGAAATCAAAATTGTTTGAGATTTTCTACTCCTTGGCTCAATTATCAACCAAAAAGGAGACTGCAACCAAGAAATCAGAAGGAGACTGAGTGTGAGAAGCACAGCTATGAAGGAGCTAAAAAAGATGAATCCTGATTGGGATCAGCTTTCCTTTCCCTTCACCTGACATAAAACCTGCTAAGAACTGCTAACAGCAACAAAGCCCAGCCTACAATTTACACTCTGTTCGAAACTCTAGGTATCATATGCCCAACTTGGGAAAAACAGGTTGCTTACCTGTAACTGATGATCTTTGAGTGGTCATCTGTGCAGTACCACACATGGGTTGGGCGCCTGCGCACGACCTCGTTCGGAGAAACTTCTAGAGCTTTACCTCAGAAGAGCTTTTGGCGGGCTCTCCTCCCGCCCTGGGGGAGGAGACATGCACTGCGCATGCCCAGAGCGGGAGAGAGAGCCGCCTCCCACTCAGTTCCTTCGACCGCCACTGTCAAGGCCAAAGAATCCAAAGAAGGACATCTGGAGATGCCAGCAGCGGGGAAGGCTGGGTGGGATTGTGGTACTGCACAGATGACCACTCGAAGATCATCAGTTACAGGTAAGCAACCTGTTTATCTTCGTCGTGGTCTCTGTGCAGTCCCACACATGGGTGATTACAAGAGCTGAACCAGTTGGAGGAGGGAGCTGGCAGCTGCAAAGGACACAAAAAATAATGGTTAAGATACAGCATCACCATCAAACAAAATCACCCACGGGTCCTACCTGAGGGTCCAGCAGGGTCAAGCGAAGAGAGATCGCAGTACCGTCTGACCAAAGGCAGCATCCCGCCGAGCTCGGACGTCGAGTGCGTAGTGGGTCACGAAGGTCGATGCCGAGGACCACGTAGCAGCCGCACAGACGTCTTCCAATGGGACACCGGCCAGGAAAGCGGTGGATGTCGACACCGCCCGTGTGGAATGGGCAGTGAGACAGGTAGGAACGGGTTGACGCGCCAGCTCATAGCAAAGGGCTATGGTGGAAGTCACCCACTTAGAGAGACGTTGAGAAGAAATGGGTTCCCCCGCGTGAGGGGGGCCATAAGCTAGGAACAGCCGAGGAGATTTACGTATGGGCTGCGTCCTGTGTAGATAGAAAGAGAGCGCTCTGCGCACGTCTAGACAGTGCAGGGCTCTCTGAGAGGCATCAGTCGGGTTCGGGAAGAAAGTAGGCAGAACAGACGACTGAGAGAGGTGAAAAGCAGAGATGACTTTAGGGAGGAAGGAAGGATCTGTTCTAAGGACCACCTTCTCCCTATGAAAAACGGTATAGGGGGGATCGGCCCTGAAGGCAGCTAGCTCCCCTACTCTGCGTGCAGTGGTAATGGCTACGAGAAAAGCCGTCTTCCAGGACACTAACCTGAGGTTGGCGGTAGCCATCGGCTCGAACGGTTTAGCCATGAGTTGAGAAAGGACTAGAGACAAGCTCCAGGAAGACACCAACAGTTTCCTAGGCGGGCACATGCGAAGAAGACCCTTGAGGAATGTCTTGGTGAGACAGTGGGAGAATACTGACGAGCCTTGTATGAGGGGGTGGTAGGCGGAGATCGCCGCCAAATGAACCCTCAAGGACGAGTATGCCAGGCCCGCATCCTTCAAATGCACAATGTAGGCGAAGATCTCACGGAGAGATGATCGAATCGGATCGAAGGAGTGATCGGTAGCATAGGATTGGAATCTGTCCTACTTGAACTGATAGAAACGTCGAGTAGAAGGCTTCCTAGCATTCAGGAGGATTTCAGAGACCTGAGGCGGGAAGTCTAGGGCTGGATCTTCCAGGCCGTTAATTTGAAAAATCCCGGATTGGGATGGATGATTCTCCCTCGGGCCTGAGAAAGGAGATCTGGGACGACAGGGAGGGGACGGAAGGATCGACAGGAGAGTTGAAGCAGGTGCGGGAACCAGACCTGGCGTGGCCACCACGGAGTGATCAGAATGCAGGAGGTGCGGTCTGCACGAATCTTCTGCACGACCTGAGAGATGAGAGGGAACGGAGGAAACAGATAAAACAGGGTTCCGTTCCATTTGTGGAGAAAGGCATCCCCGAGCGACCGAGCAGACGGGGGACCCCTGCTGAAAAACAGGCGACATCGAGCATTGTCGACGGACGCGAAGTCGTTGACAGATGGGTGACCGAACTCTCGAAACAGAGGTCTAAGATACCGGAGGGGAATGGACCATTCGTTGTCCGATGAGGCAGAACGACTCAACCGGTCCGCATCGACATTCTGATCCCCGGGAATATGGATCGCCGAGAGCGTGATGGAGTGATGGAGGCACCAGGACCAGAGGCCTATCGCCAAGGTGCAGAGACGAACAGAGGCAGTGCCTCCCTGTTTGTTGACATAATAAACAGCTGTGGTGCTGTCGGAAGCCACTTGGACGACACGGCCTCGGAGGGTCGGAAGAAAGGACTGAAGGGCCAGGTAGATTGCTTGCAACTCCAGGTAATTTATGTGGCGAGTTGCATCTCGAGCAGACCAAGCCCCTTGAACAGTAAGTGTTCCGCTCCGGGCTCCCCAACCCAAGAGGGAAGCATCTGTGGTCAACAGCAAGTCGGGAGGAGGAGGACGAAAGGGCATCCCGGAAAGGAGGTGGATAGGTTGAGCCCACCACTCGAGGGAGGTGAGGACGGTTTGCGGGATCGACAGAACCATGTGCCAAGGCCTCCGGAGGGGATCGAAGGCTCGTAGGAGCCAGAGCTGAAGCGGCCGCATCTTCAGCCGAGTGTTGCGGACAACAAACACCGTGGAGGCAAAGTGACCGAGGAGCCTCATGACAGAACAGGCGGATTGTTGGGGACACGTCTGAAAGGCAGACACCATCGCCCGAATGTTGGAAGCCCTGGACTCCGGAAGGAAAGCCGCTTCGAGGTTGGTGTCGAGTCGAGCCCTGAGGAATCGAAGGATTTGGAGGGGCTGAAGGGAGGACTTGGCGTGGTTGACGCAAAGCCCGAGAGCACGGAGAAGGGAGAGAGTCTCCCGAGTGTCGTGGAGCAACTGAGTTGGCGTTGGAGCTACGAGAAGCCAGTCGTCGATGTAAGGATAAAGAGTGACTCCCCGTCGGTGGAGTTCAGCTACCACCACAGCCATCAGCTTGGTGAACACCCGTGGAGCTGTAGAAAGGCCGAAGGGAAGCACCCTGTACTGGTAGTGGGCATCTCCAACGGCGAACCGGAGAAACCGCCGATGTTGGGGACGGATCGTGACATGGAAGTATGCGTCTTGAAGATCGACTGACGCGAGCCACGCTGCCCGTGGAATGAGAGGGAGGATCGACTGCAGAGTGACCATTCTGAATTTCTGATACCGAATGTAACGGTTGAGATCCCGAAGGTCCATAATTGGTCTGAAGCCTCCGTCTCTCTTGGGGACCAGGAAATACTTCGAGTAGAAGCCGAGAGTTCGTTGCGCCTCCGGGACGACCTCGATGGCCCCCTTGGCAAGGAGAGCAGAAACCTCGAGATCGAGGAGGGGGTCTGGAGGCGTGACGACAAAGTGTGGGAGGATCGGAGGCGAAACGAACTCTATGGCGTACCCGACCCGCAGGATGGTGAGGACCCAGGAGTCGGTTGAAATTTGTACCCAGGCTGGTAGAAAGGGGAAGAGGCGGGTACGGACGGAAGGAGTGAACGACGTTGGAGAGAGACGGTGGGGACAGTCAAACAGACTGCTTAGGCTGCGGCGGCTTTTTGGTGGGTTGGGAACGGTGTTTGGAAGGAGGACGGGAGTCGTACGGTTTTCTCCTCCATTGGGAGTGAGGTGCCGGAGATAGGTATCGCCTGGAGCCGGAAGGTTTCCAGGAACGGTTTCTGGGACGGTAAGGTGCAGCCGAGACTCCAAGGTTTCGGGCCTGCTTACGACTCTCATCGACAGCCTTCAACACTTCGTCGGTGGTGGAGTGGAAAAGGCCGTTTCCGTCAAAGGGGAGGTCTTCTACACGGAACTTGACGTCCGGTTGTAGAGATGTGCCCCGCAGCCAGGCATGACGCCGGAGAGCGACAGAAGACACCAGGAGTTTAGAGGAGCAATTGACTGCATGACGAACGGAATTGATTTGTTGCTTTGATATGGCACAAACCTCAGACAAGGCAGCCGAGAGAGTGGGACAGTGCTCTTCCGGAACAAACTCCAGGACAGGGCAAATTGCATTGGCAACGTTGAATGCGTAAGCAGATAAATACGACAGATAAGTATCGACCCAGAGATTCATGGAGGCCAGAGAGTACATCTTCTTGGCCAGAAGATCCAGTTAACGACCCTCACGGTCAGGGGGCGTGGACTGGCGAGCAGGCTGCCTCGATTTCGAAGAGGAGTGAACCACCATGGAGTTCGGTGGTGGCTGAGAAAGGAGGAATTTGCCAGGAGCATCCTGGATCCTGTACAACCCATCATAGCGCCTCGAAACCGGAGGGATAGAAGCCGGGTGTTCCCATGACTCTTTCAACATAGAAAGGTGGACAGGCAGCAAAGGCAAGATGGGAGACGGAGGAAGATCAGCCTGGACCAATCGGTGAACGACGTCGGTCACTGCTGGGGACTCCGTAAAGCCCTGAACTTGGAGGGCAGTCGCCATCCTGGTAACGAGCTCCAAAAATGCCTTAGGGCCCTCCGTAGGTGAAATCGACCCCGAGCATCGAGGCTCGTCCTCGATCCGAGAGACCTCGGGATCGAACTCCGCCGAATCCGACCTGTCCGAGATCGACATAGGAGAGGAGGATCGGGGTTGGACAAGGTCGATGACCGGATGGTCGACGGCAGGACGGTGTCGAGGTTCCATTGGGGAACTCCTTGGGGCGTCCCGATTTCTGGGAAGGTCAGAAGACTGTTCCCGAGAGGCAGAATGAGCCGAGGCCACAGATGCCGAGCGCCGAGGGCGGTCAGGGGCGTGGGCCTGATCTCCGCGTTCCGAATGCCGGATTCGGTCATAGCGGTGTCTCTCCGGTGTTGGAGACCTCGAATAATAGTAGGCCGCATCCGGACGCTCCCAACGGTCTTCATAGGACCAGCATTGGTGGTCAGAGGCCGAATCAGACGACGACGGGGATTGCCTACGGATCAGGCATCGACGACCATATCGGGATCGGGACCGCGCATGGCGGTGCACAACCAGACCCTCGTCCAAAGTGTGGATCGGGGTAGTGGAACGCCTCCGTGGAGACCGGGAGCCTGTTCGCGGAGACAGGTGCGGAGGCGATCTGGTCAACTGGCCCAACGGTATCGTCTCCGTCGGTGACGAGTGGGAGTGCTGCGGAGTCTGTTGTCGAGCCGCAGACTTATGGGATGTAGAGGCGAGGGCCGGCATCGACGTCGACAACCCAGTCACGACAATGGGGTCCACTTTTGAAACCGAAGCAGAGGGCGTGGCCTTCGACTTCGAAGGGGTCTTATCTTCAGCCCGCTTAGGTTTCTGTTTCGGTGCCTTCGAGGAGGTGTCCGATTTCTTGGCTACCGAGACCTGGGAAGCTCCTGAAGACATTGTGGGACGCAAAGCCGATTCAACAAGAAGAGCTTTGAGCCTAGCCTCTCGATTACGGCGAGCCTGACGAGTGAAACTCGCGCAATGAGGGCAAGAATCTACTCTATGGGCCTCACCCAAACAAACTAAGCAAAGGTCGTGCCCGTCGTTGGATGGAATTTTAGCAGGGCAACGACGACAGACCTTAAAGAATTGAGTTTTTCCCATACAAAAATCCCCACCCACCCTCCAAAGAAAGGAGGGGGGGGGAAGAGAGATAGACAAAGATTTTTTTTAAAAAATATTTTTTAGAAGAGAAAGAAGCAGATGGAAAAATAAAGCGAAAGCGAAGAAAGATATACTCAGCTGAGGTAAATGGAGGAACGACAGGAACGAGGTGTGAACACGAAGGCGGTCGAAGAAGAACTGAGTGGGAGGCGGCTCTCTCTCCCGCTCTGGGCATGCGCAGTGCATGTCTCCTCCCCCAGGGCAGGAGGAGAGCCCGCCAAAAGCTCTTCTGAGGTAAAGCTCTAGAAGTTTCTCCGAACGAGGTCGTGCGCAGGCGCCCAACCCATGTGTGGGACTGCACAGAGACCACGACGAAGATCCATTTGTTCAATGAGCAAAAATAAGAGCAATAAGAGTCTGAGCAGAAATCTCCCCTCCCCAACCTCCAGAGCAGCTGGGTGGACAAGCACCACTGATAAAGCAGCTGCTGTGCTCAGGGGTCAAAAGACAGGCATTGATCCGAGAGGGTACAAGTTAACTGTAACAGAGCTACTTCAGTTATCAGTACACACTTAGTCAAGAGTATGTTATCTCTCCAGATGAGAGCCAATTTGGTGTAGTGGTTAAGAGTGCGGACTCTAATCTGGGAGAACTGGGCTTGATTCCCCACTCCTCCACATGCAGCTGCTGGTGTGACCTTGGGTCAGTCACAAGTTCTCTCAGAGCTGTTCTCTCAAGAGCAGTCCTTGAAAGAGCTCTCTCAGCCCCACCTACCTCACAGGGTGTCTGTTGTGGGGAGAGGAAGGAAAAGGAGATTGTAAGCCTCTCTGAGACTCCAAATGAAGGGTAGGGTATAAATCCAATCTCTTCTTCTCTTTTTCAGCTACCCTGTCAAATATTTCAGGAACTCAAGGGAATGCTGAAAACTGAAGTCTTTCAAGCAATATGGATACATATTATTAACCGTTCAATTATATCTTGGCCATGATACAAAATCAGTGCATGGTTCTGAGCCCCAAGTCTGAGGCAGGGAATTAGCTCTTCCTTGACCTTCATCTACCACTACACGGACCCTTGTTGCTGCATAGCCAGACACAGTGTCCTTCCTATTTTCATCCTCCCTTGTATCTATAGCCCTGGTTTTGTTTACCTTCTGAAGTGGGATTCAGTTCTAGCAATTTAGGTATAAGTTACCACCTGTATTGCCCAATACAGGTAGTACAAGATGACAGGTGATGTCAAGACCAGTGCTCAGATAGGCCTGGAGGCAATTCTCCTTAGCCTAATCCTGCTGTGCCTTAAATGCCTCCCAACACCCTTTACATACAAGCTGCCCACCTCCACCCTTATTTTGCAGGCAAGGTATGTCTCAGCTAGGTGTTACTATTCCCAGACCAATGGTTAACTCATTTTTAATGCCTGCTTCAGGGCTATCTGCCTGCTGGGCCCTATGATATGTGTATTCTTTGTCTCTTGCTGCCATTTGGTATTTGCCTGCTTCTGGATTTGTGACCACTGGGAAGTGGTCTCTGCAGACTGTCTTGGCGATTGCCTTGTATGTCATCCTGGGCTAGTCTCTTGACATTTGTGTGCCTGATGTCAGAGGATGAGACTGCAATAGGACATAATGGATTTTCTAATTTCCGTACTTCAGTCCTTGATAGGATGTTCCTGATTTCAAATTCCAAAACTGTCCTTTCCTACCCTTTTTCTGGTCTCTGAAGAGGCAATCGGAGTTGATAATTTTACTTCTCTCTGCTACTTGGCTGAAGGGAACAACTAGTTGTGAGATGGCATGATACATCCTGGATTATGCTTAATACCTACGAAGCAGAAGCTTATGTGAGAACTTTCCAATATACCACCGGCCCAGGAAGAGGGATCTGAATTCTTCCATTACTTATAAGTTTCCTTCTGAAACTACCATTTTAAGGTTTTTATCCTAGTAAGTGTTTTTCTTGGTCACAGGAGGCCCATCAAGAGAAGAAAACAATTTTTAAAAATCAGTTGCAGGTTGGGGGAAGGGAACTTCACTTTGCCTTATAGGGAATTGCAGACAACCCAATACCAGCACTGAATGCCCAGGGGAAAAGCTCTGTTCTCAGTACAGGATTATGTGGTTCCATAGTAGAGCCACAATTCTTGAGTGAGTGACCAGAGCTTATTCATCTTAACTGCAGTTTCATATGCTTTATTTAGAGTTTCATATATGTGTTATGTTTAATATATGTGATATATTTTAAAATTTATTAAATTTTTATTAAAAGAAAAAGAAAAAAAGAAGGGATGGCAATAGCAAGTCTTAGATTTCAAATGACAGAAACCATGTTATGAAGTAAGGACCTTTCATTGCAACTCATCTGTAGATTCACTGCCAGTGCCACATAACACAATTTTATCATGGAAGAAGGACAATGTTTTCTCCTGAAGATTGGCTAGCCATACCTGGCAGCTTCTGACAAAACTTACCCGCTTTGTAGGGTACCACTGCAAGCTCTTCCTTGGAAATATATATGGAGGTACAGTCAGAGCTAGGTTGTGGCCTTGACTGCAGTGTCTATGGATCACTCTGAAGCCCCATGAGATCTCTGTGCCCATGAAACTAACAGCAACTTCTAGTGTTAAAAAAAAACCAACCCCCAAACACCTCTTTGCTGTGTTTGAGTAGCAAGCTGCCATAATCAACCTCCATATGCAATAGTGTTAAAAAGAACTCAAGGCTAGCCATTCTGGTACACATATGTAAACAACTGCCCAGTCTACTGCATGCACCTGACATATGTCTCTCACAGCATTTTCATCTTTTACACTCGACCGATTGCCTGGATCGTGCAGCTTCTCTCCCTGGAGCAAACACTTTAACATTTTCTCCAATGCAATAACAATAAGCACCATTTCCCTAAACATTCTTTCATCACCTCATTAAAAAGCAGAAAGCAAAGCAGGATAGCAAAGTCTCCACTGTGGCTGAGCAACTCTGAAGGTAGGTCTGAAGAACACAATCAATTTTCACCCTTCTGCTCTCATTATTCACGTCCAACTTTTAAATTGTTTTATCACCTTGTCTGCTGATATTCTCAGATGACTGTGTTTTGTGCAAACCTGTGCCTCGCACTTACTATTCATACTTGTTCTACCTCTCAAGGTAGTGTAGGCTCTTCTACATAGAGAAAGATATATATTAACCAAATTTTGTGACAACTCTGATTCTGTCTGAAAATTCATATTTCTTTTATGGATTCTCCCCACTTGGGTGGAAACGGTGGTGTCCTTTTTTCCTGACCTTAATAACAAAATTTAGCAGCAATATTGCCACTAAAATGGATGACTGTTTTTGTATCAGTTGCCTAAAAATGGCATGAATGTGATATAACAACAGTGGGAAAAGGAAACATTTGCCAAAGAAAACAGACAGTACAATAATGGTCTTCCCAACTATGCATGAAAAAGAAAAAAAAATACATATTTTTACAGTTCACATAGATTGAAAGACATTACTTGGAACACATTTATATCTTCACATATTTGCTTGGAAGCAAGTCCCACTGAACACAATAGGGCTGGCTGGCTTCCAAGTGTGCATGGGATTTCAGCCTCACATGAAAACAATTAATCCCATAACCTTCATAAAATTTTACCCTCCGGCCCACAAACTGAGTCTGATTGATCGGGAGAAAATGGGATATAAATATTTTAAACAAACAAACAAACAAACAAACAAACAAACAAACAAACAAATATAACTTTCCACTCAACCCAATAGCAATAATGGCAACCATATTTGGAGCCTTCCAGCATAAAAGTTTCTTGTAAAAAACCCATTTCTCTGTATAATCTTCTAGGGCAGAGGTGTTGAACTCATTTGTTATGAAGGCTGGATCTGACATATATGTCACTTTGTTGGGCTGGGCCATGTGCTGGGTGGTCCATGGGGAAGGGAGGCCCCACCGCCGAGTCACATGCTCAGTGGCAGGACTAGGCCCCTGATGCGTGGAAGAAACTGTCAAAGAATCCCCTCCCATGGGCCAAAGTACAGCTGCTGCATGGGGGGGGGGGAGCTTGAATATGGTGATGGAGCTGGCAGCCAGCAGGCCCCAAAAGAGCATTGTCTGCACTCCCCAAGTACAAACACTAATCCCTGCGGCCATCCAGAACAGCATCCCTGGAGCTGCAAATCGAGTGTAAAGGTATGAATGTGGCTGCAGTGGCTCCCAACTTACCAGTGAGGCTGTCCCTGAAGTGAAGGGGTTCTGTTTGACTGCTGCAGATGAGGTTGTTCCACCATGCTAAAGCCACAATCGGAGTGGCTCCACCCATCCCCGAGCAGCCTCCTGTTCCCTCCGTTGCACAAGTTGCTCATAGACTACATGAGCCCTGGAAGGGCCGGTTCTGGCCCCCAACTCTTATGTTTGACACCCCTATTCTAGGATCATTGATCTACCTATCACATCTTTAATCCACCTTTCCTCTGCTGAGCTCAAGGTGGAAGACATGATTCTCTCTTCTTTAGTTTATTCTCACAATAGCCATGTAAGATAAATTAGGCTAACAGAGGGCAAATGGTGTAATGTCACCTACAGTGCCATAGCTAAATAGGGATTTGAACCTGGATGTTCGAGGTTCAACACATTAACAGCTACACCACACTGGCTCACTGGAGAAGAAGAAGAGATTGGATTTATACCCCGCCCTTCACTTGGAGTCTCAGAGCAGCTTACAAATTCCAGCTTCCCCTCCCCACAACAGACACCCTGTGAGGTAGGAGGAGCTGAGAGAGCTCTTTCCAGAATTGTCCTTGAGAGAACAGCTCTGACAAGGCCATCCAGCAGCTTCAAGTGGAGGAGTAGGGAATCAAACCTGGTTCTCCCAGATTAGAGTCCGCGCAACTTAACCACTACACCAAACTACAATGCCACATAGCTTGTACTACATTTCTAGCTAATTTCAGCTGAAAATCCTCCTCGTGTCAACAGTGTGAACTGTGGAACTGTAAGAAGGCTTTTGATTTTTCCAACAGATTCCGAGTCAATATTTTTACCTGGTGCATTTTGAAGTCCAAACTTTATTTCATTTATTTATTTGGACTTTTAGCCCACTATATCATAGAAAGCTCTTAAGAACAAAGAACAAAAAAAGACCAATTAGAAATAATAAACTAGATATTTAATGCCCATCTTTTAAAATGCTTCTCCATTAATAGGATATATACAAGGGCAACTTGTCTACTGCAAGTAAAAAAACAGTAGATTTAATTACTTCCTTTCATTAAGCTTTCCTCTGACAGCAAAAGACTTCTACCATTGAAGGAAGTGTTTCTCCACTGAAAAATATTTAATGAAAGGGATTCCATGGTACTGGATCCCACAGGCCCGTCCTATGAACAAAGGAGGCCTCCTCCAGCACCAGGCTAACAGAAGAGCCCCTGGGAAACTGCCTAGTGGCAGGAGAAGGTGCCACTGGGATCCAACCTATAATATAGTGTGACTGTAAATGAATATGTATGTTCAACAACATTTATTCCTAGCCTAAAATGAAGTACTGAGAAAGCAAGGAACAAGGTGAATTTTCAATCAATTTATTTTTTTAAAACAGAAATCCATTGCTTTCAAACTGGAAAATGGAACTGGTGATGTAGTTCATCCCGGGGTGGGGGGGTGTCACGTGTTTTTGCAGCACGGACTCTAATCTGAGAAAACCAAGTTTGATTCCCCACTCCTCCACTTGCAGTTCCTGGATGACCTTGGGAAAGCCATAGTTATGTCAGAGCTGTTCTTGAAAAAGCAGTTCTTGAAAGAGGTCTTTCAGCCCCACCTATCTCACAGGGTGTCTGTTGTGGGGAGGGGAAGGGAAAGGAGATTGTAAGCAGCTCTGAGACCCTGAGTGAAGGGCGGGGTATAAATCCAATCTCCTTCTCCTCCTCTTCTTCTAGCAGCAACTTTGCCTGAGGTTGTGTGGCTGGTTCAGCTGATGGTGATCCAGCTAAAGTTCCCTTTTACCATGCAGAAATGGTGGACAACCAGCATGGAACTCAGCCAGGATGCTTAAGGCTTGCAGGACCAGCTGTGTTGTGCAAGGACATCAGATTCTCAAAAACAACCACGTGGACATACTCTTGCGTTAATGACTGTATATACCCAAATTTAGGTCACAGCAATTTTAGTCCCCATTTTGAAATTACACCTTTTCCTTACAGTCTATAACCCTCCTGGCCTCCTGAGCTAAAGGAAGACCCTTACTATGTGCTTTGTCTCTTCTTGCTTTCTTCGTGCTTGTCCCGTTCCCACCCTTATTTGTATTACCACGTTATCTCAAGCTAATACTTCCTCGACATCAGGGGAGATCAAGGCCTACACGTTGTGCTTTGCACATAATAGATGTCAGGTTCCATTCTTCACATTTCCAGTTGAAGGACCTTGGAATGAATTGCCCTCAGTAACATCCTAGAAGCAATACTGAGAAAGACCTTTTTTTTTTTTTTTGGGGGGGGGGCAATACTGACTTACATGGACCAACGGTCTGACTCAGTGTAAGGCAGCTTTGCATGTTCATATGGCTTGATTTCTCTAGCACTGGCCTCATTTTGACATAGCCATTCCAGATTTGTATCTGTTAATGTGTTTTATTCCTTAGCTTGACACTACAGCTTTCAAATCCTATCTCCTCTGGCCTCCTCTGGCCACTGGATTTCTTATTATGCCTTCTCTCTTCCTATATTTTGACATGAGGAAGTCCTGTTGGAAATGCAGATCTCAAAACCTTGGCATCCAATACTGCCTTTCCCTAAGCTTATTTCCTAGCAGCATTTGGTAACTGCTAGTTCACAGCAGCTGATGTTGGCAAACAGCACATACAACCCGAAGTAGCAACGTTCTGTCAGTTACTAATCTCTCATGACATTCTTTGAAAGATGACGAGAGCTGAACATATTCCACAGTCACACATTATCACTGAAGATAGCAGGACTTTTGCAAGGCACACTACTGAAAGAAAAAAAGAGACCCTAAATCTGATAAAGATATGGAATGAAATTCAGTTCTCGCAAGTCCACTTCCTTTAGACAAGAGGTTGCCTAAGAGGGTACTATAAACCATGTTGATTCTGACAATTGATTCCTAGTTTTCTCCCCAGCATGTGGCTTATGTTACCATGTGCACAAGTCCTAACCTTTTATCTCAAGCCTGCTGTAAAGGTGAAACCTTGTCTAGGCTAGGGCTTTAATTAATCCTGACTTAATATTCACTTAACTTAGACTAACATAGATAGGAAGTCAGGTTCTGTTAGCTGTGCCACCTTTCACTTTACCACACATCTGGGAAATATTCAGTTCAAGATCATAACCTTGAAGTTTGGTATTAACTGCCTAAAAAGAACAAAACATTAAGATATCGCCAGCAATTTGCCTTTGACTGGAAAAATTAGAAGCATATTCAGGATGTAAACACTGGTGTGCCACTAATATTGCTGGTAATGATTAGAGGCTGTGACTTTTATTATAGGAGAATAAAGCAAAGCTGACAGTATTAGCTCATGCCCATTTTTAGTTAAAGCAAAGTAAGAAAAACTCAAAGAATATGGGAATAGAAGTATGACACTCTCAATGCTTTTGAACAGAAGGTTTGTTTGTTTTTAAATCAGCCACAAAAATAAGTGAAAATGAAGTTGCATAACATATTTGTGGTTACAGAACCAAAATTTAAGCAAAAGTAGATCCTCCCACAAAAGTGTCATAATTACAGACGACTTACAAGAGATGCACCCTGTGTCAGATCTGACTAAAGAAGAATGGGGCTTGCACAAAGTCATAGCTACATAATCTTTAAGTGTTATTAAGGCAGAAGCCATGTGCATGTATGAAACTGAGCAGACTCTGTAGGATGGCAGAGGACAGGAGGGCCTGGCGTGATGTGGTCCATGGGGTCATAAAGAGTCAGACTTGACTGTGCGATTGAACGACAACACGTGCATGCCATATCATTCCAGTAGGGGGAGACAGAAATATTCAACAGTTTTGAAATATTATTATTTTGGAGAAAAGTCAGGGGAGCCTTTTTTTTTTTTTTTAGTAAGTACAGGCACGTTTGCAAAGTTCTAACAGGAGCACAAGTAGACTTTGTGAGCAATCTTCCCCAGCAAGCTTATTAAGAATCCTAGTCAGGTCTATTAACAGGCCTTACTCCTAAGAATGTGTTAATTTAAATATCACATCAATGCTTTGACACAGGTAGAAATTCACAACATTCTGGATCAAAGTGGTTTTTCTGGTCTCAGGTTGGACATATTCGTAAGATTGATTTAACCTGGCCACAATCCCCTGGAAAGGTCAACTCATACTGAAGGTACATCATCATCACACTTAAGACCTTGTACTGCTTGCCCCACAGAACTCCAGAGGATCTACTTTGATCTGAGTGAGCCTCTATGTGCACAGCTCCAGCACTTCATCTGCATAATCCCACCCTGTGTCATTCCAACAACAGAAAGGAGTTTTGAGATGAATGATCATTTTAAGGCTTGCCTGTTTGGGGCTGGGGCGGGGGGAGGCTTTTCATGACAAAGTATAATCTGTACAGCCAATGTGATGCAGTGGTTAGAGTACTGGACTAGAGGTAGGTAGGTTCAGATCCTCACTCAGCCATGAAACTCATTGGGGGATATTAGTTTAGACAGTGCTATTTTTATTCTAAATGCCCTCACAGGATGGTTGTGAAGAAGACTAGATATGACACTGTGAGCATCTTGAAAAGAAGAGCTGAAAACAACTTGATAGGTGGAACACCACAGAAAACTGTGTTCACTGACTGAAGTGGCTACCAACCTACAAGTCTTTTCTAGATAACCTTGAGTATCCCAACATTGAAAATTTATGATCTAGAACTCAGAAAGCTTCATTTTGAGTGCCTGGACTTTACAGCATTGTTTTGACCCTGGAGTACGTAAGCGATCCTGGAGTGCATAAGCATTTTATATTTCTATTTTCACATTTTTTAAAAAAACAACTTTGCAGCATTTCTGGCTTCTTTTCTCTGAGTGGCCAATCCAGGCCTTAGTTGTGGGAAATGAAAGGTATTTGGATCATATGTTTCAAAAATCAGTTCTTAATAAAGTGTACAAGCGTGGAAGTCTGGCAAAAATACTTGAGAAAGGAGTACATTATTAAGGATGAGTACTTACAAAGTAGTAAGTGGTTTTCTTGTCTCCTCAGACAGGCCTCAAATAGGAGCCAGTGTTGTATAGTGGTCAGAGTGTTGAACAACAGTTGAGAAGACCTTGGTTCAAGTCAACCATGAAGTTTACTGAGTGACTTTGGGCCAGTCACTTTGTCTTACGCTGATCTAGTTCATAAAATGTGATTTTTTTTAAAAAAAAAAGTATAAATGTACATTTTCAGTTCAAAATAGCCAATTTTTACAGACTGTGTTCAAGGAAATTTGCTTTTCAATAGGGCTGTGTGAAACTTGTTTTGTTGTAGCTTGGTGAATTACTTGAGCATTTATTAAGATAGTTCAGTTAACATACAACAGAAGATTACTCTATACAACATTTATCTGGTATATCATTTGTCAGATTGCCCAGGAAAGTGGTGTGTTACATGAAGATTTTCACATGGTTTGGCTGCTGAACTGCTGGGGTTGTTTGCCAAGCTTCCTCACAACATCTTTGTCCATTTGTTGACTGCCTGTAGTTTTATGGTTGTTTCTCCATACTCTCTCAAGTCATAGCTTTGATCCAATTTTGAGAAAGAATGGAGGAATGGTGAGGAAACTATGGAAAGTTTGGGAGGCAGTTCATTTATACTGCCTTTCTGCCCAATGGGGTCCCAAAATGGGTTACATCGTTCTCCTTGCTTCCATTTTATTTTCACAACAACCACCTTGTGAGCTAGGTTAGTCTGAGAGTGTGTATATGACTGACCCAAGGTATCTGAAGAAGTGTGCATGCACACAAAAGCTTATACCTTGAATAAAACTTTGTTGGTCTTAAAGGTGCCACTGGACTCAAACTTTGTTCCACTGCCTCAGACTAACACCCACCTGAATCCAAGGTCACCCAGCAAGCTTCCATGGTGGAGTGGGAATTTGACCCTGGGAGCTCCCAGAGCCTAGTCCAACTCTAAGCACTATAGGATCCAAATGTAAGAAAACCTCTGTGTTAAAGACTCCAAGCCCAAAGAACAAGTAACCCGCTTAAGCTATTCTATAACTCTGCCTGTAGAATGGAATCCCATCGATGTTTGCATTCCAGTAGTAATGAAATACATGGAGCATTTAACTCCTTAGTCCTTACCACTTACCACAATTAAGTTGAAGTTCAAACAACAAAACACAGGTAGCAAACAGGATTGTTACATATGATTTGGGAATTCTTTTCAGTTCCTACTCACTCCTTAGAGTTGTTATATGATGGGTTTTGTGTAAGGTAATGACATTTTTAGTTTTCACTTGGCTTCAACAATTCTACAGCACTGGATGCTTCCGATAATTCATGGGTCAGTGCCTGATTCAGAACATGAAGAAACAGCAATGTTGGCAAAGGTCCTGCAATGACTTCACAACACCATAATTAAGATCTTAATGTGAAAAGCAGCAATTCATGTAAGGTGCCTCCATTAACAGTGGAATCCTAAACATAACTACTTCCTTCAAAATCCACGGAAGTCAGTGGGCTTAGAAGGTTGTAACACTGTTTTTGGACTCTGCATGCAAATCAGATTGGCCTCCACACATAAATTGTGAACTCCAAAGTAACGTGTGCTGTTTCTGAGACTCCCTTATGCATTGCTCATCAGGTAGTTTGCCACATGAAAAACAGAATGACAAAAGCAGCAGTTCCAGGGCTACCATACTTCCAAATAAAAAGATACCAGGGCTTGCTGGACAAAATTGTATTCCTGCACCTGTTCTTTTAAAAGAGATGAGCCAAAGCCTCATTTCCCAGAAACAACGAATTCTATTATCCCTTGGCCAAAAGCTTAAAATACATTCCACATGTTTCTCCTAATGGAATTTTGCTCTAGGATTCAAAAGAGAATGAGCAAGATGCCAAAGTCCATCTCATGGCAGTGGAGTTTGTTTGCAATCTTCCTCGCTCAACATGGGGTCAGTTCACACATTAACTCCAAAGCACTTACCTGACCAAACCTCAGTCTTGCATGCTTCTTCCTCTACTCCATCCCTTCTGTGATTTAATTGTTGCTTCCAGGTCAGCATATACCTTGGTTGCAAATGCAGGTGAACATGAAAACTATGGATTCTACTCACCCTCCAGGCCAGGGTGGTAAACCCTGAGTCTGGTTTGAGCACTTGAACCAAAGGAATATGGAAGCCCAGAGCTCAGCCGGCCACGGTTTGGCAATATGCATGAACCGATACAGTTTTCTTTGGTGAGGAATAACATATGTGGCATTGCTTGAACTGACAGATGCCAGGATGCTTATCTGCTCAGGTATACACATGTAAAACTTTATTTTAAAACAAACATTTTAACCATAAAAGTATTAATAAGCTCACCGTCTTATCTCTTATGAATTCATTCTGTCCTTTTTGTGCTCTCTATCTTCAAAACCACTTGTGTGTGTGAGAGATGGACCATCCTACCATCCTGCTCTAGAGAATGGGGAGCGCGGAAGTCTACTTTTCCGTCAATTGGAGGACTTAGAGGCATCTCGCTCTGTGCCTTACTTCAGGCCACTCCTATGGTCACTACATGTCCTTGCTGGGCAGGTAAGTTCTCTGGACTGGCAAGAATTGCCTGCTGGCACAGCAGCCATCCACTTTAACCCCCTCCCTCTGCATATGTGCATCAACACAAGAAGATCTGCCTGCCTGCTCTTCCATGCTTCTAATGGTTAAATGATTACAGCAAGAAATGCACAGTAAAAAAAAAAATCTTTATTGTCTAATTATTTAATATTTGATACCGTACTAAGTTGTTGCATTATCCTGGTCTTACGCAAGTCCCCCCTTTCTTTCTATGTTGACTGTGCTGCTAATGAAAGTGATATAAAATATGTTTCCAGTTGGTGAAAGCATCTTTCCTACGTGTTTAGTTCCTTAAGTCTCTGATGTGCTTAAAGTCTGAAGAAAGCCCTTTCCTCATCTTCCGTTCTCACCCTGATGTATGTTCAAAGAACTACAAGGCAGTTAAAATGTAACCAAAGCTTCCTAAACCACTTTGTAGCTACACAAACTGTCAGTGTAACTTTATTTATCAGAAATGCCTCTATATTCAAGTCTAATGCCTAAAGGCCCAGGCTAGCCTGATCTCTTCAATCTCAAAAGCTAAGCAGCATCAGCCCCTGTTAGTACTTGGATGGGAGATCGTCAAGGAAGTCCAGGGTCACTACACAAGAGCAGGCAATGGCAAGCCACCTCTTTTTGTCTCTAGCCTTGAAAAACCTTATGGGGTCACCATAAGTCGGGTGCAACTTGACGGCACTTTCCACAACCATATGAAGTGATCTAACAGCATAATTTTCTCTTTGCTCCATTGTTGTAGGTGCAGGCAATAACAGTATATTCAGCCAAATAACCACAATGGCTCGAAGTACAGGATGAAATTCTCCTACAGAAGCTAAGTAGCTCTTACTCTGACAACCATCTGGACGGGAGACCACCTGAGAATAACATGTACACCACTTTGGAGGAAAAGTTAGCAAACAAGTTTGGTTTTATTTGTGAGATGAGTGCCTATATCTGAAGAACAGCATCCGATTTCTAAAGCTTGCATTTTATACCATTGTGTGAGCTAATAAAGATATAATTTTCGTACGGGGCAATGACATCTGAAGACCCAAATATAAGCCAAAGATGAAATTTAGCTACAGGAATGTCATAACACATCTTCACACATGCCATTAATAATTTTAGCAATCAGTGGGAAGATTTCAGTGTAAGTACCCATGACAGAATCTCTGCCTCGGATCTTGAATCTCAGTTATACAGCATTATGTTTGCAATTGCTTGGCAGGACAATGTTTGATCTGGGACTCCCTGTGCCTATTATAAATGGCTACCCACAGGCCAGACAAGACTCTAAAGCAAGAGCTGTGATCACAAGCATGTCACACACCATAATCGTAATGATCACCCGCCGACAGATTAAAGTGCCTCCGGCTCTCAAGCGCTTTTGAGCATTTGACACCTTCTCTAACTGTCAGGGTTATGTGCACTGCCAGGTACTTCATCAACTCAAAAGGTTACTTTAATGCAGAGGACTTCTGCTGTCAAGGGGGGAGGGAGGAGGCCTTGCTGGCGATAGGAGTCACAGTGCGTGGGGCCATATTACACACTGGAGGATTATGACAAGGTCTCCTGGCAACTTCCTCTTCAGTACAGGGGGCAAAGCAAAATAACTTCTACAGTTCAAGGAATACAGTGAAATATGTATATGATCGAACATCTCTCCTCTCATAAATTCTTCAAGAAGACAGCTCTCTCTGTCTCTCTTGAGGGCTAAAGGATTAATCTGGCCTTAAAACGTTTTACCATCTGGAAGCAGACAAGGGTCAAGACAAGCAGAGATAAACGACAGCAGGAAACACACTTTTGGACCAGAGACATTACCAGATTTTGTGACAAATCATAGTACTATTTGCAAGTTCAGGTGTCTTGTATGGTTTCTCCATACTTGGGATAAAATGGCAACTACCTAATTTTCCAGACTATGTTAACAAAATTTGCTGGAAACAGTGGTGTTAAAACAGCTACCTGTTGTTGCATCAGTTGCAGCATAAAATTGCATAATAATGACATAAAATAGCGAGTTGCATACGAATAATACAAAAGAAACTAATGAAAATGGAAATTTTGCCAAAGTAAGCATAAGGGATGAAAATGGTCTTCCTAAAAATGAGCAAAAACAAAATAGAAAAAAAAACACATACATCTAATTGTTGGTATTTTAACTCCCAGGAGTTGTCCCTTATATTTATGCTTTGGGTGTGTCCAGTCATCAGATTTTTTGAGAGGAAGTTATTATTCCTGTCAATTTTGTATTAGAACATCACTGATTTTTGAAGGTGCTTATGTACTTGTAAACTATCTGCCCATCTCCTGGAGGCTAACCAATGATAAAAGACTGTGCTGTCTTAGCTAGCTGCCACAGAGACCACACACTGAAAGCATGTAAACACAGTCCGGAATCAAGGTCAGTCACAGAACTGAGAGTCAAGAGCAGGGAAGTCAAGTCAAGGTTGCAAGGACAAGGAGCGGCTGCTACGCACATGCAGGAGCAGGTCTGAGTGAGCAAATCTGCTGCCGCATTGAACCAGATGTACAGAGTGCTTTTGAGCAGGTCCTTCCTTCCCTGAGGTTCAGTCTGCAAAGGCCTACAGCTGTTCTCTCTGCCTCTGCAGGAGCTGAAGTCTGGCACTCCTTCTTCGCTCCTGCATAGTCGGCCTTTGGCATGCCCTACGTCCGGGGCACTCAGGAGAACTAGGCAGGGAGTCTGGCCTTGGGATGTCTGCAAATGGGGGTGCTGGGCCAGGCTCAGGATTGGCCTCTCCTTCTGGCTGCACCTCCTGTGCAGCTGCTGGGGACTCTTCCTCTTCAGGTATTGAGGGTTCTTCTTCTGGGCTGACTCCAGAGGAGGCTGGGTTGCTCCCTGCCTCTTCCTCATCTGAGGAGTAGCCAGCCTCAGCAGACCTAGTGGATTGAGGACCTTACAGACAACAACTGAGTAAAGATCTGTTTTCAGATATTTGGCAATCCTTTATAGAAACTGATCGCATATTTTTGGTTCTACTTTATACATTTTTTTTCTTTTTTATTAGTTGTTGGATTGAGTTTTCCCCCTTTCCTGTAATTTTTTCCTGCTGTTTTGAAATAAATAAATAAATAAATAAATAAAATCCACTATTTGGAGTTCCCCCTGCTTTGATGTGATCTTTTCTAAACCTAATTTGATATAGGCCCCGGTCATACAGGCCAGAAAACACGGGGGGGAGGCGTGGCAGTTCGCCCCGGAGCAAAATAAGGCACAGTAGCCTGATCACATGGGTCACCGGGTTGCCACACTCCGGCGCCGAGTGCCGATCACACCACGCTGCTGCAGTGCGGCAAAAAAGCAGCGCAGCAGAGCACGCAAGCTGCGCTGTAGCAAAGTGCGCATGCGCTGTTGGGGTGGGTGGGCTGCTGTCGGTGTCTTGTGTGTGCGCATGCACCATTTGGCATTGGTACGCATCCCATGGAAACTTACAACATCCGGAAACTCTGGGACATGGGTGGGCGTCGGAAGCTGCGGGATACTGGCGCTCCTGCGATCAGACGCCGGCCTTTGCCCCGGGGTTTCCGGAAACTAGTGCTTCGTCCCTAGTAGTTTTTTACTCTGAGTTTTCCATGGGAAGCTGCGGGTTGGCCATGGGAGTGCTACACCTCCCAGATGTGCTGGTGTAATTGCACATGGAAAGTCCGCAGGGCTACCATGCCTTTGGTGGGGCAAATGCTCCGTGTGAACGGGGCCATAGTTTTTTAAAAAAAGATTGGAGTCAAAGCACCTTTGCACACTGTGTAGATGTGACGATTTGCATTTTTGACAATCCTATGCACATTGGTGCCATTTTCCTTGCCCCAGCCTCTCCCCCATGATTACCCTGTCTCTCCCGTACCACTGGAAGGCTTTTATTACCAATTGCTACATTTCTATAACACAATAATGTTATAATGTTCTACTGCCATGACCTACTAGCTCATCTAAATTCCCAGCCTTCATTTTTTTTAAAGAAAAAGTCTCTAGCCCTCTTTACTGCAGAGTTATAAAGCTGTACCCTCATATATCGGAAATAAAAATGGCTAAAGATTTACCTTCTTTTACAAAATGAAAGCTGGAAATGCATAGGAGCTATAAGAAAGTGGATCATTATAACGTTATTGTGCTCCAGTGTTGGGGGTGGGTCATGGCTGTGGGGGGACTGAAGCAAGTAAACCGGGAGGGGAACTGCCATGTAATGCTCTGTTGGCACTGTGAATGCTGCATGGAGAACTGTTGCCATGTGAAAACAGCCTGTGAATAATTGGTCATACCAAGCAAGAAGAACATACCAGGTATTGCGGTAGAAAGGAGGCACCATCCTGCATTTCTGGGAACTTCCAACCTCCCAGTAACTTGAATAAGATTTATAAACTCAATTTCCATAGTCAGCTTCTGGGTAGTAAGATAGTTTTCTAAAGAAAGTACCAAGTACGAGGCTGTAGGGTACAAGATAGGCACCATAAACAACACTTTATTAATACATGTAAACAGTTGTAATAAATAATGATGTATAGGTTTATCCATCCATCAAAATTTAAAGGTTCTCCTCCTCACGACCGGCATGTCAAGTGTAGCATAGCCACATATTTTTTTCTTGGTAGAGAACACAGAGGTAATGACCAGTGCAATTCACAATCCTTCTTGCAGATAAAATAAGTAATGTAGTAACAAATCTCCAGTTTATAGCTCTTCGATTAAACAGGATTAATGAGGCAGTAACAGAGCGCCGAAGAATAAATTCTTTTGAACTATGGTGCTGGAGAAGACTCTTGAGAGTCCCTTGGACTGCCAGGAGATCAAATCAGTCAATCCTAAAAGAAATCAACCCTGATTGCTCCCTGGAAGGCCAGATCCTGAAGCTGAAGCTCAAATACTTTGGCCACCAAATGAGAAGGGAGCACTCACCGGAGAAGACCCTGATGCTGGGAAAGATTGAAGGTCAAAGAAGAAGGGGACGGCAAAGGATGAGATGGTTAGACAGTGTCATCGATGCAACAAACATGAAATTGAGCAAACTTCAGCGAACAGCGGAAGACAGGAGGGCCTGGCGTAAACTGGTCCATGGGGTCGCGAAGAGTCGGACTCGACTGTGCGACTGAGCAACAACAACAACAAACAGATCTTGATGAGTTGCTAGCTTCAAAACCTTTTTGAGCAAGGTCTTCATCAGAATCATGCTTATGATACTATATAAAGTCTATCCATCAGTTTTCAAGCTTGAATTGAGCAACTCTTACCAGGATAGCTATTGATTAGACTCTGCATTTTTCTTGGTTTGACTAATTATTGCCCTCTACTCCCTGCATGTTATAGTCCCTATTTGGATGTTTTCATACATCCTGCATAAAATGTCTGCACAAGGCTCCTCTCACGGTATCAGAAAAAGTGGGCTGTATTCAATGAAAGATCATGCTGGAATTCTTTAAAATCTTTAAGATGCCATTTCTTTTGCCATACAGTTGCAGCCAACTTACGGCAACCCCTACAAGGCTTGCAAAGCAAGAGACATTCAGAGGTGGTTTGCCATTGCCTGCCTCCACACAGCAACACTGCTGGTCTCCCATCTAAATACTAAACAGCACTGATCCTAATTAGCTTCTGAGGATCTAATCTGGGTGGCCCAGGATAGCTTGGTCTTGTCAGTTCTCAGAAGCTACGCAGTGTTGGCCTTGGTTAATAACTGGATGGGAGACCTCCAAGGAAGTCCAGGGTCACTACGCATAGGTAAGCAGTGGCAAACCACCTCTAAACATTTTTTGCCTTGAAAAGCCTACAGACTCACCATAAGTTGGTGGCGACTTGATGGCAAAAAGGGGGAAAAAGATCCCTGTTTATTTTTGCTGCAACAGACTAACACAGGTACCCCTCTGGAATTACTTATATTCTTCATATCCAGTTTTAAGATAGCAGAATGTGACATAGCATCTGAATCAACCCACAGAGTTAACAGGAAAACAGACCAGGAGCCTGCAGGCCAAGGGGCACGGTTCAGATGTATTACAGTTTATGAAGACCGTATTTAAGGAACACATCAAGTGAACATTCTATACCGCAGCAAAAGGTCATTGGTCATCTAGGAATGTACAGTTATACTATTTACTACATATGCAAGCACATGTCTCTGTCAGAAAGAGGCCTATTGCTTCCTGGATGTCTGTCTGTCTGTCTGTCTTTCTCTCTGCTTTGCAAAAATTATGGTCATCCTCCAATGCCCACTGTGAAAAACTGCTTGTTCGAATCATGAAGAACTAGAATTCTTGTGTGTTCACCGTGACTCAGGGTTTAACTGAAGGCTAATATCCCTGAAAAACCATCTGTATTTTTCCTGTCTGCGGCAAATTATTTTGCTGAATCATCTCAGGCTGACAAAATCTTAGGTCATGGCAAGCTTTGCAACGATGCCATACTTTTAGAAGGGCAGTTAATACAATAATACAACCTAAATCCTGGTCCACATGCCAGACACATTCCATGATACGTTGCTTTCTCAGTGCTTCTAGAAATCAGTTTAGTGGGAATCTATTACTGTGACTTTGAGCATGCATGCTATTGCACCACTAAGTTTATGGAAGAGTTGAATGATTAACTGACAATGTGAGAAGCACCATCTAGAAATAAGATGTTCAGAACAGGGGATCTTTGTATGCTGGGTTCATCACATCCACACTATAAACTTATTCTGCATTGTAGCAATTTTAGTTTGACAAGAGTACTGAGAATTCTGTTAACATAGCCAGCTCTATAAAGGTGGCCTGAGGTGCGTGGGGTGACAGTGGTGGCAGCAAGCCACTCAGATTTGGCTTGGGGTCATCTCTTTCAAGCCCTGAGGAGTACTGGAGCTATGGTTGCCAGTCTCCAGGTGGTAGCTGGAGATCTCCCAGAACTACAACTGGTCTCCAGGTTACAGAGATCTGTTTCCCTGGAGAAAATGGCTGCTTTGGAAGGTGGACTCTATGGCATTATACCCCACTGAAGTCCCTCTCCAATTTCTGTCTTCCCCAGGCTCCGCCCCCTAAATCTCCAGGAATTTCCCAACCTAGAGGTGCCAAACCTAGTAGGGGTGTAGCCATTTCCCTAACAATTAAGGCCAACTGCAGATATGTACAGTTGTTAAGAAACGTGAGCATTCTTTTCGTGGTAGGCTCTCCCCTCCCCATCAAGATCAAAGCAAGATCAAAGTTCACAGTTAACTAGACTCTAAATTCACAATAACATCAATTGAAGAAGTGAGCCTCAAGATTTCTTCACAAATTGGCCTGTATCCTACAACTCCACTCGGCAGAGTCTGAAACCTTTTTCCAACTAAAGTAGCTCATCTGTTGGAGAAAGTTTCACTTAAACTGGAACAAGACTGTGCTGAAGATAGGCTTTGTACTTTGCTGAGCAGACAGGCAGAATACAGGCTATTATGTTTTTTAAAAAAACATTGTTAAGTGCATGACTTAAAATGAAAAATATGATTGCAACAAACTTCTGCATCATACAGGTACACAGATCCACAAGTCCAGATTGCCTGCAGCTCAGAGAAAGGCCATGGCTTAGTGGTAGAGCATCTGGTTGCCATGTAGAAGGTCCTGCATTCCCCAGTTAAAAGGATGAGGTTCTAGGGGATATGAAAGACCTTTGCCTGAGACCCCCAAGAGCCACTGCCATTCTGAGTAGAATGACCTAGATAGACCCATCGTTTGACTTAATATAAGGCAGACTCATGTGTCCCTGTTGAGCATATATACTCAGTGGCCAACCAGGTTTTGTTCTGTGTAACGTGTAAAACAGCCCTTATTAAGCAATTATTGGGCGTAGCAGCAGTATTTTTCAACGGAGGCGGCCAGGATTGGAATTAGCAGCTGATTCAAACCATGGAGTCATATAAAACTTCAAATCCTCAGCTGACATCCTTGCCTGCCGAAACATTTGTTTTTTATTTGGGCACCTCCCTATTTTGAATTGCATTTGGCAAAATAATCTATCAGCGGCTTCCTTGCCCAGCAGCTCTCCCTCATTCTTCTGGGACATTATACTTGTGAAGAGAGGAGAAGAAAATTTAGCAAGCAGTGAGGCTGGCAAATGTTGACTGATGAATACATACCACCTACTTTGAAATTTTCTAAACAATTGACAGTGGAGTACACCATTAAGAAATGGAACGTTTTCCTACAACCAGTCCTTGCAGATCTCTCCTTCTAGAACTGCTGCCCTCAGGAGAAGGGGGGAGAGCAATCCCTATCCTCATACAAACAGACTATTTCATCCACATATGAGCACATGTACTTCTCATAGCCTACCACTGCAGATCAAAGGCCTATGTGACTTGTGACCAAGCAGTACCTACCACAGCCTGTGTCACTGAACACATGCTTTGCTGTAAAATGACTTGTTAAAGAACCTTGAATAAAACCCCTCTTGGGTCACAGAACATAAAAGCCTGACTTGGTCCAATATCCAAACAGGCAAAGAAAATATCAGTCAGATTGCATCTGCAGCTGTGAGAATTAAAAATTGTAAGACTTATTACAGAGAGCATGCCAAAATGTAGAAATCTGAAATTCCAAATAATTGACATGCTAGAAGAACGATGGCCTGTTATTTTCTGTGCAGGATTACACAAAATGGTTGCTTGGGTAGAAATAAACCATCAGCTGGAGGTCATCCAGGTATGTCTCTGAAGTTGTTAATTTTTTGCCTAGATGTTGGTCCATTATGTGGCACACTTTCTATGTATCTATTTTTGGGACAGCTTTGGAATTCATCCTTACAACTGTCATGACTCCTTGATAGAATCCAACCTACCACTGAAAAAAGGTAGTTTTTTCAACTAAGAATTCATAAAATACGACATCTAGTCCCAAATCATGATGACATGAGAATGACCCATTTCTCTATGTCTCAATAAGCAACAAAACTGAAAAGTGTAATTTAGGCTGCGGTCACACAAAGAAGAAGAGACTATATTTAAACCCCACTCTTCACTCAGAGTCTCAGAGCAGTTTACAAACTCCTTTCCCTTCCCCTTCCCACAACAGACACCCTGTGAGGTAGGTGGGGCTAAGAGAGCTCTTTCCTTGAGAGAACAGCTCTGACAGAACCATGGCTTGCCCAAGGTCATCCAGCAGCTGCAAATACAGGAGTGGGGAATCAAACCTGGTTCACCCAGATTACAGTCCGCACCCTTAACCACTACACCAAACTGGCTCTCAAACAAGTGGTTTGGTGCAACATAGTAGTGCTACCTTTGTAGATTTAAAGAGCACAATCAGACCACAACATCTGTCTTCCATGCCCCAGTCGTTGGCACCCCGTGTTACCCCACCTTGGAAGCGGAGTAATCAGGCACTAGGGAAAGTCCAATATTAAGGGATGCCAGTGCTTTCACCCCGGATTTCCTGATGTTTGAACCCCACTGTTGAGAAACCAAGCCGTTTAGGAAGTCTGAATCACCCTTTCTGTTTCCGCCTCCTTTTTTTTTTTTGGATCAGGTAGCTATGTGTGCATAACTGCACAATTGCCACTGGTGTCAATCACCGTGGCCAAGTAGTACTTCTGGATCGGGAGTCCCCAGGGGAGTTGTAGTCCTGACAAATCCTCCCCCCCCAACCGCTCTCTCCTGTTTCTGTGTCAGAGTCTGAGAGCATCCCATAACTGACACATGGGTAAATGCACTGACATCAATGGGGCTATTCTCATGTAAATCTGCACTCCCCCCCCCCATGTATTCCATGGAAGAGAGGCCAAGGGAAGGAGGCTGAGAGAGGCCAGAGTACCTGGCAGAGAGACTATGGAACTATCGAAAAGGAGCCAGAGCTTTGGATACATGCTTTTGTGCAAGGGAGAAAGAAAGAAAGAAAGAAAGAAAGAAAGAAAGAAAGAAAGAAAGAAAGAAAGAAAGAAAGAAAGAAAGAAAGAAAGAAAGAAAGGAAGAAAGGAAGAAAGGAAGAAAGGAAGAAAGGAGGAAGGGAAGGAAGGAAGGAAGGGAAGGGAAGGAAGGAAGGAAGGGAAAGGAAAGGAAAGGAAAGGAAAGAAAGGAAAGGAAAGGAAAGGAAAGGAAAGGAAAGGAAAGGAAAGGAAAGGAAAGGAAAGGAAGGAAGGAAGGAAGGAAGGAAGGAAGGAAGGAAGGAAGGAAGAAAGAAAGAAAGAAAGAAAGAAAGAAAGAAAGAAAGAAAGAAAGAAAGAAAGAAAGAAAGAAAGAAAGAAAGAAAGAAAGAAAAGAAAGAAAGAAAAGAAAGAAAGAAGGAAGGAAGGAAGGAAGGAAGGAAGGAAGGAAGGAAGGAAGGAAGGAAGGAAGGAAGGAAGGAAGGAAGGAAGGAAGGAAGGAAGGAAGAAAGAAAGAAAGAAAGAAAGAAAGAAAGAAAGAAAGAAAGAAAGAAAGAAAGAAAGCTGCAACAACAATTGACCCTGGGGCGACCACACAGTTAAGCCAGTTCAGGATGGGCTGTCTGATCAAAACTTCATGCAACAATTTAAACCACCACAAATGGAGGTGCAGCCAGATCGTGCCAAGTCTTCAGTGTGACAGCAGCCTTAGTGACAGCATGGAAATAAGTGTACTTGATTTCCATTAAGCAAACCAGCTTCTAACAGAATGGTAATAGACTCAAAGACTACCTCCAACAAATCTGCCCCCTCTCAAGTTTTCCCTTCTTTCCTCATAGTCCCAGAACTTGGGAACTCCTTTATTTTTGTTTTTTTATTAGTTCATCTAGATTAATCTCCCCATGCTGCAAGCTCAGAAAAAGGAACCTTTTTTTCTCCACTTGAGTTCTAAGACCAATAATTGAAGCCAGAATCCATCTCCAAAGATGCTTCTGATCTACTCCAAAGTCTAGGGTTTGTGAACCAGCTTAAGACTCAGTCTGTCACAGTCTCACATGGATCTTACTACAGTGTGTCCCTGTTAAATTGGGACCTAGCAAAACTGTAGACTATGAACTAGCTCTTAGTGCTGCCCTGAAGGGCAGACCCCAGTCTCCAGCTCCTGGCTGATTCCCTGTGCTGGAAGAGACCTTCGCTGGAACCTGGCTGCTAAAACAGAAAAGCTCCTCTTCCTCTACCCCTTTGTCCTCCTGTCTCCCCTTCTTGAGTGATACACAGTGCACAGTGTGTAGGAGCACCTGATAAATCTGAATGTGAGTGTTCTAGTATTTAGCTCTGCTGTGGTATGCCTGACATTATTATATGTATTAGCTGTGCTCAGTAAACCAATCTCTTGTTTTGCTGTACTGCAGGTCTCAGTGCTTCTTCTGGTCTTGCGTCTCATCAACTCATTGTCAAATGATCCTCTAGATATGGGCACGGGTCACCCTCCCAAGGGGGTGTAAAACCTAAGCTTTATAATGGAGAAGTTAGAGACAACAGATGAGAAGATTTTTCCTTACACATAGGCTCCCCCAGCATGAATTTGGACCAGATTGGAAAGCAGCCCTTAAATTACATGGTCTTGTATCTAAGACACACATGTCTTTTCTTTCCATATGCCCCTGCAATCTCCATGCATATGCATTTTCTTTAACAAATATGTTCTTATTTCAATTACAGAACTTGGCTTATAGATCTCTGTATTTCAGTGCACTAACAGTCTAACAAAGTAATCCTCAGTAGGGTTACTTGTAAATTAGTAGGCTTAGATGGCTATAACTAGGGTTGCAATGTAAAACAGTGCTTTGCTAACATACTACTCTTTGAATATATCAGAAACTTTTGCCTTGGAAGTTGACAGCCAGCAAGAGCAGTGCTAGGGCATGCTCTCTAGCCAATTTCCCACTTTCTAAATTGACTGATTAAACTGCACTGTTCCATTCCATGCTAAGCCCTACTAAAACTTTATTGCTTCCTGTGCTTCTGGAACTTTAATTAGTTTACATTTTCAATTTTTTTAACAGATATAAAGTGTAAATGCTTTATATCATTAGCCTCTTTGGTAAAACATCTTACCAGAAAGCTATATATTCTTAAAACTTTGATAGTCAAGCCCTCAGATGAAAGTTGCATTTTTAAGGGTATGGGGGGAGGAGTACAAAGTGAGGAAAATTTATTGAAAAGAGCAAATGCTCTGAAGGTCCTTCCTCCCCTTAACATGTATATCTTGAGCAATTATAAGGTTCCTATTCCCTAAAGCATTTCCGAACTATTAATGTACTTGCATGCCATTAGAATGTGAGTCTTTGAGGCTTCCCCTCAGTAGGCAGTAAGTTTCTTCAACAGCAGATGACAATTAAAAAAAAAAGATTGGTCCAATTATATTAGAGCAAGCAGGGTAAAAATTAAAACCAGCTTAAAAGGGGAAGAAAATAGTGGTCCCATGCCTGAGCTCTATTTGATCCTAAAGATTCCAAAAAAGCTGTTAATTAAAAACTTAATAATCAAGAAATTAAAAATGCAAGAAATCAAAATCCCCATTGAATAAATGTCACGTTAAAATATCCAACCAGGTTAATCATAGGCATTGTAATCAGGGATGGTCGTAGCCAATGGGTAACAGCAGGGCAGCTGCTCTAGGGATCATTTGAGGGTGGCCAGTCACCTTGGCTACAACCCAATGGACCAATATTTTAATTGTTGTTTTTATGTCTCTGTGTAGCTCTTTTTTAAATAGTTAAATAATGTGTGTGGGGGTGTTGGTTTTAATTACTCTAAGATGTTATTTTATTATTATTTTTTATTTGCCTTGGTGGCCCTTGTGAGGGCAGAAAGGTGGGATATAAATTTTCTGAAATTAAGAAACAAAGAACAAAGAAAAAGAGCAGGCTTCTGCAAGCCCCACTCATGTCTGGCTTGTTTGGGGCTCTGGCCACTCAGTCACAGCGACAGTCACTAGAACCAGTTCCATCTGGGGCTTAGGCACTGGCATGTTGGTGGTTGCTGGTGCCTATGTCCAGGGCTCAGGCATCCAAGCTTCCAGCAATGGCTCCTGTATATCTTGCCCTGGAACTACTAAGGCCACTGCTGAGTATAATGGCTCAATCAAGAGATCCAGAATAGGGAGATACCTCTATATGGCACAGACAAAGACATTCAGAAAGACCACAAACTCTTTCTCCATAGAGGAAACATGATACCGCACCACATCTTTTGGATACCCTAAAGTATTACACGAATCCACCACAGCTGAGAATGACATCTTGGAACCAGCTGCAAGCTCAGATCCCCAAGGCAACCTTGGTACCACCAGATCCCATCCCTTTCCACTTTCAAAATCTCTCTATTTCTCAAATCCCCATTCACAGTCACCACTGTGCATATGAACAGGCACTCTGCACTGAGACCAAGAACTACTCACCAAATTGTACCTAAAATGAAAGCTCATGCAAATTTGGACTTTCCTACTCTGGCATAATATCCAAAGAATTTGGAATGGATCAAAAAAGGGTTCTGGTAAGATCAGCAGGATTGGGGAGGGCCACACAAGAACTCGGGAATACTAAGTTTTACTCAAAAACAGAAATTTCTTTCAATGAGCCACAATGAACACCACCACATAAGCAATCATTCCAGACTTTTGTGATACATGTGAGTGGTTTCCAAAGGTTCTAAGCATAGTCACATTTTTTGCAGCAGTACCAGCAATCCTATGGCTGTTTCATCTAAACTCATCACTGTACTCAAGACAATGCTAGTTGTCATTGATGATTACATTAATTAGGTGGCATCTGAATTAACCTAATACTCAGTTGACACAGAAGGCTCCTACACGGTGTAAGGCAGAGGAAGTTATAAAGCAGCTGAGATTTAACAGAGGATTTGGATCAGCTGTGTCATCACTGTATGTACTGCTCGCCTTCAGGCCTGGTCTAAATAATATATTTGCAATGTTGCTGGCTGATGAAGTGACATCTGGCAAGAGTATCTGCCATGAGTGCCAATCAGCATGAGCATCAATCAGTACTGTGTGTTGTAAAGCATTAAAAAAAAATCCTCAGAGCCTGAGGCTTCTTATCCCACAAGCCATTACAAGGTTCCAAAAGGAAGTTGAAGAACCACAGACACAGATAGCTAGATGGTGCCCATTCTTTCCTACAGTTTGGACTCAGAGCTCTATGCTCAATGCAAATGTTCTGGGCCAAAAAGATCATGAGAAGCCGTTGCGGAATTGTTAAGGTGGATTCCAGGCAAACCAGCTTCTTGTTCTTTCATGCATCTAGTATCTAATTTGTCCAAGAGATCTCCTCTGCCCCCCACAATGCATCACAATGTCTATGTGTACTAAAACAGGATAGGATGAATACATGCATCAAGATAGCAGTGACCAAGAGCCATGTTCAGGAACAGGATTTGAGCCCAAATGATTTAACATAAGGGCGTATCCCATGTTGTATATGAATGAGAGTTTTATCAGCATCATAAGTGTAGGTAGGTTTTTTCCTAAATTCTCATTCCCCTGTTGCACATAACGTCTCATGAAGGTCGTGAGTTTCAAAGTTTCATACGCTATTTGCCATTGCAAATATATGTACTATAAGTGATCTGATTGCTTAGATTTCTTTATTTAGATTTTGTACCACCTTATCTCAAAGGCTTATGACTGGCTAGAACATAATGACCACTCCTGTAAAGCATGCAAATAAACAAAGCTAGAATGGTTAAACTAAGACTTAACCAAGGGAGTCGTCTCCTGTACCAAAAATTAATCTACCTTTCATTAAGGCTCCTTTTCTCCAGAAAACTCCAAGTTTCTGTTTATTGTAAACCTTATAGACATAACCTGTTGTCTCACCTAACCACAGTGGTTAGGTTATATAAGTTACTTCCTTATATGGCACGTTTATATGGCACTTTTAGAAAACTTTCTAGACCCCTTTTGCCTTAGTCCCTAAACGCTTATCATCTGGAAGACCACCTTAGGTACATGTCTCCAGAATGGCCCATAGCCACCTTCCAAATATTTTAATAAATCCTCTTCCAAATTTCAATAAACATGGTTTTGTAAGCCCAACAGAGTGAGTGATCATGATTTTCAAGCATAATCCAACATGGTCCTTAAGACAAGATCTATTGTTGACTTTACTCCAGAACTTATACCTAACTACCACTACCATTCCGGTCACTGTTCTTCAAGAACTCAGTATCAGTCCTCCTTGAACAGCTTCTGCTATGAGATGCCTCAAAAGCTGGAAACATACAGAATTTGGGGGGACCTATCCAGTCTACATCCTCATGGGTTGCAGAGGCTAGAGCAGCAGTTTGCAAAAGAACCACTAGAGGCATAAGGTTTCTTCAAAACCATAACTGCCCTGACCAGAAGGGGGGGGGCTCACTTTTCTTAGGTCTGCAGTTTAGACAATACTCCTGTGATTTGTTATAATGATTCTGATTCCCCTTCAGTGCACAGAGAACATTATGGCCTGTGCAGTCAGAGTGAACAGAGATAGGTCCTGCAATTCTGGGATGAATTTTCTGGAAGTGATGTAAGAACTTATTTGACCTTCAATAGCCAGACTTAAGCAAATAGATAACATTGTAATAGATTTTGAATGCCATTTTAATTGATTGTGGTTGCTTTCTGTGTGTCAGTACCCACCACAAATGTTCAGCGGAGCCAGCTACAAACTAAGGAATTTATATTTAATATTTAGAACTGAAGTGATAGCACACATCTGTACAGTATCTAGTTCCATGGTTGTTTGTTCTCAAGGCAATCCAGCCGCATTACTTCTATCTAGCTGGATAAAGTTATCTAGAAGGAATGTAGCCCCATGGTTCTCAGACTGTTCCTTCTTCCCATATAAAATTACTTTTAAGAACATAACTGCTTTGACACAAGTGAATGCTACCTTGGCTGCTTTCCATACTCTGTATCAAATTCACACTAGAATCTTCATGTTAATGTCCATTGAACACAGGTATTTGGTATTGTTTCCTATAGGGAGGGGCTGTGGCTCAGGGGCAGAGCATCTATTTGGCATGCAGAAGGTCACAGGTTCAATCCCCTGCATCTCCAGTTAAAGAATATAACAATAGATGATATGAAAGACCTGTGCCTGAGATGCTGGAGAGCTGCTGCCAATCAGAGTAGACAGTACTGACTATGATGGACCAAAGGACTAATTCAGTATAAGTAGGGCTAGCCTACCCATAGAAAATTTTAGACATTTGCCTGGGGGCACCATGTTGCCACCTCATGGAAGGGCGCTGCCTGGCCTGCCGCCCCACCCCCTCCAAAAGCGACGATCTGTATTTCCTGTCTTCCGCTGTCGGTCCCCAGAGCTCAGGGAGGCCTACACCTTGGTCTCTGCCCTGCTCCTTTATATCCCTAACAATACAACCTGGCGCTGGAGAGAGAGAGGCACAGAGAGAGAGAGAAGTGCTTTCCTGGGTGTGCCTGCCGGCGGAAGAGTTTCCAAAGGGGAGGAGGCAGCGGCAGCTCCCAAGTCCTGGCATCGCAGTTCTGTGGGGTGAAGCTCCAGGCTGCAGAAGCGAGATTTTTGCCACTCCTTCTGTCCTATGGGGAGGGGTTGCAACCAATGATCCCGCTGAGCTGTGGCATCTTGTGAGCAAAAATTCTACTTTGTGAGCTACTGTCATTAAAGTTGTGAGTGAACCATTTGGCTACTGCATAAATTAGTTTGCTTTGGAGCTATCCTTCCTGAGTTAGGATAAAAATGTGTGAGCTAGAGGCTAAAAACCTGTGAGCTAGCTCACACTAACTCAACTTAGAGGGAACACTGGTCGCAACCCTAGGCCTAGCTGGCAGCAGGAGGCCCCGGCTCAGCAGAGTGCCATCCAGACATCCAAGGGAGGCTTCGGGCAGCCAAGCACCTTGGAAGGGATGGCGGGTAAGCTCCCCCCTCCCCCCTCCGGCCTGGAGACACAGTAGTCCCTCCCGATGCACTGGGGTAATTTCCCACTGTGGACTGGCCGGGTTGCACTGAGGGTGATTCCAGCTAGCCAGGCACACAGCCCCATCCGAGGCACATCTACTCAGAAATCAGCCCCCCCACCCCGTGTTCAATGGGGCTGACTTTCAGTAGTCAGAAATCCAGCGGAGGGACCCGTTTAAAGCAGCAGACCAGCTTTCTCTGCCTGCCACCCCCGGGGGGTGCCAGAAGATACCCTCACCTAGTGGGAAAAAAACCTGGGGCTGGCCCTCAATATATAGGAGCTTCATCTGTGACCAGAGGGATGTTATTCACCCCACCCTGAAGTAGGGAACCCAGAAAAAAAATATGAGGATAAAGTTGGAAGCAGGATGAAGGCAAAAAATCATACCCTGTTCTATTAATAAAGGTTTCCTGTGGGATTCCAACCTGTTGTTTGTTTCCACCCCAAGTCTAGTGAGCCAAAACTGTGCCTTTCTTCTTCTGTGTTTTAGAAGCTTGTGAGGTTTGACAGGGGTCTAGCTTTACACATACAAAGTATCCTTGGATGCTGAAAACTAGATTGTTAAGGAGAAGGCTATACTCAGACCGATATCCCTGATACCATGGAAGCCAGTGTTGTGGTTAGTGTTGCACCAGGATCTGGGGGGGAAATCATCATCAACCCCCCCCAAGTGCCATCAAGCTTGCTGGGGCTGCAATCCTAAGAATGCTTTCCTGAGAGTAAGCTTCATGGAATAAAATTAGATATGGGTAGACATTTCAGGCTTCTTCCATGTGTTACGCTTCCTCAGCCTAATTCCTAATTTGAGAATAAAATGGAAAAGGGAAAACCATGTATTGCGCCCTGGGCCCCTTGGATGAAGTATGGGATAAAAATGTACTAGATGTCTACCTTTCTATTTGTAGTGATCTTTTTAAAATGGAGGAGTGATTAGCCATGCAATCTGCCCCCTGCACTCCGCAGTGGTAGAGTCCCTGAAAAGGTTTATCACATTCTGCTTGAGAGAACTAAGTTGCTCTCCCCTGGTCTATAATAGATTGGAACTATTCACCCTTGTTACAGCTAAGGGTTGCAATGGCCCGCTGAGGATGTGGGCGTGCGTTGGTGCTCAACAGCCAGATCTGCTCTTAAAATGCTGATCTGGAGCATTTTAACCTCCAGCAATAGCCAAGTCTATTTCAATTAATTCAAAATAAACCCTTTTATGTAGATAGTGACAGATATGACCTTCGCTGAAAACTACGCTGCCAGGATTGTCCGCGTAATCATTTCATTAGCTTAACTACCTAGCTATCATCTTACACAACACATTAAAATGTTATAAACATCATTTTTGGCATGGAGGATCCAAGTACAAGAATCAAGTTGGACAGCACAAATATGACATTTGGCTATTGACCATCTTGGATTTTGTATGCAGTAATAATGCATAAACAAATTCAGACATTTACTGGCATGGTCTGACAGCAAAACTTGTACCTTCTCCTGTTCACAACATCCTGTTGGCATTTGCTATACATTTCTAAGCACATTTTGACAGCTAGAAATGTCCCACATCATATCTCAACATAGTTACCATTTCAAACTGTATATTAATTTCTAACTTTTTTAAAAAACCCTGTTAATCCATTATTTGATTACCCTAGCTTTCTCCCTAAAACAGGTTAAATCACTATCCTCTCCTCCATTTTATCCTCACAAAAACCATGTGAGGTAGGTTAGCCTGAGAGCATGTGACTGCCCCAAGATCACCCAGCAAGCTCCTTTGACAAAGTGTGGGTTCAAACCTGGGTCTCCTTAGTCAGATACTCTAACCCTTTCATATAGTAAGTGACAGGACCTGGGCAAACTCCTCCTCCTGCAATAGTGCCAGATGGGGGATAACTGGCTGATTTTCCACTCTGCTAATAGTAAGGGTTCATATAGTGCTTACCTAACTTTCTCAGAGTGTCAGCTGATGTATATAGCACTGGAAACCTTCAGACATAATTAAGTTCTGTAGCCCCTTAATGCAGTTTCACCTCTAATCCACAGTTATATTCTACAGAAGAGTGTAATGGCTCTTCCAATCTAAGATTGCAACATTTCGTGGATTAGTCAATGATTAAAACCAGACACAAAGACAGCATTTTTTTTTCAGACCGACCATGTGGTGTATATTATCTGCATACATCACTTGTAATGGTGAGCACTCTATCCGTGAAATCTTTTAAAAGTCGGTTTGCTGAAAGTATCCCCTGTTGATACATCTGTCAGGAAAAGTGATGAACAGATAAAATTGCACATGCTGGCCTCAGGAAATATTATATTAGAAAGATCTGTCATAATAAGAAAACACATCTATCAACCGTTTCTACCTCTGAAACGGAAGTATAGGTGGAAGTAGGTAGGATGTCTTTGTAGAAAGAATATTTTTATTCTGTTTGACAACAAATATGCTCCAGTCAACACTGTTAGGCCAATGAGTAGCTTTCCATGATAAAACTGTAATTCAAACAAGGTGCTATATATAAGATATAGAATTTATGTGGACTGAACCAACAGGACAAAACATAGAATTTATTTGCACAAAAAAATAATGTTAATAACATTAGTATTATGTACTTCCTCCGCTGGAAAAAAAATCTGCCTGTTGCTCCTTTGCACACATTAATCAAATAACTATAACTCTGTACACTGTTTAATATGGGGCTACAGTTGAGACCTGGACAGTTAACCAAAAAGAAATTGACATTTTCTCTCCTGATTTTTAAATATGCGGAGCTCATTTCTGCCACCATAATAAGAGTAGCTACGTGTTTATGCAAATGAGTTATACTTTGAGATTTTGCCAAACCACAGATCTACCTGTAATTGTCATTCCTTGTTGGCCATGATCTATTGAATTAAAGACCTAGTTTGAATTTTCAGAACTCCAAACATTTGTCTGTGCTCAGACACATTTGTCTGTAGCCTACGAACTATGGTGTGATTGTGAACTGTTTTGATAGCAGAGGTCTGATATAGCAATGCACTGTGAAAACGTTACATTTATTTAGTTTCTATTTCCGTATCCTTGTGAACAAGTGGATGAATATACAAATGGATGAAAACTGGTCTAGGTTGTATATTTGCTGGGCAGAATTGTTCTTTTGTTTAGAAAAGTAACCCTGTTCTGAACAGGTCCCATAAACATGGCACTGGATCCCCATGGGAGAGAAAAGCAGGGTAGAAATATCTAAATAAATGACCATCCTGCTTTTGTGGCACTTAGGTTCTTTTTCCACAGCCTCTGGCAGTTCCTAAGCTCATGGCCATCTATCTTATTGGCTGCAAATAGACACAGAAATTTAACATTCTAACAGAAACCATCCTAGTGTGAAGAAACCTCCAGAACACTCAACACTCTTCCACGGTGAAATTACCCACTCATGGTAGGCAGGGAGCTGCCACAGCCTGGAAACAAAAGCAGCCCCCAACACACAGGGTGGCCGCATTTTACCTTGAGAATAACACAAAACTAGCACATCCATGAATGAAATCTGATTGCTTACATGGTTTAAAAAGCACAAAATTGAAACATGCCATGAAATCATACTTTCCATCATAAGCAGACTATTTCACTACAATCAATAATAATCACTAGAGATACAAGAAATTTGGGGTTTATTATTTTATTCAAGTATTATTGTAAGCCGCCTTGAACCACAAGGAAAGGGGGGGGTACAAATATTTTAATAATCAAACACTCTCTAAAATAAAACCATCCCCACAGTAAAAATTACGTATGTGCTGTTGTAGATAAGTATCTCAAAAATGTAGCAGAATCATGAATATCATGTAGGTCTTTTTTTAAAGGAGGGCATTTCATAAACTGCCTAAATCCACAGCTTATGAAATTCCAGCCTTTTTGAAAAAATGAATCCACATAATATTATTTTATTTTTGGTATTATTTGCATGTTTGTATGTGTGTCCACACCTGGAAGTCATGTCGACCTCTGGGGACTGACCCCTACTGGGGTCCTGGGGGATATTCAGAGAGGTGGCTGAATAAAACCTCCCAACATGGTACTCCAAGAAAGTTGCCCCATCCAAGTACTAACCACAGTCAACCCGGCTGAACTTCCAAGATCTGATGAGATCAAGCTTGCCTTGGGCTATCCAGGTCAGGGTGACTCCACATAATATTTATATGTTGCATACATTTGTTGCATAACCAAGTCAACAGCATATGCAATGCACAATACTGATTCATGAATTAATCGATGTCATAGTCTGTGCTTTTAATACAGGACCCTGGAAGAACAATTAAGTCAACTGTCCCTGAAAATTACAACAATTTTTAAATTGAGCTGCTCTCAGTGCTTTTAAACACAGAATGTGATATGGGAATATGTATATGATTACTTGGCTGTAATACATACCAAAACAGCAAAATCCACTTCAAAACCTAACATGGCAGTCCTAAGCAGAGTCACACCCTTCTAAATCCATGGAAGTCAATGGGTTTAGGAGGGTGCAACTCAGCTTAGAACTGCACTGGCAAATGTCCAAAACAAGCCATGCGTGAAGTATCTGCAAGAATAACAGGACAGACTTTGTACATCTCAAATGCAAAACTGATTTGTTTAAAATGCCAAATGAGACAAGCTCCCAACTCCCACAACTTGAGTTCTATGAACAATAAAACATTGGGTTTACTAGAATCCACACAGTCATTGTAGCCGTTACACCATGAACAGGGTTCAGAGGTAATTGGTGGGAAAATGCTAACATTCTTGCAAAGATAACAATACGTACACATGGGCACCACATAATATGCAATCCTATACATGCACAATCATACAAAAAAGAGAGCATGATACTCTACTCTCTCTGAATTTGGCCATTGTACGAAATGTTATGCACTAAACTCTGCTCTGAAAAACTGTTCAATAGCCAAAGAATATTTACAAGGACTATTGTCATATGATACGTTGCAGAGCCATATTATCTCCAGGCTCCTTTGACAGCCTTGCTTGTACACAGCTTGCTTGCCACTTCTTCTGACCCAAACTATTTTAAACAGAATGTGCCACATAATCCATTTCAGTTCTCAAGTCTAGCCAAAAATCCCATTTGAAATAAAGATATAGTTTTCTGGTTCTGAAACCAGAAGGAGTCTCAAACATGTTCCACTGAAGGACAACTGTGAAAGTTTTACACACATAAAAACACATACAGAGAGCCCTTGCCAAATACCCCCATTAGGCCAGCTGTAAAACAAAACTTAATAAGAACATTAAGGGATTAAATAAAAACAAATTCATTGTTGGAGCCAGAGTGGGGTGGGTCATGATGGCCGTTCTGAATTTGGGACTGAATGGTATGTTCCCTGGTCCTGAATCCCTGAGGTAAGTGCCTTGAGCTGGCAAGCTTGAGCCTCAGAAAACACAAGCAGAAGGTTTTGTGCTGGTAGCAAGACAAAGACAGAACATCAACTTTTAATAGTTATCCCAGGCCTAAACAATCCAGAGGTTTCATATGACCTGCCAGTCACAACAGCCTATGTTCCATTGTCCCATTCCCTTCTGCGCGGGAAAAGGACTGTGAGGCTAGACATGGGGCTGCGTCCAATAGAAACTTTCTGCTGATGGATATGGGGGGGGGCATTTTCACTCATTTCTCCCTCCTACTACAGACTGATGACTCCATTCTCATGCATTTCTTATGAAGTCAGGATCCCAAAAGTAGCGTTGTGGGAGGGCATTTTAAGGTTGCTAGCAGGAGAGGGAGACAAGGAAATCTTGCTCTGCTGATAGAAATCCTTTCCAAAGGCAGCTATTTTCCATCCAAACACGTGGTCCACTCTAAGCTAAGCTCCACTCTTACACCATGAGGCTCTTGGATCAAGCCGCCTTCCATCCCAGAATCCTTGATGCTCCTTCCCTTCTGTCCTATCAGGTGTACAATTCTTAGCAGTCCCAGTCCCATACAAGAATCCAAGTTTCTGGGAATTTAACCATCAGCTATGACATCATGCCCACCAGTTTCCAGGAGTTGATCCTGGAAACTGTCTATAGCATCATACACTCCAGGAAGGTATTATTAGGACATTTATCCATTTATTCACATTGGTGTTTGACTCACAAGAGTTGATTCACACATATGAATTCATCATTTTATAACTATGCAGCATTAAGTCATGATTTACACAAGTAAATGAGTCACAACAGATTTCTTTTTTGATCTCCCATCACTTCAGACTCAGAGCTTGTGATTACAATCTGTTCACACGTTCAAATCAAATACTGAACAATCTAGCTGCACCTCATGGATGGACAGAAATCACACAAAATTTCAGAACTATCAATATTCACGTCCTCTTTGCTTAGCATGTATCATTTTTGTTTACCCAAGCATTCTTTCAGGGTTACTGGTATTAATTCTTTCTTCTCTCTTGCAATTCTGTGGCTTAAAAAATGCTCAATTTGCTTCAAGTCTCATTTGGAAGAAAATTATGTTTTTAAAATTGGGGTTAATACCTCTCAGTCCGTTGGGAGAGCATAGAAGGCTAGATGGGGAGGGGAAGATGATTTCATAAACTCCAAGAAGCTGCTCCAATACATTTTTGCAATTAATCTTCCTACAGAATATATGCACAGGCATAATGCATGATGTTCCATTAAATCAATGTTTTCCTGCCATGGACTACAAGCAGTCTCAGGAGATCTATCAAACTTGGGGAAAGGTCATATGGATTTCTCCCCCTACCAAGTATAGGGTGTGCCAGAAAATATTTCTTGCTCTTTAAAAAAAGAAAAGAAATAGTTCTGCTTACATGTTGACATATTACATATTCAGGAGGGAATATTTTCTACCAAAACTGTTACAGCAATTGCTGTAAGAAGAAGAAGAGATTGGATTTATACCCCACCCTTCACTTGGAGTCTCAGAGCGGCTTACAAGCTCTTTTCCCTTCCCCTCCCCACAACAGACACCCTGTGAGGTAGGTGGGGCTGAGAGAACTCTGACAGAAACTGCTCTTTTCAGGAACAGCTGTGCCAGAGCTTGTGACTGACCCAAGGTCACATCAGCAGGTGCAAGTGGAGGAGTGGGGAATCAAACCCGGTTCTCCCAGATTAGAGTCCACACACTTAACCACTACACCAAACTGTGTAACAAATGGATGCAAGAGGCAAACACAGTGGGAGTAAACTGGGATCTTGTCAACGGGAATTCCACATTTTTCTGCTTCCGGTGCAGAATTTAAAACTCCATTCAGATATTAGAGTGCAGGCAGGAACCATGCATTTTCTGTCTAGACATCCTCAAAATCTGCACATTGCCCCAGATCCTGAAGCTACTGTGTGAGTAGTTTTACCATATCAAACATACTTCAGATGAAGAGAAAATATTAGAAGGGGTACCTGCAATTTTGATCTGTAAAATCCAAAGGTTCCATATTTTTAGTTAGTTTGTTAAACACAACAGTGAAAAAGAGTCCTGTGTGACTTTTTAAATACTAATATGAATCACTGAGCCCTCATATGCCAGTATAATATTGTATGTGTATGCATATGTGTACGCACATGCCCAACTGAGGGCATATTTCATTTGAGTGTGTCTTTAGACCACAATAAATCTATTAGTCCTTAAATTGCCACCAGACTTTATTCATCTTTTTTACGCAGCATACTGACATGGCTAACTTTCTGAATGAGTAGCTCTTGGCTGCCCGACAACACCAGTGAACGCCACTTTTGTTAGGAATACCCTCATTGTTTGCAATCTGGCCCTTTTTTAAGCATGCGACCTCTGCACACATCCACCTACCTCAGAGATTCATCACATGGTTGGAGAGGAGCTCCCTATTAAACAAAATCACTTTGACTTAATTTTTGGTTAGTTTGATGATGGATGTTGGTTGAGTTTCCAAATTCTGGCTGTTACAGTCTTGTGAGAAAATGAAAATGCATTACTGCTGCAGGACAACAGATGACTTAAACAAGGAAGGAGAAGAAAGAGGAGGAGGAGATTAGATTTAAACCCCACCGTTCACTTGGTGTCTCAGAGCGGCTTACAAACTCCTTTCCCCTCCCCTCCTCACAACAGACACCCTGTGAGGGTAAGGTGGGGCTGAGAGAGCTCTGACAGAAACTTCTCTTTCAAGGACAGCTCTGACACAACTATGGCTTGCCCATGGTCATCCAGCAGCTGCAAGCAGATTTTGAAGTGTAAAAGAGCAGGTTCCCCAGGAGTGTAACATCCAGCACCTCTCTTTCTAAAAACTAAGTATTGCTTAGGTCTCATTTCAGGCTGTGTAAAGTAATCTAGATAAGGGTGTTGAACAAGCCTTGTTTTCCCCTCATATCTATCTGAACCTTGGTTATTATTGCACAGGATCTCATACAACATTATCAATCCACAGCTGCTTTTCATCATTAGCAATGTCATGCAGCGGGAGCACTCAAATGCCATCAGCAAGTACTTGGACAGCAGTGGAGAAACTTTCCTCTTGTTCTTCGTTGGTTGTATTTAATAAGATTATCTTGGTCTTTTTATTCAGTTTATATCCAGAGTAAATTCCAAGCCTGTTTATTTGTTCCATTGTATATTTCAAGGAAATGCTTGGTTTCATTACTGTTGTGACAACATCATCCTCATAGCTTTTCATCTTATATTCTTCTTTTTCTTCCAATAATCCTATTATCTTGTCTGATTTTATTGGCCAATATTTCCATTGCCAGAATAAATAATAGTGGTGATATCGGGCAGGTTCCCTTTGCTATCTCAATTTTTCCCAATAAAGAACCATTTACTAAAATTCTGGCGTGCTGAGTGATATCAAATCCAATTTAAGAATTTATCAGCGGAGAAACTTTCTGTTGCTCTTTCATTTCTACCTCGATTTGATTTTACATGGAGGGCAGTAACCAAGCTGAAGTGATTGAGTTATATAGCTCACTGTGGCACTTTGTAGTTACAAAGATCGCTGCCAAAAGGCATATCTTCCTGCCGGTCTGAGGATGGCGTTTATAGGAGAATAATATTCATGTGAACAGGGATGGGGGGGGATCAAATAATCAACTGACAGGTCACCACACCAGTAACACCTTGTTTTGACACTGTAACTACTCATGGCTTACCTATAAAGTGTCATGCCCACATGAAGATGGCCCTTAACAGAGACAGTGGCTGCCCACCATGCACATTAATGAGAACCCATGTGGTATAGTGGTTAGAGTGTCAAACCATGATCTAGAAGATCCCAGTTTGGAGATCCACTCTGAAGCCTGCTGGTGTTCTGGGGCAAGTCACGCATTCTCAGTCTAACATACCACACAGGGTTGTTGTGAGGATAAAACGGAGGATAAAAGAACGATGTAAGCCATTTTGGGTCCCCATTGAGGAGAAAGGTGCAGTATAAATCAAGTAAATAAAAATTAAAATAATAAATAAAATGGTAGAACATAATGAAGTCATGATAATGACTACAAGTTAATAATTCATTCCTCTTCTTTCTTTCCCCTATATTGCCATACAAATGCAATGCCACTGACAATTTGCCATTCTTACTGACCATTTTATAGCTCATCCTGCCATATCAGGATGTAATTTTTTTCCTGGCTCAACTGAATTGGGCTGCAGTGTATTATCTTTCTTAAGAGTTTTATGAAAATATGTTGGGTAGATGCTAAAATTCACAGCATGAGCACTTTAGCTCCCTCAGTTTGCCAAGTTTGAAGTACAAAGCGAGACAAAAAAATAGAGATTTTGGCTTGCAATACTGAACTATAGGGCCAAGCCCACCCTCTCAGTTCAAAGCTCTAGTAACATTTAAGGTTCTGTAACCTGAAATGTGCCACATAACCCAGTTATCTTTTCTACCCCTGGGGTCTTTTTATACCTGTTTTGATCCACCATTGTGGAAAACAGGAAATGCCAAAAAGAATAATCAGACTTCTACAGCATCTATGTTGTCAGTATAACAGCCTAAGGAATTGGGACTTCAGTATTCATAATCAAAAAGATGTTTATGCAATGTCCCATGCACGTGGAACATTTCAGAATACTCCCCCCCCGCCTTATTCAGGAGCCACTTTGTAGCCTAGGTATGCAGGAATTAATTCCTTCCAAATGTTTGGTTTAAAATGGAAGAGTGGAACATCACATTTCTTTTTTCTGTCTTCCACTGTCTTTTGTCTCTAGTGAGGTATATGGCAGTAGCAAACAGTGCTAAGTGTTATTTGAACATTGTATTTTTTTAAAAAGCCTGTCAACTCTGAAAAGAAACAACACTGCCAAGTCCTTTCCCCAACTTTCTCACAACAGATCCCGGTTTCAATCCCCAGTCTGCCATGGTAGGTTGCTGAATGATGCTGAGCCATACACTGCCTCTCAGCCTAGCCACTTCAAAGGATTGTTGTGAGGGTAAAATGGAGGTGTGGGGTTGGATCCAAACTAAATTTTCTGCTAATAGCAGTGGTGGGAGCAGGGGTCTTTGGGGGGGAGCGCACCGGAGCGCAGCTCCGGGAGCTCAGGAGCCAAGCCCCGCCCCCAGCCGGCGTCCCGGGAGTCTTTCAGGCAGCCGAATGTCAATTTCAGCTCCATTATATCCTATGGGCCATTGAAGTCAATGGTGAAAACATAGGGTATATTCTGGGGGCTGGAGGGGAGGTGGTTTGAGGGAGAGGCTCCAAACTCACAGGGTAGCTGATGGAGCCTCTCCCCAAGATACCCACCAAGTTTCAATAACATTGGATCAGGGGGTCCAATTCTATGGGCCCCCAAACAGGTTGCCCCTATTCCCTCCATTGTTCTCTATGGTGGGAAAAAAGTAAGTTTTTTCCCACCATAGAGAACAATGGAAGGAATAGGGGCAACCTGTTTGGGGGCCCATAGAATTGGATCCCCTGGTCCAATGTTCTTGAAACTTGGTGGGTATCTTGGGGAGAGGCTCCATCAGCTACCCTGTGAGTTTGGAGCCTCTCCCTCAAACCACCTCCCCTCCAGCCCCCAGAATATACCCTATGTTTTCACCATTGACTTCAATGGCCCATAGGATATAATGGGGCCGAATTGCCGCCAAATTTCTTTCATTCCCTCCTTTCCTTCTCTCTTTTCCTCTTTCCTCCTTCTTCTCTTCTCTTCTTTCTTTCTTTCTTTCTTTCTTTCTTTCTTTCTTTCTTTCTTTCTTTCTTTCTTTCTTTCTTTCTTTCTTTCTTTCTTTCTTTCCCACCTTCTTCTCTTCCCTTTCTTCCTCCTTTCCCTGTTTCCCTCCTTCTTCCCTCTCTTTCTTTCCCTCCCCTTTCCTTCTCTTTCTTTCCCTCTTTCCTCCTTCTGTGGCCCAACTCTCATGAGAAGGAGTTTCAACTTTAAACCCCTTCTCTTAGCTCCCCCACCCAGACCAGCTGTGGAAGGGAAGGGGAGGCTTTTGAAGATGCCTCCCCCCTTTTGCTTCCCCTTCTGACATCACTTCCAGTGATGTCAGGGGGCGTGGCATATGCTAATAGCCTAATAGCTCATTAGCATACCATATGCTAATGAGCTCCTAAAGCTGTTTTTCTACAAAAAGACCCCTGGGTGGGAGTAATTTCAACACTTGTTGCATACCACTGATTTGCCTCTCCTGCTGTTCCTGAGGGTTTCCTGAGGGTTTCTAGGAGATCAGTGGACTGTAGTGTGTGTTTGTGTGTGTGTTTTGGGGGGAGGAGGCAAGAATATTTTTTTCCACTGACAAAAGTGACTTGAGTGAACAGAAAATTTAGTCTGGATCCAACTGATTGTAAGCCACTTTGAGTCCATACAGGGGAGAACAGTGGGGTATAAATATATACATATACACACACACACACACACGTTTGTGTGTGTGTGTGTGTGTGTATATATTGTTAAAAGGGATCCTCATACTTGAAAAGGTGCAAACCACTGCCTTAGGTGAAAGGATTAAGTTCCCTTCTCCCCTCTCCCCACACCATAGTCCCAGTTCTGAATCCCCTGAGGCTATTTACCAATTAAAATTGCTCAAGAGATCCATTTACACATCTCCCAGCACCTTTTTACTTTGGCCCTGGGGAACAGGCTGAGGTAACTTACAGACAATTAGAAGCAGTGCAAACCTATGGAGAGTTACAGCCTTCTAAGTCCACTGAAGGCTGCTTTGTCTGCATGGCTCCTCTTCAAACTTTATATTATTTTCATCACCAAGCATATGTAGACAAGGGATAAATTCATTTGCTACAAATGCATGAGCCAGAGGACAGAGTCATACATGATCTTGGCAAATGAAATGAAAGAGGGTATCTCTGCTTAGGACTGCACTGTCGAAGACCAGACTAGGCCTATAAGCAGTTGCCATAGGGTTATGCTTAAGAGTTGACACTAATATTTCATCTGAAACAAAATTCAGAGCAAATTTGTGGAGTACCTCAGGAATGTGAAGGAAAATCAAAAGTTTTCATAAAAATTAGCAAAACGTTTCATTTTGTAGGAGGAATTGTCACTGAATGCCAAGGGTGTGTACTTCAAAAATTACAGTTTTAATTTTGGTTCAAGTTTTTCTTCAGGGAACGCTTTTTGCTATGCTGGAAATTTGGAAGGAGTTTTGTTTTAAGAATTTCCCCCAGCAATTTTGGTGTAATGGAATTTCAGCATTCTAAAAGCATGCTCTTAAAAACAAACAAAAACCTTACCTGAAATTGAAATAGAGAATTTTGAAGTGCACTTGCATTCCCTATCCCCAGCCCGCTCAAATAGTAATTTTAGATTGAGGAAGCCTGACTACCTCCCCATGGGGCAGCCACAAAACTTAACCTTGCGGTCTGGTTCTGCATCACAGCCATTGGCCTTTCTTACAGCAAAGCCCACCTGGGCCCCGACAGCAACAGTGGGGCATGGATGCCAGGCATGCTTGTATTCTTTTGAGGCCTGGGCCAGTGTTGGGGGAATTGTAGATGGCTTCAGAAGCCTTTGGAAACCTTTGCCCAAGCCTCAAAAAAATGCTGGCAGGCCTAGCAGCCATTCCCTGGAGGCTGTTGGGGCTTGGGCAGGCTCTGTAGCGAGAAGGGCCAACAGCTGCATTGTGGACTGAGACGTCAAAGTAACTCCATTTTTTTTAATTAAGTCCAATAGGAGATGTATACCTGGGCCTCCAAAGTTTAGTATTTGAGAGTCTAACTTGTTCTCCCTCCCTCCCCGAAACACTCCCAAAATTCCAGGAGTGTATTTCTTTTGTCCAGATATACCCGAGCCAAGTCAAAATGGCTGATTTCAGATATATTTTCAGCTCACATATCTCCAGATATATACCCCTACTGAATGCTTCAGTCTTACTACTGCCTTCATCTGCCACTGAAACATTTATCAAATTGTCAGAGCAAATATGGTAATAATGTAACAGCCTTTATTTACTCAAATGTTTAATGCTGAAGGAAGGAGTAAAGCTGTGGTTTTTTCATCATGTGTGGCCCATGAGCATTTGACCAAAGCTATTCATTCAGTCCAGAAAACAAATGAAACCCACAGTTAATTATGACGGCTATTGAGCCATTGCATTCCCAGGAGCATTTAGAAGTAAATTATATTCTCATTGCTTAATACATTATCAAGGCCAATTCGTGCTTTATGCTCCTGGCAAATTTTCCACTTGTCCTTCATTTGTCTCCTGGTGAACCTGCGTAACACTTGAACGGGTAACATATATATATGAAAACAGGAGGAAGGATTCACACTGCCCATGTGCTGGGAAGGTGCTTCTAGCTGTCATCTCCCGAACACTTGTCTACTGTGTGTTTGTATTTTTATAGCAATGACTCCTCTTCATGCTCACTAGCAAGCATGTGAAGCCATGAGACAAATGCTCACATGTATATTGCCAAAACTGTATTCCCTGACAGAACATTAATACATCTCTGGAGAAAAATCAGCAAGTGAGATATAAAACATTTCTGGTATCATTTTCTACTTCAAATGCTTCTTTTCAGCCCGATTCCCCCAGTTACGCTTTCTTCTGGTTTGATACCTAGCTTGGGAAAAAATGATTAAAAATGACCAGGGAATGGCATTTGTAAGGACAAATCAGCAAATTGGGCAAAAAGGAAGCTTGTCTTCTCTCCTGCTGATTCTCTCTGCTGCCATATTAGTATTACAAGAAAAACAATTATCCTTATGTCATCCCCTTTTCATAACAGGATAGCAAGTCCAATTTCAATTAGCAAAACTCAATCAGTGTTGAAGGGTTAAATTCCCTCTCCTCTCCTTGTGCACTCCCAATCTAGATTGGGGCTACATAGCTGTGCAGTCTACTCTTTAGATGGATGATATGGAAATGTGGGTTTCAACCCCCATTCTCAAACAGGATCAAACCTCCTATTAGGAGAAAATGCTGACACCCTTTAAAGAGAAACTTTGAGGTACCACTTAAAGACAACCAAATAATCAGTTATTTACAGTGCTATCCTAAACAGAATTATGCCCTTCTAACAATTGCAGTATGTTTTCATTATTGTATTTTTTACTAGCATGGGAGAGTGAACGCCAGTTGGGCTTTCTAATTTGGAAACCAAAATATCTTGGGTTCTCTGTAAAATACAATAGTTGGTGAAAAATATCTTCATTTTATGAATTACTCTTAACTGCTCTGACTAGCTAATGGTATCATTTTTGCTGCTCTTTTATGGCTAGTTATTTTAAGTTATTTGGAACAATTTTTTGGTTGACTTAATAGAAGTGAAGTCAAATAATGAGGGCAAAAGGTTAGGAATACATCTGGTCTTTCCATTTAGCATTCAGGTTTATCCTTTTTACACTGTGCAGACAATATAAATTAGAGGAGAAAGGCGGAGGGAGTGGAGGGAAATGGGCAGAGACTTTTCAAATCTTTTTTGTGTATATATTTTTTTTCTTCTGCAGTAACTACAGATTCCATTTTTCCACATGTGTGACATCTGAGAGACCACAGGCATAAAAATATCATACTTCATGTTTAACAGTTGAAGCCAGAAAAAGAGGAGGTGAAGAAAGAAGGCAGGGCCTGTAGAAGTTGACACTGTTTAGAAGCTTCACCATCGAAGGCATGGATTTCATTATCTTTAAGTGAATTAGGCTGTTCCCTTGAAAGAGAAGATATTAACAAGCCACCAAAGGGCTGCTGTGGGATTCTGACACTTTTAGTGGCTTGTGACTTACGACGTAGGAGTACCAGCGCCCCGCCCCCTCCTGCCCTTCTTAACACACACCAGAAAACAAATCTACCATTAGTACACAGAATGTCAAAAACTGATAGAGGGACACAAAGTCATTAACAAGGTATTTGTTGGAACAGGAAAAGCCTTTATCTGACGAAAATTTGGGATTAGCATTAGACATCCTGTAAGTCTGTGCAACATTTGCTGTCACCACAAGATGCAGCTTTTATCAGGAAGCAGAATAACCTTAACGTCGGAAAGGCACACAAGGCCTGCCTCCTTTGACAAGGCGCTTGGACCCCACTGTGCAACCATTTTTCAACCCCCTGCTTTTGGTGCTGTTCCTTCTGACAGGCTTCCACCTCACATCAAAGAACCATTCTGCAAACGTAGGAGGTAATTTGTGCTAACAAAGGTACGGACAATTTCACTACAAAGATCCAGGCTTGGATCCCACTGGAAGAGTTCCATGTGCACTATTTTTGCATAAGTGGAAGTGTGAAACTGAAAAAAAACAAAACCCACCCCTCTCACTGGCCTCTTGTGCTATGTTAAACACAGTACATCCTGAGCCTCTTGCAAGATGTTATGCAAGCAATTTCTGGGCACTATAGGGTATAGAAAGGAAAGCACTAGGGGTTGAGCAAGCGGAACTGCACTAAGTCCATTTACATGTCTACTTGCCGTATCGCTGGATCCAAGGCCCCTGTCTGCAAATGACTTAGCTGAGTAAATTTTTTGTTGACTTCCAGAGAAAGCTAACTGAAAACTAGGTATTATGAACCCAATAGGTTAACGAGCAAGGCTTCTTATAGGGTGTTCTGCCATAGGGGACTGAGTATACACTGTTGCAGGGCTGGATGTAATTGGTTTTTTTTTACCCCTTCCAGTGCTTGTGCACAAGAAGAGGTAGCAGGCTGCTTCGCACCAGAGCCAGCCCTTGTTCGATTGATGCACCGAGGTTTTAAAAGTCCTGCTTCTTGTAAACTGAACTGGATGGTAGGAAGTAGTGCACTGGGCCAGTTATAGCATTCAGTGCAGCTCAGCAGGATATAACAAATTGTCTTCTCAAGCTCTATTTAAAAACACACACACACAAAAATCCTTTTGCCATTCAGGTACCCAGTTCCATTTAGTTTATTAGACTAATCACCCCACCACATCCTTTAATAACCTGCAGACTGTAACTAATAGCAAGAGCTATAAACAGCCAAAGGCCCTTAAGCACATCTGATGAATTGTGTTGCGCAATCAGAGCTGTGCAAAACAAGATTTGCAATAAACAAACAAACAAATAAATGCTAATCTAGCTTTCTTTTAAAGTGGGAATGATACAGCATATCAAAGATAAATGATGCACGTCATTTATGTGACTCACTCTTTTGTGAAAAGCATAAAACAAACACTCTTAAAGAGCATTCAATTCTGCCTCGAAGCACATGCTGGAGGGGGGGAGGAAAGCATCAGCACCTGCTCAACAACACCTCTGTGTAACCCCCAGATTATTTGAGCCTGACTGCAGTTAGTGTATCCCAAATGGAAGTTCCCACTGACTTCTCCTGCACAAGAAATTCTGCAGCTGTTAAACGTTTGTGGTAAATGAAATTCCTGGCTAGCCAGTTGCTGAAATCAACAGAACCGGCATAAGTGGGAATTGCAAAACTTCCTGTAGACAGCAGTAAAGATCTGGCTGTCTGTGGGGTGAAGAGTGTCTGGTTTTCTTATACCCCTTGGCTCCTTGGAGTGGTGTTTGCCTACTGAAGGAAATTTCCCTTGGCATAAGGAAATGTTGACAGAAGCAAGAGGAGATGTTGACAAAAGCAAGGGGAAGAAGTTTCTGTTTAAAGATGCGAAAACAGTCTAGAGGAAACAAGAAGCAGGTAGCAAGCAGCTTAACCTGCCAGTTTCAAGATCATTATATTCGCAGTTCTTGGGGCTTGAAACCCTACTCCAAGCAAAGGCTCTCCCCCTCGCAGAGCATTTGGCTTTCCTTCTCTTAGACACACATATATAAACATACCGGACTGCTTGCTGTTCACCTCAGAATGAAACACACCATCTGGAAAGATGAGCAGGTATGCTCAGTTATTAAACTGTGGTGAGGCTCTTTTTTTTTTTTGGTCCTTTTTCTGTGAGGTAAATTCTAAAATACATAGGAAGAAATACTGTGGCCCAGAAAAAACATTTCCCTTGCGTGTATAGGGACATTTAACAATTTAAAAAATATATAATATTGCCGCATAGTTAGACATATAATGAACTAGTGACATACAAGCAAAAGACTTCCTTCCGGTGTAGGCTTCTTATATCAGCTGCGCAGTATGTGATAAACACTAGCATTAATTATTTAGAAAATTCATAGGCCACCTCTCCAGAGACATGCACTTGGGCAGCTAACAAAAAACAATTCAACAGTAAAATAATAAAACAATGAAAAAAACCCATCAATATTAAAAGTAACAATCAATCATTGGGGACATCAAAGCAGTACATAAAAGTATAACAGCACACAACAATTTCAGTCGAGGAGCATAGAACATTAATAAAAAGACTATAAAAACAATAGCTGTGGGTTAAAGCTTCAATCAAAAGCCTCGGTAGAGAGAAATGTTTTAGCTCGGTATGTCAATGAAAATAAGGAGACTGAGTAGTATTAATGATATAGCACATCCAGAGTTCAGAGCAGTACAAGCACTACAGCCGAAATCCAGCCCTGTAAGATAGGTCAGTGCTATTATCCCCATGTTTAAGGTGGAGAGCTAAGAGCAGCTTATCTAAGGTGAATTCATTATCTAAGTGAATTCATTACAGAGGTAGGATTTGAACCAGAGCCTCCTAGATCTTAGCTGCAATGCTAGATGAGCTCTACTGTAAGCCATTCTCCCTGATACAATCCCACTGAAGTGACTGAATTTTAAGTGAAGGATTAAACTACTAAGGAAGGCTCCACACTGGTCAATTATGGGTCTTTTGCCATCCATCATACACACAGTTACAACATTAGTCCCAGACAACATTGTAGGAATCCACCGCTTTCCCGTTCTTTTCCTGTTACACTCCCAGTTTTTCCAGGAACCAGTTTCTGGTGGCTTATTTTTTCCGTTACTGTGAAACAAGAGTACAATTTCCTCAGTGTGGATGTTTTTATTGCGCTACTATTCCAGTTGGTCCTTCTTGCTCATTGCAGATTCTTGTCCTGGTAGCAAAGAAGTTCAGCAACAGCTGTCACAGTCAGCTTTCTTTTGGAATTTAATTCACTGGCAATATAACGTCATTAAGAATCAGTGGTGTTTCTCGGTGTGTGGCTTCCAAGGGGAAAATTTTAATTTGAGAGGCACAGTGTATAGATCCTAGCTAGAATTAACTGCAACTTGGATGCAGACTTATGAGGAAAGAGAGTGGCATGAACTTCTGTCTGAGAACTGTAGGCTTTGAGTGCCATCCTAAGCAGAGTTAGCCATCAAAATCCACTGAAGTCAAGAGGCTTAGAAGGGTGTTAACTGTGTTTAGGACGGAAATGTTTGTTGCTTAGTGGGAGTGTTGGAGGGGGAGCAGGGGGATAATGATATTGTAATAGCATGAACGGGCTCACTTTTTGTTTTAAACAAGGTTACCAAAGTAGGCCCCTACTGATGATGGTGAACAGTGGGAGGGGGCAGACGTGATCAGAACAAAACTGCATCCTGTGTGGATAGGAAAATCTGGCAAGTGAATGATCTCAATGGTTCAACAGCCAACAAAATGTGGATTTGCCACTCTAATTTTGCATGCAGCTAAATGACGAAAAGACTGACCAGTGCAACCATTCTTGTCTACCGTTAAAGGCTCAGAGAACCAGTGAAGTTAAATAAGAGATACATTTTTGAGCGAAACACTCTTTTTGCAGAAACCGTCTCTCTCCCTCTCTCATTTATGACCCTTTTTGCCATTGCAAAACACTTCCTGTCCCATAAGCAGAATCAGCTGTGGGCTCGGTCTGCAAGTGAATATGTGGCAGAAGGAGGCAAGCAAAGCCAATACGGTAAATTCTGAGCAAAATCTGGATGCTACTTCCAGGGGCTTTTCAGTGTGGTCTGAGGCATGAAGCCATAGAAGATTGTTTCCTAACTGATGTGGATTTCACATATATCCTCTGGCTGCAGTGTACAACTCTGAAGCAAGGTTGCATAAAAATATCAAAATGATGGAGGTGGTGAAAAGCGCTGTCAAGTCACAGCCCTCTTATGAAGAATCCATGGGGTTTCCAAAGCAAGAACAGAGCTGGTTTGCCACTGCCTGCCTGGATTTCCTTGGTGGTCTCCCATCCAAGTATTAACCAGGGCTAAACCCAGTTAGCATCCAAGATCTGACAAGATTGAGCTATCTAAACCAGACCATCAAAAGCTAGATTTATAAAGCAGCTCCTATCTGGGACCAGAAAGTAATCCTCTGCCTCACTTTGAAACCTTGACCTTTGAGAACATTAACCTACTAAGAAGGTGCAGACAGTCATGAAACAGCATTTCCAAGGTTCAAGTTAGCTGTTCCAGAACTTCTGCCCAATGCAGATATAAAGGCGATGCAGATATAAGACAGTCTTCTCTAATGGAACCTACACACTTACAGTTTGCATAAGGATAATTTACTACAGATCTGAAGAACTTGTGGCTCACCAATCTAAATATTTCTCCCCACCTAACTACCATGGTCTGATAGTGGAAAGTGTAGTCAAATCACTGCTGACTTATGGAAAATACCATATCCTATCAGGAGGTTACTAAGCCACCTCCTCCATTTCTGCAATCACAAGAAGGCAGGGCTGCTGAGACTCACCATTGATCCATTCCTGCCTATTCCCACAAATTCAGAAAAACATACAAAAATGCTTGATTAGAATGCTAACAAGACCACCAGCACCTTTCAGATCTTCCCAGGCTCCCTCTTGGCAAGGCAACAAACACATAGCTTTACCTTCGTTAGTTAAAATTTATGGATATAGAAAAGGGGTCCCAAATTTTGTTGGATTCTAAGAAAGCATATTGAGGGAAGATGACCAAACACATAGTGTCAGCCACTTTAATGGAGCCTTTACAGAATGGCTCCCAATTGGGACAGGATCAGCTCTTTGCTTTAAGAGGCTCAAAATATAAAAGCCCTGCTGGACCAGAAAAGTGATCCATTTAGAACAGCATCCTGTCTCACGGAGAGTTCAACTAATTGCCCTGCAGGGCCACACAAGCAGGGCACAGAGGCCAAAGCCTCCCTCTTGTGTTGCTTCCTAGTGCTGATATTCAAAGGTTTACTGCTTCTGAATATGACAGCCAGTTTGATGTAGTGGTTAAGAATGGCAGACTCTAATCTGGAGAACCAGGTTTGATTCCCCACTCCTTCACATGCAGCCAGCCAGGTGATCTTGGGTCAGTCAGTTCTCTCAGAGCTCTCTCAGCTCCTCCTACCACACAGGGTGTCTGTTGTCCGGACAGGAAGAGAAGGTGATTGTACGCTGCTCTGAGACTCTGAATGAAGGGTGGGGTATAAATCCATCTCCTTCTTTGATGGACCATGAATCTGTGTAATCCTACTTAAAAGGCATTTAAAGATTTCACAGCCAGTGGTAGTGAATCCCACAATTTAATTACTCATTGAGTAAAGGAGTACTTTCTTTTGTCATCCTGAATCTGTTTTCCATGAACTTTATTGGGTGCCCGAGTTCTAGTAAGAACATCATGCCAATGGCTCATCCAGTTCAACACCCTTTTTCACACAGTGGCCAAAACCCAGGTGCCATCAGGAGGTCCATCAGTGGGGCCAGAATTCCAGAAGCCCTCCCACTGTTGTCCCCCAAACACCAAGAATACAGAGCATCACTGCCCCGAACACAGTGTTCCATCAATACCTTGTGGCTAAGAGCCACTGATGGACCTCTGCTCCAAATGTTCATTCAATCCCCTCTTGAAGCTATGTTTGTAGCCACTACTACTTCCCGCAGCAGTGAATTCCATGCGTTAATTACTCTGGGTGAAGAAGTATTTCCTTTTATCTGTTCAAAGCCTACTGCTCATTAATTTCATTGAGTGCCCACAAGTTCTTGTATTGTGAAAACGGGAGAAAATGTATTTATTATTATTATTTATTTTATTCGATTTATACCCCGCCCTCCCTACCAAGGAAGGCTCAGGGCGGCTACTTCTTTTCGACCTTCTCTTTCTCATACTTAATTTTGTAAACCTCTATCATGTCACCCCTCAATCATCATTTCTCCAAGCTAAAAAGCCCTAACCTCTTTATCCTTTCTTCATAGGGAAGGTGTTCCATCTCCTTAATAATTTTAGTTGCCTTTTTCTGCACCTTTTTCAATGCTATAATATCTTTTTTGAGGTGTAGTGACCAGAACTGTACACAGTATTTCAAATGAGGCCACACCATAGATTTATACAGGGACATTATAATACTGGCTGATTTGTTCTCAATCCCCTTCCTAATAATCGCCAGCATAGTATTTGTCAACATCTTCTATGAGTTATCTATCACGACTCCAAGATCTCTCTCCTGGTCAGTTACCTCCAGTTCAGACTCCATCAACATATATTTATAGTTAGGATGTTTGGCTCCAATGTGCATTACTTTGCCCTTGCTGAATCTCATTTGCCACGTTGACGCCCACTCACCCAGCCTCGACAGATCCCTCTGGACCACCTCACAATCTTCCTCGGTTCATTGCTTACTCCCAACTCCAAATCATGAACAAGTTATTAATGAACAAGTTAAAAACCACTGGACCTAGTACTGAGTCCTGCAGTACCCCACTTCTTACCATCTTCCACTGTGAAAAACTGCTCTTTTATACTCATTGTTTGTTTCTTGTTAATTAACCAGTTTTTAATCCACAAGTTATTCCATGACTGCTGAGTTTATTCAGGAGTCTCTGACAAGGAACTTTATCAAAAGCTTTTTGGAAGTCTAGGTAAACAACAACTACTGAGTCACCTTTGTCCACATGTTTGTTCACCCCCTCAAAGAACTCTAGAAGTTAGTGATACAAAATCTTCCCTTAGAGAATCCATGCTGATTCTTCCTCAATAGCTTTTGTTCATCAATGTGCCTACTAATTCTGTCTTTGATAACAGATTCCATCAACTTACCTGGTACTAATGTTAAACAGACTGGCTTGTAATTTTACCGATCTCCTCTGGAACACTTTTAAAGATGGGGGTTACATTAGCTACCTCCTGGTCCTCAGGCATGGAGACAGATTTCAGAACTCTTGGATATATGCCATCTAAGCCTGGTGATTTGTCAGGTTTTTTTTATTCGTTCATGAGTCGTAAGACCTCTCTCATCACTTCAGTCTGACTCAGGCCTTTCAACACCCCTCCTGAAATTGGTGGTTCTGGTGTAGGCAAGCACCTCCATCTTCCACAGTGAAAACAGAGGCAAAAATGCATTCAGCCTCTCTGTCATTTCCATATCATCCTTTAGTAATCCTTTCACCCCATAGTCATCTAAGAGCCCCACTGCATTATGGAAGGGGGAGAAATGCAAATTTTATGAACTTCTATCCTGTCACCTCTTTGCTGTTTGGCTTCAGTTTCCAAAGAGAAGGGAGGATTTACTCCCAGCAACATCACAGGAATAGCCTGCCAAGCTCAGAGACATAACGTCTATGACATACCAGCCCTAGTCAGCTCATAGGATGGTCCCAGTTTGGTGTAGTGGTTAAGAGAGGTGGACTTTAGTCTGGAAAACCGGGTTTGATTACCCACTCCTCCACGTGCAGCTTCTGGAGTGACCTTGAGTCAGATACAGCTCTCTCAGAGCTGTTCTCTCCAGAGTAGTTCTCTCAGAGCTCTCTCAGTCCCACCTACCTCATAGGGTGTCTATTGTTGGGAAAGGAAGGAAACAACCCTTGGACACTTACCGTGAGGGGTCCTTCTCCTCTGAGAAGAGAGGACATCTTTGGGTGCTTTCCACCATTCCAATCAGGGAGGCAGGAACTAAAATTCTTCCTCTTCCTGTCTGCTGTGTGGCGTACCCCCTATCTTCAGTTCGGGTGACTCCCAACAGCAGAGCAATAAACCTTCCTAACAGTTGCAAAGCACTCAGAAATGAGAACAAGAACACTCACCAAGTGGCATTAACAAGAACAGATACAGAGAGAAGAGTGCAGCTGCAGCAGTGGATAGAGAATAGAGGAATAGAAGAACAAAGACATAGGGATGGCAAGAGGAGGAGAAGGACCCCTCATGGTAAGTGTCCAAGGGTTGTTCTCCCTCTGAGGCAAAGGGCATCTTTGGGAATTCCCACAGCAGTGCTCACAGTTTGGGTGGGTTGTCATCTTCATCTTGCATCACATGCTGCAGTACTCTTCTATCAAAGGCAGCATCCGCTGATGAGTAAAGATTCAGCTAGTAATGCTTAACAAAGGTAGAATTCGAAGACCACGTTGCGGCCTTGCAGACCTCTTCTACAGAGGCATTCTTCAGAAATGCTGCATCAGTTGCCATGCTCCTGACGGAGTGTGCTGTTATGTCTGCGGGCGTGTCTAGCCCCTGAGCCTTGTAGGCCTCTCTAATACAGGTTTTGATGGCCATGCTGATGGCCACTGTTGACATCTTCTGATCTAACCTGGGATTTGACACAGCAATTCTGAGCGTCTGAAATGTTCCATGCGAACGAGGTACGACTTGAGCGATCTACACACATCTAGCTTGTGCCAGGATTTCTCTCTGGGATGACTCGGGGAAGGGCAGAAGGAGGGCAAACAAATTTCTTGAGAACGATGAAACTTAAAGTTTACTTTTGATAGGAAAGTTGGATCTGTGCATAAGACTACCTTGTCTTTATGAAAAATGCAGAGATCAGATTTAATCGATAGTGTCCCTAATTTGGAAATCCTCCTGGTGGAGGTAACAGCCATGAGAAAGATGATTTTAAGGCATAGCCAATGTAGGGGTATTTCACCTATTGGTTCAAATGGTGGATTAGTTAGTGCTGATAGTACAGTATGGAGTCTCCAAGTCAGAAAGCGATGAATGGTGGGGGGACTCTTTAGGGTCACTCCCCTGAGGAAACGTCGAATGTTGGGATGTTCAGTCAACTGAAAACCATTCATCGGAAGGACCGTTGCCAGCACCGAAACCTGCTTTCTGAGTGTGGCAGGCTTGAGACCCATCCCTAGACCATCCTGTAGAAATCCCAGTATGGCATCCATTGAAGGTGGAGTACGTCCACCATCTTCCTCTGGGCTCACTGCAAGAAGGCCTTCCAGACCATGTTGTAAATTCGAGTAGTTGATGGTTTTCATGAGGCTAGAATAGTGTCTATGATATCTCGTGAGTAACCTCTAAGAAATTGTTCTGTTCAATTTCTAGACAGTTAAGCAGAGCCACTCTGGATGCGGGTGCCGCACTGGTCCCTGTTGAAGCATGTCTGGAGATTGTGTCAGACTGAATGGATGTGAGACAGACATCTGTAGAAGGGTTGAGAACCAGGGGCACCTGGACCAGTGTGGAGCCACCACCAAAACTTCTGCTTGCTGCTCTTTGATATTCCTCAGAAGTTTGGGAATGATGGGGATAGGAGGGAATGCGTAGAGAAGGTCCTTCAGCCAGGTAGAAATCAGGGCATCTATTCCCTCTGCCCTCGGGGGAAAAAACCTGGTCATAAACCTTGAAAGTTGATGGTTGTGTGGGCTGGCAAAGAGATCTAGCATGGGGGTGCCGAATTTCATTATTATTAACTCAAAGATTTCCTTCTTCAGGGACCACTCCCTGGGTTGCATGGTTTCCTGGCTCAACCAGTCCACCTGTACATTGGCCATGCTCTTGATGTGCTCAGCTCTTATGGATGCCAGTTGCTTCTGTGCCCAGGATAGGCGAAGAATCGCTTTTATGTGGAGTTTGGATGATTTGGATCCCCCTTGCTTGTTGATATATGTTTTGGCAGAGACATTGTCCATCCTGACTAACAAATGCCAATGCTGTATCCAGTCCTTGAAGCGCAATAGAGCCAGTCATATGGCCTTCAGTTCCAGGACACTGATGGGTAGCTTTGAGTCCTGAGTTGACCAGAGGCCCTGGATTGGATGATTGTCCAGCGTCTCCCCCCTGCTCTTTAGGCTAGCGTCTGAGACCATCTGAATCTGTCTAGAAATCAGAAACTGCTTGCCATGGCATAGGTTGTCGAGTTTTGTCCACCACAATAGGCTATTTGTGACTCGTAGAGGCACTCTGAGGTCGGGATTTGCTTTTCTCATAATTTGGAACTGGTACAGTTTGAGAAAAGCCTGAAGAGTTCTGAGATGAAGGCGTCCCCAGCAGAGTGCTTCTGTGTCGGCCACTAGTAGACCTTGTAGTTTGGCCAAGGTCATCAGCGGAGAGTTCGTATACCTGATCACTAATTCTGATAGCCTCCTGGTATTATCCATCTTTTCTCTAGTGAGAAAAAGTGAACATTGTCTGGTGCCTATTATCATGCCTAGGTGTTCTAGGCGTTGAGACGGTTGAAGGGAACATTTGTCCATGTTTATCAGAAATCCATGAGAGCGCAAATATTGGATCGTAGTCTGGGGATCCTGTAGCGACCTCTCCCGAGAACTGGATCTTATCAAGAGGTCGTCTAAGTATGGATGAATGTGCACACCCCGTTCTCTCAGGTTCACTACTAGGTTGACCAGGAATTTGGTGAACACCCTCGGCGCTGTTGAAAGGCCGAAGGGAAGGGCCCGAAATTGAAGGTGATGTTTTTCTGTGCAGAAGTGGAGGTACTGACAGTGTGATGGAAGGATGGGGATGTGTAAGTACGCTTCTGTCAAGTCTATGGATGACAGGAACCTGTTGGGTTGAATGGCTTCTGAAACAGAGTGAAGCGTCTCCATCCTGAAGTGTCATAGTTTGATGAACTTGTTGATGTATTTGAGGTCCAATATGGCCCTCCAGTCCCCGTTCTTTTTGGGAACTGTGAAGAAAATGGAATAGACTCCCCGGCCTTGTTGTTGAAGGGAAATGGTTTCCACAGCTTTGATATCTAAGAGATGCTGTATTGCTTTCAGAGTTATCAGTCTTCTTTGGGGATTCTTGCGGCAAGGAGAGATTATGAAGTGGTCTGGTCGGTAACTCTTGAATTCTATTGAATAGCCATGAGAAGTAATGTCCAAGGACCAGGTGTCTATGTGGGCGGCTGTCCACGCGTCGAGAAAATGGAGTAGGCGTCCACCCACCGGAACATCCAAGGAGTCATGCCTTAGAGGATTTGGCATGAGCATCGGATCTGTCAGCACGAAATGACGATGTCCTGTTGTTCCTGGGGTTAAAGGGGCCCTTCTTGAAGGACTGTCTCGCTTGTCCCCATGATGATCTCTTCATATCTGGACAGGGTATGCTGTGTGCAAAAGGGCTGTGAGCTGACATAACGTCTGTCGGAGCGACGTAGAGTCTTGGGCATCGCCTTCTTCCTGTCCCTGGTCTCGACTAAGATCTTTTCCAGGGCATCTCCGAACAGCTTTTCGCCTTGGAATGGGTAAGCCAGTACGATGTTCTTGGAGTGTAGATCTGTTGGCCAGGCTCTAAGCCACAGCAGACCCCCGGCTACTGCTGCCAAAGCCATTGCTCTTGAAGTAAATGTAAGAATGTCCAATGAAGAGTCAGCCGTAAAGGTGCTGGCCTGTAACACTCTGTTAGCCCCTTCTAGTAGTCGCTTGTTGTTTTCCGAAAGAAGCTGTATCGTCTTTCTTATCCAAACTACTGAAGCTCTGGATATGGTAGAAGGAATAGCTGCGGCTCTCATGGCTAGGGCCAGGGCCTCGTGGACCTTTCATAGTGCTGCCTCGCCCTTCTTGTCAAAATTGTCTCGAACCATGCCTTGGCAATCTTCTGACAGGAGTCCAGAAGATTGGAGAGCCGCTACTGGGGCATCCATCGCTGGTACCTGTAACATCTCATGTACAAATGAAGGCATAGTATACAGTCTCCTAACCAGTTGTGGGAACTGTCTGTTGGCTGTTGGTTTAGACCATTCAGCCCTCATCTGTCGCTCAAAATACTCTGGGAGTGGGTAAACCTTTGTGAGGATGCATACTTTGGAAAAAATTCTTGCATGCATTGTGTTTTGGATCTGGAAGTCCCTGGCTTAGGTTCTTCCTCCCCAGTAGAGGTATCCTGAAGCTGTAGTGCAGCCAAAGTCTTGGATAACAGATATTGGTAATCCTCTGGTTTGAAGAGGTGGGTGGATGGCTCAGGCACAAACACCTCATTGTCCTCTTCATCTGATAAAAACTCCCTCTCATCCCTGTTCTCAGAATCACAATCAGGAGGAAGGTCATCCTCCCATTGTGGTTCCCTGTTTCCACAGCCCTCTAGTTGTCATTTTTGGGCAGCCTTGGTTGGCCACTTTTTTCCCTGTGATAGGGACCCGGGTATCCTTTTTGGTGAAGGGGGAGGGGAGGAAGATTCGGACCTGGCATCATTAGCTGCCTAGGAGTGAGCTATAGTGACCATCTCCTCTCATATAGCCTGCTTCATTAAGGAGAGTAAGTCAATGGGTGTACTAGGGGGTCCCTGCACATTACTGAACAATATAGCATTGGCTAAGATTGGTAGGGCTGGATTCTGCGGCAAAAACCCCGTTCCTGGATCTCCCATCAGGAGGTTGGCAAGGTCACGATTAAGGCTTGCCCCGGAGCTGAAAAGACTCCTGGCCTGGTTACCCACCTAAATCACTAGGCCTTAGGGTGTAGTACTCACGCTCGCCCTGTAGAGGGCCGAGCTGTCCTCCATCTGGGTCTCTTGCGTGCGAGGTTTCTTTTGCAGTGCTAATATGGCTGACGTATCGCCAGCAGCTCACACAAGCATGTCAGCGCCGGATGGGTCCCCCGACGTTTGCAGCAGTGTGGTTGCTGCTTCTAGGTCCTCAGCATCTAGGAACCCGTTGTGGGCGCTGGCGTCCATGACACGGGAGCGACTCTTCGTTTCCGTGTATGCCGGTCAGAGAGAAAGGGAGCTGCCGTGTCGGTGGCGGTCCTTTAAGAACTCTCAGAGGAAAGGAAGGTGAGAGATAGGAAAACTTTGGTTAGTAAGAGGAAGGAAGGAAGGAAGGAAGGAAGGAAGGAAGGAAGGAAGGAAGGAAGGAAGGAAGGAAGGAAGGAAGAGGAATAAGAGAAAGAAAACTGATTTTGAAGCTTTTTTCAAGGATTAGTAGGCAGAGCCTGCTAAAGAACTGCTCTCCCTCTAGAGGCAGGAACAGAATTGAAGATAGGGGGTGCTCCACACGCCAGATAGGAAGAGGAAAAAAAATTAGTTCCTGTTTCCCTGATTGGATGGTGGAAAGCACCCAAAGATGTCCTCCGCCTCAGAGGGAGAAGGAAACGGTAAGCCGCTCTGAGACTCCAAGTGAAGGGCGGGGTACAAATCCAACTCTTCTTCTTTTTTCCTTTCCACTAAGGAGCCTTTGGATCTTTCCACTCAAGGAGCAAGGATGTCAGGAAACACACTAGTGGGCACCATGGCATACACACGGGGAATCACTGATATAAATAATTACGGTTTGTTGGTCACAAAGTGTGCAGACCCAATCTACACTAGTTGTGCCTCTTTATAATTTCAGAATATGTCTTAGGTTGTGCTTTTTTCTATTATTACCACTTTGAAAATGCAGAACAGGAATTTAAAAAAACACAACAATGCAAATAAGTGCTTCTTTGGGTTCATTCAAAATGCATTCTTAAAATTGACAGAAAAAACACCAAAGGACATTCTGTGACTATTCTTTCAACCACCTACTACAATAACAAATACTGGTGTTATTAAAAAGCAACCACCTTGATAGAAGTCATCTTGACAACCTAATCGGCCCAACCAGTCAATTGGAACAGCAATATTTTTAGAAGGACCAATGAAGCCACACATGATGGAAAAGCGCTCTCATAGCAGCAGATGCTGAATACAGATCAAGAGTTGCAAAGCACCAGACTTTGCTGCAACACTCAAAAGTAGAGGAGAACAAAACCATTTACACTTTCCTGATCTCCTTGAAGGACGGCCAGGATGTTAATGTAATTTTGGATATGGCAGAATATCTTGTTCCCCCAAGTGGCTGATCCCCAAGATCCGAGGATGTCTTGCAATGTAACAGAGGATGCTGGGTACGAAAGCTTCAGATCAACAGTTGCAAAACATTATCCTTCGCAAAGCATCCCAAGATGTCCTTAAGATCACCTCAGCCACTTGGGGGAACAAAATATCTTGGGCCTGTCCTATCCAAAACAGTATTAACTTCCTGGCTTGCATCCAAGAACATTAATGCGATAAAAATGGTTCACCCATCCTTCATTTTATCATCACAATTGCTTTGCATGTAGGTTAGGCCGAAAGAAATACGGGGCCAAGGATGGAATAAATACATGGTAACAGTAACTTCAGTAAGGACTGGAGCTAGGTCTTTCTGATGTTTGTCTGACAACCTAGTGGGTTATTTATAGTTCACCTTTCTCACTCACACTCAAGGCAGGATATAAAACAGTGGAATCAGACGGCATAAGATGAACCAATGAACAATGCAACAAGACTAGGATTGCAGAATTAAAAAACACTGTGAACAATGTATGGCAAGGTATACCATAAACAATAAAGAAAGTATAGGACGATATACAGTAATATATAGGACAAGGTATAGGACAATAAAGTAAAAGCAGGAAATGCCTGCACTAATCATTGCAGTGAATTACAATCCTATTCCATTAAAAAGGTCTCTTTCCCAGACTGTTCCATTTTACTACAGTTCTAATCTCTTTTCAAAAATGTCCTCTTGAACATTACAGTTTTGTACATTCTGCAGAATGACAGAAGTGCCTGACTTCCTCAGGCCGCTCATGCCAGAAGGTGGGAGATATGACTGAGAATGCACATAAATAGGCAGGTGCCAATCTTGCCCATTTGCAGGCTGACACTTTTAGAAGATTTTGCACAGATAAGCAAAGTTCTTGCAGCAGAGCATAGGAGGAGAGTAGGTCCAGCATATATGTGGATCCAAGGCCACTAAGGGCTTTATAGGTGATAACCAGGAACCTCCGGTAGAACTGAGTAACTTATCAGTAACTGAGTATCTGCGGGATGGGTGTGATACGTGTGTTCCGCCTAAGCCCAAGAGTAACTGGGTTGTAGTGTTCTGCACCAACTGCAACTTTCAAGTTGTCTTTAAGGGCACCCTATGTAGTACGCACTATAGTAATCAAAACATGGGTCTATTTGGCCAGATCAGCTGAATCAGTGTAGGAGACCATCTTCCAGGCTAAACAAAGCTGCTAGAATGCCTTTTTTGGCAACTGTATTAACTTGCTTCTCTAGTAATAACATTGGATCCAGTACAACCCTTCCATGGTTCACAGTGGCCAGCTGCTCATTCAGGAGTGCTGTCTAGAGTTGCAGCTTCCAGGTGGGGCCTGGGGATCTCCCGCTTTTACAACTGATCTCCAGCTAACAGAGATCAGCTCCCCTGGAGAAAATGGCTGCTTTGAAGAATGGACTCTATGGCATTGCACCATGCTGAGGCCCCTCCCCTCCCAAACCCCACCTTCTCCCAGATCCACTCCCAAATTCTCCAGGTATTTTCCAGCCCAGACCTGGCAACCCTAGCACTGTCTGTTTCGGTAATCCAGACCACAACAAATATGGAAGTAGCCTGACTGGTTAACAAATGGCTAAAGCCAGCATGACATTAAGGATGCCAGACTAGGGCCTGATCTACCCACACAACAGGGGGAGCTGGGAAATGGCAGAACAGATTGTACCACTTCCGATCGCCAGTGAGAAGTCATACTTTTCATGCCTTCCTCCATGTACTAAAAAATACCTCTAAATTAGTTTATTTCACACCCTGCACTAGTTTTGTACTTTCAGAGAGCTACCAAGGCATTCTGAGAGGCATTAATGTCATGTCTGAACAAGAACATACATTTAACCACATCAATATTCTGTCACCAGACATTATCCTGCTGCATGTGTAGACCTTTGGGTCTGGGTGACCTTGAGTGAACTGGTTGTTGTAAGGATAACCGGGGGAAGGGGTGTGTGTGTGTGTGTGTGTGTGTGCACGCGCGCATGCTTTATTCTATCTATGGTACTTTCTCATTCTCTATTCAATTGTAGTATCAAAAAACATTTTGTAATTTATTAAAAGTTTATTTTCTCAATGGGCACAGGATAGATATTTCAGGCACCTGGTATATGTTCTTTTTAAATGATAAAAGATCTTCAAGAAATTTATGAGGTTCAATTTTTGGCTCTCTGGCCTATTCAAGGCAAGCTATTCATCTTTTATTTGATCTCCAATACAGATTTATTAATGAACCTTATATAACCCTATCCCAGGAGTTTAAGTGGTGAGTGAATGATTCTTCAGTGTAGTTCATGGTATTCCTTGAGGTAATTAGCCAATACAGGTGATATCTACATCCTTTATTCTCAGGATTTTATTTTTGTTTTCCCTCTCCAGAATTCTTTTCTCACTCCTGAAACACTTGAGTGGAAAAGCAAATTATATAGTTAAAACCCCTGCATCTACTACTGTCACTGTTCTTAACGTGGCAAACCCCCAGATAGCCATAAGAGGCTCTGAAATGGATTTACTTAGGGAAAAGGCAAGAGTGAGTCTTCTGATTTCAGAAAGAGAAATAGGGGGACATGCAGAAATCTAGGTTTTGTCATGAAGCTGCCCCATGTGGATTTTTAAAAAGTGGAAACAAATAATTGGATTGCACATCATGGGCCTTCTAAGGATAAGCAATGCCCTGACCTGGATAGCCCAGGCTAACTCAGTCTCATCAGATCTTACAACCTAAGCAGGGTCAGCCAAGTACTTGGATGGGAAACCACCAAGGAAAACTACAGTTGCTATACAGAAGCAGGCAATGGCAGCTACCTCTGAATGTGTCTCACCTTCAAAACCCAATGGGGTTGCCATAAATTGGCTCTAACTTGGATGGCCCATACTCATAAAAAAGAATGACCAATAGTAGTTGTATGCAAGTGAAGGGAGAAGGAACATAGCCGGTGGAAGAAAGGACAATGCTAAGAGGAATGTGAACTAAAAGCTGAGCAAAATGCAAGAAAAGTAAGCATTCCTCTCCGCTAACTCCAAGAATTATAACAGAGTTCAGTATGCTGTTGGCTATTGTGCTACTATAACTGTTCACTTCTAAAGCTGAATTACTGCAATAGTGCAAGGATCCCCTACATGGTGCCTGTGGGTACCACAGGGCCCACCAAATGTTTTTATTCAGTGGGAGGAGTTCATCAGCGCTTTGGCCCAACAGGGCTCCTTGACTGGCCACTGGAGAGCTGTTGGGTAGTGCAGATTAAAAAAAACTAAAACATTGCTTCAGCAGCAACTGCCAATACAGCACAAGGATTTTCACTGCATGACTGATGGTTAGCTGAGTGTAAGCAAGAAAGTTTTTTTAAAAAATAATATGTTCATTTGCAAAGGCATCCTGTTAAGCAGAGTTTCTGCCTGAAATACTGAATGGTATTAGAGTGATGCATAATCTTACTCCCTGACACTGTGTGGCTGGCTTTGTCTCCCATGGCAACTATTTTGTGGTTGACTCCACTTCTTGTGGCAGCCATTTTGTGGTAGGCTCTACCTCCAGCAGCAGACTTTCTTTGGTTGTGCCCATCACTCTGTCTCAGAATTCCAACGGTCTCCACATGGTCAAAAGGGTGAGGGACCTCGGCAATAGTGCAACATTCAATTATGTGTGAGTCCTCTTGCATATGGAAATGTCAGACTGTATCCTACCCTTCCACTCATAGTTTGAAAAGCAGGCTAAGGTGACTTCCTTGGCTATCATACAGAATAAGAGCCACTTTTGTCAAAGGCTATAAACTATGAAGCTGCCAGATCCAGTCATCTCAGCCATGAACTCAGACACTTGCCTCAGGCAAGCTACATCCTTCCAGCCTCAGTGTCCGTCTCCCAAAAATGTAGGGCAGAAAATTTTCTGTTTCTAAATAGTCATTGCTTCATAAAATTAACAACAATGAATGGATGCCACAGCCAATACAATTAGGCAGGCTTTGTAGTTTCAAAGTTGTAATTAATTTCTTTTTATTCAGGCAATTATCCCTAGGAGTTGTATGAGAAAGTACATGCATATTTCATTGATTTGCAAACCAGGGGAGTAGGAATAAAAACAAACATATGTAATAATCCCAATTTAAAACCAAAAAGCAAATGAAAACCAAAGCTACAATTCTTTTTTCTATGTCTCCTTTGGCCTGGTGCTGTGGATACTGCAATGGTGACCCTGATAACGGAATTAACAAGTGATGAGGTGTCCCTGGCAGTGACTTCCCTGAACAAGAGTTTATTTCTTTGTTTTCAACATTTTCTGCCACCTCTCCAGGAAACCTGCTCGAGGCAGCTTAAAGTCTGTTGAACCAGGGATTGGACTATCAAGTCCAGGGCCATGTCAGTTCTTTGGGTACTAAAATTGGTGTTTCCACAATTTTCAATGACTTCAGTCCCCCCCTCCCAAACTTCGTTAAGGGTATATTGCCTTTACACTTTACAAGTCTTATTCCACTTTCCCACATGGCTAGAGAGGACTAGCTCTCTCTGCTTGTTTGTGGCAACATTCCTAATGGTCCCCAAAAGCTCCATAAGGAGAGACTTACACATTACAACCAAATGCAGTAGACAAAACTGTAATGGAATTTTTATTTTTCCGGACGATACAGCATGACTCCGCAATATTCTTTTCACTGGAAAGCACAAACAGAAGATGACAGTTGCCCAAGGGAAAGTGAATGACAATGAAAACATTATTAATTCATTCCTATTGTTGCATACCACACATTTTTGGAAAAATAACCATAGAAAAACATTATGTGAAAAAGATAGTTTTGAAGAACGGGACCTCATTCTTGGTTGAGATGGGGAAGATAAAGGTGAAGTGCAGCAACAAGATTTGAACAGGAAAAAGAAGAAGAGAATCAAGGCTTTCAAAGCTCTTCGCCTCTGGCTCTTTTGTCATCTTAAGGTATTTGACAATTCAGCTCACAGGCTGAGAAAACTTCCACTGTCAATGGCGCACAGATTTTTTTCCTGCCCCGATAGATCAGTACTTGCAGGGGGGAAACAGCTGGCAGAAAGAGGAGGCTGGATCAAACTAAATTTCCCACTCATGCAAGATATTTTTGTCAATGGAATAGAACATTTCTGTCTCTTCCTCTCCCCCCTGCCAGCCCACTTATGTCCCCAAAATGGTGCTCCTGGGGCGGGAGAGGGGACTCTAAGCATCGTGAGGCAAATCAGAAACTTACCCCACCCCTTCCATTAGCAAAAATTTTACTCTGGATCCAACCCAGCCTTCCTCCTACTTATAGACTATATCCTACAAAAGGCAGCTTCCAATGAGAATTATTATGAACTGGACATAAATCCAGCTGCAGGGAAATCAGCCATGGTGGCATTTGAAGGAAAGGACTCACAAGTACAGCTGGGGTTGTATTCCTCACCCTATATCCAATGGATTCCTTCTAGCAAGCTTGAATTATACACTCTCTGGTAAATATACAGTAAATACACAGGTAGCACTATCTTTCTAACAGTGACATAACTGGACAGGGTTTAGATCAACAACTTTTCTGATTTCAGTTTCTCACATAAAAAAAGTACAGCTGGGAGGGAAAACCCTACACAAGTCCAATTCAAACCTGCTATATAATCTTTATTGTAGTTTTCATATAATTCTGATAAGACCATTTCTGCTCTATTCTGATCAGTTCTTGACCCATGTGCTTTCTACTCACAATACTACGATGACAACAAGACATTATCAGTACATTTGCATTTATAACAGCTGTTACATTTTAGTGGTTAATGGACAGTTCACACATACATTATCTGATGGCTACTGGTGAATGAGTGATCAAATGAACAAAGGAAAACAGAAAACCACAAGAAACATTAAGTCTCTTTTCCCATATGGAAACAAGCATATATGGTTAAGTTGTAAACATTATCACATAATGAGACTCAGGACAAATTTATTTTGTGCCCTCATCAGCTTAATTTTTGTTTTGTAAAGCTAACAGGGACCCTTTGATCAGAAAGCAGAAATACATTCTGGGTATCTGTTTCAAAGGGTCATAAATTAAAGACTTCCTCATATTTTTAAAAATATGTATGTATCTAGAGACATTTTAAAGTGTCCATGAAAAAAATACTACAGATGTCAAATTTATGTATCATGCAGCACACTCATTTGAGAATAAGGAATGCCTGCAGCTCCCAGTTGCATATATGCCTAAAAGTAATATGTTATGTAACAAATAAACTGCATTAAGTCCGCTGACATTTAAGGATAGCTCCGTCATATTGTGCAGTGTGGATAATTTTTGAACTGCAGAGACTACATGAGCTTGAACAGGCCACTACAAATAAAATCACTGCTTAGAATGACAGAAATTGCCCAGTGATGGCTTAAAAAAACAACAAAACACAGTGATTTGGAATTCAAATTACTTCGATACCTAGCTCCCATTTACATCAAGTGGCTTTAAATTGTCACAGCTTCTCTCAAAAAATACTGGGATCTATAGTTTGAACAAGTGTTGTAATTTTTTTTGTTCTTAGTCTAAACTTCCTATGACTCACTGGAAAGAGGGAACAATTGTTCAATCAGTGTAAACCTGCAATATAGACAGGATTGCCAGGCACTGCCTGGAAACCAGTGGGAGGATGTGTGGGGGAGCAGTGTTCTGGAAGAAAAATGAAACAGAAAAATAAGGCCTTGGCTACTTACCCGCAAGTCTGACCACAGATTTCCTGGCAATTCTGAGAGTTATGACCCAAAGTGACAAGGGTAGCTCTAGCAATTGCCAGAAACTCTATGGTAAGATTAGCAAAGAGTTTTTGGCGATTGTTAGAGCTACCCTTGTCACTTCCAGGTTGCTCTAGGAATTGTCAGAAACTCTATGGTCAGAACTTCCTGTAAGTACCTAAGGCCTTATTTTCTTTTTTCTTTTTCTCCCCAGGATGATCGTGCCCTTCTCTTTGGCCACAGTGTCCACCCACTGACTGGCTGAGCATTGATGGGCCACAGCTGCAGTCGGCTGGAGGTCTCCCACCATAAGCAATGGGGACCCTAAATGTAGATATGCCCGAAAAGAAAATGAACAATTATTTTACTACCGATCAAGAGCAAATATGAAGAAAGGATAAGGACTAGGAACTGGGGGGGGGCAGTGAAGTGAGCCCTTGGAAAGGGCAGGGGAGCCCCTGAGGTAGTGCTAAGCAGGATTCTTCATAAACAGCAAAGCGGGAAGGAATTTCACACATAAATTTCACACCTTCCTTATGAGGAAAGGCCGAAGAGTCTGAGACTCTTCCGTTTAGAACGTGGATGCAGGGGTTTGCTCTTTTGTGGAAATGGTATATGATGATTATTCATAATTCTCAAAATATTCATCTGATTTCTATGAATTAAAATACCATTATTCCAACTATAATCTGCAGTAGTTTGCACTTGACAAGCATAAATGAGGTCTCAGGTATTTCTCAGCACCTGTTATTTGGGCTCAACTACTTACATCTATTTCATGTTCTCCACCAGGACTTGGAGATAAAATGTGTTTTGTGAGTTCCTTGGCTGGGACTCAGTTTCCAGTCATGCAGAAGCCAATTCAGACAAGAACTGTGTAGGGGGAAATGGGGGGGGGGGTGTTCCCACACAATTTTTGCATCCTAAAATGGCCACAAGGGCACTACTTACCCTACTGATGGTCTGCACAACAGTGGCTCCCATAGACTGTTTCAGTGCCCTCTGCCCGTGGACCACAAAGCCAATCCAAATCTGCCCCCATGCACCTGAGAACAGAGTTCTAAGCATGGAACTCACAGCACACATCTGATCACTAGGAGGGCATGAGGAAAATGCAATGTGTAGTTAGGCCTTCAGAGGCTAGGAATGGATCCTGAGACCTTCATCTCTCAGCCCTGCCTCCTCTGCCCCATATGAGAAGTTGCTGCTCCATAATTTCACCAACAGTTAAAGAGAAGACAAACAGTGAAAGTAGAAACCACTGATAATTTAAATTAGAAAGGTTACATAATTTGGGATTCGGAAAAAATGTAGAAATGGCAAAGACTCCCCCCCCGAAAATAACTCAAAAGCTTTACAATCCAAACAAGCATAAGTGTGTATGTGAAATGCCATCAAGTCACTTCCAACTTATGGTAAACCTTTGAATTAATGACCTCCAAAATGTCCTTGACAGCCTTACTTAGGTCTTGCAAACTGAAACATAATTCTACTGATGTAATAATAATTTTTTTCACAAGATGATTTCCTCCATTTCCACCCCATACTGTCCCTCAATTTTTCCCCCAGTACTACTGCTCCTCCGGAATCTGGAATATTTCCAGGCCTTCACATCTCTAAGCAGTGCTAACAGAGAACAGAAGCTTCTGGGTGAGGAAACACAGAAGGAGAACATGAGCAATCAGTGGGAACAGAATAAGGAGAACTTCTTTCATGTGTATAGGTGTGTGGGGGAGGTCATGACCTAGGCTGGCGCACTAGAGAACAAACTGACGGTGGTTATTTTTCTTTTGCAGATGTGTATATTAAGACACACTAAACTGTGATACATTTTATTTATCTGTGATCCTGATTTAACCTTTCCTAGTACTGCCAAAGATGTCCCGGGTCAAATACTTACGTAAAGCCATGCCGAAAGGCATTGATTATTGTCAAGTAAATGCAGAAAGAAACTGGCCTTATCTGAACTATGAAAAAGGCAATGCTTTCATAATGACACTATGTCTCTAAGCAGGCAATAACGGAAAGCAATGCACAAGTTAAGGGTAGTAAAAAAGGCACAGTCCAGTTGTCCACCATACAAGGGAATCCACTTTGAGCATCTTCAATGATTTACTGTTCCAATTAGAACAGAGTGTTCAAAGAAAGAACACCAGTGACCCAGTTTAAAAGCAAAGAACGCCTGTAAAAGCATTAGTTAAAATGGATTACTCAAGTCACATTTTAAGCGTGTCCTGTTTCATGGACCACATTTAGTAAATACCTACACCAAAAATATAGCCTTGTTTTAATACTCCATCCACTAAGGAGTCAAATGGAAATACTGGATTTACCCTGTTTTGGTTATGTACATATAGAGAGACAGCTATATAATCTGAACTTCAGGAAGGGGGGGGAATCAGATGTTTCTCAGAACGCCTGTTATCCCAATTTATTCCAAAGCCTCGGGGTGGATTCCAACAGGACAAAAATATAAAACAAATAGAAATTAAAAAGAAAAAAATTAGCATATGACAGTAAGAGCTGCTTTTATTTCAGAAGATCAAAGAAGAAGAAACCACCCAAGGTTGGCTCTTCTACTTCACACTATGCAGAAGAATGAGAGGCAGGGGTGCTGCGTATTGGTTTACATATGAAAAGGTTGTCCTTCCTCATTCACCCTGTCTAGCTCATTTTTTTCTTTCTAGGTTATAAAAGAATATATAGAATGCAATACAGAAGAAAAGATCAAACTGGTTTTGCCAAAGATGACTCTCAAAAAAACTAAAGTTCTAGAAACATCAATTCTTGCCCCAATTACCACCTTCTCTGCCAGATGTACCCAAGCCCAAGACTGCTTCTCGCACACTGAATTTTTATCAACATATATCCATATTGTGTCAAGTACAAATGGCACATATTTCTCTTTTTGGTATCCAAGAATAGACAGTGGAGCCAAAGATGAAAAGATGGTAATTATATGGTCTGGTGAATGGCCAAGGTAAATGGAGAAAATTGGTCAAGGTGGGGGATGGAAAAAGCTGTAACATTCTGGATCCAGGAACACATGAAGGCAGTAGAAGCTATTGCAGCAGCAAGGGCTTTAAAATGTACATCTTCTATTAGGGTTGCCAATCTTCAGGTGGCATCTGGACATCTCCTGCTATTACAATTGAGCTCCAGATGACCAAGATCAGTTCTCCTGGAGAAAATGACTGCTTTGGAGGGCGGCCTCGAGGGCATTATACCCTGCTGAGATCCCTCCCCAGGCTCCACCCCCTGAATCTCCAGGTATTTCCCAACTCAGAGCTGACAACCCTATCTTCAATCCCTACACAGCAATTTAAGGTTAAGGATCATGGCAACCACTAAAGTATGCCATACTGAATTCTATCTATTATTGGAAAAGGTACTCAAATAGGCTTCCAATATTTTTAAAGTATTAAAATACAGTATCAACATCAGAATATAGTCCAGAACTGAATAACATTCATTGTTTTGTTGATTTAATAAATTTAATTATTTAAAAATCCTTGACCATTATTTGACAATATCTGACCGGTCAATTGACTGAATCCTTTTCAGCCTATCAACCCCAAAGAATTTTGCTAGCCATGTGCTGAAAACTCAGTAGCTCTATTTTACAAGACAGTGTAGGAAAGCCATTCCACACCAATAGTCATGTCACTATACATAATACAGGATGGATTTATAAGAATTTCCATATGACATCACTACCACTTTCTTGCAATATGTTTGGTTTATGAAGTTTCATGCAGCCAGAACTGTGTTTCCTCAGAAGCACAGGGGAAAAGATTAACTTTCCTTTCTCATGGCCCCAATCTGGATCAGTTCCCATCTCATGGCTGATCTTAAACCTGGAGAAAACCGCAGTTCTCTGTTGGATGTATATTCAGTGACAAACCCAGGTTTATTCTTAGTTATTTAGAGTATTTATGTACCTGCCCTTTGTCCAACAGACTAAAGACTAAAGGACTTCTTATATTACACGGCTGTTACTCCATCGGTGAATTGTTCTTATCCATTATTACTTTCCTCCTATTGTTTGACAGAAATTTACCTCACAGACTATAGTGAGTTTGTTCATGCTTTGTCCCATTTTTAGTGTGACTGAAATTTATCTCGCAGACTATTGTGAAAGAGTTTGTTCACTTCTTGTCCCATTTTTAGTGGACGAGGAGGAAAAAATAACTCACTTTCTTCCAGAGATGTTCTAAAATATATGACAACTGTTTGGCCCCTTTTCACTCCTGAACCTGCAGCTGCATCTTAAGTACATATACTCAAATTAAATCCCATTGTGTTCAACAGAACCTTCTGCTGAACTCTAGGAATTTACTTCAGAGTAAATTTCAACATATATGCAATAATTGGCTACTTCTTTCTAGGTCAAATATGGCCACCAGAGTCCTTTCCTGAAGCAAAATTCCCCTTTCGGCCCATGTTCTTTATTCAAGTAATATCCATAAGATTAGCCCTGTTGAAATAGTGTGGGACATTCTAGCTCCTTTGGCCTTTGTGTCAGTTTCATCTTAGGTTGTCAGGGTGATTCTTACCAAATGTTTTCATAGTCATTTCTAGCAGGTGGCTATAAATCAGTTTTATGAAGACAAAGGCTCCTTACAACTGTATATTTTAATAGATTTATGATAAAGCTGTGGATATCTGTGCAGAGGGTCTGCCCTATGGGAATGAGTAAAGGTAACAGGAGAGTGTCATGTAGACACCAAAGAATACAATCCCTTCCACATTCATAAATCCCAGATGCCCAGAGTTGTAAGTCACTGGTTATAAATTATGAAGCTGAGCTCCAGGAACAACTGAGACTTAAATGAGAAACCAGTTGGTATAATAAAAAGCATACAGCTTCCCTACTCAGGAAGCAGCAGTATCTATTAGGAGGCAGTACATAATTTCCGATTTTCCCAATACCTATTTTTTAAAACTGTCAACAACATGCCCTAACCCTTGGGGGGGGGAATGAAAACCAGTAACACTGGGAAGGATTAGTATAAGAAAAGCAATTACTGTTTAATATACAAAACCAATCCTCCAAGGAACCTTTAAAATGATTGTGCGGAAACCATTTCAGTAGTTTCAACTCCCCAGCACACACACAGGTCAGTCATTTTTTATTCTGCTTAGGGTCTTAGAGGGGGGAAAGACACATGAACTGAAAGAACAAAACGTCATAAAAAACTAAACAAGCATAGCTCTCAAAACAATATTAGAAAATAATAAAAAGGGCAACGGAGAATTGCTAATGAATAACATTCTGCTTGGGAAACAAGATCAGGCAATTTGGAACTCCAAAAACAAAGCAGAAGTGTGGATAAGAGTTCCAAAAGCATCCCCATTCACTATTAATCTTCTCCTACAACAGTCATGTTCTTAAAGAAATACCGAGTGTATCCCAAGTTGCATCTTCATCACATACCAGATAACAGTAAGGACCAACAGGTGGCCAGTGCCCTATATGAACTAGGAGGGAAATCAGGAACAATATCAATAATTCCCTGTATGCCAGCAGTGATCTCAAGGTATTTCTATGGAAAAAGAGGTTCCTCAAAGTAAAAAAGGCAGAGCTCACCACTTCTATACAACCACCTTCAAAATCAAATGAAACTAAGTGATCACTTCTAAAGTTCCCTCTGAATTTTAAACAGATCGATAGAACTTGAAATGGAACATTTACCTTCAGTGTACCAGACACTGAAGTCAACAACAAAGCAAGGCTTCTTCTGGAGGTACCTGTGCACTTCTTCTGTTACTTTAGAGTTTCAAAATTTACAGCACACAGATTTACCAAGCTTTTTAGCATCAGTGTCCCCATCCTTTTTGAGCCTGTGAGCACCTTTGGAATTCTGACACAACACGATGGATACAGTCACAAAATGGCTGCAACAAAATGGCTGTCACAGGAAGTAGTGCCAGCCACAAAATGGCTGCTGCAGTTTACCTCCAGTCACACAGTTGAAGATCTTTGCATTGTGGTGGCAGCTGCTGTCAAAGCAACATTTTAAAATATCTGCAGAGCCAATGAAATCTCCAGTGAACATTCAGAAGTCAAGATGGGCAAAAGCCCCACGTGGCCCTGCCTAATGTCTAACACACTTGGGGGGACGCCAGGAACGCAGTTGGCAGGTCCCAGGGTGCTTATGAGCACCATGCTGGGGATCCATAGAGCTCTGCATGTCATTAACACTCACAGCAATTCCGCTATAGAAAACAGACTTAGGAAGGGGACAATTTGACAGGGGAAATGTGCATGGATGACTGGGCTGAATTCTTCCCCATCCCAACCAAACCAGGCTTTTTAAAAATGTTGTATATTGATTCCCACAACTGGCTTAGGGGAAGGTTAGCTGCAATACATCAGTGGTAAGATGGGAAAGATTAAGTGTTCATGAACCCAAGAGGCTTTTCCTTATTATTGGAGTTCTGTTACATATATAAAGTGCAAAACAAAACAACAACAAAACAGTTACTTTTGACTTAGGCAACTTTGTATGCACAGGTTGCATTCTTCATGGCACTTGCATGAGTGCTACTGTGATGTTTTGGTTACAGTATAGGACTAGGACTGCAGAGACCAATGTTCAAATCCCCACCCACCATTAAAAAATGAAGTCAATTGGTGACCTTGCCACCTATGTACTTCAAAACATTGTTGTGAAGGCACAATGGAAAAATAGCCAAGCATATTCTGACTTTCTCGGAGGGACCAAAATGATCTAAATCAGGGGTTCCCAAAATCTGTTGAGCCTGTGGGATTCTGAAAGCAGACACTGGGCACCACCGCAAAATAGCTGCTGAATGGCACAGCTGACCACAAAATGGTTGTCATGGGACCTGGGCCACCTGAAGCCAAGTGTCCTGTTACGGTACAGTAGCTGTTTCCAAAAGGGTGTTTCCCGCAGATATTAATGGGAGTCTCCCTCATCTTCTGAAACCCTTCCTGTTCTTATAAGATGGAGGAAAGCCAGGATAGGCTCCTTGGTTTGTAAAACAGATGCTTTGGGGAAGAGGGAACTGGGAACCTGGAACCAGATTGGGGATCACTGATCTAGACAGACAGCCTTATGCCATATACCTCATATACACACCCCTAAGGAACGTTCAAATTCAAAAGATGAAATGCATGGCTGCCTTACTGAGGATTAACATTCCCTTTCTATATACACATCCATATAAGAATGCCAAATGACCCCAAATCTGGTCCTTTTTTCAGTTCTGCACATTACTGTGGGGTTAGTTCCTCCCCAAACCTTGTCTGGGTACTCTCTGGGGGAATGCTGAACCAGCAGTACTCTAACACTTACCCTTTGACTGTTATTTCACACATGTTAGCAGTCATCACCAGGGAGAGACCTACAGCTGCTTTATTCACTCCTGGAATCAGCTTCTCAGGCCCAGCTTTTTTCAGAAGAACCTTTGCAGCTGCAACACTGAGGTAAGCCTGAGAGCCGAATGGATAAGTTTCAGGGCAAAGCTCTCACTGCAAAGAAAATAAAACAAAAACCACTCCACCCTACCCATATCTAGTGACAGATATACTCCAGCACCGCTAAATTATGCAAGCTGTCCCAGGCTTTTTGACAGTACCGCCATCATTCACCCCCGACTCCTATTATCTTAAAGGTATAGGAAAGGCTGAGGTAATAGCACTATGTAATCAAGTTGGGAAACATCTGCCAAAGTAAACCTTTATTTAGTGCTTAATATACAGAATTTATAGACCTAACCTGCTATTGAAATGAATCTTGTTTAAGCTACTTAACAAGTGATTCCTGGTTAGCTTCCCATCCAGCTGTTTATTCTGAGTCACTCTCTGCAACCCTAAGCCTACTTAGAAAGGAAGGCCAAGAGAGCTCAGGCTCAGAGTAAAATGTAACACCAGGCAGGCAAGAATAAATTACCCATATGGCACTCCACGTGCCCTGAGCCTAATTTAAACAGGACCTTCAGCTGCTATGTATACAATGTTAGCATGCCAATTGAATGCTCACCATGGTTAGAGATGCCTAGCGTATTAACACGGCACATGCAAGCAAGTGTACCAGTTTAAATAAGACATTAGCATCCAAATATGAACAGGTTCTTTAGTATGATTTCACTGGCATATTACCAGAGATTTTTTTTTGAAATCCATCTTTGCAATTTCTTTCTTAACTTTCTTAAAAGTTAAATTTCAACTGAAATCATTGAAATTTAGTGATGGAAATGGTGCCCAATGCAACCAAAGTTTAAGTTTTTCAACAGGCAAACTACAGACACTTTTTAACCTTCTCAATGAACTCTAGGAAACCTGTGCTTAATGTCTGTGCTTAACTTTGGCTGGATTGCACGCATACTCAACTGTTTTAATGTTTTACATGTTTTAACTGTATATGAACCTTGGCACATTGTGCCAGGCAACGTGAGCCACCCTGAGCCCACTTGCGGGGAGGGCGGGTTATAAATACAACAAACAAACAAATAAATAAATATTAATTATACTTACTGTGCACGGCAAAGTTATTTTCATGTTGATGATGTCCGACTTTAATATTAAATAAATATTTAGTGTAACCATATATTTATCTATTTGGAGCACTGTATTACTGTTGGTAGCTTCATTTCAGTTACTGACAAGCTTTGTGCTAAACACAGGACAGCAAAGCAAAACATGGGAACCCAGAGATAAGTGGACATAATTGAGCTTTTCCCCTTATATCAATGGGACCTAAATTGTTTAATAGTGACTGGATCTTGCCCACTGATTTTAACTGAACTTGAATTCTAACTATTTCAAACACATCTATCTGTGAATACATCCTTACTAACTCAGCCACAGACAAAAAGGTATAATAAATTAGGGCTCTCAAGTAGACAATTCAATGACTGCAAAGTCTCATCAAATGTCAGGCATCACAAAGCAATATGTACGTCACCAAGACAATGGACTACTCCTTTAACAAGGTTCAATATACAGACAAACCTCAAGAGAGCCCAGCAGAGTAGTTACAGTAACTTCCCATTCATCCCTCCCAAGGGAGGCTGAGGGCCAAACCAGACCACAGTTCTTTATGTGTTAATTCACAGCCCCAGGCTGCTGCTTGGAAGATAGGAAAAGGATCACTGGGAAAAGGGCTTTTTTAACCCTTTCTTCTCTTCCATAGCATAAAACACTTCTCCAAAGTTTCAAGTTGGCTTTCTGGGAAAAGACTCAGGAGTCCAAATCTATTTTAGCCCTACAGTTGCTGCTTTGGAGAGCCTTTTAAATTGTGGAAGAGCATGAAAATAAAAGATCATACTCTTCCCTGAATATTCAGAGCAAGCTGAATGAGGCTACAAATTAGCATTTTTTAAAAAAAGCCCCAATGCATAAGTGGATTCTTTTTCTTGCAAAGGTCAGTCTGTTCTTTACAATGTGCCTTATGCACAGCTTTCACACAGTTAACTGTAGAATTCTTATCATATGGAACGTACTCTTATGTCACCGGAAAGAACTCACAATGATAATACGGAGACCCTGGTAATCAGTGCAGTACACTGCTCTGCACTACACTCATCTTTAAGAAAAATGCAAGACATTTTGGCCACTGAGGCTGAAAGCCCAGTATACCCCTTTCCTACAGATATACAGACTGACAATGGACAGTATTCTGTCCCCTAACAGCATTCCATATCTTCTGTCTGAAAAGTCTGCATCACTGTGTCTCATAGTAGGATTGGCTGAGAAGCACTTGCCATGGAAAAGCCATTTGCAATGGACTCCACAGGAAGCACATACCATATAGAGGGGCTCCAAAATCAATGGTCCACCAAGTCTGCTACTGTCCAGTTTCCCTGCATATTTCTTTAGAGGATCATACCAGGGTTCAGTATTGGCAGTACGGCCAGAAAGGCTGGAGAAGCAGAGCGGGCAAATATTTTGTTTCCTGTGCTAACTTCTCAAGATCAAGAGAGGTTTGGTACATGGAGTCAGGCACCTACGAGTTACAAATCATTTAAGCCTAAGGTACAATCCCACCCTGTTCCATCTGCCACCACATTGCAGCCTCACACAAGAAGCACATATGCTTTCCTGAGTATCACTTGCCCATGCTTGCTGGAAAACTCAACCCCGTTCCATCTGCCACCAGGTTGCAGCCTCACACAAGAAGCACATATGCTTTCCTGAGTATCACTTGCCCATGCTTGCTGGAAAACTCAACCAGTATAGTACCAAAATGAAGAAGCACCCAAATTGTCTCTTACATCAGCCCCAAGCATGGCAAGATGAAAATGTGTGTGAATTCATAATTACGATGCTGTTCTCAGTGCACAATCTCACAAATGTATGGACTCTTGTAGAACCATATAGACTCTTGGACTTCTGTCTCTTGGGGTGGAAGCTCTCCATGATCCCAACCTCACAGTTATCTGCCAAGCTAAAGACATATCTACCTAAAGAGCCAAGGTTTGCTGTGTTCTCATTCTGCTAAAACTCCAATCCAATAAAGCAGATGAAGGAATTCCATGCTATGTGCTACATAGTGCTGTGGCACTAGAAACCATACATAACATTGCACCTTCTGTTCTGCTCCCAGGAACAGCCTGCTATGCTGGTCTTAATATACAGCTGCTGTTTAGTATAGTGATTTGGAGACTAAAATGGGGACTCCTTGTGAAGAACTTCAATGTGGCCAGAGGAGGATGCATGCTATGGCCTTCCTACAATATTATTGTAAAGATTTCATTTGAGCATTTAAGAAAAACAGCATGACTGGGGGAGGGGCTGCCTGATGAATAAAGCCTTTTATGAAAAATAAAGTTTTTGTATTGGCACTCCACCCTGGTCTCGGTGGCCCAGGCTAGCCCAATCTCATCAGCTCTCGGAAGCTAAGCAGGGTCAGTCCTGGTTAGTTCCTGAACATGAAACAGCAAAGGAAGTTCAGGGTTGTTCTGTAGAGGCAGGCAATGGCAAACCACCTCTGAATGTCTCGTACCTAGAAAACCCTATGGAGTCGCCTTAAGTCAGCTGCGACTTGATGGCACATTATATATACACACACTCAGAAGCTCCTGAAAGTGCCACTTTTTAAATTTGTCCTGTTCCCATGTCTTTACCAGCAGTCTGACACACAGAAGCTTAACAGGTAAAACTTTTTTCCATTACTTTATTTCCACGATAGAAGTAACTTAGTTTGTCCATGGTAGGCACACTGTTAAGGCACAGGAGGTCTGTCAATTTTTTTTAAAGGCAAAATAAAAGAAGCAATCCTGTTCCCACACTCTTTTTGCAGAAGTACTGTAGCAGAAATACTGATAACAACAAAGCACCTTTTTACTCACTCTTGGCTGATGGCGCAACAGGTTGCTACATTTATTCGTAAACTAGTCCAAGCCTTTCTCCCTAGAAATAATTCATGAAAAACAAAGAGCACCAGAACTGCATACTGGATCACACTGAATTGATATCTAAGCCAACAATCTTTTCCTCAAGAGTGGCCAGTCTCTGGAAATCCCCAAGCAGGGCATGAAGTTGACAGTCCTCCCCAGCACTGGTACTCAAAGATGGAGGTTCAATTTAACTATAATGACTAATATCATCCTCTATGTATGTGTCTGATGTGTTAGGAAAAAAAACATTACCTTGCAGCAACTGAATACCATACCTGAACAATGCATGTATTAAGTGAAGCCAAGTTGGTTCCATTCAGCTTTGGAAAGTTAACCCCCAAATCTTAATACCATGATAAACCTGCAGCTTACTTCTAGCATAAAGCAACAACAGACAGCAACAACTTTAGGATAAAGCTAAAATACCCCAGGGTAAACCCTACAAAAAGGGGAAAGCAGGCACAACTCCCAAACCTGCACTTTCCACAGAAACAGCAGCCAGCTCTGTGTGGGAATACAGCAAAATGCATAAGGGTAAAGGTTCCCTTGCTCGAAAGCCAGTTGAATCTGACTCCAGGGTTGCGGTGCTCATCTCCGTTTCAAAGCCAAAGAGCCAGCGCTGTCCGAAGATGTTTCCATGGTCATGTGGCTGGCATGACTAAACGCCAAGGCACATGGAAAGCTGTTACCTTCCCACCGAAGTGGTACCTATTTATCTACTTGCAATTTCTTGCTTTCAAACTGCTAGGTTGGCATAAGGGTAACAGGAACCAAAAATAGAGCCTGCGTCATATGTCACAGTTGACATATGGAACACTCAGTATGTATGTAGTTCTACCGCCCCCCCTTTGTAACAAGGGGCCCACTCTACAACAAAAAAGGATGCACAGCTGGGACTAGGTAGATCTTGGTGGGGAGGGAGAACTGTGTCCCTGTCTCTATGCTGAACCCCCAAGAGTGCCAAATGCAACTCAAGAGAATTTTGAATTTGCTAAACCCCATGTAAGTTAGGTTAAGGGGGCCCACACCAGGCTGCCTTCACAGCCTCTAAAACCTAGGTACCAACACAATGTGTAGCCATGTCTTTCACAAAGGTAACAGAGATGAAAAGTGGTTATCCAGTTCGTTTCTCCACCACAACCCTGCAAAGTAGGTTCAGCTGAGAAAAATATTTGGCCTGCAACTTCCCCAGCAAACTTCATTGCTCAAGCAAATATTTGATCCCAAGTCTCCCAGGCCCAAGGGCGTCCTCTACACCATACTAGTTACATTTTTAAAATGGTCTTGTTTCTACTGTAATCCATGAACCAGGTACCCAAGAAAAATCTTTGTTGTATGATTGTGTCTCCATTTTCACAACAACGTTAAATAGTCACTCCTTAACAGATCATGCACAGCACAAATCAACATGTGATAACTGATACCAGGCCACATAAGCAGAGAATACAGAGTCAGGTGTACTAAACAGGAGCCACCATGCAAGAACTCAACATCATTAAATTTTAGCTGTTTTAACCAGTTACACATAAACAGAAATAAGAACATAAGATAAGCCAATGTTGGATCAGGCCAATGGCCCATCCAGTCCAACACTCTGTGTCACACAGTGGACAAAAATACCAGGTGCCATCAGGAGGTCCACCAGTGGGGCCAGGACACTAGAAGCCCTCCCACTATTGACCCCCGCCAAGCACCAAGAATACAGAGTACCACTTGCCTCAGAGTCTTGCCTTGTGGCAAATAACCACCGATGGACCTCTGCTCCATATGCTTATCTAATTCCCTCTTGAAGCTGTCCATGCTTGCAACCGCCACCACTTCCTGTGGCAGTGAATTCCATGTGTTAATCACTTTGGGTGAAGAAGTACTTCCTTTTATCTGTTCTAACCCGATCGCTCAGCAGCTTAATTCTTGCATTGTGAGAAAGGGTGAAAAGTACCTCTTTCTGTCTGCTCTATCCCATGCATTATCTTATAAACCTCTATCATGTCACCCCTCAGCCGTCATTTTTCCAAACTAAAGAGCCCCAACGCTTTAACCTTTCTTCTTAGAGAAAGTGTTCCAACCCTTTTATCATTTTAGTTGCCCTTTTCTGCACTTTTCCCAAAGCTATAATATCCTTTTTAAGGTGTGGTGACCAGAACTGTACATGGTATTCCAATTGAGGTTGCACCATTGATTTATATAGGAGCATTATGATATTGGCTGATCTGTTTTCAATACCCTTTCTAATAATCCCCAGGATAGCACTGGCCTTTTTTATTGCAGTCACACACTGTCTCGACATTTTCAGTGAGTTATCTACTATGACTCCAAGATCTCTCTCTTGGTCAGTCTCTGCCAGTTCGGACCCCATCAAAGTATATTTATAGTTAGGATTTTTGGCTCCAATGTGCATCACCTTGCACTTGGCCACATTGAACCCCATTTGCCACATTGATGCCCACTCTCCCATCCTCAACAGATCCCTTTGGAGTGCCTCACAATCCTCCCTGGTTTTCACCATACTGAACAACTTCGTGTCATCTGCAAATTTAGCCACTTCACTGCTTACTCCCAACTCCAAATCAAACTGCTTACTCCCAACTCCAAATCAGACAGTTTGTTTTCTTTAAGATTCAGTACTTTCCACAGTTCCTGGACAGCAAAATGCCCGTTTTAAGAATGTCTTCTTTCAATTAAATGAGTACTGCTAGAGTGGGTGATCAGTGTAGTAGGATATTTCCTTTTTAGCTCACACCCATGGGGGTCACAAGTTCGAATCTTACACTGGGAACCATGGGGGGTATGCCTTTAAATTTTTCTTCAGCCCCAGTAAAGGAGACCTAAGTGTAAATAAGTTGTGAGGTAAAATGACTTTACGGCCAATCTCTGTATCTGACCCTAACTTACCTTACATCCCTTATGGGGATATTGTTTCAGAACATAATGTGAGGAAAACCTCAAGGTCAGCCAACTGGAGCTTCTTAAAGCAAGAACAGAGTTCAAACGTGATAAGAAATGAAACAAAAGCTACCTGCATCCCAGAGAACAGCTACCAGCAATTCAACCAGCTTATTCAAACATATGAACAACATGGGGGCTAACAGTGCTGTTGCTAAGCCTTTACACTCTTGTAAGCCCATTGACTTCAGCTAACTTGAAAGGGTAGTAATTTTGGTTAGGACTGCACTGCAAATCACCCAACCAACTAGGTCTCCCCCCCTTTGTCTTGCAAGGATGGAGTCACTTAAAATTACAATGAAAGAGCCTGTGATTTACTGCAGTTACTTATACTGAGACTGTGCAGGCAAAGAAAAGTGACTTGAAGGCTACAGTTCCCCAATTCTGCCCATGGAAAAAAAAAGTCAAACATGACTTTTACTTTAAATATATTATACATCGACTCTCTCTCTCTTTTTTTTTTTAAGAGAAAAAGGGGGGGACAGAGAGATGTGTGTGAGGTCTGGGTGACTGGATGTAGCCCCAGATGTTTACAAGGCTCTCTCAGGGCTGCAACATGAGACCCCTTAGCTGGGGAGGGTGTTCTGACAGGACGCCACTAAAGCAGCATATATGTGCTATTTGACAATGCAGAACATGAAGACAGGATTCAAGACCAGGGATGCAAGAAGCACATACCTGTGTTTTAAAATGTTAAGACTTCATGAGTTGCCAGCCATTAAGCTAGCAAAACAGGGAGGGGGAAAAAAGTTAAGATAAAAGGGGAAACCTGTCTTTTTAGTGCAGAGGGTGAGTCTGCAGGGAGAAGCGAAGTGGAGAGATTTTGCAGGACTTTCAGCCAGTTGCCTCCCCCCCACATACCCCTTTTTAAAAGGACTGCTCCAAATTTCAAAATCATATCTTTTCCAAGTACATTTCTTCTGGTCAAGGCACTCTCAGAGTTCCCCCAACGCTCCTGACCTGTTGATCCGACACATCTTCAAGAACCAACATGAGACACACTGCTTTTGAGTTCAAGTTTGCACAAACCAGATACCATAAGAGTCTGGTAGGCAGGAACTTCACTCTTCCTGTCTTCCCAACCCATTTTCTCCCCCCTATCCTGGGTGCTTGATTCAAGCCAGAATAAATACACTGCAGATCTGCATTTGTAGAAGTGATGCTTTGGGCATAACAGGGGGGTGGGGAGATGCAACACTCCCTGTTCATTTCACCCTCTCCCTCTAAAAAAACTGACTGCAAGAACCAGCCGTTTCAAATAGTACAGTCCAAGGAAGAAGGCCAGCCTAAACTCATTTATTTCCCAGGGCTCAGACTGGAGTAACTCTACATAGGACTGCACCGGGGTGCACAGAATTGCGCTGGGACCCCCCCCACACACACACACACACCAAATGTCCAACAAATTAAAGTGGCCGCAAAGGAATTTGTGCAAAACTTCATTAGAGTGGAGACCAGGCAGATACTGAGGGAGGCGGGGCGGATCAGGGGTTCTGTAAAATTTCATTTCGAGACAGAAGTCACCCATCCCAGTACTCAAGCTTCCGCGATGTGCGCGAAATTCCATGAAAGGCGGCGGTGCCTCTGGGCATGTGCAGAGCGCCCTCCCTCAGGCGCTGGGCAAAGCCCAGGCAGCCCCTTGTAAGTTTTTCGCAGGAAGGCGACGGGAGAAAGTAACGGTTCTACTTACTGTCCGGGCAGTCTTGGCTCTTGGTGCCGCTGACTTTTCCGTTCGGCTCAATCCGAAGGAAGAATTTGTTGTAGGAATAGAGCTTCCTCCAGTGCACGTCTCCGCTGAGGTGATAGTAGCTCCGCACGTGTCTCCCGGCGCTGGCCGGAGAGGAGGCGGAAGACGACGAGGAAGAGTTGGTGGCCTTGGGGAGCGGCATCTCCCGGCCGGGCTCATGGCAGGGCAAAGCCAGCGCGGACATCCAGAAGAGGAGCACCACGAAACAGCAGCAACCGCAGGAGAAGGAGGAAGAGGAGGAGGAGGCAGGCAGGTGGGCGAAGGCGGCGGCACCCTGTGTCAGTCTCCATTTGCACATTGTCCTGAAGCTCTGGGCGCTGGAGAGTGCCTCATGAAAAGAAACATACTGGAAGGGTGAGCCGCGGGGAGAGGCGAGGGGGCAGCTGAGGGGGTGCGCGCCCGCTTAACGCCCGCGGAGCTGTGATCTGGCCTGAAGGGAGGGCGCCGACATCCATGCCGCAGGGGGCCGAGCGCTCCAGAAGACGGCGGCTCCCCCCCCCTTCCCTCCGGGTTGCCGGCTCTCTCCTGGGCCTTTATTAATCCTTCAAGTTAAGAAGAAAAAAGTTACAGTTTTCTGGGCGAACGGGAACCGTCGGTCGCTTTGCAGATTCTCTCCCCCCCACCGCCCCAACTACTGGTTTGGGGACGAGATCAGTTCTCTCTCCTCCGCACTGCCGGCTGCACCATCTTCGAGGCAGGAAAGTCTGAAAAGAGAGAGAGAGAGATGACAGGAGAGTGAACAACAACACGAAGACGCCCCCCCAAAAAAGTTTTTTTAAAAAAAGATTTGGGGGGGGGGTGTATGAGAGTAGACGCAGGAGGAATCACCCTATTGCTTCTGCACCTTAAGAGGCGAGAAGCACAGGTCCAGCGAGTGACAGAAAAAACGTTGCTCCTTTTTCTTTCCCTCGGAATCCTCTAGAAATAAACCTGTATATATTCGAGCCAGATCTTTTTTTTAAAAAAAGTGGGGGAGACAGAGAAGCCAAGCTACCCGCCCCCTTCAGATTCCCAACAGGTTGGAAGCCGTATCCTAAATGCTAGAGATTACAAACCCGAGAGGTGAGACGTGCCTCTGGTGGACAGGTTTTATTTGCAGGGGGTCAAGCAGCGGCGCTGGGACATCTGAAACCCTTTTGCGACTCGCAGCGAGCAAGCGCCTGCCGGGAGAGAGCGAGAGCCTCCAGGATCTGCCCTTTCTCCCCCCCCTTCTCCCCTCCCCGTCCTCTCCTACAACGGCAGCAGCAACGCAGCTAATTGCTCCTCTCGCAGTTCTTCTGCAGTGATCTGCTGGCCACCAGCATGGCTTGGAGACTCATGCTTTACTAATTTCCCTGTCTTCCAGGCTCAGCCAATCCCCTCTAGGGAGCCCCCTCCTCCGCCTCCTTTTCTCTCTCTCTTTCTCTTTAACTTGTTTTCTAGAGAAGGATTTTTATTTTATTTTTTTGGCAGTGAGTACTTAAGAGCCACCTGGTGCTTGTTGCTTTCCTGACTCTCTCGCTCCCCCTCTAAAGAAAGGGGAGGTGGGATTGGAAAGAATATGTAGCGCAGACCGACCCTGCAAAAGCAGTTTATACGCTGGTCAGAGAGAATATAAAGAGAGAGAGAGAGAGAGAGAGAGAGAGAGAGAGAGAGAGAGAGAGAGAGAGAGAAAACATAATTAGGTCCTTTTGCTCTCCTTTCCTCTGCCAGCTTCCACGGAGGTCTCCCGCTCTCCCCCCCCATTTTAAATGAATCTGTGATTTCTCGCTTCCGTTGCTGAAATGGGTGTGTGCGTGCTTGCGGAAATCACACTTTAAAAACCAACACTTCCTTTTGGAGTTTCCCGAGATTTATCACTTCCAAACTGGCCTTGAAATAATAAGATCCCTTAAATGATCGCTTTCTAATTGCCAATTCACTTACCCCATCACGAGTTTGACTTCAAAAGGAAATAAGGGGACCTCAGGTAGGCTTATCCATAAAGTCTGTCATATTATTATTATTATCATTATTATCATCATCATCATCATCACTGCAATTGTCTTTGCCAGAAAGGGGCACATTTTCCAGTTTGAAAAACCTTTTCCCCCCAAAGCCATCTATTGTTTTTGAAGGGCGCCTAATGATTTATTTGTCACAGGAGGTGCTGTTATTATCCACCCTTCCCAGTGAATTTGTCATGTTTCACAAGGAATATCATGACAGATATACTAGGCTGTCTTCCTGTGCTGATCCCTGTTGTTGCCAACGCTTAACAGGCTTCCAAGTGAATGTGCCAAATGTGTATACCTTCCTCAGGAATGCCTCTCCTCAGACAGTTTCTCAGGATCTGTGAGACTGCCCCACTGGAAGAGAGTTTTTGTAGCAGGAGGACACGAAAGTGTGTCTTGGCATTTGCCAGCATAAAATAAGGATTGCAACATGCAAGGCAACGGGTTATTATTTCATGTTCTAAACGAACGCTACAGAGGAAAAATTAGCCCTCTAAATAATGAAAAAAAAGAATTGGAGTCTCTTGTATGTAAACACAGAGTTTGCTTGGAAGAAGTATAATCTAAAGAAAATGCTGATCAATGGAATGCAATGGAAAAACAGCCAAGGCATTATATATTGTGCATTTGGAATCAATCTTCCCTTAACTAGCAGAGCATACATACAGAACAAATAGTTCTCAGATTGGATTGATTCATTAGGTTGGCCTGCAGAGTTTATTGGTAAAGCAGCAGTAGAAAATTAGAAATGATTTTCTTCAATTATGATGCGTGCTCCCTCACCAGAGTCATTTCTGAAATTTATGGCCTTTGATTGTGGAAGAAGGCATTTAAACAGCCTTTAAAATGAAAAAGAAAAGTTTAGTGGCTGGAATCTATGTGTTTTATTACATTGTTTGTGCCACTGCAAAATATTTCTTCTTCGTATTTGAAGTATGCACTCAGTGCCTTGGAAGAATGTGTTGTGCTAGGATATTTTTGAGGTCTTGGTTTAAAGACAAGGGGAGAGAGGGATCCTAAAGCATTTGTCTCAAGTACAATTATGCAGTTGCATAGAGGAACCAGAAACGATGCCTGCTGTCACCTGTTTCTCTCATGGAGATGCATAGCTAATGGTGCAACCCTAAGCAGACATACACTGTTCTGAGCCAACATTACCTTCAAGGGACTTAGAAGGGTATAACTTTTCTTGGGCTTGCGCTATAGATCTGTGATATGAGTTGCATTTCGGCGCAAAGAACAGTTAACCCCATTTGTAAAACATGACTCCCCCCATTTAGCAACAGAGACCAATCTGGAGACAGAAAACTTCTACACAACTGTTGCAGACTGGACAACTCTCTTTCTCACAAGAAGGGCCAGCATCAGCATACCCTGTGGCGTGGCAGCTTCCAGGGCAGGTCAATTGCTGCCAGTCTCTTGCCCACAAGCCTGCCCTGCTGCCTGCTTGCCCTCCCCCTATCTGCTTGGTGCTCCACCACCCATCCTCCCTGCTAGGTGCAGCACCCACCATAACTGGGGAAGGGCATACAAGTGGTAGTACAGAGAGGCATCATTTTTGGCAGCAACAATAATAGCTCTCCCCAGCCCCACTCTGCCTGGTGCCATCAGAAAAAGGCCCTGTGGGAGGAAGGACACTTAGGCAGACAGGTAGTCAGGAAGGGGGTGCCAGTCAATGGTGGCAAGCAGGAAAGTGGAGAGGAGAGGACCCCGGGCTAATCATTCTCTCTTAACCTCACAGAGTTGTTGTGTGGAGGAGAGAAGAACAGATGTGTTAGCAGTTTTGGTATCCATTGGGGAGAAAAGCTTGATATGAATATATCAAATAAACATGGTATAAGTTTATCAAATAAAATAAGTTGCATCTTTTGGTACTTGTTTTCATTAAAGGCCACTAGTAGAACACACAGCTAGTTGCATGAAACTCCCACTGTATCAGAGCCATTATCTTAAAAAAATAAACTATGAAATAATAAATACACAATGAAGGGTTTGAAATATTGGCACATAGTTCTTGGTGTTCGGGGATTAGAATCCGGAAGACTGAGAGTCAAATCCCCGCTCAACCATAAAGCGCACTGGGTTATCTTTCTCTCAGCCTAATTTACCTCACACTGTGTTGTGATGACAAAATGAGAAGGGAACCATGCATGCCACTCTTACCTCACTGGACAAAGGATGGGATAATAATAGATAATTATTAATAATTACCATAGTAGTCTCAGTTATGTGCACAGTTATTCCAAATGGACCACTGATTTAAATGAGACTTCCAAGGTGCATTCAGTTACAGGTTTGATTTGCAGAGTGCAGTTAAATATTGGGTGGAAAAGAATGTTTTGAAGGATTAATGAAGTTAAAAAAAACCTTTCAATTTATTTATTTTTTAAAAAAAGAATCGGTCAATTTGTTGTGTGCAAATGTTTTTCTCTTAGATCCTGTTTGTAGCATTCCCTCTCCTGCATGACTGAAAAGTTCTATTTAAAAAAATGTCTTAGAAACTGTCCTATTAAATCTCGTTACAGCAGGTACAATATTTGGTGAAGAAGAACTCATAGGCTCCTTTTCTCTCTATAATGTGTGATGACAGGATGGGCACTTACAAACAGAGGCCCAATGAAAAACTGACATAGCTTTTTAGATTACATCTCATTCCTTTTTTTCCCCTACTTTCTGTATAGCCTTTCTTTTACAGCACAGTTGAATCCCTAAGTACCCTACTACTTTCTATTGTTAAGCCCCCTCTTAGGTTAGCCTGAAAAAGCCTGAGAAAAGTTCCAGAGGAAAGATGTACTATTTAACGGAATTCAATCTGTCCCAATAGATCTGAATCACTAACATAAATGTATGAATGTAGATTATATCTCTGTAATGAGGCCTGAATCATTCTCAGTTACTTCAAAGGATTGAAACCCAACCTTCCTTTTTAGCAGCAACAATCAGACCTTAATGGGTTCCTTTATTAATTGTTCCCCCTGCTAGGTTTGAAAAGGAGCTATCTTCAATGCAGGTCCTAAGTTAGAAAAGGTACCTGCTACTTCTAAAATTGTAATTCCCTCACTCTCTTCCTTCAAGACGTTTTAAATGTGCACATCATTCATCCAGATGCATGCTTATACATTTTTGGTAACATTGATGCATCCACATTTTGGAATACTCAGAATATAAAGTAGAAAAAGGACAGTGCTCTTTCACACCATCATTTTTTAAATTATTATTTCTTGGAGGAAAATGAATCAGACTAAGTTGTACACTCTTCACAATGCCATATTTCCTTGTGTGTCTGTGTTTCATTTTTATGACCCCTTAACATAATGAAATTATATTCCTGTCATCTATACTGATTTAATAAAAGTAACATTTTTAAAAATCTTGTATGTATAAACAAAGAACAGTCAGACTCAGATGCTATTATTTAGCTACCTATTGAGATGCAGCTACAATTGATTTGAAACACATAGAACACACCGGTGAACATTTTTTTTCCTTTCTTATTTAGGGAGGGGTTTGACCTACCTGTTCTCTGCAGGCTGGTGGGGTTTTTTTTACTGGAGCTTTACATTAGCTTCTTTAGTGTTTGTTTATTTTATCCTACCCTCCCTTCTTGGAGCTCAGGGTAGCATACATTATTCCCTCCTACATGTTATCCTCATAACAACCTTGTGAGGTAGGTTAGGTTGAGAATGTGTGACTGGTAGAGTAGAGATTTGAACCTGGCTGTCGCAGATCGTTGTCTGAAACTCTGATGATTACTCTATGCTGTCTGAAAGGTGATTCACCCATGATCTCTCATCACTTGACTCCTAAAGCCTTGACCTCTGGTTCACAACTGTATATTCCTCAACTGATGAGTGTAACATCAAGTGATGTATAGGATATATGAAAGTGCCACTGCAGATATCTTCTTACCAGTGCCACCAGCACATACATTTAGCTTTCACACACCAATTGTAGAACAATGAATTGATATATTTGCACATATGAACCCAGCATTTGGACCCATTCCAAAGTTACAAGAATGGTATGCTTGTGACTTGGCTATGTTTGTTTTCTACATTTCTTTAGCAGTCTCTGAACCCTGGAGATCATGTGCAAGAACACAACAGTGTGGCTGATTCCTATACCACAGTGTGGTCTCTTCAGGGTGTACATAACAGTAGCATTGGAAGTCGTCATTTCGGATGCTCTAGGCTACCAGAGAGATATGTGGAATGAAACCCGGGGGGGGGGGGCATCATCCACTCCACTAAACTTATTACTTGTCCCTGGTTGTGCAGGGAAAATGCATTTAAAGCAATATGAACATTTAATGTTCTCATACATTCATGCAAGTTGCTATCTGTCTGCTGCAGGGCATGCACATCTGAGCTGGGCCACAGGTGCCCCAAAGAATGTTCATACGGTTTGCTGAGTGGAACCCCCCCCTGCATAGCTGGAATGCACATGACCAAAAGTGCATTGCAAGCTTTCTAGATTATAACAAATCCTTGTGTGGTATTATGACATGGGAGGGGACGGAAATTGCAGACAGCTATGTACATCCATCAGAATGAGCCTAAAACAAATCAACTAGATCATTAGGATTAACTGGAATGTCACAAAATAGTGTGCAAGTTTTTTGTTCCTTAGTGCTCTTCTTCAGGGTTGATGTTCAGTTGGTGTGGTATAGTGGTTAAGAGTGTCAGACCAGAATCTGGAAGACTGAGGTTCAAATCCTGATTCATGCCATAGAAGCTTGCTGGGTGACCTTAGGCCAATCACACTCTCTTAGCCTGACCTACCTCACAAGGAAGTTGTAAGGATAAAGTGAAGGGGTGGAGAATGATGTAAGTCACTTTGGGTCCCACTGGGGAGAGAGCTGGGGTATAAATAAATGAAATTAAAAAATAAAAAGGGGGAGAAAGAGGCAAGGAAGAAAGGTGGTAGAAATGCCCAGTCATCTGCTGTTTGCTTTTATCTCTTAAAACAGGGAATAGAAGACGTTGGCAGACTTAATTAGGCTAGACTGTGCTACATGCAGAAGAAAGTTCAGAGCAGACTTAGGGTTATAGACACAGAAGCAAGCAGCAGCTGCTCTCCACCTGAAAATATAAACCCAGCTGTAATTCAGAGCAGCTTTGGGTGCTAATTGGAACACTTATAAAAGGCAGGTAGAAGGAGTAAAGAGAGAAATGTGGTAATCCTTCTATATGTAAGGCAGAATTTAAGAATGCTCAAAGTAAACGTAGCATTTGAGAGTCTTTTCACATTTGTTCAAAAACTTCTCAAGTGCCTAGGGCATTTGGGTTTCTTGCAAGCTATCAAGCATGAGAGGTATGGCAGGGCCAGGCTGGAAAGGGAACCCGCTTACTAGAAGCCAGGAGGTGCTCCTTGTTAGGACAGCCCTGAAACACATTTGGAAGCAAAAAGGTGCTCCAGGAGCTCTGAGAAGCCTGCTTGGACAAGGCAAGACAATGCCCAGGTGGAGCTAACTACCCTGGAGACAGGTGGGCCAGCAGCCAATAGCAGCAGCTGAGGGGGGCAGCAGCTCAGCCAAACTAGGGTGCTTGCTAAAACAAGGCTTAAAAACAGCAGCAAGAGGCTTTCTGGGGAGAATGGCAGATGAGTAGGGAGATGCATGTCTGAGCTATGAGGTAGGAAGAGCACTGTCAACTACTTCCTTCCAATGTATGCCTAAAGTACTGAATAAATAACTGGCTGAACTTACTGGAGAGACTTGCCTGTGCTTGGGGGGAATGGAACCAGTGGACTCTAGACCCTTATCCAGTTGGCTATGGGTAGTAGTACTACAGCTCACCTGGGATATGCCCAGTCCTGCCTCATGAATGCTTTATATTCTTATGAGCAAGAACTATTTTTGTCTTATGGACCTAACAGAAGCAGAAGAAATTAGAAAGAGATGGCAAGAATACACAGAAGAACTATACAAGAAGGACTTCAATGTCCTTGACAAGCATAACAACGTAATCACTGTTCTCAAGCCAGGCATCCTGGAGTGCGAAGTCAAATGGGCCTTAGTAACCATTACTAACAACAAAGCTAGCAGAGGTGATAGTATCCCAGATGAGCTATTCAAAGTCTTAAAAGGTGGTACTGTTAAAGTGGTGCACTCCATAGTCCAGCAAATTTTGAAAATGCAACAGTGGCCATAGGATTGGAAAAGGTCACTTTACATTCCAATCCCAAAGAAGGACAATGCCAAGGAATGTTCAAACTACTGCACAATTGCACTCATTTCACACGCTAGCAAGGTCATGCTCAAGATCCTACAAGCTAGGCTTCAGCAGTATGTGGATAGAAAACTGCCAGAAGTACAAGCTGGGTTTCAAAGAGGTAGAGGAACTAGAGATCAAATTGCTAACATTCGCTGGATTATGGAGAAAGCAAGGGAGTACCAGAAAAACATCTAATTCTGCTTCATTGATTGTGCTAAAGCCTTTGATTGTGTGGATCAGAACAAACTATGGCAAGTCCTTAAAAAGATGGTACCAGACCACCTTATATGTCTTCTGAGAAATCTGTATAAGGGTCAAGAAGCAACAGTTAGAACCAGATATGGAACATCTGATTGGTTTAGCATCGCAAAAGGAGTATGACAAGGATGTATATTGTCACCCTGCTTATTTAATTTATATGCAGAGTACATCATGTGAAATACCAGCCTGGATGAATCACAAATTGGAATTAAGATTGCTGGGAAAAAGATCAATAACCTCAGATATGAAGACTATACCATTCTAATGGCAGAAAGTGAAGAGGACCTCAAGAGCCCCTTGTTCAGGATGAAAGAGGAGAGCACAAAAGTTGGCTTGAAACTCAACATCGGAAAAACTAAGATCATGGCATCTGGCCCCATGACTCCTTGGCAAATAGAAGGGGAAGTCATGGAAGCAGTGACAGACTTCACGTTCCTGGGATCCAAGATCACTGCCGACAGTGACTGCAGCCATGAAATTAAAAGACGCCTGCTCCTTGGGCAGAAGGCGATGGCAAACCTAAACAGCATAATAAAAAGTAGAGGCTAGAGACATCACCCTGCCAATAAAAGTCTGTATGGTCAAAGCAATGGTATTCCCAGTAGTAGTGTATGGCTGCGAGAGTTGGACCATAAGGAAGGCCAAGCACCGAAGAATATATGCTTTTGAATTATGTTGCTGGAGAAGACTTTTGAGAGTCCCTTAGACTGCAAGGAGATCAAATCAGTTAATCCTAAAAGAAATCCACCCTGACAGAAGGTCCCAGATTCAGTTCCCAGAATCTCCAGTTTAAAAAGGCTCATGTAGTATGTAATTTGAAAGGCCTTAACCTGGATCCTCTGGCATGCAGAAGGTCCCCATGTTCAATCCCTGGTATCTCCAGTTAACAAAGGCTCAGATAGCAGGTGATATGAAAGACACCTACCCATGATCCCGGAAGGCTGCTGCCAGTCAAGGTAAACAAGACTGACTAGTCTAACTCACTATAACACAGCTTCAAGTATTCACTTGTGTATTTATTTTGTTTCTATTCACTGATTGATTATCTTTCTGGTAATGAATGCTCAGAGTGGTGTACAAATTAAATCCTTGTTTCATAATGGCTATATCAGAGTCCAGTAGTGCCTTAGAGACCAACAAGATTTGGGTCATATGAGCCTTTGAGAGTCACCGATTCCTTCATTTGTTATCAGAACTTTCGAGAGTCAAAGCTTCCTTCATCAGGTATCAGAGCTTTGACTCTTGAAAGCTCATACCCCCAAAAAACTTGTTGGTCTCTATGGCTGTGGTCACACACACTAAATAATCCACTTTCAATCCACTTTCAATGCACTTTTGAATTGGATTTTGCCAGTTCACACAGTAAAAATCCAGTTGGAAAGTCCATTGAAAGTGGATTGAAAGTGGATCACTTGGTGAGTGTGACCACAGCCTCTGATACTATTGGACTTGAATCTAGCTGTTCTACTGGAGACCAACATGGCTAGCCTCTGAAACTATCTTGTTTCATAATGTTATAGATGAAATGTGTGAAAACACAGTTCTGGAGCACCACAGTATCCAGTAAGAACCATAAAAAACAGTCAACAGCAACATTAATTTAGATTAAGGCCTACCATAGCAAGAAAATGTTTAACCTGGTCTGGAAGACCCCTCAGGATTGCACCATATTGAGCTCTAAGGGAAAGGCATTCAGCACCCTGAGGGCAGAACCGGAAAAGCCCTCCCACAGGCCCCAGCCAACTTGACTTCAGCTAAGGCTGGTTCTCATAGGAGAGCGCCATGCGTGGAAGATACCTTGTGGTCTTTTATCAACCAAGCAGACTGATATGAGCAGAGATAATCCTTTATCTTCCTTATACAAGCATTGTATGGATCGCATGCATTTCTGCCTCCCGTTAAAGACTTCACTGTAACACTGAAAGGTAGAATAAGCCTTACCACGCTAGCGATATTTGCTTTTCTAAATGGAAAATACAGTGGCGGCATTTGTGCTCAATTTCCTTAAACAATATGCCAAGCCTTGGAAGACACAGAAACTCTGAAACATGTGCATGTGAAAAGTAGGCACTGTTATCAAAAAATATCATTCCTTTCTGTGACAGAATAATTGCGTTCCCCGTTTCATTATTTTTTATATTTCTGTATGTGGCTTCAGTTATTTTGGCTCTCCAGTTTACACTGTGTGTTTTGTAGGTTCATTTGAAGAAGGGAGGAGCAGCTGCCCACCACCACACGAGGCAGGAGGAAGGTAGGAAGCAGGAGCCGAAGCCCTCCCCGTACTGCCTCTACATGAGCCAGCCAGGTGGGCGGACAAACAGCGGAAGAGGAGCGGGAAACACCGCTACCACTGTCCCACTCTGTTCGTAGTGCTGCAGGCAAGGGGTGAGGAGGAGCGGGAGCCACTGCCCCCCCCCACTGCCACATGAGCCAGGCAGTTGGAGACAGTGGCAATGTAGGCAAGCAGGCTGGCTGGTGAGTGACTGGCCAGCTGAGGGGATGGGATTCCCCCCCCCTGTAAGTTTTTAGGGTTCCCCTCATGTCTTGCACATCCTCTACTTGTAATATCTAATTCTGAACCAGACCCTGGGCTGTGGGCCAAAAAAACTACACCAAGGAACAGACAGTGGAGATGCTTTTACAAACCTGAGGGGAAACCCCAGACTTGCAAAAAAAATTGGAATCGAATACATTGGGAAGGGTTTTTAAATAATAACAGATAACAATGTCATCAGCGTTAAGAAATGAATGCCCACTGAGATCTTTAAGAGGATGTTCTGAGATCTTGGTGATCATTTTGAGGGTTAGTATGATGCCACAACCTTAGTCAAAGGTGGGAGGGAGCTGGACACTGAAAAAGGTAAAAGATGGGAGGGAGGGAAGGAAACAGGGAAAGGGGAGAGAAAAAGGAGAAGCTGAAGAGAGGCTGAACGGAAAAGGACATTTAAGTGGGTGGGAGAGATGTAAAGGAGAGCTGCCTCTGGGGGAGGGAAGGAGGGAAAGCTGAAGACAGGAGGGCAGATAAAGGTAGATTTTTTTGATGGGTGGGAGAGATGGAAATAAGGTAAGGGGAGAGGCTATGGGAACTGCCAGCATGTAGGGATGCCAGCCTCCAGGTGGGACCTGGCAATCCCGTGGAATTACAGCTCATCTCCAGACTACAGGTATCAGTTCCCCTGTAGAAAGTTGATACTTTGGAGGGTGGACTCTGTGGCATTGTACTCCACTGAAATCCTTCTCCTCCTCAAGATCCATCCCCAAATCTCTAAGTTTCCTAACCTGGATCTGATAAATATATCCACCCAAATCCTGCTGGTGGCCATGGAGGATCTAGCAACCCTATGAAATGCTGAGTGGGGGGGATGGATATGGGGGGAGAAATCAGATGGCATCCCTTGCTGAACCCCCTGCCCCATTGGATTTGGCACACCTTTAAAGAGATCTATCTTCATTTCTGGTTCTATGGCCTGGTTGTTTTTATTCAGTACAGCTGGAATCTTATATTTTCTCTAGTATTGTATTACCTGCTATTTTAACTATTTTAACTATTTATTGTTAAATTGTTTTGATGATTTTGTATTTCTATTGTTGGCACCCACCCTGAGCCTGCTTGCGGGGAGGGTGGGATAAAAATCTAAATAAACGTCTGTACTGGACCCTAGCTTGTAAATATCTACTCCTGGTTTGATTAATAGTGATATTTTCTCCCACAGAAAATAAAAATTAAGAGGATGCTAGCCTACATTACCCCATGAGAGCAGGCCACATGGCAAACTCAATGGTAACTATGATATAGGGCCATAGATGATATGCTCTGGGCTGCTGGGCAGGAGGTCTCCTGCTCTGGGTCCCTCCAGCCCTATTACCCTCACAACTATCCTGGAAGTTGGTGATTGGACATGAGCCTTTCACACATTACAGAGAACATTGGTTAAGTCTGGGATCCTCAACCTGTGCCCAGTATAACAGCCATGCATGAGTTGCCCTTCAGTCAGTCGTTCCTCAATTCCCTTGCATGCAGAAGGAGATGCAGGCTCTCCCCCCTTTTTCGTGATGTGAAATTATCTGTGGCTGGCACTATTTGGTCTGCTGGGGAAACCCACAAGTGTACCTGTGATGCCTCTTTTTCTCAGTTTCTCCATCTTTTCTGCCAGTCCCCAATCCCCTGGAAGCCTGTTTGATGTCTGTGTGCAGAGCAGCTAACAACCAATGAGGGCCTACGGATGGCTGAGGAAGCAGTTTGGGGGGGGGGTGCGTGGAGAAGAAAATCTGTTAAACTGTCAGTTTTGAGTCACATGGGGTCTGAACCTTCAGAGCCTTGTTCTCAACATATTGTGAACACACAATCAATCCGTGGACTGTGTATACTTGATTGCTCTTTGTATGTGCACTGAGTAATTCTCATGTTACAGTCAACATGCACGGTCAAATGTGTGATAACAAACCTGACATTTATCCAAATACTGGTACTCTGTTTCAGTTCTAAAAGTGAACACATCTTGGGTCTTTCTTACAAACAGATGTACGCCTGTTCAGGTGGGATGTACATGTGTTCAATGTAATATTGAACCAGAGCTAGAAACTGGAGGGATCCTGTCTCAGATTCTGCCCTGACTGTAAGCAAGCGCGTGTCCCCAAGAGTGCTCTAGTGGGAAAGAACCTGTCTCAGGAGACAATATAAGTCTCAGAAATCTGACTTCTGTGGGAAAGCAGGCTAGCACAGTGAATGGCTGAGGAAGAGACAACAGCTGTCTTGAAAACCCAGTTTCTGAGGGAAACTAGTGAAAGATTTCTGGTTTCTGACAGGAACTCACATTTACTTTGAGAGAATCTTGAGGCTGAGGAAATGCCAATATTCACCTCAAAAATAAAGCCCAGCTGAGAAAAAAAATTTGTACCCCAAGAATATCTAAAAAGTTATAACTTAACAGGCCCAGAAAAAGTTGTGTGTTACTTTTAAATCGTTTTAAGCCTCACTACTGAACCTCCTTATTTCTCTGACACCTTGTGGTGAATAGAAATTATTGGTTTTTTAATCTTGTTTTCCTGATGTCTTTTATGTAATAACTGCATTTAGAAGGTCATTTGGGTTCAGTCTGTCAGTCTAGTTGGGGTAGAAAGAACACTGGTTGAACTTATCTGGGGTCAAACTATACAGCACACTAAGGTAAAAGTTTCCCTTGCTCGAAAGCCAGTCAAATCCAACTTTAGGGGTGCAGTCCTCATCTCCGTTTCCAAGCTGAAGAGTCAGCACTGTCTGAAGATGTTTCTGTAGTCATGTGGCTGGCATGATTAGATGCCAAGGCACACAAAACGCTGTTACCTTCCCACCAAAGCGGTACCTATTTATCTACTTGCAATTTCTTGCTTTCAAACTGCTAGGTTGGCAGGAGTTGGGACCAGAGACGGGAGCTCACTCCATCATGCGGCACTCAGGTCTCAAACTGCTGAACTACTCAAACTGCTGAACTGCTGAGTTCAGCATCTTAACCACTGAGCCACCACAGCCCCCTATATAGCACACTACCTCATCTTAAACAGCCCTTGAAACCTTGCCCTTCGCAGTACCCAACCTGTGCTTTTTGCAATATGTGACTCAAGACATTCACTGAGCTTCATGGCTGGCTGGCGGTCTTGTCTATTATACCAGGCTGTCACACTGGGTTAACAATTATGAGAATTGATTATTTGAATTGATGTCTACGCTGTTGCATTCATGCACCATCTTGCTTTGTCAGACTGAGTGGTTGAACATCCCTGACTGCTGGAAACTGGTACTTTGTTGGATCAATCGAACCAAAGGGTGCCTTGTTCTTTCAAAAACTTGTCAGTGAGCAATGGGCCAATTGTAATCGGTCCATGCTTTAAAGACTGCGAAATCAGCCTTAATTTGGAGAGTGCAGACATGCATGAAAGCTCATCTCCCAGCACAGATACCACCATTCTGTGTACCATTAGAAAAATGTAATTATCTACCACGGCTGTAGGCTGTACGGCTTTGGATGGACCATAATTTTACAAGTTTGCTCTGGTTAATATTCTAATTAAAGTGTGGGAAATGTTGGGTTGAATAAAAACCTCCAAATACTGAAATGAATCAGTATTTATAGCTATTAGCAAATTGCTTAGGGTTTTTATGAACATCAGCATACATGGGCAAAGCTTAATGATATGGTATCTTCTTTCAGGTATTATTTCAAATTCATCCAGCATGTTAAAGATTTAGCAAAACCTTCTGAAGTCTAGTCATTCTATCTTGCAAGCCTCAGAAATTGGCCACACAGATCTAAATCACTGCTTCATTGTGAGCTCTGAATGCTAAATTCCCCTTAACATGCTGAGATGTTTAAAGTACACCTAGTTCGATTGCATACAATGGGATCTGAATGCTTCTAGGAATGGTTTGGTTGCGCTTTGCATGCTATAAACTGGCAAAACATCCTCTTCTTCAGAATATTTCCAGCATATTAGAAAACCACTGTGGGCCATTTTCCAGCTTCCACAAAACAGCTCATCCATGGCCTCTGACAGTACTTCTACTCTGTCAGCAGCAGAAGAGGCGTTTCCCAGTCTCAGTGAGTATTTGAGGCACCTCTTACCAAAAGTGGGCTCATTTTCACTATTTCCCAGAAATGGGAAATAACGCATCACACCCAAAGGAGTTGGACTCTGGAAAAATTAAAGGAAATATCTACATTTGCTTTGCTTTGCTAGAACACACATTGACCTTCCCTGCTCACTATTTATATGCTATCTTGCCATGGTTCTACAATATATTTCACCTGATATTTTACTTCAGTGTCTTGTATCTGATCAAGCTTGTAGATTTGTCTAACTGCTTATCTCTGAGAAGTCAGCATCCACCTTTTGTGTCCCTCAGTTGGGATGATCTTAACTTTCTCATAACTGCTATTTTGCCCCCCCCCAAAGTCCCTGTTTAAATGCTGCTTTTCCTTTAGGCAAACCATCCCTAATTCTTTCATGCCACTTTCTCTTTCCTTGCACGGAATGTTTCCCATAAAATGCATTTGTCAGCTTTATTTCTTCATCAGTGGAATAAAGCAACATAACACTTTGTATCCATTTATGATGCACATTATAATTATGTTCCATAAATACTGCATGTAAAAGGTTCGATCCAGCAGGAAAATTCTGCTGATGGAAAGGAAGGCAATTTCCACTAATTTCCCCTCTGCCGCAGACTTCCAAATTCCCCCTCCTGCTCATCCTGGGGGTTGCCTTCCCCCCAGAAACATCATTTCAGTAGGCATTTTGTGGTGCAGTGGGAGGGAGGAGGCAAGGAATTCCTGTTCCACTGATGGAAAGTGTAGATTTTCTACAGGATCCTTATTTTCCAAAGCATCTGTTCTCCAAAGCAAAGAGCCAATCATGGCTGTCCACCAACTCATTGGAACAGGTGGTGCTTCACAAGATAAAAGCAGGCAACACCTTTCTTTCTACGGGGAACACACATTCATAAAAATTTACCTTCACTGCAGCTACAGTTGCCAACTCTGGACTGGGAAATCCCTGGAGATTGGGGGATAGAGCCTGTGAAGGGTGGGATTTGGGGAAGGGGGGGACCTCAGCAAGATATAATCCCATAGAGTCCAGCCTCTGAAACAGCCGTTTTCACCATGGAAACTGATCTCTGTGGTCTGGAGATCCATTGTCATTCCAGGAGATTTCCAGGACCCACCTGGAGGTTAGGAACCCACATCAAACCTGAATGCTTGGCTTGGAATCTCCCACATTGTATGGGCCCCACCTTCCATGGCAGCCATTTTGTGGTGGCACTCACTTCTCATAATTCCAATATTGACCCATGAGCTATGGTGTTTAAAGCTAAAAATCTTAAATCATATTTAAAAAGCACCGACATGCAAAGCAGAATGTTGTCTACTAAGAAGGCTGTGGAAAAGATCCTGATGCTATGCCTATTGCTACTGAAATGGCAGCCCTTAGAAACTAGCAGTTTAAGGCTTTAGAGTACTTTTTACAAGTCCGCCATGGTACTGCAGCCAACACATCCCAAGTGCTCCAGATTTTGGGGAACAGCTGCCATGTCACATGGATTAGCTGCTGCTGCTGTTGCATCTTTCAGTACCAGAATGATTCCTCGTAGACTTAGTTTATGAATCTGTCACTCTCCATTCTGTCTGGTTGGAATGCTATGCTAAGGAACATTTCAAAAGAATAAACAAAGAAAACCAGAGTCTACAATCCAGTCCCCCAATCCAATCGTGTCTATGGAACATGACAAATTTCATATGAAGACATAAAAAAGGATCAGCATTTTGCTATGGGACTGACAAATCAAATGCTTAAAATTTGGGGCAAATTTGATGGGTTGATGCCCGAAATAAGGGATGTTCAGAATTGTGAGGTGAGAAAATGAAGGGTATCCAGTATGTGTTAGGGCAAGAGCTTGATCCCCCCCCCCCTTTGAATGAGCTAAGGTTTGACTCCTGAAAAAGCAATAGTGGAGGGGGAGGCTCATGTACCTTGGCATGAGACAGATCAAGTTCATCCAGTGGTGGATCACTTGCTTTACATAAAGAAGGTTCCATGTTCAGTCTCCAGCTAAAGGATCATAGGGCCAAACCAGACATGGTGGGAGATCTGTGAATGAAACTACAAGGGAATGTAATGTCACACTGGATTTTCTCTTTGAAGTTCTAATTAGGATTTCCGAATTAGATGTCATTATCACATTCAAGACAATGTACCTGCCGGGGCTTAATAGGGACCTGCAATTCCTAAGTCATTATAGGTCTTATTGACTTGCATATCCTACCCCTGACATATATCAATTATTTCAGCTCTGTTCAGCTAGATTCCTATAGTATCCACTTATCTCATTTCAGCAAGCGTGACATAGTGATTAAGGTGTCAGATTAAGATCTGGGAAAGCCAAGTTCAAATCCCCCTCTGCCATGGAGCTTGCTGTGTGACAGTCACATACTCTCAGCCTAACCTACCTCACAAGGTTGTTTAAAAGCTAAAACAGAGGAGAGAAAACTATGTAAGCTGCTTTGGGTTCCCATTGGGGAGAAAGGCAGGATATAAATACAATAAAACAGTAAGTTTTATGTTTTGTCTACCAAGCAACAGTTGGGAGCATCTCTCAAATCCATACTGAGTGAATTGATCACACTCTAGTTTGGATCTTCCTTCAAATTAACTTCTTTGTAGCATTCCTTCCTTGTTCTCTTTTATATATAAATTGGCCTGTTGTCTGTACACCTCTTGCATCTGATGAAGTCAGCTCTGACTCACAAAAACTTATGCTGTAATAAATCTTGTTAAGTTTTAAGGTGCTGCTAGACTCCTGTTATAGACTAGCATAGCTATAGAGATAGATTTAGGTTGGTAGTCATGTTGGTCTGAAGCAGCAGAACAAAGTTTGAGTCCAGTGGCACCTTTAAGACCAACAAAGTTTTATTCAAGGTATAAGCTTTTGTGTGCATGCACACTTCTTCAGATATATTTAAATGAAAGTTACCAGTCCATAAATATAGATAGAGGGTGAGCAGCAAATTATCACATACCACAATAAAGGTGTTTAACAGATCCAAGGACCAATTTGGAATAACAAGCTTGGTTTATATGGTCACTATTTGTTTGGGTTTAATTCTTGGGGAAAACATAATGAAGGAAATGTATATATCAAAATCAGAGATTGCTGGGCAGATGTACCCTTCTTTTCTGTGGAATACTGAGAGAGAGAGAGAGAGAGAGAGAGAGAGAGAGAGAGAGAGAGAGAGAGAGAGAGAGAGAGAGAGAGAGAGGTATGTCAGTTTGGTGTAATGATTAAGTGTGTGGACTCTAATCTGGGAAAACCAGGTTTGATTTCCCTACTCCTCCACTTGCAGCTGCTAGATGACCTTGGGCAAACCATAGTTGTGTCAGAGCTGTCCTTGAAAGAGCTCTCTCAGCCCCACCTACCTCACTGGATGTCTGTTGTGGGGAGGGGAAGGGAAAGGACTTTGTAAGCTGCTCTGAGACTCCGAGTGAAGGGCAGGGTATAAATCCAATCTCTTTTTCTTCTCTTCTTCTTCTTAATCATCATAAAAGTTATGTCAAATACTATACCTCTAATACATTGTATGTTAAGGGTGTCAGGGGAGCACTGAATTTCTTGCATCCCCCTGGTGTGCAACAATACTAGGCTTTTGGTACAAGGAGAGTACGTCACAAAACAGAGTTACAAAATACCAGAGAGAGTCTAAAACTCACCCTAGTCTTGGTAGGTTGCCACCAGGTCTTTCAATCTATCCCAACAGCCCAGGAGGTAAAGACCAAGCCTCCCGGCTTCTCAGGGAACTTAACAAGAAAAGTCAGCCCTGCAGAGTGGGACTGCAGTCTGAGTTTCCGAGACAAAAGAGATAACTGGTAGGCAGTCAAGAGGCAAGGCTCTGGATAGGCTTTGAGGCAAAACCCACGACAGAGTAAAAATATAAGTATTTATTTAAGGTGCAAAAATATTTAAAACAAGACTAGACAGTGAAGGAATAAAACAATTAAGCCTAAGCTTTTCCAGCATAACTAAACATACAGAAACAATGTTCCAGTTACTATTCAAGGTTCAGCAGAGGCAGTCAGTTCCAGCAAGACAAGAAGTTCACAACTTTAGCCAGTCCAGGCAGGAATCAAGTGGGATGCCATTCTGGGAGTTCTTGAACCACTGACATAATGTTGTGTCAAGTAGTCACAAGCTCCGCTTAGCCATAGTGTAAGGGCTAACTAGATTTATACAAAAAAGGTCTCTGACTGGTCTTAGGTTAACAAACAAAGTAATGGAATTGGTAAAAGGTAAGAAGGATTCCTTTAAGTGGTGGGAAGCTAGTCTCAGTGCAGTTGATAAAAGGGAACACAGGCTGTGGCAAATAAAATGCAAGTCTGTGATCAGGCAGGCAAAAAGGGAATATGAGGAGCATATAGCAAAAAACATAAAGACCAACAATAAAACTTTCTTCAAATACATTAGAAGCAGGAAACCAGCCAGGGGGGCAGTGAGGCCCTTGGATGACCAAAGGGTTAAAGGAGTACTGAAGGATGATAAGGAAATGGCTGAGAAGCTGAATGAATTTTTTCCTCTGTCTTCACTGTGGGAGATGAGAAGTGCTTGCCCACTCTAAAAGCACTGATTTCGAGAGGGGTGTTGAAAGACCTAAGTCAGATTGAGGTGACGAGAGAGGAGGTCCTACGACTGATAAACAACTTAAAAACTGATAAATCACCAAGCCCAGATGACATATATCCGAGAGTTCTGAAAGAACTCAAATGTGAACTTGTGGATCTCTTGACAAAAATATGTCATCTTTCATTAAAATCTTCCTCCATTCCTGAGGAACGAAAGGTAGCTAATGTCACTCCCATCTTTAAAAAGTCACTGGATAAAAGGACAAGTCCTTTTGTGGATTAAAAACTGGCTAATAGAGAACAGAGAGCGAGTATAAATGGGCAATTTTCTCAGTGGGGAGTGGTAAGCAGTGGGGTACCACAGGGATCAGTACTTGGTCTGATGCTTTTTTACTTGTTTATTAATGATTTGGAGCTGGGAGTAAGCAGATGACATGAAGTTGTTCAGGGTGATGAGAATCAGGGAGGATTGTGAGGCATTCAAAGGGATCTGTCGAGGATGGGCGAGTTGGCGTCAAATGGGGTTCAATGTGGCCAAGTGCAAAGTGATGCACATTGGAGCCAAAATTCCTAAATATAAATACACATTGATGGGTCCAAACTGGCAGAGACTGACCAAGAGAGAGATCTTGGAGACATAGTAGATAACTCACTGAAAATGTCGAGACAGTGTGTGACTGCTATAAAAAAGGCCAGTGCTATGCTGGGGATTATTAGGAAGGATATTGAAAACAGATCAGCCAATATCATAATGCTCCTATATAAATCAATGGTGAGACCTCAATTGGAATACTGTGTACAGTTCTGGTCACCACACCTTAAAAAGGATATTATAGCTTTTGAAAAAGAGCAGAAAAGGGCAACTAGAATGATAAAAGGGTTGGAACACTTTCCCTATGAAGAAAGGTTAAAGCGCTTGGGGCTCTTTAGTTTGGAGAAACGATGGCTGAGGGTTGACATGATAGAGGTTTATAAGATTATTCATGGGATAGAGCAGGTAGAGAAAGAGGTACTTTTCTCCCTTTCTCACAGTACAAGAACTCATGGGCACTCAATGAAGTTGCTGAACAGTCAGGTTAGAACGGATAAAAGGAAGTACTTCTTCACCCAAAGAGTGATTAACACATGGAATTCACTGCCACAGGAGGTGGCAGCAGCTACAAGCATGGATGGCTTCAAGAGGGAATTAGATAAGCATATGGAGCAGAAGTCCATCAGTGGCTATTAGCCACAAGGTATAGATAGGAACTCTCAGGCTGGGGCATGTGATGCCCTGTATTCTTGGTGCTTGGGGGGTCAACAGTGGGAGGGCTTCGAGTGTCCTGGCCCCACTGCTGGACCTCCTGATGGCGTCTGGTATTTTTGGTAACTGCATGACAGCGTGTTGAACTGGATGGGCCATTGGCCTGATCCAACATTGGCTTCTCTTATGTTCTTATGTTAGCTTGTGCCCCCTGGGCAAATTGTTTTTTAAAATCTCCTTGAGCAGCAGCTCCTCCATTTTATTTCGCAATCAGATTTTGATATTCCCTGCAGTTTCAAACACTGTGGCATAGGCCACTGTTTGGATCAAAAACTAACGTAAAGGTCACCAGGCTCACATAACTCATTCAGCACAGCCCTTTGGATTCTTGCCTGGGTCAGGAGGTTCTGCACTGCCAGAGGCGGTGTCTTCCTGATCACAGGGGAAACCTGGGACCTCATGACCTCTGTAGACTTATTGTCTTCACTTTTTTGCTATGCCACAATATCCTGGCCAGCACGGATATCTTCTCCACCTACATTTGGTTTTTTGACTCTACAGGTGTTGCCATCCTTCCCCCCACCCTAGACTATTGGAGAGAAACACTATTTGATTTGATTGCAGAAACATAACTTGCCCTTCAAAATGTTATATGTTTGGATCTCCTTGTGGTTCTCAAGACCCTGAACTGGATGGTCCAGGCTCTACGTAGCAGCCCTGGACTTCCTTGGTGGTCTCCCATACTAATTAGGGCTGACTCTGCTTAGCTTCTGAAATTTGATGAGACTGAGCTAGCCTGGGCCATCTAGGCCAGGACTTCAATAGGGTTTAACCATGACAAAGTTTTGCTGGATTGTGCTCACAGGTTACATTGCTTGCCTAAGTAGGATTTGTGTGAAAGATACAGTAAAGAGCAATATATGTCCCTATTGAAGCAAGAGTCAAAATAACATCCATTGCCTGTTACTCTTTTGTAAATGACAGATGACTGCGGAAGGCATCCACAGGCTATGGAATGGTATCCTTCCTCAAATCTACTGTCCAAAGTAATCACTTCTTATTCCTTCATGGTAAAAGTAAACTAAAAATGAGAAGGATACCAATCCAAGCAATAAAGGAGGAGGTAAATCTCAAAGGTGTCTAAGAAACAATGTCATTTATTGAGAGTTGTTAGGAAACAGTGCATGGGATTGTTTCAGTCCTCTTCTGCGAAAGGACATCTTGTGGGTTCTTGTTTCTCTTGACATTTCGAGTTGTTGGACTGGAAATGCTTGCCATTTTGTGCAGTGACAAAGCAAATTCATCAATTTCACTGTGGCTATAAAGGCTTACCAAGATAATTCCCTACCAAGAGCCAAACTCAAACCCTATCTGTGGTTAATTTTAGACCCGGAGAGAGAAACAGGTCAGTGTTTGGACTTCAGCAAATGATAAATCCACATTCTCTCTAGGGATGCAAAAGCAATTCAGGTGAGGTTAGTAAGGCTTAGTTTACTCATGCCAAAATAATGAGGAGGTAGAGTGCAGAGGCAGTTGAATGGACTATACCAATTTAGACTTCAGGGGATAGATTTCAGGGTTGAAAAGTGGCACAGCTTCCTACACCCTCTCTTTGTCGGCTATTCTTGTTTTCTGTTGGCAGGGAGATTTTTACAGAGGGAAGCTTACCAAAATGTGAACTTCCCACGATCTTCCACCTGCAAATTGAAATGGTGCAGTCCATCCTATCACTTCAGGATTCTTCGATATCATGTTGTATCGTTCAGCATGTGTAAATCAGACCTTTAAAAGTGAAACTGATATGCTGTGGTGACTCCTCAGACTGGAGTCCGGAGGCCCCTGGGGTTCTGTGAGGCTACTTCAGGGGATCAGCAAGTTCTTTGTAAGGACAGAGGCCTGCCAACCCCCAGATGTGGGCGTGGAGTTCAGCGGGTAGACCCTATGGCGTCACATCCCTGCTGAACTCCCTCCTCATCTCCCCAGGCTCTGCCCCCAAATCTTGAGGAACTGTTCAAGCTAGAGTTGGCAGCCTTGTTAAAGGACAGAGGGTGAACCTTACCTAGGCTTTTAGTTTTCTAGGAATGTAGACAGGGACTCTCCATCTTAGGGTAAAGGGACAGAATCAAAGGCCTGCTCTCCTGAAGGGTGGGAGCTCATAGAGCTGCCACCATCCACAGTCATCTGG